>OY754928.1:10007500-10645945 GCA_963576535.1 Plemyria rubiginata
TTGCGTCAGGGTGGAGAAGCCAAGCCAAGAAAAGAAAGAAGAAAGAAATAGGGATCCGCAAAAAGTATCGATACCTAGAGGTATCGATACTTTTTTTCGGTATAAGAAACCCAAGGAAGAAACCTAAATTTTCAGCCTTACTTATAAACGCAATTTAAAAGTTAAACCACGCTTAAACCGTTACTTAAGGATTTTCTTACTTATAAACACATAATAGGGCTAAACAGCCTCTAAAACCAATGCTTAGAGAGCTGTCAAATTAAACAACCTCGACCCCAGGTTTAGCGAGCCTACGTAGCAGATTTTTAATCTGCGGTCCAAGAAGAAGAAGATATATACCGTGTTTGTGTGCCATGATTATCTTGTTTACCAACTGAGAATATTTTTTTTCCTAAAAAAGGAGGACTTGATCGATGTACCTACCTACGCGTTTTTCGCGACACGGTCGGTCGGGGATACTGTCTTTGGCCTAAACTTAATCCAGCAGTGGAGGCCCAGAGAGTTCAGAGAAAGGTGGGATACGCTTGAACTCGCTGAAGAGGACTTCAGACGGAGGTACCAATTCTCAAAAGAAAATATGCTGAGGATCGCCATGACTTGACCGAAGACAGCCGTGGAGGAGACATACCGGTTGAAATACAAGTCATGGCGGTGATACAACAAGACCGCGCAGATCAGATATTCATGGCATGAGCCAGCAAGCAATAACACGCCTGTGCGTTAGAGTGGCCATCGCACCGGCATCACAATGCTCCATCATTACATCAACAATGCGGGAGAAAACAGAAGCTGCAGAGTGATTTCGGTCTTTTAGCGGATTTCCGTAAATCATCGGCGCCATAGATGGCAGATGGCACCCACATAGAGATCATCACCTATCAACGTAGTGTGTGGAGTGGAGGTGCTGTGTTTGTTAGACTTTGTTAAATGAAATGAAATTCAATAAATGCACAAGTTGTTTTCAGGAATGTCCTTCAACTTTTCAATTCAGCTTCCTTACAATAAACATAGGTAGGTAGATGCGTTAGCATACCTACTAGTTAGTGGTAGGTAGAAAGGTGGTACTAGGTATTTGCGGAATTTGAAACAAGTTCGGCAAACCGTTTCTAAATTCCTTGGACAAACCCTAAGAAGAATAAACAAGTATCCAAATTCTTTGGGCAAACCCATGATAAATCCTACTAATAGGTATTGGAAACGCGAAAGTTTGTACTTTCACGCCGGAACCTGCGGTGAAACTGCGGGGCGCAATAACTAGTGTCGTGAATTGTAGTAACGTCACCAAGGAATATAGATACACTTGTATTCAAATTCCTTGGATAAGACACCTGTACTTGTATTCAAATTCCTTGAACGTCACCGTCTGTGTCAACTTTACTTTTCTTTGGTGCAAAATGTGGCCAGTATCAGAAAAATGATGCAAAACTGATCATTTCCATTCCATAGACAAGCAAGGAGAGCTCAACTAGAGGGCGTGCGTGATGGATGGATGGCGTGAATTGGCGTGTGCGTAAGGAAGGATATATGTGTTCTGTGGGCGTATGTTGTGTCGTTGATAAACTTAGAACATGTTAAACACGCTATGGAATCGGCCAAACAAAATCGTTGGACACTATCTATCTACACTCAATTTTAGATTGTATTGACTTGCAATAGAGTTTGTAGTCAGTTACTAGATTGTAGTTCATTTAAGCAACACCACAGCGCTAGTGTTCAATGCAATGAAGGCAGCTGCAGACTTGACGTTTGGCTTGGCACCTTTGTATGTACCTAATTTCATTATTCATATTTTTTCGATAAGTATTTGAAAATTTTGTCTAAGGATATTTGTTTGAAACGGTGTAAATAAAATGGGTGTAACTAAATGTTGTGTCCCTAGGTGCGAGTCTAAAAGCGACAGTGGTATCATAGGTATTACACTGTTTTCCACGAGCACCTTACAGAAAAAGTTTGTGGCTCAAAGAAATAAACTGTAAATCTTTAAATTTACTCAATACCATTCAAATAAGGAGTAAATGAGTTTGTCCCAAACATTTTGAGCGTAAATTTTACGAAAATGATCGCCTGAATTGCCTCATTGCGCGGCCAACTTTATTTACGGCGGCAGAAGTTTGTAGTGAGATTCCACTAAACGGACAAAGTAAGTACCTAATTTGCTGGTTCCTAGTGATTCAAATATCTCTCTAAATTCTTCAATTATTATTATTGTCCATAAATATAGATTGCAATCGTTAAAATAGTACAAAAACATCAATAACAGTGATCGATGTAAAAAATAGGGATGTGCTACATAAATGCTATTATTTTATTTGCTATCGATGTTTTGTTATTTTTACCCCGACTGCAGACATAAATGTTTCTATATGGAGGGTAATATTTTAAAGAGTAAGTATGTATGTACGTATGCCCCTTACTTTGACACGCTGCTCTGCACCCTAAAAAGGTTAAAAAAAAGGCATAAAAAGGTATCATTATAACAATGATATGCCACCATTTTGGCAAAAACTACTTAATAGTACATTTAACGTAAGGTCTCCTTCAAAAAAGGCAGGCTGGAAATACGGTTACAATTTTTAGATTGACAATAGGTTCTGTAATGTCTTATTCTCTAATTTCAGGCGATGAACTTGATGTAAACAACTGTATCGAAGATTGCAGCAAATATCACATAAAACCAGGAATCTCAAGAGTACAACACACCGATTATACATATGACATATGAGCACAAAATTTGTGGAGTCAAAGCTATTTTCCAATTTCGATAAACTGCCACATCTGACAAAATCTTTTATTACGATGCAACTGAAATGTGTAAATAGAAAACCAAAGCTTCGAAGGTATTCATTGGAAGAGAAAGTCATGTGCTTAACTTTGCTAAAATGTAGTCCCAAAGAATATCGTCTTCTTCGTGCGATGTTTTACTTACCATCTAGAAGAACTTTGTCAAAGTTGATTCAAAACATACATGTTACAACTGGAATAAATAAATGCTTGGTTAATGTTTTAAAGAAAAAAGTAATGAAATGGAATGAACTTCAAAAAATGTGTTCAATAGTATTTGATGAGGTATCATTGGATCCACGCTTAAAATATTCAGCACATGAAGATAAAATTTATGGGCATACCGATTTAGACGACGATGTAAATCAAAAGCTCGCAGACCATGCTTGTGTATTTATGATCAGAGGTAGGTATTATAATATTGATACAATTTGAATTAGCTATTCGGACCATTACGTACGAAGTTATGACCAAATTACTAGAGAAGTTCACTGAGTGACCGCCGCGGGTGCGTGTGACGTCACTGGGCCGCCCGTTAACCGTAGGCAGATATCAGTTTTTAGTGATTTACTCCGAAACTAACAGTTTAGGAAAAAAACTTACAGAACCAAATATTTTTTATTTATTTATTTAATTAAATATATAATATATTAAATATATTAAATATATATATTAAATAGACTCAGTTTTGAGAGACCCATCGAATAAAAAAATAAAAATAAAATCCATTCGATGGGTCTCTCAAACCTCTCATTAATATTCTTATCTCTCTTCTAATTAATATAGTGCTGCAGAATTTTATAACGTCTTGTATACTAATTTTTGTTTTTATAGTGCGAAAGCACTCAGGTTCTGGGTAATTTGTCTGTTGTTTTTTTTGTCTTGTATAATTTTATTGTAAAAAATATTGTGCACATAATATATTATGTTTAATAAATAATAACCAAAATATAAAATCCTTCGTTTTTTATTTCAAGTTCTACTTTTGTATAACAACAAGTGGTATGTAGGTACATCGATATCGATATCTTATAGATATTGGCGCATCACTAGCAGGACGCAAAAGATAGCATCATATCTCTGTCTCTTTCTAAATGCACACTAGCGACATCCACTCGATAAACGGAACTGTAATTAGCGTCCACAGCTAATAAAGGTCCGATTCCTATCTGTCCTTTAGGACTATACTTATAAATCTGTGATGTTAAACTTCATCCAAGTTGATAAAGGACAAGGATGAAGATGTGTTGCATTTTTCTCACAAGGAATTTACATAATTTAGGTATGCAAAGTCCTTGGTTCCTTAGGACGTGTTTAAAAAAATAGACGTACTTCCTTCTTTCCTGCTGTGCTGCTTTGTTTGATTTTGTTGAACACAAAATGTTTATATAAAGAAAAGAAAGTGCTGTGTCCCCGGATGTATGTGTAAGTTGTGTTTTTTTAACCGCTAAATATAGGCGGCTAGCCACGGCGGCGCTCATCACTAACAGAAACTTGGCTAACGCGTCTGTATCACCACCAGGAGCCTTATTCACTATGACAATAAGAGATTCTAAGGAGATTCCTTGCCCCAAACCGTGAAGCGTCAAAACTTGATGTTGGACTTTATTCTTTAAGACATAGGAGATACTTTGCCCTGACCGTATGACACCGACTGCCTTGTCTTAGCCGAGCTCGCGCTGCAAATGGTCATAGTGCATAAGGCTCCAGTGCAGTGCACAGTAAGAGTTCAATTCAAACCACGCCATGATTCCGAATTTCCGGAATGGTAGTGGACAGTGGTTATCATTTCGATTCATTCAACCTGTGTGTAGTGTATCAAGGTTTTATCATCTAAGTGAAAAATACTTGTTAGGTCATGAAAGATAATTTATGCTTTCATGGCAGAAGGCCGGTTCCAGATATGTATGAATATAAGTGATCACTGAGCCGTACACTTATGCACGAGAAAAAAAAATATATATGCATGACAAAAACTTCACTGTCTCATCCCTCACTAAGTGTGCGGCTATACATATCTGGCACTGGGGTAACAGACACACTTTAAAACATTGGTATGGGTAGATGCCGATTTACATATGTTTCTTCTCATGTCTATTGAAAATTTTATTATATTCCAGGTATTCAGGGTGAGGGGCTTGATGAAAAATTATAAGCAACCTGTCGCATACACCTTTTCTCAAGCTGAAATAAAGAGACCTCAACTTGTGAAACAATTAAAACTATCACCACTGAGTTGCAGGATGTGCCTTATTGTGATAGCCACTGTGTGATATCAGATCAAGGAACAAATAATGTAAATTGTTTAAAATATCTCTTGAAAGAGATGCAGCCACTGTGTGTAATCAGATTAAGGAACAAATAATGTAAATTGTTTAAAATATCTCTCGAAAGAGATGCGGAATAACCAATAACCTGTTATGAAAGGTAGAAGATCCCAAGGATGACCTAATTTACATCAAAAACCACAAGATCACACACCCCACTTATTAAAATGTTCATATAAGAAATAATTTTATTTCAAAACATTTGAAATATGTAAAAAATTATGAAGAAAATGTTGGGAACATAGAACTTCATTACACATATATGTCAAGGAAAAGGTAAATTATTAAAATCATTCTAATAATGCTGGACAATCCACACAGAGCCATCTAGCCCCAAAGTAAGCTACTCAAAGTTTGTGTTATGGGTACTAGATAACTGATATATTTAAGACATACTAATTAATTTAATAATTACATAGATAGGTAGGTATTTTTTATTAGACATAGAAAACCCCCGAACCAACGGAACAAATGTCTGCAAATCGTACACAAATTTGTTCTGAGGCGGGAATCGAACCCGCAACCTCTTGCGTCGCAGGCGGACTCTCACCCGCTGCGCCACAGATGTCGACAAATTGTTTTTAATAAATTTTTATAATGAAATTGAAAAAAAATTACAGCTTACTCTGACATATGACCTACAGAGATTTGTTATGCATCTTAAAAATAAATATGCTTTAGCTTAATTAGAGCAATTGTTACATTCCATACTCTGTTGTATTAGGTGTTACCTATAATAATAGATGTAAATTTGAAATAAATACAATAATGATCGTAATCACAGTAAAACAATCACTACACCAGAATGATTTTAAAATACAGATGAGTATTTTTTTTTTTCAAAAAACAATCTGAAATAATTTTGTGAGAGGAGGAAATGCATCTCGCCCCAAGGCCATTTTAAATTAAACTTGATGAAGTCTTGGTAAGTTAATATTTTACCAATGTTGGCGTATATCAAAATTATTGTTTCAGAGGATGCAAGCACGAAGGTTAATCTGTGACTATAAGACTTATTAAATGAAAACTAGCATAAGCAGAACCACAGATGAGAGAATATGCAGAACTAAGATGAAGAAAACTGAAATGTAAATTCTAGTACCCTTGGATACATCTATCACATCACGTTGGAGTCACCACAAATGTACCCTACCTTGGATACATTTATCACATCGCATCGGGGTCACCACTTTAGTATATTTTGGTATTTGGTCTATGTATGAAGAAACCTAATATACTAAATTATAAGTTAAGGAATATGTTTTAAAAATATAAATAAATAATGCTGGACAATCCACACAGCACTATAAATACTTATTTGGGTTTAGAAGTGCGTTTATTGACTCCTGGTACTTGTGTTGGACTCCTGTATCTGCATTTAGACCCTAAGGTGGTCCATTATGAGTGATTATTGACGCCTGACGAGTGACTGTCGGCCTCAAGTGTTTGGCCGGGTCGGGTCAGGTATAAAAATCTTATGCTAGTTTTTAGGGGTGTGTACCCAAAGGGTATAACTGAAACCCTATTGCTAAATTCTAAAACGTATGATGTAGTGACGCTACAAAAGATATAATCAAACTCCATTGGTCTTCCATCAACACATTCTTCGCAATACCATTTTGAACATGCAAGACAGCTTTTTTTCCTATATGAATCCTATATGAAAATGTGCATTTGTGGCATTGGAAAAAATTGTATCATTATTATTTTTTCAGTCTACGTTTTGCAAGGTTGATCTAATATTTTCGGTAGATCGGCAGATTTCTGTACTTCATCGCATTTGAATTTTACTTGATCGTCATCAGGAATAAATGTCATCGCAATGAATCTATACATCATCAGCTAACAGTTCACAACAATCAGAGCATCGTCTGGGGTCCCCAAATTTCGGCAAGCCCAAGGGCTCATTCTAAAATAATTTACTCCTGAAGGGCGCATTTATGGTTGACGAAAATAAAATGTTACACAAGGCCAAGACAAGATGTTTATTACATAAAGCATAGGTAGGTATATACCTTCAATGAATTATACTGGTATATACAGTGTCGATCCTTGGCCTTGCATTTCTTCCGTCAACTTGATGAAATCTGGCTCATAATTGGAAGTACCTGTCTTCATGCAATGGTCCAAATTTACATTGGTCATTCTGATTCTATATATTGATTTCAAGTGCTTCATTGTCGAAAATATGGATTCCCATGCGTATGTTGATGCACTATACGCGTGTATTTTAAGAGATAACTTAAAATTTATTAAACCTAGTAACAAAGTCTAGTATAATAAGTGATCAAACAAGCTTACCTTGTGATGTTCGATCATTATTATACGAAGAACTTTATTCGAAGATATATGAACCCTGCCCACCCGACCCATTGGTAAAGTTGAGAAGTACATAGGGTCTTGAGGCTCTAAAAAGAATGGCACTGACAGATAGAGTTCATAGAGGATTGATGTGTGCATTTAGTTTTTTTAGGGCTGAGAATCTAAAGTGCGTTGGTTGCCAGCTACACAAAAGGAAGCTGCATGTTGTCGGTTTCTTTATAGGTTCTTTTATTTATAATGTTGCCATATCTTAAACCTCGAAATCTGAATCGCTAAGCCTGAAAATCTGTATTATATCTGTATACGACGAAAAAGCTAAAATCTGTATACAATCTGTATTAATTAAACTTTTTATAAAATAGTAGACAAGTGAAAAACATATTTATTGTTGATACATACTTTTATTCATTTTATTAATCATATTTTTACTAACATTTAGCTTGAAACATGGCTCGTTTTTTAATAATTGTTTGGTCAAGAGTAATCCTTCCACAGTGTCTGTACCTAAATGGTTGCGAGTTTTCGTTTTTATCAAATTAATTGAAGAAAATATTCTTTCTACTGTTGCACTGGAGTGGGGTAGGCATAATAAGGCTGAAACTATCTCTTTGAGAGTCGTATAATGTAACTAGCTGAACCCGCGGCTTTGCTCGCGCCAAGGAATTCAAAGTTTCATACAAACTTTCATCCCCTATTTTACCCCCTTGGGGGTAGAATTGATCAAAATCCTTTCTTAGCGGATGCCTACGTCATAACATCTACCTGCATGCCAAATTTCAGCCCGATCCGTCCAGTGGTTTGGGCTGTGCGTTGATAGATCACTATGTCAGTCAGTCAGTCACCTTTGAGTTATATATATTTAGATTTTCCATCACAGTCTTGTGCGCGAAATACTTCTTGCCAAAACACTTCAGGATCTTCTTCCTTAGTAGCAAGTACAGTATCGTTCATTTTCAAATGTCGCCACTCGTTATCTAATGTTTGTAAATGTTCTTGTTGAATTACATTAGGAAAACTACGTGCAATGTGACTCAATGATTGTATACTACGACGTTTAATGATAGTCGGATTAAGGAATTCCAGGCTTCTTGTTATCGGACTTCCGAAATCGAAACGTGTCTATATTTGCTTGGCTCCTTCTATATAGAATTCAAGACATCGTAATTTGAAAAGTTTTATGTCATTAGGACTCAAATTGGAAGAAGATAAAGATGAGGCAACATTAACGCCCAAATAAATTTCTTCAATTGGTTTATAGTGTCGAGGGTTGTCATGTTGTACGTTCTGGAGTTCAGTTCTCATCAGATATGCACTGTCCAAGTAGCAGTCCAAAAAGGTTTTATAAGTATTGCTCAAGTTTTCATGACATTCGACAATCTCTATGACTTCAGACCTTGACAGACCGAATCCCCATTTTTCCATAGTTGTGATTGCTTCTGCTAATTGGTTTTCGTCTTCTAATGGTATAACAGTTGGCCTACCTGCATTTGGCCTGGTAATTTCTTCACTTTTGTGGACGTGTTCATGTAGAGTTGTTTGGGGAATTTTGTATTTTTGCGCTGCACCATATTGTGTAAGTTCCCCATTTTTAACTTTTTTAACAGCTTCGGATAGGTCCTCTTGGGTGTATGTTTTAATTTTTTTTTTACATATGTATAACCGTGGGTAGAATGAGTGAGACGCATGCATATGCAGCACGTCACACCGTCGTGTGTGCTTCATTATCAGCTCTACCCCATTCGCAGCGGCTCAAAAACCAGGTCTGACTCATTTTATTAGGACATGCCAGTCTAATATACATTTTAACCCAGTACAAATTGGGTCTATTTCAGAAAAAAGCCATTCGCATCATTTTTTTTGCTAAAAGAATTTAAACTCTTACCACTAAGAAATAAGGTCTAATTTGCAATGCAGAAAATTTTCCACTCAAGAGTGGTTGAGCTGTACCAGCTCAAAACACAAAATGATGAACACAACTCAAACGGTTCAGAGAGTGGTTTCATTGTAAAACAGAACCTTGAACCGTTTGAGTTACTTATACGTTTTGTGTAATTGAGTGGTTTAATACGCATACGGACGATTTGTCGGTTGAATCATTTGAAGTAATATCTGCACTAGATGGTGGAGTAAGAATGATTTGTAAGTAATACGGTTCATTTTAGAAAAGCCTGTTTTGATATTGGGTGGGTACGGCGGTAAATAGTTTGCATCAAGATTTTCTGTTGCGTCAGTTGGTGAATAAGGTTCATTTTATAAAGTTGAGGGTTTCTTAGGCTACCGGTGGCTTCATTCACGCGCTAGGTAGCCATGATTTGCTATCATTATTTTTGAAGGATTTTTCCCGTTTAGGAACGCTAAACAATAGTAAAATGTGATACCTATTTAATAAAAAAAGTAGACATAAATAAATAAATAATGCTGGACAATCCACACAGCACTATCTAGCCCCAAAGTAAGCTATTCAAAGCTTGTGTTATGGGTACTAGATAACTGATATATTTAATACATTATATACTTACAATGATAGATATTTTTTATTATACATAGAAAGCACCCAGACCATCGGAACAAATTTCTGCAGATCGTACACAAATTTGTTCCACGGCGGGAATCGAACTCGCAACCTCTTGCGTCGCAAGCAGGCTCTCGCCCGCTGCGCCGCAGAGGTCGTCAAGAAATTAGGTATATTTATGTCTAAATTTATTTTGTAGTTATCATTCTACGCTAACTTCGGAAACTCCCACGAAAGTCTTCTTAAAAAGTTAGTAGGTTTGCATGCTAGGTAACTTAATTAACATAATTTGTTAGATTAAAATAAACTTAGTTAAGTACATACTACTATTACAAGATTTAGTCACAAAATATGAACATCTTTCGCATTTATAACTTAGTAAATTAGCTAGGATAGGATAGTTGTTTGAATCTAGTAAAACTGACCATACCTACAAAAAATATGACACATACAGATGGCCCACCTGATGTTGAGTGGTTCAAAATAAAATTCTTTATTTTACAAAGACTGGTAAGGTTAGGTGACTTTCAATTACCCCTCAAATGCTGGATAATGAGGTCAAAGGTTAATTCTAGCCAAAGTCATATCTTTGTGCTTGTTTGAAGTTTTTGGTTTCCCTGCAATTTTGAGCTGTCTGAGCCGCGGTTCAGCTCCAGCTCGAGACTATAAATGAGCTGATGCGCTGCAGATCATGATTTTTGAGTGAGTTACCCATGGTTACATATGTACGTGGCATGGCTCTGAAAAAAAAACTTTATGTTAGAAAGAAACAACTTTTGACTATTAAGATGTAATTTTAAATTAAAAAATTGTTGTGCAAAGCCATACCTACCATTCACCTTATCATACTGTACCTTAATGCACTACTATAATAATCCCAACTAATATTATAAATGCGAAAGTAACTCTGTCTGTCTGTTTGTTACGCTTTCCCGCTTAAACCTCTCAACCGATTTTGATGAAATTTGGCACAGACAATCTTTAGACCCTGAGAAAGAACATAGGCTACCTTTTATTGCGAAAAAAAGAGATGAAGAGATTAAAAGTATGCAGACGAAGTCGCGGGTACCAGCTAGTGTTATTATAATATAATTTTATTATAATACACCACGACAAACACCGTCTAACATGCATAATACCATACATTACACCACAACATTTACAAACGTGCATCACACCTCACATACCTACCTAGTACCTACATACATTACTCGAACATACAGATTGAGAATCACTGCCAATTACTATAGAAAAGATAAGTGGGGTTAATGTGTAATGATTATGCATCGGAATAACCCCAATGGGGTGATTACAAATAAAAATTAAAAACAAAGCTAGAACATTGTGTTCATACACAAAACATACATAAAATATATAAATATACCACCACCGGAAAAACCAACACAGGACTCAGATCCTTTACCATTTGTGTACATTGGTGATGAAGCTTACGCCTTAAGACCAGATTTCTTGAAGCCATATCCACAGCGAGAATTGAGTGATCATGACAAGAGAATCTATAACTATCGAGTGTGCAGAGCTCGGAGGATAGTAGAAAATGCGTTCGGTATTTTAGCCGCAAGATTTCAAATATTTCACAGTGCTTCCAATTTTTCAGTAACTTCCAATCAGTCGAAGATATTAGTTTTGTGGTATTGGCTTGTTGCACTCTGCATAATTATTTATGCAAATCCACTCAGGTGACAGTGACACAGAAAATCATATTACTGGTACAATTCAAGAAGGATAAGCCCGGGTGGTATGTTAGAGCCCATACAGGTGACCCGTACTGGAAATTCAAGCAATAATGCAAAAAAAGTTAGGGAAGATTTTGTGAAATACTTCAATACTTCTGGGGTTGTACCATGGCAAGAAAGAATGATAAATTCGTAATTATAATAGGTACTCACATCGTTCAGAGAATCTTGAGTTGATACTTGACTACGAGTCCCATCGTCGTCACTTCGAAGAGTTGACATTGATGCTGTAGCTGTAAAATAATTGTCTGTATTACATATTTGTTTCATTAGTTGATGTTATTTGTTTACCGATTTTGTTTTTTTTTGTTGGCCGATCCAGGGTGTAACGGTTAGATGTAGTCATATTATAAGGGCTTGTTCTACCCATCAATACGCACAACTTTTACTATGGGGGCAACTTCGAAATCGCGAAAAAAAATGAGCTGTTGCATAGAAAAGTTCAATAACCTCCCGATGCAATATATGAAACAGCAGTTTTTTTTTTGCGATTTCGAAGTTGTTCCCATAGTAAAAATTGTTCGTATTTATGAACAAGCCCTTAAAATATGACTACACTTAACCGTTACACCCTGTATATTTATAAAATAAATGAAATTAAAAAATAAAAATAAACTTATGTGTTAATAAAGAACTACATACTTACATACCACAATTGTTACCTATGTACTTGTCAATAACCAATTTATTAGTTTCTTTATTTATAGTAAAATTGATAGGTACGCACCTATATCTAAATATATATAACTCAAAGGTGACTGACTGACTGACATAGTGATCTATCAACGCACAGCCCAAACCACTGGACGGATCGGGCTGAAATTTGGCATGTAGGTAGATGTTATGACGTAAGCATCCGCTAAGAAAGGATTTTGATCAATTCTACCCCCAAAGGGATAAAATAGGGGATGAAAGTTTGTATGAAACTTTGAATTCCTTGGCGCGAGCAAAGCCGCGGGTTCAGCTAGTTACCTATATACTTACTTTCGATCGGATCATTGAGAAATTCTAGCTCCTTATAATACCACAACTTTGGCTGATACAAATCTTCAACTCCGGAGCCGGTTCTCATGCTTGCTTTAACCTTGTTTCGTTCTTTCCTGTGGGAAGCTCGTAATGACTGAATTTTTTCTTAATATCGGTTATATCCGAGTTTGGTTCATATTTTTTTGCAATATCCACGAGTTTATTATATGCTGCAAGCCTATTTGCTTTGTTTTTATACTCGCTTGATTTAGTTTGCCATAAACAGGGACAGTCTCGAAAGGCATTTATAAATTGTATTATAAAATCGTAGCTGCAAGTACGTAGATCCATTATTGTGACACGGACTGAGCACGCACTTAACGAAGTTTGTAGTAGGTAGGTACACAGCTCTTCTGGCGCACATCCGTCCTCTAGCGCCACCCTGACGCAACAAGGAACGTCAAAAATTTTGTATGGATTTCGCATGGCAAATGATGGCTGATTGACTGATTTGACAAGATTGTTGCTTGAATTGCTTGATTGACACTGATTGAATGGAACGAATGATCGTTCCATTCAATCAGTGCTCTCGTTCTTTAACAACTCACTCTCTTCTTCGTCTGTCTCGTTGGGTCCGGTTAATGTACAACCATGTATAACGCAGCCCGAGAATTCACAGCCAGGAATGTACGGGCAGGAAAACGCAGCCAGGATTTCACGTCCAACATGAAATCCATGGTCATGCTATCCTACCTAATGTGTGCAGGGAAGGTACGCCAGTTTCCACATGTTATTTTTGTGTAGCTGTAGAAATCTTTCCAAAGATGTACCGTTTTTTGGCGTTGCGTATCATTTGGTTGCACTTATTTCGAGCTTTTTTATAGAGTGAAAGGCTCTCCGCACTTGGCTCCTTTCTGTTCTTTCGATATAAGTGGTCTCTTCTTGCCATGCACTGTCTAATCTCATCCGACAACCAGGGAGCGGGAGCTCGCTTCAAACGAACTGGATGCAGCGGCGCATGAATGTCATACAACTCAGTAAAAGTATTGTTAAAGAAATCCATTGTTCTGATTGGTCAAAAGCCTATGCTTTGTTTAGCTGGACTAGTGGTAAAAACTGTACTATCCCATCGTTCAGCGTCTCATTTCACGTCACATTTGTATTTTTCAAACTAGTTCATCAACATCAAACTAGTTGCGCCCCGCGGTTTCACCCGCGCAGATTAAAATCCCGGTATTCCCACGGGATAAAAAGTGGCCTATGTGTATGTACAGTGGTGGTCACATAATTAAGGACAGTACTGACGCATGTGGTCCTCGTCAAAGAAATCGCATCTCCTACGTTTAAATGAATACTTACTTATCATAAAAGTATATTCTGTGATAGGTATATAACTGTACGATGTACCATTGACAAAATTGGCTCAATATGTTTTATACATTTTTTTATATTTCAATTTATTTAAATGGGCCTCGTAATTGTACGCGAGCCAAGCTGGACAAATAATTAAGGACACAAAGAAAAATAGTACGAATTTTCAATAATAACTAAATCTAGTAGTGAATAAGTTTTTTAATAACAAATTGGATATAAACAAGATATTTTCGAGCGTATTAGTATTTAGTAGGATGGCCATGTGCTTTTATGACAACTTCACATCGTCGGGGCATTGATTCAATCAACTTATTGCACTCTTCAACGGTTATCTGCGACCAAGCATCTTGAAAGGCATCAAAAAGTTGATTTCGATTAGTAGTCCTTACTCTAGAAAGTCTTTTCTTAATTGTGAACCACACATTTTCAATAGGGTTCAAATCGGGACTAAATGATGGCCAGTTTAAAACGAATACCGATTCATTTTCAAGGTAGGCTTTTACTGAACGTGCAGTATGTTTTGGGTCATTATCTTGTTGGAATTTCCAAACAACAGGTAAATTATCTTCTGCATAGGGTAACATGGTCTCCTCAAAAATTCTTTGATATTGATACTGGTCCATATTACCTTCTATTTTTCTTACGGGTCCTGTACCATGTCCAGAAAAACAACCCCAAACCTTTATATTTCCACCTCCGTGCTTGACAGTTTTTTTCGTGTACCGAGGATCCATTTCTTGATTAGGTGGTCGTCTCACATATTGTTTTCCATCAGAAGAAACTAGATTTATTTTTGTTTCGTCAGAAAACAACACATTTTTTCAATGGTTAGCCGACCACTGTCTATATTTGTAGGCAAATGCTAGTCTTGCTCTCCTATGTTGTCTTGACAAAAGTGGAACTTTGCGAGGAATTCTTCCAAATAACTTTACTTCAACTAAACGTCTTCTAACAGTTCTTGCGGAGACTTCATTACCTGTTCCGACCCCAAAAACGTCGTTTCGTATTTGTTTGGAACCTTTAAATGGATATTTTTTGGCTTCTCTTGTGATAAGGGAGTCTTCCCGAGGTGAGGTTTTGCGAGGTTTAGGTTTCCTTGCTACAGTTTCCGTTGTATTATGGGTCTTGTAATAGTTAATAGCATTTGCTTCCATAGTCTTAGAACATGTTATGTTACTTGCAATCTTTCGGTAGGACTAACCTTTTCGATAAAAATTTATAATAATTTTGCGTGTAGAAGCGTCGCAACTTTTATTTTTTCCCATATTTTATCACGCAAATTAACCACAATAAAATAAAACTATTTCCATGAGTTTGTGAAGAAAGGCGAGAAATTGAATTTTGACAGGAAAATACCCATGTTTTTTTTAAATTTTTAAATTCCGAAACATTTTTACTCTCTGTCCTTAATTATTTGTCCACCAGCCAATACATAAACATTATGCAACTTATTGTATTCTGTAAATTTTTATAAAAAAAAATTGTATTATATTATTATTATTATTTAATTCTAATTACAGAATTTCCAAGCTATTGATTTACATAAATAGTTATTTAATTATATTATTATTCTACGAAATATAAAACACTTGAAGGAAATGTCGTTATAGGCTCTAGCTGTCCTTAATTATGTGACCACCACTGTATGTGCAGGCTTCTTGTAAATATTTAATACCTACACACCGTATGGTATGGCTATGCCGTTGCTCATGGAATTACTGAAGGTGCTTCAATATTATACAGGGTGGGGACCTATTGACGACATTAAATTGGTGGACGTATAGTACTAACTGCTAGAATTGTTATAAAAAAGGTTTTATTTGAATTCGTCCAATAATAAAAAAATTAAATTTTCTAACAAACTAAATATCAAATAAAGAGCAAATCGATGAAACCACCTGTATAAAGTAGGTACTATGTTTACCTAAACATAGCACCGTTCATTCATAAATAAGTTCATTTATTACGTGAAATTCGACCCTATTGCGAAGCGGCAACTTCACGCGCTCATGGCAGGCAGCGCGTAGGTACCTACCTTTAGATCGGCTTTCTTTGATATCTGACCGCTCGCTTTTCGGCACGGGCGGCCGTCGCGTCCTCAAAGGCAGCGGCAGCGATGCAATAGGTAGGTAATAAGAAAATATTATCTAGTTTGGTAACTAGGTACCTACATACACGTACACTTTAATTTTTTAAGTTCTCTATGTGTCCGCGCTGAAGAGCTATTATTGTTCGGGGGTTTGTAGGGCATTGTTTTGTTTCGCCGTACCTTTTCCGATAGGTCCTCATTGCTAGAGCTGCATTTTGGTTGCATTCTCCGTAAATGAAGAGCTTGTCGGCGTAGGTACTCGGTCGCCGAATAAGCACGGTTGGGCATTGCACCACACAAACACCTCACTAAACAAGCGCCTGTTTCGCAGAAGGTACTACCTACTTAAATAATTCGAATACACCAATAAATTAAAACGAAATAGGTAGCGTCATTTTCGGGGATAAGTCAATCGGGGCTCCAATACAGACATGGTCGCCCGGGCTGTGTGCGGTCGTGCATTATCCTGCATCAGGATGAAACCGTCCTGCGCTCGTTGTGAAAATGGGATGACATAAGGATTGACAACCCGTTCGATGTAAATCTGAGATGTCACAGTGCCCTCATTTAGAAAAACAAGATCAGTTTTACCTTGTAAGCTAATCCCGCCCCAGACCATGACATTGGGACCACCATATCTGTCATGTTCGTGAATGCAAGGATCAATAAATCTTTCTCCGCTTCTTCTCCACACTCGCATACGTCGATCGTCACTAGAAAACTTCACCTTACACTCATCCGTAAAAAGCACCTTACGCCATTCCTCCATGCTCCATTCAAGATGTTGACGTGCAAACCTTAATCGATTTGCACGATGAGTCCCGGTCAGTTTAGTGCGGGTCACAGGTCTTCGTGAACGTTGTTGGTCTTCGTGCAAACGATTCCTAATGGTCTGGTCGCTGACAAGGGTACCAGTAGTCCGGCGTAATCGATTTTGTAATGCGCGCGCTGTCACAGTACGATCACGTCGCGCAGTAAGTCGCACGTACCGGTCTTCCTGAGCGGTGGTAGCTCGAATTCTTCCAGAGCCACGACGCCGGGATATACTCCCGGTCTCTTGATACCGGTTCCAAAGGTTTTGGATAGCCCTTCGCGAAAATCCCAGCTGTAAAGCCACGGAACGTTGTGACTGACCAGCCTCTATCATCGTTACGGCTCTGGTAGCAGAATCATTGTTCAAATGGCATCGAATCCTTGGCATTTTAAGGTTAAATGATCAAATTGCACGTTTAACTTCCGAAAACAACCGTAGTTGTCAGTAACCTTGGGTAAACTAGTCTGAAATCAAATCACAAAATTTCACAAAACTCTACCCACTTCACAATATGTGAGACATAATTTTTTTTTACCATATCCTCAACACTAATACCCCTAGTGCTTCACTGTTATCGTTAACGCAACACTTGAGAACAAAGTGGCATTCTTAAAAAATAATTATCTTAACGCAGGTTGGCAAAAAAATGGTCTCGAAACAAAAATACTTGGGTGGCCCTTATTTTGTTTTGAGTAGTATATGATTTCGTGACTCCTAGAATTTGACCTCTTCTCTTGCGATTTTACGTACAGGTTGTTTAAAAATCATTAAGTGGAAATGTATCGATTACTCGATAAATCTTCAAGCTTTTGATGTAAAAGCTAGCTCTATAATCTGAAAATATGACAGCGAGTACGTGGTTTTTTTTAATGTCGTCAATAGATCCCCACCTTGTATAAAAGCAGTAAAGCCATCTTCTATCTAGGTGCTTAATTTTCGATTAACATGTTTCGATCAACGTTTAAGAATATGATACTTAGCTCTTTGGTCATTGGAATGTACACCCGCGGATTACACAGTCATGGAATAGGCAACCAAATTTTACATCAATTCCGGGCTGTGTTTTCCAAGGTTGTGCAATACGTGGTTGTACATTACTGGCTCCCTGTCTCGTTTACTTGTCGTTTCCACTTTGGTTTTTACTCGTATTTTGTTTGTTCTTGCAGATTTTCAGCGGATTTATTATTAATTTCGCCCTTATAAGTGAAAGTGTTTGAACATGTTCAGTGAACGTAATATTTGACGACAATGCCCCCGAAAAACCGATTCATTACGTGTGAAATATGTGGAGATCGATCGAGCCGAAGAAATCTACAAAAAAGGAAGTTTATGGCAAAGTTTCCTTTGGATGAGGCTCGGTAAGCATTGAATTAGATATTTTAGTGAGTACAAGCTACGAACAAACAACATGAACCTCTTTAGATTGATTTTTAATCAAAGTTATGTAGCTTTATTGTGTATGTACTGTAATTATCGATAAGTGTGTGTCGAACACAGTGTGAGATTTTGCCGTAGATGCGGACATCCTCGTTTTATGTGTTTTTTAGAAAGATAAAATTCAAACACAACTCAGAATAAAATTCTTGTGTCTCTATCTATCATACTTAGTTAAAAAGAAAATAAAAAAAAAGAAATTTTGTTACAGAATATACCTGAGTGAAAACTACATATGCTAAAGATGACAACTGGGAGTCCCAAAAAGCGTAGGTATATTTTTTGATACTGTTATTTTAATTTATAACCTTTTCTAGAATATGACGTGAATTGCCTAGTATTTTATACTTATGCTATAGGTAAAATTTTGTGCCACGAAAGTGGGTGAGCCATTCTTGTAGTTATAATGTGTATAGTGGATCTTTTGCTTTCTTTAAAGAGCTACTGGAAATTAATAAATTAATACTATGTTACAGAATATGTCAAGGCTACTGCTGCTGCTGAGTGTCCATCCTGCTAAACTAAACATCGTATTATATGAAAAAAATGAATATTTATGTACAATGTTTATTTTATTGTTTGTTTTATGTACAGGTTTGTCGGCTAAAAATTAAATGTAATAATGAAAAAAGATTTTTGTTTCATATCAGATCCATATTTAAGTTCAACCTAGGACTTAAAAACCTAGGTTGGACTTAGACGTGGACTCGATCAAAATTTTGAATACGAAAATAACCTCATTTTCGATCTCGCATATTTTATCGATATCGATATGAAAGCGAGGGCCATCGCGCAGCACTATTTAGGCTGATAGGTTGGTAAAACTGTTGTTGTTTGACGTACATATTCGTTGTGTTGGTATTGAAGTGCCATGTAAAAGGATCCCATTGGCTCTCATTGGCTCTTTACTAAGTCCCGCCTCTTCTCGTAGTTTTACATTCTCTTTGTCTAGCGCTGTCGCCGAAAAGTGACGGCTCGGCTCGCCGGCCGTGATCGACACGCGGTTTTGCATGGCGAGCCGAGTAACTGTGTATTCTCTACCTACTGCCTTTTTTTCTGTTCTTTCTTGTCTGTATGTTTCTTCTGTGTGTTGTCGTCAAATAAACATATATTCTATTCTATTCTTAAAAAATATAGCACGACGACGAGCCGCGAGCCAGGCTCGGCGGTATTTAAAACCGTGGTTTTGCAATGATACACCGGCGAGCTTTACCGACGAGCCATAAAACCGCGGTCTTACTCGTCCGTCGATCAGGGCCTTAAGACATACCTTGCAAGGCTCGTTGCTTTGCCAGCTCTTGGAAAAGAGGAAGTAAATGTTGGGTTTTTCATGGCTTTGGTACCGCACTTTGCACACTTTCTATAGATATCAGACATTTTCGAATGTCTACAATCTTACGAGTACCTTCTAATTCTAATTCTAATTCGTGGTGGGGGAATGAGATCTGCACGGACGTCCCGCAATGGGGTGTATTGTTCATTGTCCCCCTGCTAATCTCACCCCAGCCAGCCCAACTAATTAAAATAGCGGAGAAGGACCCTGGGTTGGTGGTAGCAGTGTTTGAGCATCCCTGGTGACAATTCGGATGCAGATGAGAAAGACCCGATACGAGTACCTTATAGGTACCTAAAAAAGAGTCACTGTCTCACTAGGTTTAAAATCTTCTATAGGTACTGTAAACAAAATTTTCCAAACTGAAAAAATCCGATAACTTTTCGTAACTACCGGGTTCACCGAAGACGAGGAGACCCTGTCCGATAATATATTATCAATCCACCTCTGAAATTAATGTATTGTGAGATATTGTAGTCGCTGGAGTTTCAATTATCGAGCACTCTATTGGTTCAACCTAGAACAAATAACTATGTAATTAGAAAAAAAAAGTGAAACAGCTTAATTTTTTTTTATCACAGTGATGAAAAAATGCACCGAGGTCGTTATTTGAAGCTTTGTTCTTACTTCTGATATCTCAATATCTTGAGAAAACAGTGCATCAGAGTCAAACTGGTTTTCAAGACCGTCTAACGTTGGGCCCAAAATATCTTCTACTTGGCCTTGGCTCTGTTGGGGGCTGGCTAGGCCTCTCTCCTCCTGCAATAATACCAAACATGGTTATTAAATAAAAACCTGTGGAAAACCTTGGCTTTAGCTGTAGCTTTGAAATGTATCCACTTAGACAAGAAAACAAATAATTGTCTTGTAAATAGAAAATTAAATGTTTCATGATCATACCTGTCAAAAAGGTATCTTTTCGTGCTCGCCTTACCCTTCCTCGTACTTCTTTTAAATTTTCCCAGCATGTTTTTAGTTGGTCATATGTGCGGATGGAGAAAGAACTCAACGAGTTGAATTCTGCAGCTATTCTTTCCCACCCTTCATTTTTGGACGCGATGGTCAATGCATCTGTCTTTTTATTTTCCATAACACTTCTGTGTTGCGAAACAAGTTAATAAGCCTCTCGCAGCTCAACACCAGCCGCAGGAGTGCGCAAAGAACCAAAATGTTATGAGAAGCGAAGGTGAATCTGGAATGACAGACTCAATAACCCCGACCACCCGACCCAGTTACAAAATTATCCTTATTTCCAAACTAGTTCCATTATAGTTTCAAGAATCATCTTTGCTATCTCCTCGTAAGTTTGGTGGTCATTTTGTAAAATACTTGGACTTTCAGGAATCATCAAATCCCCACCATCATCATTTCAGCGTTTTGGAGAGTTTTGATTTTAATCTGGTACATGAGTAGGGTTTTTGTCAGGATCTGTAAATTTTTGGAAGTTTTTACCTGAATCTGGTACGTACGTAGGATCTTTATCTGAATAATCACTGCCAAAAAAACAACAGTCATCAGACGTGAGATATCTCTTCGCGAGATCACAAAATTTTCTTGTTGACGCTTTGTATCTCTTTTACTCTAAGATGCGCACCACGAGATGGATTATTTGTCGTCGAACTCATGAAGAGAACCAATATTGCCATGTCATCATACCAAACCATTTTTACCGTATCCTAATGCCATATTGTACTAAAGCAAAAACAGCTAAGTTCATTCAATTTCGTAGTCTGTACCTACGTAGTAGTTTCGTGAACTGTTAGGTTGCTAACTCCGTGCCCCCAATAGGTAACTTACCACGTAGGTACCAATTTACTACATACACAGATAACTTACTCTACTTTGGTAGGTAGGTACTTTCTAATAAAAAAAACAAGCAACCGTAAAAGACAGTTTTTTTAATAGGTATAGATAGTATATAAAGTATTGTAAAAGCTCTGTCCATCTGGTTTGGGCTTGCCGAAGCAGAGCTGCTGGTGATGTGTTATCTGCATTCAGATCTTCGCCATCTTCTGCTCTTACGCCTTTTACATCTTCGTCCAATGGCACCCTGTTAATTAGGTATAATGGTTTTCTATCAAAAATTAACAGTGACTTATTGGTACACAGAAAACAGTGAGTAATTATTTAATAAGTAGTGTAGTACGTAGGTAATATAATACAAAAAATACGGCGCGGGCCCACCGCGGTGCACGGAGAGGCTACGCACGTGTGTTAGGCTAGGCGTATGCTGACACGTAGGCGACGCAGCACGGCACAGTACAGCACAGTGCAGGGCAGGGCAGTTGAGGCAGATATGTGCCCCCTCCGCATGCTGCGACGCAACTCACATTCGCAACCTAGCTAGTACAAGGACTAGACGTTTGACAAATTAAATGAGTTCAGAGTCAGAGTCTGATTATGAAATTAACGAGTTATTGCTACTTTACAGTTTGTCAAAGCGTAGAAAAAGTATTTGGCGAAGTGAATATCTAAAAATTCGCTCTACTCATGGGGAGTTTGTACTCGCGAGAGAATTATCTGACATACAATTTAAAAACAACTTTCGGTTAGATAGAACTCAATTTGACTATGTGCACAACATTATATGTGAAGAAATTCGCAAGGAAGGATGCAATTTTCTACAACCAATTGGGACTGAAGAAAAACTAGCTGTGTGTTTGAGGTAGGTACGTATATTTTTAATATTAAACAAATTATAGGTATACTCTTCCTTAAGTATGTAGGTAATTAAAAATCATGGATTTTGATTCGGAAAATACATTGTACCAGTCAATTGAGGAAGAAGGCATTGGAGTTGCAGGAGAAGGTCTTGGAGTTTCAGGAGAAGGCATTGAAGTTGCAGGAGAAGGTCTTGGAGTTCCAGGAGAAGGCATTGGAGTTGCAGGAGAAGGTCTTGGAGTTCCAGGAGAAGGCATTGAAGTTGCAGGAGAAGGCATTGAAGTTGCAGTAAGTAGTAAATACTCTTCCTCGTCTGATACTAGGTTAAATATTTGTCTTTTTAATTTATGTTTACTTAATGCTGGCATTTTTTTTACTATTGCATACATTGTATTAAAAAAGTGTTGCAGTTCGTCCTCTTCATCGTGATGACATCTTTTCTCAGCCCTTTCTTTGGCTCTTTTTTCGTGGTTTTAAAGTGTATTAGCCATTAATGTTTTTTTGTCGTTGACTCTTTTACTGCGGGTGGCGCTACATGAGGAATTCGTGTTTGTGATATAGGAGATGGCAGTAATTGAGTCGTTATAGGGTCCTCAGTTGAATTGTTGTCAGTAATATCAGGTGGCAAAAATTGGAAAGACGGTACGGAGCGCTTATTTGAAGTATTCCCAGTACTATTGAGTACTATTTCATTATCTTCGGTTTCATGTTCTTGAATCATGGTTATTAAAAATTAAGAACTTTTATCCAGGCTAGGAGTTATCAACTTTATCCTCGTTTGACTGTCACGGTGATGTAGGTCGCTAAGTAAAAGAAAAAAGAAAGAAAGAAAGAAAATACATTTATTTGACATACACAACAAGAAAAGAAATACATAGGTACATAAAAAATTACAGCTATAAACAGAGACAAAACGAAAGAAGAAACAGTACCAAAAACAAAAGAAAACATAACTGTACGCCAAAAAGGCCCTGACTCAGCAATTGCTGCTTAACAAAGTAGGTAGCCTACCTTGCCAAGCAGCGCTGGTTTTCAGTCAGAGCCTTGAGTAGGATGACGTCACTCCAGAAGAATATGACGTAATTAATAACAATTTAATTACATAGAAAAGACATACATAGGTGAAAAATAATTATTTATACTACATACATATAATAATAGTGTATTAACGTTACAGAATAATAATATAATAAATATAATAAACAATAAATACAATTAAATATAATAAACAAACGGTGCTTAAAATTATTGTACAAGCTTTTTTTATATTTAGTCTGTGCCCGACCACAGATTGGTGCTTACCAATCTGTGGTCAGAGACACAAAAACAGACAACACAAACGTCTAGTCTGTGAGTACAGCGAAGCAAGGAATCTGAATACAAGTCAAATTCCTTGCAGCGAAGTGAAGTGAAGCAGAGCAAAACATCAAAACAAAGCCGAAACAAACAAACACAATCAATAATCCATCCATCCATGCCAAAGTTCCAATCCAAAAGTAAATTCTATTGCTCAAAGTGGAGAAAGTAGGAACAGGATAATAAATTTAGAAAGTACGTAAAAAGGCAGTAAAAAAAGAAATAATTAATTTGGTAGTGAAACAGGGTGTAATCGTTCAGAAAATACAAAGAAGTGAGGCTATAAATTGAAGTATTGGAGCCCAGGGTCAGTCATTATGTCAATTGGTCATTGAAATGACCAGCAATGGAAGTGCGCATCAAGAAGGTGAGTTTAGTCAAAGTTAATTTGGGAGGATAGAAGTATTTTTTTATATGTGACTTTGAAAGTATGTATTGTTTTTAGAGCACGAACTGGTGGGGGCAGATCATTCCAGCACCGAGACGCTGCAAATCTGAACGAGCCACGGAAAGCAACCAACCTATGTCTCGGGGTGACGAAAACATGAGCATAATCCCTTTTACTATAGCGAGCATACTCTTGTACCCTCTGTAACTTTTGAAATAGGTAAGAAGGCACTTTGTTATTAACTATTCCAAACAGTAGGGTAGCCAGATGAAGTTTGACACGCGCTTTCATTCTTAAGAGGCTGGATGAGTTTAGGAAAGGGGTCACATGCGTACGAGGGGGAATGTGAAAGCAAAATCGGGCACATGCATTTTGCACACGTTGGACCAGTTTTTCAGTCCTGGCCAACAAGCATGACCCATATACCACATCACAGTAGTTCAATTTAGACAGAACCAGGGACTCACACAGCATAATGCGAATTTCTTCGCTAAGATATGGACGAATTTTATATAGAGATCTTATTCTAAAGAAACAATTGCGCACACATTCAGCAATATGACTCTCAAAGCGAAGGTGTTTATCCAGTGTCAGCCCAAGACTCCTTGCTTCCGCAACACATCCAACGTCCACCCCTCCCACCTGTATGCTGAATTGTATACTTTTGGTTTTTTTAAGCATAGCCCTTGTACCCAATAGCATGTATTTTGACTTTTTAGGATTAAGGGTCCGGTGACAGCGGCTCGCAATTTCGAGGTGCGGTTGGCTATTATTTCATTTCGGGGAGGTTGTTTGAAAAAATAACTCTAAGAAACACGCATAGATACTGTTCGAACACAAATAATACAATAATATAAGGGAAACATGCCCGAATCAGAAATCATTTTGGTATTAGTATGTTTGGTCTTACATTTACCTAATACCAAAATGATTTCTGACTCAAGCACATTTCCCTTATATTATTGTATTATTTGTGTTCGAACAGTATTTATGCGTGTTTCTTTAGAGTTATTTTTTCAAACAACCTCCCCGAAATGAAATAAAATGAAATAATAGCCAATCGCACCTCGAAATTGCGAGCCTCTGTCACCGGAGCCTTAAGCACAAGGGAATTGCTTTCGGACCAATGCAAGACTTGAACCAAATCACTATTAATCTTGTTTACAGCATCAGCATCTTGTTTTAAGTATGCGACATGCGTCACTTAGGTGTTTGATGACCTTCAACTTGTCGAATTCTTTGTTCAGAAGCAGATCTCTGTTTGCAGCTCTGTTTACAGCCGTGATGCCAGCACCCAGTTGTTGTTGCGAACTTAAAAGTTTTTTGTCTCGGTTTCGAGTACTTTCGGCGACTGCTGCCGAAATTTCAGGGTTTAATTTCGGGGCCTGTAACATATTGCAGTTCTGTGGTATGAGAAGGTCCTTAAGGAGTTTTTCTTTCTCCTCTTTAGGCAAACCCTTCTTTAGCAGCGGCAGCCATAGCTGGGCCAGGTTTTCATGGATCTTTTCTCCATATTCAGGGCCATCCGATGTACTGGCTCCCAGCGCCGTCAAAATTTCAGAGTCTAACTCTTCGATAACCACTTCTTCGTCTTTAGGCGTATCCACAATGTCCAGCAAAGACGCATCGATTTGCGTATCTGTGGAGGTCTCCGCTGGCAGTTCATTAACCAGTGATTGGATTGCCGCGACTTCGGGTGTACCGACACTACCGCCGTCATCTAAGGACAATAACATAACAGCATCATTTTTGGGCTTATAGCTCTCATTTTGTATTCCCAGTACTTATAATCTCCCAGTGTAGAAAGACTTCGGTTTAAAAGGAATACTAGTACAGTAGGTACTATGTATAGTTTGTGTCGATTTTGATATGTTTGTATCAATTTTGCTACTCGTGTTGATTCACGACCAACCCTCTAGCGTTACAGTCGTCATAAACGATTTACCATTTTTCCACGTAACGGGAAAGGAAAAAGAGGTTAAATAAAAACCTCGACTGATAATCAACTTTTGTTGTTGACTGTACCTTCGTGTTGATTCTCGATTAACCCCCAGGATTTTGGAAAAAATAAAAAATATATATTTTTACATTAGTACTTAGGTAGGTACCTAGTTTTCTATTCTATTTTATTAGACAGATTATCCTCTGTGTTGATTCTCGACCAACCCCCAGGTTTAGGTAAAACTTATTTAAGGTAAGTAACCTGGTACAACGAAGTCGTAAAACTTACCGTTGTTATCCTCGGAAGTAGATGATTCTGACGATGAAATTATTCGCCTTCGGTGGAGTGGAGTTCTGCGTTCTAGTGACCGTTGACCGCTCAAGAGTTCCAACGCACAAATTCTCGCGTTCTCACAAGCGGCGTTCAAATTCTCGCGTTCTAGTTTCGTTTGGGTCTTTGGACGTGCAAAACATGTCACTAGAAAGTTCATCATCCGATGAAGAACTATTGTTATTGTGGAGCTTAGCAGCTTCTAAAAAGAAAAGGAAGTATTGGGTGCACCCAATTAACACAACGCGAGAAGAACAAGGCGAATTTAGTAATATTTTTCAGGATTTACTTAAAGATGAACAAAGATTCTATGTTTATTTTCGAATGTCGATTAATAGTTTTAATGCATTGTATAACATCATAAAACCTGCTATCGAAAAACAAAATACTAACTGGAGAAAATGTGTTTCATCAAAAGAAAGGCTGGCTGTATTTCTAAGGTATGTATTTATTTATTAATGATAAGAAAAGACATTAAAGTAAATTAATAACAAAATACACGAAACGTTCATTTGTTAATCGAATTACTTATGATAAGAAATGTTTTCGTAATATTCTCTTAGGTTTCCAGTCAACTGTGGCTGCGGTGTACTAGCTGTTTGAATTGTTGGAGTTGATTGTGGTGAAAGGACGTAAAACACCCTATTTTCTTGATTAGATGCATTACCAGGTTCCGGAAACTGTTGAGAAACAGGGCTAGGAACGGACCACGAACTTGAACTCTGATCATAGGGACTTGGAACCGACTCCGAATTAGGTGTAGAACTGCAAGGCCTTTGATTGACTGATCGCGGTCCAACTTGAGAAGCAATTGCATCACTCCCTTCTACCAGTTGTAGCTCGTACCGGGCAAATAGAGAAGCCATTTCTAGCTTTACCATACTTTGCATTCTAGGTGTGAATGTCTTAAAAGTTTGTGCATAACTTAAAAAAAAGATCGACTCCATTTTGGCTTTTTTTTCATCTTTACTTTTTAAATATTCTAAATTTTCTCGTAATTTGCTTGCTTGGTCCAGTTGCATATACAGAAACTTAAGAATGTGTAGTATTTTGTGTTTCATTCATCGTAGAGTTCTCTGTGTCGGCTGTAACAGTGGTATGATCGTTGGCTGGAGAACGCTCACTATTACTTTCTGTTTGTCTTCTAACATTAAAATCGTCTAAAAACCTCAATTGCGAAGCCCATGGCCAAGACTTATACTTTTTATAAGCCTGGCCTGTAGAAGATTCATTATTTTTCTTGTGCTTGTTGTAGTTATCCCTCAGACTCTTCCACTTGGCTATCCATACTTTACCTAAAAACAAAAAAAAATGTTTCAGGTACCTTGCTACAGGAGATACGCTTAAAACAATTGGTCATTCAAACCGTATGGGATTTACAACAGTTGGTAAAATAGTGAAGGAAGTAAGTAAAGTTATATGGAACACATAACAACCACTATATATGGCAGAGCCGACTGAAAAAACATGGAAGGAGGCAGAAGCTGGTTACAATGAGAAGTGGAGATTTCCAAATTGTATTGGCAGTATCGATGGAAAACATGTTTATATAAAATGCCCACCTAATACGGGAACATTACATTTTTGCTAAAAACAAAGATTCTCTATTGTGTTGCTTGCAGTGGTGGATCCAGATTACAAATTTATTTTGATTGATGTTGGCAGTTATGGAAAAGATAGTGACAGTACGGTTTTCCAAAGGACGTCATTCTATCAAAAAATTGTTAACAATCAGCTGAACATTCCCGGGTCAAAGCCGTTACCAGGTCGAGAAAAGCCAGTGCCTCACGTTTTTATTGGAGATGGCGGTTTCAAATTAGAAACATTTTTGATGAGACCTTTCCCAACTAATGTAACCATACAGGATGAAAGAAAAAGGACATATAATAAGAGACTGAGTAGTGCAAGACGTGTAGTAGAGAGCACATTTGGCATTTTGGCTCAAAAATGGCGGGTATTTTTTAAGCCATTGGAACTCAATGTAGACACTGTCGTTGATGTTGTAAAAGCAGCGTGTTGTTTACACAATTACCTTAGAGTAAAAGGAGATTGTCACATCTATGATGATGACCAAGACATAAACAATGATCAACGCAGTACCGGCTATCAAAATTTTCAGCGAACAAATATGAACAGAACCAACTATACAGCGTATGCAATTCGGGACGAATATATCGCTTATTTTAATCAATAGGTAGGTATATGTATATACCAATTGTCAATATTAGACTGACATCCAAATGATTGAAATATAAAATTATTATTACAATGTGATGTTTTACTTACTCTCTCCAAATCCCATTTCTGT
This sequence comes from Plemyria rubiginata, assembly GCA_963576535.1. Lineage (NCBI taxonomy): Eukaryota > Metazoa > Arthropoda > Insecta > Lepidoptera > Geometridae > Plemyria > Plemyria rubiginata. The sequence continues at coordinate 10,036,195 of OY754928.1, forward strand.
GGCAATTTCAAGCCAAGCTTCGGCTTTTTTGTCGCGGTTTTTATAGTCTACATCACTTAAATCGTATATTAAACTCCTTTCCCTAACCAATTCAATTAACTTTTCCGTGTTTGCAACTTCAGACATCGCGGCGTTCAGGCCTTCCTTGTCTCGGCGGGAAAATAACTCTTAGAACGCGACGTTCCGCTTTGACCGCCGCGGTCAGACTGCCCGCTGTCAGGGTTGCCAGATAAAAGCGACCTCAATTCGCCTAATTTTGCATACCGAGTAGCCTAAATCGCCTAATACATTTTTTCGTACAAGTAGCCTAATTCGCCTAACATTTCGAGCTAAGGAGCCTATATTTAGCCTAAATAAAAAAGGCACGTAATGAGAGACAACGTTAAGCAATAAAATATATTTTAATTATCTAATGTACATAGGTAGATAGTTATATTATACATACATATTGTTATACATATTGTTTTATTACAAGAGGATTATATATAACTTATATATAATCCTCTTGTAATAAAACAATAACTTCCTGCAGAACTTCACCATCAATTTCGGAGGAAGAATCTTCATTTCTCGAAGTGGTGGAGAAAGTATATGATCCAGCTGCATCAATCGGTGTTCTTTGGTACATCTTTGAGTTGTGCATTTTTATCATTTCGTCCGTAGGGCGAAATGAAAAATAGGCGGCCAATTATCAGACTGATAAACCGCCAGGTAACTATATTCGTTAGATTGTTATTCCAGCTTTTATCTGATGATTCAAAAATCGGCCCTAAATCGACTATTAATTTCTTGGTATGCTGCCGAACGTTTTTTTTAAATGTGTATTTAATGTGTCAATTATGGGGATTAAAGTATCTACACGAAACTTTTCCTTGCCTCTCAACTGTGCAGTCTCTGATGATCCTTCAAAAAAAGTGATGCGACTCTAGCCTAGAGTAGCCATAAAATAAATTTTACATAATTATTAGTAATCAGTTTTATGGCACCGGCATAGGGTATGGCAACATCGTTAGCATCTTGACTAGTTTGTGGGCAACATGAAGGCAGTTCGAGGTTTTCTACATCTACACTAAAAATATTATAAAGAGGTTTTTAAAACAAAAACTCAAGGTCCGATTTCAAAACATTCTTTCTCCATAAGATATGTTATTCATTTCATTATTATTACTGAAAAAAATTAGTGAACCCTCAACTATGTCGAGAGGATGTCTAAGGGGGGGGGGGTAGTCAGAGGTACGTCCTAACATTATTATTACTACTAACTAAATGCCGCTTTTGGATTTGTGCTAAATGCCGCTGTTAGAATACTAACTGGTTTCCTTACGATGTTTTCCTTCACCGTTTAGTGCGTAGAGGCAATAAAATAAATAAGTAATATGGCAGAACAAATACTAAACATACCTCAATTGGAGGAGGAGGGAAATTTTGCGAACCGGTTGTTCCGCATTGAGATGGCGCTCGATGAAAAAGGATGTAAAGATGTGATTAAACAATAGATGGATTCAATAGAAAGTGAAAGCGATAAAAGAAAAGATGCTAAGGCGCGAAATCTGATTATCCAGGTGCTGTCTGATAAACATTTGGAATATGTGAGGAAATCAGACACAGCATATAAAATGATAGAAAATTTGAGAAGGATTTTTGAAGGAAAAAGTACTCTGAGCAGCCTATACCTAAAAAATAACTAAGCAATTTAAAATGAAAAATATGAGAGCTTGGAAACATTTCAACCCTTTTGATAAAATAATATGTGTTTGGGTATGTCCCAAACAGTTAAAGCTGAGCTAAGGGATGCTAGCTAGGGGGAAGTTACTCAGAAGAAAGATAAAATAACCGAACCCGTCGAGTGATGATTGAACACTGATTTATTGCTGCTTATAAATGTAATGAGTGTCTTCAGCTGTAACGGGCACTCGGCATACATTAGCTACTGGTTCGCGTCAATAAAGATACCTACTTACGTAAATACACTCGTGAGCAAAAAAATCGACTCAGGACGCACGCTCGCGGTTAAAAATCTCTGCCAAAAAATCTGAAGCTCTCATTCTATTTCTGATTTGAACATCTCAAAGCTGTTAGTTTTAACCTTAAAATGAGTGGTCTACTTTGTTATTTACATTTTTATTTTGGTAATGAAAAATTATTGAATGAGAAGGAGTCTTAAGCAATGAAAAAGAGTGATAATTAACAGTAAAGAAAATACCAGCTTAAATTCGTCCAAACATTAATTTATTAGAAATTAGAAACTAAACTATCAATATTTAGTGTTGCCCCCCCTGGCCCTAATAACAGCTTCCAATCGCTTCTTCATGGATCGAATAAGTTTCTTTACTCGATCTTGTTCGATGCTATCCCATTCTTCAATGAGCGCCGCTTTGAGGTCCGATTACGTGGCTGGTGCAGGATTTATAGCCCGAACTTTTCGTTTCAGTTCGTCACACATATGCTCGATAGGATTTAAGTCCGGGCGACGCGCTGGCCAGTCCATAGCGGCAATTTCGACCTCCTGTAAATACTGCCGGACGGAACCTGCAGTATGTGGACGGGCATTGTCGTGCATTAAGATGAAGTTTTCGCTAATGAAACCGGCGTAGGGAACGACGTGATCCCCTAAAATCTCTTCGATGTATCGGTTCGCCGTCAATCTTCCCACTCGAACACCAGTTTCAATAAAAACCGACTCGGTTTTTGCCTCCATTGAAATGCCCGCCCACACCATCCAGGAACCTCCTCCAAAAGCCACATTTTCTTTGATGCAGCACTGCGCGAATCTTTCTGCCTGCCCTTTCTGTGTTGTATCTTGGTGTGAGAAATAAATATTGTGCCATTTGCGCCACGGCTGAAAATAAAAATTCAACCCCGAAAGAGCACACCTGCTGGACAAACCTTCCTCTGGAATGGAATCCGATATTATAGTAGAAGGCTTTAAACATTCAACTGACATGCATGCAACTAATTTGTTTTGTTTCTCAAGAGTTTATATTTAGAAACCCTAAAAGAAAAAGACCGGTGTTATAAGTTTGACGTGCATGTGTATCTGTGTATCTATAATGTGTATCGGTGTATCTATAATGTCTGTCTGTGTTATACTGTTATCTTTAGGCCTGTCGCCCACACGTGTTGGAGTCTCGGCGGGGCGTTGAGGCACAGGCGCCTATGCGGCGCGCCGCTTATGTTTACGTTTTCTTAAGAAATGAATGGTAGTGCGCTCACATATTGGAGTCGAGGCAGAGGCAGCGCGGCGTCGCGTCGAGGCGGGGGCGCCGTGCTCGCCCGCGCCGCGACTCTCCCGCCATTTTGTCATGATTCATGCGTAAGGTACGTTTAGACGTGCAACTAGCTAAATATGCTTGATAATTTTGAAACCAACGTGAAATTCATCAAAATTGTACGATTGAATCCTTGAATTTATGACAAACACGATCTGATTATAGCAACAGGAACAAGCAAGATAAAGTGTGGGCTGAAGTTGCAAAACAAGTAGACGAAACTGGCAAGTGAATCCTTTTATATCCTTATTACCTTATGAATTTACTTTTGGCGAAAGTAAGAAGTACTCACGGGATTGCCCTGGCTGTGGCCTCGTCCGGCATAGCTGCTACAATACTCGAAGGTGGTCGAACTACTCATGCTACTTTTAAGTTACCACTCAATTTAATCACTGCCGCGACTCCCATTTGCAACATCTCCAAACAAAGTAATTTTGCTAAGTTTTAAAGAGTACAAAAATAATTGTGTGGGACGAAATAACGATGGCTCATAAGGGTGGTATTGAAGCCTTAAACAGATCACTAAGGGATATAAGGGGTGTTACGGCCCCAATGCCCTTAGGCCTTATTCGCACGGGAGCGAAAAAAAAAGGCATTCTGGTTACATCCTCTGAACGAACAGAGATACTTAAAAGGACAGTTTGTGACACTATACGACGAGTTGAGGCAATACCCGGCTAAATTTTTCAATTATTTTCGAATGTCCATAACAACATTTGACGAATTCTTGTTTTTACATCATTGTTGAGGGTTTCCCAGTCCTCTGAGAGTTTTTTGGTTATGTCCTCTCAGGCATTATTCTTTATAATTTCATTTGAGTATTCTGGCAATGTCTTTGCATATAGAAATGGCGGAGCCTCCACCTCTATTATAAGCACTTCAGGATCAACAACCCACGACATCGTATCGACCTTCTGAATGCGTAAGAACAAAACATACAAGTCCGACCGGTGCGCAAGCGCGCGGTGCACTGAACGCAACGCCGGAGTTTTTTAAGTGCTCGTGTGAATAATAATAAGGAGTTTCATATGTTCTATTCGATTTAACGCCCAACGACCAGCGCAGAAAATACAACACTGTTCAATAAAAGGCTGTCGCGTTTTAAAAGCGCTGACGTATGAACATATACTTGGGAATACATTTGTTCTATTTGAACGCTTTTTTAACGGACTTTAAAAAAGCTCACGTGCGAATGAGGCCTTACCCGGACAGACGAAACGTCAACCCAAAAGTCATTATTTTGACAGCTGCAAATGCTGTCACCCTAGTGCAACGTCACACTAGCATCCAAAAATTCCACTACCTCAAGTCGTCACTAAAGGGCAGTGCAGCGTTGGTGATCGAGGCACTAAAGTTTTCTGCTGCAAACTTCGCGATAGCATGGGTACTGCTTCTCAATAGGTACGACAATAGCAGGTTACTCGTCCATAATCATGTAAAATCATTATTTATCATTCAGGCTCTGACAAAAGAGGCACCAGATCTTTTACGTCATTTAATAAATACGATTTTAAAGAATTCGCGAGCTTTATAACTATTAGGTGAACCTGTAGAAAGCTGGGACACATTAATTATTTATATTGTTTGCTGCCTGACGTTTGAGTTTGTGGCGTAGCCACTATATTATTTACATATACCTAACTATATTATTTACATTACTTTTATAATACCTACTTATATAATATACATATTATAAATCTAAATAATTATATATATATATATATATTCTACAAACTAAAACATACCACTTACCTGTTCTTGCGATACGATTGCAACGAAGAATCGTCGAAGAACGAGAATCGTATCGTACCGAGTCAGCGCGCCTCAACGGACACAGCTACGCTGCGAACAATGCCGCATCACGACCGGACTGCGTGAGCGCACCGCCGGCCGCTACCGCCACTCACCGCGCTCCGCCGCCCGCCGGCCAGTCTGTGGTTCCTTCTGACGGCAGGCGCACGCTCGCTCGCGACTGGTGCTCCCTATTGTTTCCTCTCTCTGTGCCATTTTATAATTGTATATTGTAAAGATTGTGTGTGTAATAATTATACGAGCTAGTAAAAGTTACCTGGACCTTTTCTCTGGAAGAAGCGGAGTATAACCTTACTACAGGCAGGTACCTAGGACTCGACCGACACACACTACAAGTTCGAGGAGGATCGGATTGACATTGACACATTTGACACACATAGAGAAAACCAAGAAGAAGCAGAAGATCACTCCTCTCCGCCATTACGAAATCGAAAGACGCCACATCATTTATTCATATTCAGAACCTTTGTAAAATTAATAAGTAATAAAACATAATCCAGGAAAAATTTAAAATATTTATTGCATTGGAGTTCCCCCGTTCCCTAAAAACAATATTGTTGTCAACAAATTAGATAAAATAACAGAACGCGAGTGGGAACAGTACAAGAACACAGCACTGAAACAATCTGGTGACTCCAAGTCAATCCTGAAGGTGGATGTTTTACTGTCGTTTCTCAGAGACCGAGTGGATATGTACTCGTAATGTCTCCATTACGAGTACAAGTATCACACGCAAGCACTGGCAACAAAAATGCATTCACAAATACACAGAACAGTCACAAAATTCACTGCAATGTCACCAATAATCAGCCCCGTCAAGCGACGAAGTCATGCTTAATTTGTAAACATTCCAAGCATCCACTGTATGCGTGTCAAAAGTTTCAAGGTTTTACTTTAGAAGCTAGACTACAATTTGTTAAAGATAACAGACTATGCAAAAACTGTTTAACTGTGTTAACTGTTACACGGTGCGCAGGGCACACCGTGAGTGACTGTAGGTTCGGTCCGTGCAGGAAATGCGAGCTAAAACATAATTCTTTGATACACGAAGACAACGCAGTGATTCACGACGTACCTTCTCATACTACGGGTGAAGAAAATAGCAAACCTGTTTTGGCGACACAGCCGCCCCTCACCGCACTGCAGTCGCCGCCACCTGCAGGCCCTAGCAGTAATCAGTATACAATATGCACACACACAAATATTCTATGCGCTAATTATCCGCGTGTGCAACCCATAGAACAAGAATACATAGAAATCACAGGCGCGTATACCCGAGCAAGACAGACAACAAGTACATACAATTTATGGGTTGCCACCATCATACAATTTATTACGAGTACCCAAGCGAAAGTTATGATACTGCCTCGGCTCCAGTTGTTTTTTTTTCATTTATGTAAAAAATTTAAGCTAGTCGGCAGTGAAATAGTTTAATCCATCCTCTAAATTACGCCGTTTTAATATATTTTAAGAAATGTGCTGAAAAATGGCAGTAAAGCTCTTCACATGCATGACATGACATGTGTTTTTAACCCTGATATTTTCCTGTAGCTGATCGAACGAGCGAACCGAACGAAGACCTTTCAAACAACTTGGGCTTTTGGCTTTGTATGCACGTGTTGTAATGCATTTTTCTACAACCTAGGGAATGTTATAGGGTAAATGAGCACACAACAATATTGAGGAGAATCAGCCATCCAGATGGTGGGGATGAAATTTAAATTTTATACTTAAGGCTATTTTTTATTATTATGGCAATGCCACCATGTTCATTTTTGTCATTTTTGTTAATACAGTTGAAACCTGTAAATTTAAGGGGAGGGCTAGTGTTTTTAAAAAATGTTTCATTTCTTATGCAAATATCTATATTATTTTCTGATAAGTGTTTTCAGAATCGATTTTTTATTATTTACGCTTTGAATATTGTGTTGAACAATTGTTAAATTGTCCTTTAACATGGGGTTGACAAGTTTTTTAGGAGAATCTCTCTTATTTTTGAGAAACTCAACGGAGTATTCTTCGTAGAATTCCCCAGGAAGAAGAGTGTCTTGACCATTCCGTTGAGGATATTTTCACCAATTTGTATGGATGCACCGCACAAAGAACAAAATGATCCCGCAGGCCATCAACGGTGCAAGGCATTCACAGCTGTGGCAGGTGGGGACGAAATTTCGGTGCAGTCTGTTTTCGAAGAAGTGAAAGCTAGGAAGATAGAAATAGACTTCGACTAGACCCAAAATATCTCACAGTATGGACTGATATATCATCACATTCCACTCCTACAAGGGATCACTTTGGCTCCAGAGAGGAGAACAGGGGTTGTAAGAAGCTTAGGGCCATTAACTCTGGCAATATTGTTAGTCATGGAAGATAAATATCATAATAAGTTGGCAAATGCACTTCTGAATAGTCTCCAATAAACAATCGCAAGGAACACTCGCTTTTTGTTCGCTACAACCTGCCCACATTCAAATCTAAACCTTACCGTATAGTGAACATAATGGTTCCTTGCGATTGTTTATTGGAGACTGACATAATACGAACATGCATTTGAGTATTAGACATATCGCCCGCCAAAACAATAGTTTTAAATACATATAATCAACATAACACGGTAGATAAAAAAAAGCAAACATTTTGTGTAAAATTAAGTACTTATAACAAACGAAAAAAAAACTTCATAATAGAACTAAGAATAACATTACCAACATAACCAACAAGTTTCTACACGTAATTATTTATCATGGAATGTATCTAGGTATGGTCGCCCGCCATGACTGACTCATAGGTATCTTTCGGGAGTAATATCACCTTAGAAAGCGGTCTCTTTAATTCATGGTTGCCTTTGCATTGTACTGTCACCACTCTTACAAGACCGTCAGCTCCTGCGTGAAGATGTGTAATTCTTCCAAGCAACCATTTGGTCGGGGATAGTTCTTCATCCTTAACTACTATAATATCACCAACAACAGGGAATTGTACTGGAATTTGCCATTTATACCTCTGTTGTATTGTATTGAGATATTCGGTCTGCCATCTATGCCAGAAATCTTGTGTCATCCTTTGAATCAATTGCCATCGGGTTAAGAGGTTAATGTTATGGTGCTGGTAATTTAAATCGGGTACGCTTTTTCTTGACATTTTACTAAGTTATTCTGTATTATATTTCATCTACGTGTTTAGTTGTAAGTTGTGTGTTTGTTGTGTTATTAATATTGTACCTATGGATGTAAATCTGAAAATAAATGAATAATAATAATTAAAGGCTTGCCGACTAGGAAATGTCCGTGAGTCAATGGCTCTGTCGTGTTATCTATTTTACAAAGAGGGCGAGAGTTAAGGCACGCTTCTATTTGTGCTAACAAGGTATCTATACTAGCAAGATGCCGTTTAGCGGACTGAACGCAGAATTTAATATGGCCTCTATCTGGACAAAGATTTTAGTTAACTCCTCGAAGGTTAAAGGTCGATCACCTATGACACGCTTTTTGCAAGATTTAACAGCAGCTTCAGCCAGCCCGTTGAAGGCAGAACTCAGAGGAGGCGAGAATCGCCATTGAATAAAATGTTCTACATAGAAATGCTTTAAGTCGGGGTCTTTGTTAATGTCTCTTCAAAAATTGATTCGGTTGCTTGCGCATACTTTTCACAACGAATAATCAAATTCATCATAAAAACTCATAAATAGTGGTTTCTGGTCCTGCATAGCCCGCAAACCGGTAAGTCCTCAACATATCAAACATAATTGTTATATTTTTAGTAGTTTCAGAGCAACTCTCTGGGGCCTTTGGTCGATGTATCTTATTGACTGGTGTTGTTTGCTGATATGCCTGTTGGGGCTGTTGTGTAACAGGAAGAGCTGGGAAGCTCTTACTGTAATCTCTGATTACACTTGCTTATGATTGTATATTAAGCTTCTGTTTTGCAATGCGCTGCATTTTTACCGGACACATTTTTGATATTGCTAGGTGAGCACGTCCACAATTACTGCATCTAATATTATCTTCGTTAGTAGTCTTTGTATTCGTGTTTGCCTGAACATACAGAGCAAACATGCAGATATTTACAAACCTTCGCAATGTGGTTAAATGTGCGATAACATTTCATAACAGAAGGCACATACGAGTAGGTATTGACTGGCATTCTCCAATGGTCTAAGTAGACACACTGAGGAAGAATACCAGTTAAAAATGTAACAGTTACCGTTTTGACTGACAGGTTCCATCTCCCCTTCTACCTTCTTCATAAAACGGCGCACCGCCACTATTTCATTTTCTCCCGAAAGTTTTCGAAAAATTCTTCATTGGAAAGCTCCGTAGAAACATGTTGAATAACTCCAAATGCTGATGGGATAAAATATATATAATAAATATATATAAAAGCTTTTATTCCTATTTTTCCGAAGCGTGTTCGTTGGACAGTAGGTCATTGGCGTCAGTAGCCTGTTTAAATACAATTTTTGAGCACCAGCTTGGCTCATTTCATATTGCCCTAATTGCCCTTTGATGTTTTTAGTTATTAGTTTCTGTACACTAAAGATCTTTGTTGCCTAGTTGCTCCTGTGGTGAAGTGCTCTCTAGGAACACTGCGAACTCAGTATGATTGGATTTATCGGGATACAGCCTTATGTAGTTTGGCTTAATAACAGGTTTATACTTAGCATCCACAATCGGTACTTCATGCCTTATTGCAGGCCTTGCTGCAGCCGCAGGTGCCTCAACAGGGACTGAAATCTTTCGTTTCTTACTCTCTCGAGATACCTCCTTGAACCCAACATCATCTCCGTCACTTTCCGACTCACTAAAGGGACGGATGAGAGAAGAGTGCATGCAGCAGAAATACGAATGTTGCGATGGATGTGTAGTGACAAGGATGGATAAAATACGAAATGAGTATATTAGATGAAGTTTCAAAGTAGCGCCTGTGACGGACAAGATGAGGAGTAAATATGTTATCATGGTATGGGCATGTCATGCGGAGGGAAGAAAGTAATATCACAAGAAGAGTGTAACTATAGATGTGGATGGTTATAGGAGAGGTCGACCAAAGAAATATGGATGGACTGTGTGAAAGATGACATGGGTAGGAAATAAGTGAGCACCGATATGAGAAATGATAGAGGAGAGTGGAAAAGGAGAACCTGTTGTGCCGACCCCATGCAGTGTGGGGTAAGGGCAGAAAGATGATGAATTTACGAACCGGTGATCTAATCTGACAAAAATACAAAATATGTTTCCTCTTTATAATTATTAGTATGTATAGATTATGATTCAGATTATAATTATTGTAATTCTTTTAAATCTCTTAGTGGCATATTTCGTGTGTGTTTAGCATCACACAATTCCGGCAACATGAATTTTATATAAAAGTATTTTAATTTATTTACCATATTTCTTTCCCAATATTAGTCGTCGCGCTGTATATATTCAACCTTCACCTCTTGGTTACAACCCCACCAAACTCCAAAAATACATTGCTGCCGACCGGTAACATGTAATTGGCCCTGTACTTGTATATACCAAGGATGTTTTTTATTTATGATAAGTTGCCCATCGTTATTTTTTTTCCAAAATAATACTTTTTACCCGCAAGAACCGAGGCGTCGCGGCAGACCCAAAATGAGATGGCGTGATGAGCTCGATAAGTACCAGCCGGAGTGGAGCACCATATCACGGGACCGCACAGAGTGGAGGGAATGGGGTGAGGCCTTTGCCCAGCAGTGGGACATAGATGGCTGATAATAATAATAACAATAATAATAATAATACTTTTTTATTATTTATAGCATCATCTAAAGACGTTTTGAAAGCTGTTATGGGACACTTAATTTCTACTATCGCATCGTGTCTTCTTCCACTACACCGTCTGGAGTAGCGCCTAGATAAGGTAACTCCTTATCAATAAAAAGACCACATGGCCTTACTTTTATATTTAGCTGTGACGCTAGTTGTTCGGTTGCAGTTCCTTCATTTTCTATGCCATGTTTCATAGAGGCCACATGACTCAAGGTTTTTGGGTATATGATATTTTTGACTAAATTTTTAACGTTAGTGTTTTCACGTCTATTTATCACTTTGGCAAAATTAGACGCAGTCAAGTCTCCTTCGAAGCTCTAACCACTCGCTGGAATCCCTTTGTAAGATAGTTGATTGTTCTATCTGCCTTCTATCTTCTTCGGAACTTGGTAAATTATTTAAAAAGGTTTCCTTACTTCGGTTGTACTCCGAAGGTGACATATCTGACCTTTGGCAATTCTCACCATAATCTTTATCACTTGCTTTGGATTTTGGAAAAAGTTTTTTACCCTTTCTTATATATTTAAACCTACTTTCTCGTACTGTTTGTCGTGACCCTTCTAATTTTTTTACTAGTGATGTAGGGCTTTTTCCCAAAATGTCTTTATGCAATGTGAAAAGAGGGCGTTTTGTATTAAAAGATACAACAGCAGCGTGGCATCTTGACTCATAACCTCTTCGCAAAGAATAGTTTATTCGTTTGCCGCCAACAAATTTTGCACATACAAATAATACTGTTAAATGACTCTGCCGGAGCTCCGTGACGTATTCCGCCTGCCAGCGTTTCCAAAAATGTTGCTTTGTCCGCTCGATAAACCGGTATCTATCCAGTCGTGTGATGTTGGTGTCCAGTGGTTCTGCCGGGGCCGGTAGCGACGTCAGGGACCTGCCAAGGAGAAAGTGCCCTGGTGTGAGCGCTGCGCAATCGTCAGGGGAGGGAGAGAGGGGAGAGAGAGGTCGACTATTTAGGATAGCCTCAATTTGAGTAAACAGGGTGGACAGCTCTTCAAATGTTAAATGCGTGTTTCCCAAAATGCGCTTAAATGTGAAATTTGGCGGACTTTATGCCTGCCTCAGCGTAGCCATTAAAATTCGGAGCGTAAACCGGACAGAAATTGAACTTAATATCATGATCAGATGCATACTCGTTAATCGAAGCTGAATAATTCTTAAAAAACTCATTTATTTCCTTTGCCGCCGCGACAAAATTCTTGCCATTGTCGCAGAAAATCGCTCTCGGTTTACCACTGTGAGATGAATCGGCGCAGAGACAGCACAAAGGATTCCTTTGACAATTCACTCACAGCCTCTAAATGTATGCACTTATATCTAAGGCAAATAAAAAGACATAGATAGCATTTAGATATCCTGCAGCCACGTCCACGCCGATATGTAATAAAAAATGGTCCAGCAAAGTCCAATGCCACGGTGGTGAAAGGAAAGTCTGGAGTGACACGTTGTCTCGGCAAGTTAGATTTTACTTTTGTTATATCCTGAGCAATGGCTATGCAAGAAAAAGTTTTTCCTCAATACTGTCCCTCTCGGCCAGTTCATGTTCAAGGTTTGCATTGTTCAGAACCTCGATGCGAGTCTGCATACTGTCAAAGGTTAATTGAAGATCCAAAAACATGTTCAATCTTACAGTTAATTCATTGATCTGAATAGAAGACAAGCTTTCAATTTTGTTTAATTTGTCTAAGTAGTTAGTGAACTTGGTAATCTGTCCCTTCACCGAGCTGCGCTTGGACCTGAGCTCGGTTAATTCATCCATCGGTACAGGTATGACCAATGGTGATAGCTTGCTGACTCCAGGTGAAGGTGACAGTTTTGACTCCGGATTTGACATATTAATTTAAATTGATGAAAGGACAAATAGTTAAAATTGTAATAAAAGTTAAAGTTGTAATCAATGAATCAACCGACGTAAGTACTTGAAAAAGTCTAAAATATTTTAAAAGTGAAGTTAAAGTTAAAGATATAATTGGCTAACGGCTTACGCTCCTTGTTTCGTAGGCAAAGTGGTGCACGGCGATCAGCTGATCGCGCGTAGAGGGCAATGACCGGAGGCGGCGCCCGCTCCCCGTGCGCCTGTAGTTAGGTAAGGTAGGCAGTGTGCCTCTGCGGTGTACCCTCACAATGCTGGCCGCTGAAATACGATGAAGAAAGCTTTGTAGTGCGAGCGTAAGCAAGCTGTTAACGTGCGGATTGATTCTACTAAATTATGTGCTCGAATTTAAATATAGATGCAAAAAAAAGGTTGTTTGTACAAGTAGGTATGTTTATCTAGCTTGCTATATGGGGCTCGAAAGCTGCTTTGCGAGTCCTGTCCCTTTGTCGCCTCTTACGAACTGGCTAGGACTAGAGATACCAGCTGATGCATTCTAGGTATTTAAGCTCCCAGATCAGCATGGGAGTAGGTATTGGGAAATTGCGCAACTGGGAAAGAAGTGAACAGTGAATGGGTAATACAGGGGTAAGTAGCTGTGAAGGAAAACACGTAGTAAGTATAAAGTTGTAGCTATCTATCAAAACGGCAGTCACGTAGAAGTGCGAAGCCGTTGAAAGAATGATAGCCTGATAATCAAATGTGTCTTGTATTCCGTATCTAGTGGTTCATCGAAAGTATATATTCAAATAAATTGGTCTACAAAGTTGATCAAAAAAAGATGGTCTTAGAAAGATGATGAGAATAAATGCGCAGCCTGCTCCTTTTGAGCAGGACTGGCAAGTATGAAAATGGGTATCTAGTATCTATGTGAAAAATATTGGTCGTAGAAAGATGGTCGTGAAAAGATGGCCGTAGAAAGATGATCGTAAAAGATGTTCAAAAAAGATGATAAAAAAAGACGTACACGCTCTAAAGTGAAGTGTTATCTGCCCCTATCCACTCAAATTAATTGGGAAAATAGGTAGGAAATGATGGGTAGCTCACGGCACTCTCCTTGTTAGGTTTGACGCTGATGCGCTGCGCCTCGCCCGATTCCTCTGCTCTGCGCTGGTGCAACGCGGCTGTCGCGTCACTGTTTGTGAGGTGACCGCGTTGCTTGAGATGGCTCCAACTCCCGTCGAAATCCAATATCGCCGCTGCCCCGGCGCCGTAGCTTGACCGGGACTATCAGTGGTGCGTGCTGGATACCGACTCGACGTTCGATGGCGGCGGGAATATGTGACGAGTGACGACGCGTGTTGCTTGACAAAATGGCGCGTGCGCTGTTTTCTTCCAGGGACCGTGGTTCAGGCCCACCCGGGGGCGCCAAAAAATATGTTTGGGAGCAAATAAAGAGCGGCGCGTACTATTTAGATTTATAACTAGTGGCTCTGGGAGCTGTAGACCTCGCGAGCATACTAAAAGTGAGCTATTTGAGGAATGTAATGTGCAAGTGCATTTTCCGTTTTGTGATTTTTTTGATCTTTTTGATTTTTTTCCTTTGTGTTTCTCTCAAATTTGATTGAAAACCATCGTTTGTTTGATGAGCTATCCTGTTCATCATGCTGAAGATCCTTATCAGATCTTCGCCAAACTTTTATGACCAACTTATAGTTACTACCTTTCAAATAAAAAAAGAATAATCGAAATCGGATCTCATTTGGTGGAGATATCCAGTTTATCAAATAGCCCCCTTTTTGCCCCATTGGAAGTTCCCCTCCAATCAAAAATCCCCGACGACAAAAAAAAATCTAATAAGTCATATAACCTGTGTACCAAGTTTCGTCCAGATCGGTTGAAAAATGCAACCTGTAGAGGAGAACAGACAGACAGACAGACATCCGGACAAACGCATTTTTGGCCAATGTGGAAACTGAGACGCTTCGCTCGCTCGGTCAATGAGGTAAAATATTAATTACAACTTTGAGATGTTCTAAGTATATAGTAGGTAATGGCGTGCGTGCTTGTCGTACGGCGGCCGCGAGGCAAATAGGGCGAGCTTCCGCTAGTGATGTCCCACGCTGAAGATGTGAGCGAATGAACTTCGCGTAGTGTTGTTCCAGGCGCGAACAACTACAAATATAACGTTTGGTCTTCTGAGGTTTCCTCTTGGAAACCTCAGTTTCCTCTTCAGTCTGTATATCAGAAGACACCTCCACCAGTTTAAATTTTTTCTTAGCTTTTTCTATGTCATCTAAAGCAAGCAAGAACATGCACTCAATAATAGGTATCAATGGGGCTATCAAGAACCAACAACCATTGTTAACAACTAGGTTAGAACATCACATAAATTAGGTAGGTTAGATTTAGACAATTTATTATGCAAGACAATTTCTCGGGTTAGACTATTTTAAAAGTTAGGCAGACACAAATAAAATTGAAAGGGCTATTACAAAAACGGCACGTGCATTGATGTTTATAACAAAGAACCCGTACCACACTCACCACATTACCGGTGTGGGTGGTGACTTACGTAGAAACAGCAGGCAGACAGAAATTACATACCAGTCTCGTAAAAAACTCTTTGCACCGCATAGAGCTTCCATTTTTCGTCAGGCGATGCCTTATGGCTAAGGTATCGGTCAAATGCCTTTGAGCCCTTGGCTGGGGGCCAATACACTTCGCATCGCCTAGGCGTCAGCAAATCTTTGTTAACCACAGAAACTGTACCGCCGTCATTTTCTGTAAATTGTATAACAGCAAACATGCTTACTTTCATGGAATTAATCATTATGTATGTACTTTGATCACTTTACACTCGTATCGTATCCACAGAACACAATTATTACTCCAGCGAAAAGAAAAGATGGCCGACTTACGAGGGGAGGTCCAAAAGTCCGCGGAATGGAGGAGTTGTAATAAAATTAAAACAACGAAACTATTTTTCCTTTTCAATATACCTCTACAATATATACCTCTATAATATATCCTTTTCAATACCTTTGAGCCTAATACATTTTTCAGATTTAGAAATTAACTTATGTATACCATCAAAAAAATATTTTTTCTCTTTGCCCTCAAAATGAGCCTAAATCGCCGCCTTAACTTCTTCATCGTCTTGAAACTTATTTCCCCTTAGATCTTTTTTTCAAATTTGGAAATAAATAATAATCGCTGGGGGCCAGGTCCGGGCTGTAAGGTGGGTGGACGAGTGATTCAAAGCCGCACCGGTCTAGAGCAGCCATCGCAACTTTGCTCTTGTGAACTGGTGCGTTGTCTTGCAAAAGCAACTCACCGCTTGAAAGTTTTCCCCGCCTTTTGTTTTCGATGGCTTCCTTTAATCAGCGTTGCCAATTTAGCACTTTATATGCTAAATTTGGTACATTTTCTTTCTCTCTGGCACATTATTTTGTCGTTTAGCATATGGCATATTTTTTTAATTTTACCTTAAAAACAATAAATGAATTTAGGAAAAGATGAAACGAACAACTTTACTTTAGTTTAATAGAATTTAAACATGAAACGTTCAATCTCTTTTTCTCTGGCACTTCTAGGGGATTCCCCAATAAAACTGTTTCGTTTTGTCAGGTGGATATCATAGACAAACAACATTATTTCTCTCCCTCTTCTCTGTAGGAATGAGGGAGAAAGAACAAATTCAATCATTCATTCATTCATAACTTACATAGATAGAACTCGTTCGTTTAAAACAAACGAAAGTGGAAGTGGAATCTTTGCGCTCTTTCGAAAATCATGGTTTTGTTTGCAAAATTGAGTTTTTAACTTAAATTATGCCTCCTAAGTACAGTCAACATTACCGGTCGGACCGGGAGCAAATGTCCGATTTCAAAGAGTGGTTGCAGCCCGTTGAAAATGATACGACAAAAGCCTATTGTAAGTATTGAAAGTACGACATGATCGCAAAATTGTATTGCTTGAAGCAACATATTACATCAATTAAGCACAGAAAAGCAATAGAGCCAATAAAGAGTCAAAAAACCATAAATTTTCCCATTGTGAAAAAAGATCTAAGCACACAGAAAGCGGAATCTTCATTAGCTATGTTCGTGTGCGAACATTGTGCGATTATGGCTGTTGACCATTTACCAGCGTTACCGTTAGCGTACATTTTACACATTTGACGTACCTTTTAAGCCTTCCATGTGTAATGGGGTCCATTTTACGTACCTTTTCAACTTCAATTGTAAAATCGTGGTTTAAAGACTATTTTACGTACATTTTTTGAAACTGCTGCCAAAACGAGAAAGCGTCTTCGGTCCTAAGTACCGGTGGCCTGTGAAGTCACAGACTTACGTAGTGTAGAAATAGGAAATAGCTCTGTCTCGCTTCCGCCGAAACAATTTCAATTACTTACCTATTACTAAATACAATAAAAAGTCTTACTACTAACTAACTAACCCAGCAAGAAAATGGATAAATTTATCCGCCGCTTACCCCCAAAACCTAACTTCACTAAAATGGTGGAAGATGAAAAAACAAAACCGTCAACTTCAACTATCCCTGCTGCGCAAGGTGTTACAGCATTATCTGACTCGAACCCAACTTCCAAACTAGACTCAAACACAAAGCCTTCTTCTTCAAAAACAACGCCTGCTGAACAAGAACATCCTGCAACTAGTTCTATTGCTAACATAGAAACAGTACAGCGTGATAATGTGCCAGAGTCAGAGAAAGAGTTTCTAGGTGTAGAACCTCCCGCTAAAAAAAGAAAACAGGTCTATAAATTTAATGATGACTGGCTTTTGTTGTCGTCATTTTGCAAATGGCTAGAAAAGAAAGAGGAAAAAGATAAAGAACCGACTGCATTTTGTAAATTGTGTGAAGTCACAATTACTAATCATAAACCTGTATTAGAAAGACATAAAAAAAACTAGTGATACTAGCAGGGATCAAGCAAGACGGGCAGAAGTAAAATTAACTGCATTCTTGGCTGAACATAATCTGCCGTTGTCTTTGACTGATTCTCTTTTCCCATTCGTACGTAACACATTCCCGGATTCGACGATTGCACGAGAAATTTCTTTAGGTCGTACTAAAGCCACTGACGTTCTGACTAAAGTTATAGCGCCAGCTTGTGGATCCGAGCTGATAACGAACTTAAAAAATCCTGGAAATGTCTTCAGTTTGGTAATGGACGAAACGCATTATATCTAATAAAAAAAAACAATGCGCGCTGTCCGTGATATTTTTCAACAACGATACTGAAATTGTTGAAACAAGATTTTTTAATTTGTATGAAGTCGACTCTGGTAAAGCTGAAGATTTATGTGAGGCCATGCTACTCCGTCTAAAGAATAACTCAATTCCTTTAGAAAACGTCGTAGGATTTGCGTCTGATACGACTAATAGCATGGTTGGGCAGCATAATTCAGTTTTCAGCCACTTAAAACTAAGCATACCGAATATTACTTGTGTAAAGTGCAGCTGCCATATGATCCATTTAGTGGCATCAAAAGCGTGCTCTAAACTTCCAAGCTCGATCGAAGACCTTTTAAGAGACATAGGAGCACACTTCAGCCGAAGCTCTAAAAGAGTTAACTGTCTTCAAGAGTCCCAGAAGTTTTACGGTGTGGAAATGCATAAAATATTGAGCCCAGCTAATACCCGATGGCTTTCTTTGAAAGCCTGTGTTGATCGTACGTGGTTCTAACCGAGTATTTTCGCTTGGAGCTGTTCGAAGATGGCACAAACCATTTTTTTTAGGTACTACATGCAAAGGGCTAGACCATGGGCTTTTCGAAGGACGACAGATTCCCAATTCCTGCATAACCCTAAATTCTTCACTCATCTTTTTTATCTATCGGAAGGCAGCGGGCGCGCACGCGCATGTACCGGCGGCCCGGTAGTCTCTATGTGGTGAAAAACTTTATGTCTAGGGGTATCCTTAAAAGAAACAGGTTTTGTTATGCTAGAGTACTTAGCCAAAAGATTAAAATACGGGTGTGTCTCGTCCAAGGTATTCAAGGTAGGTTGATTACAAGTCATTATAGAGCCTACAGTATTTATATTGGTCACTTCGTCGACTAATCTACGTTTACTTAAATCAACTAGAAGTTTATGGTGGATTAAAGAGTCTGCACCCAAAATAGGTTGATTCACTGATGCTAACACAAATGTCCAACGGTACGGTCTTCTCAGTTTTAAGTCCAACACCAAAGTTTTAGTCTGCGGGTACGAAACTTGCGACGGCCGGAGCGACGGCGGGGCGGCGCGACGGCGATGTAATCAAATGCATTAAAAACATTAAGCGCTGTGTACGAAACGGGTGACGGCGCAGCGGCGCGATCGAGCGATGCACGGGCGGCGGTAGAGCGGTGGCGGCGCGGAGCGACGAGAACAAATTAGTTTGGTTTCGCCGCTCGCGCGGGTACTTAGTGTTGCATTTTTATCACAGTAATAATTGGAAATTATGGAAATTAACAATGAAGAGTTAATATCTTTTATTTTATCAAAACCGACACAAAAACGTACACCATAAAAACAGTAAAAACGTACACCATAAAAACAAAAGAATTATGTATAATAAAGTGTTGGGAAGAAATAAAACGCCATTTCGGGAATGTTGAAGGTAAGTGTAATTTTCATGTTACAAATTGTTATTTACAAAATACTCGTTAAATTTTTGCCTTACATTTATTGCTAGATTTCCTGCGTGGTTGTTTCTGCGATGTCGGCGAGTTTCATTCACATTTGTGGTTATGTTATTTGAGGTTATGTTTGAGTAATGATAATCGTTGGAGCCATCTTGATCAATTATAATATTATGCAATAAGCACGTTGTTTTAATTATTAGGCGAGCGTGTTTGCAATCAGTTTCTATGGCTTTATTTAAAATTCTCCACTTGGCACATAGTATACCGAATGCACATTCAACGCATTTTCTCGCTCTTGATAATCTTTTATTAAATATTTCATTCTGAGGATTCACTACGCTCTGTGGATATGGTCGCATCAAATATTGTTTTAGAGGATACGCTTCGTCGCCTATTATTACCATAGGTAAAACTATTTCTGTTCCTGGCAATGTCCTTGGGAGAGGCATATTCATTCTATTATTTTCTAATGCTTTGTTAAGATTTGAATAATGAAATGTGCCACCATCACTCTGTCTTCCTCGCCCTCCAACTTCTACGACCAAAAATCTTTTGTCAGCATCAACCAGCGCTTGAAGATGCATTGAAAAAAAATGCTTGTAGTTATAGTAGGATGAACCCGCATGAGGGGGATTTTTTATTCTACAATGTTTGCCATCAATGGCTCCTACACAATTAGGAAATTGCCATTTATCAAAATATTTATCAGCAACGTTATTTAAAATATCTGTAGTAGGTACTGGCAGGTGTGTTCGTTGAAGATTTTCCCAAATCGCACTGCAAGTTGCATACACTATTTTTTGAACAGTTTTATTTCCAAGACGAAAGGACAACGCTAAACCTCGAAAAGATACTCCCGTTGATAGAAATCTGTAAATAAAATAATTTATATTAAGTTTATATACTACTATACCACGATTCAGAAACCTAGATAATTTTTGTAAACATAGGTGATACCATATCCAAAAAATTGTTTTGAAATAGAAGATTACTCCATTTTTCTAAATACTTATGATAGGGTTTATTTTCTAATTAATATCCATAGAATGAAAAATAACAATGGTTTTGTGCTGTATATTATATTTTATTTCTTATTATTAACAAAAATATAAAATGATGAAGAAATATTAGCAGAAAATATTTTACGATACTGGTATCATCGGAGTAAAATGGGAGCAAATCACAGAAGTTCGAAACAATTTGACCATATTCTTTCTCTTCGAAGCATTTTGACCATATTTTGACAATAGACGCCATTTTACGTAATTTCATTCGTCTCTCGCTCGTCGAAGTCGAATGAGTTCCTTTTTCGCTGCTCGTGTGCAATTGTGCGTTGTTGAGTTTTTGTTTTGTTTTCGTTTTTACAATATCGTTGTCTGTTATTGTTATCAGTTTGTGTTAAGTTTTCAACCTTGTTGTTGTGTTGTGTTTGTATTATAACAAACATGGAACCTCAACCCGCGCCACCCACGGCGGCGGCGGCGGCGGCGATGTCGAGTCCATCCACGGGTCCATCAACAACGTCAACAAGTCACTATCTGTCGCCACAAAAAAAACGTCCAAAGAAATCCATGAGTTCCACAGAAAAACTCATGGTGATGAATGTTTACAAAGATACATGCAAAAAGTGGCCACAGGGTGAAGTTTGGTCATTTGGAGCTTGTGCGAAAAAACGGCCGAGCTTTTGGGGCTCTCTGCAATAACTGTGCAAAGATTCTTGAAAGAACACAAAACAACTGGCACTTTCAGTTCGCCCAAAAAAGCAGGTCCAAAAACCAACTTCCTGCAAAAAATAATATGTATATTATTTTTTCTTTCTCAGCAATAAGACGGATTGTTCACCAATTTTATCGTAGAAATGAGATTCCTACTGTAGCAAAGGTAAGAATTTAGTTGCTTATTTATTACCCACTGATTCATTTTTCACAACTCGTTTTCACTGTTGAAATTATAGTTATTTATTAATTAACTAGTTACGAAGAAAATGATTTATGTTGTACACCGCCCGATTTATGATGTGAAGCCCTTAACGTATGGAAACTTTACTACCTGCAAACTCCAAGGAAAAATATCTGTTCTGTGAGTTTTGATTATTATTTTATTCACAAATGTGTTGAAAAACGTCTTATGATACACGTGTGGATTGATGATTACCGTCCTCGGCTCTCTTAAGACCATCGCCTACGGCTCGGGTCTCAATGGCGCCTCAGCGGCAATCAAACAATCCAAACTTGTACCATAATGTACTATTATTTAATTTTATTTTTCCTTGGTTAAATAGAAAAAACACCATGTCAAAATTTTACATATTTTTTTTGGAAAAATTGCCTATGTCAAAGTTATTTTTCATGGGTTTACATGGAATATTTTCTATGACTACAATGATAAAATAAGTGTTGCTTCATGATCTGTCGCTTAATGTACATATACTTATGATCATAGGCACTGTTCTTTCTAAAAACGTTTTTTGTTTCTAGTTTTACTTTTACCAAAATTGACGTTGGTTGTATTTCCAAATGACCCTTCAATTATATTATATTTTAAGGTTTTTAGTTTTAGGTAAATTAAATTAATTTTACTAATTTAATACATTACAACTTTTTTTGTAGTTATAGATATATTTTATTATAATACTTTTATTATATTGAACAGGTGACAAAGGCTACCCCCTTCAGCCATGGCTCATGACACCTCTCATGCGTCCAGGAAATTCTGCTGAGGAAAGCTGTAACGCATGCCACACGAAGATTCCTTCTCTAATAAGATGTATTTATTCTGTGATTGCAGAAATGTAAGACAAAATATTCATTGAACAAGATGATGTAGCCGGGGAAGAAGACCCCACTGGATTTCCTCCATGAGACAAGAATAATTCATCAGAAAATAATAAAGTCTTACTTTCAGACATAGCAATTTTGTAGATAAATGTTCTAACATTATTACAGTGAAATAACAAAATGAAGAATGTCAGCAAATCTTATCCGACACCAGAATGACCAGCAACATATTATATTATTAGCTGAACCCGCGGCTTTGCTCGCGCCAAGGAATTGAAAGTTTCATACAAATAAAAATATATAAAAATATATATTTCATAAAAATTCTACCCCCAAGGCTTGGGGGTAGAATTGATCAAAATCCTTTCTTAGCGGATGCCTAAGTCATAACATCTACCTACATGCCAAATTTCAGCCCGATCCGTCCAGTGGTTTGGGCTGTGCGTTGATAGATCACTATGTCAGTCAGTCACCTTTGAGTTATATATATTTAGATATTGGACTCTTGTATCCGCACAGACTCTAAAGTGGTGATGGCATTATGAGTGAGGGGTGATCTGGTTACACTTGTAGCTAGCCTAGCTCCTCCCAAAAGCGTAGAAGTTTCCTAGGGGCTTCACAGGAACGGAGGAGTGACCTGGGGGTTCCTAGGATTTCTTGTCGCTGAGGTTGAGGAGTAGGAACTTACTGATCAAGGTACTAATTTCATGGCAGATCTATTCAAGAAAACATGCGCTTTCCTTAAAATAAAAAACCTGTGGTCTCTTCTCTCCTTACCATCCGTAAACCCAGGGTGCCCTGGAGAGAAGCCACTCTACTTTAAAAGAGTACCTCAAACGCTACACGAATGCAGACCAAACCAACTGGCCTCGTTATGTGTACACAGCTATGCTTGCCTAAAATACGTCTGTTCACACTACAACGCATTATACACCCTATGAATTAATGTTTGGTAATAAACCTTATATACCTAATTCTATTTACGATGAGTCTCTCGGAGCCACATATCCTGATTATGTGCAAATGCTTCAGAACCGTTTGAAGCATTCCCGGGAACGAGCAATCGAATTCATTAGGAAATCTAAAGAATCTTCAAAAAACTATTATGACACTCACACTGTGCCGTTTGCCCTCTGGCTTAACCCTGCCTACCTACAATGGTAGCAGAAATAAAAGAACCAGGGTAACTTTGAACAAACTATAATAATGAAAAGTTCAAACGACTAGTTAACAGTCGGAATTAAAAACGAGCATACAAAATTTGTGGTCGTGGTGAGCCTATTTGATCTGTTTCCAAAGTATAACGCACTCCCCTGATAATGGCTCCGGGTCGAATGGTGGTGGGTGATCCCGGGGACGAACGGTAGGTAAGTAGTCCTTCCAGGTGGTGGATGTGACGCCAACGGTTCCGACCGTCTAGTGGGTAAGTAAGTAGTAATCTTTCCCAGTGGTGGCAGCGTCGTCAACGGTTCCAAAGGGGGTAAGTAGGTAGGTACGTACGAATAGGTATCGCAACGCTACCTGGTTCAAATCCACGTAGTGGTCCTGGAATTGAGAACACCTAGTCTTAGGTATGTGCAACCACGCCTCCGTTCTGGGGACCCACCAGCGACGAATGATGATGCCAGGTAAGTACGCATTTACCAGTAGTAGGTATAGTTTTGCCGTGGTGGTACTACAGAACGGAGTTTACAAATAAAATATAAATTACTAAGCATAGCCTAAAGCTAGATTGCAATCTACAAGAACATGAAAGTTTATTTAAATTAATAGAAATTTATTAAAAGTATGTAGGTATGAAGTAGGCATTCAAAATCGAAAACCGCGGCAAGCCCACGGTCATTACAAGGTGACATTGAAGAACCATTGAACAAGTAGGTAGCTAAGCGGATGCTCAATAAGCTACGAGTTGATGTTATATGCAATATTAGATGAATAGAATCTAAAATGAGAAGCTGGAAATGGGTAATTAAATGCAATGGTACAATTTAGCACAGTAGGTACCTAAATGATTACTACAATAGCTGGGAAATGATTTGCGAGTGTTTATGTGCCATTCAGAACTTACCCTATATCGGGAATTCACAACACGGATTAAAACTTTAAAGTATTAGGTACAAATTATAATAAAGTTGCTCAGCTGGCTAGAACGCTGCTGGTAATAATTTTTGACGTGACCGTCCTTCAATTTGGTCAAGCGTCGACTGGCGCGGTGAGCCGCATCGCATGCCCGCCGACTGAGTCAACAACCACTCGCGAGGAAGCGCGCTACAGTTAACGGTGCATTTCGCATACTAGTGACCCGCACCCGACTTCAACCTGTTCATTTTAAATTTATAAAATTGAATGTAATGTAACGCATTGTTACAACACTCGCCCAGTCACGTATAAAGTCGGTGATTACGTTTACCTTAAAAATCATCTAAGGTTACAAAAGGCCCTCTCTCCTATCTAGAAAGGCCCTTATAAGGTAGTGAAAATTAACGGAAACAATACACCCTCCTTGTTGATATACGTCACGTGTCCCATCACTATGACCAGGTAAAACCTGGGAACCTTTAACGTAAAACTTTAATTGTTAGATTAGATACATTATTTACATATTAATTTTCATTTTTACTTTTACATATTATTTAGGTAAGTACTTACCTCAGTTATTTACACCTCTATTATTAATTGCAGGGCTATGGTACCTGGCCAATTCAGTAAGGAATACCTCCAACCGATAACATCAAGTTCGGGCCTGTACTTTGACTATCTAGGTAGGTACATTAAAAACTAGTAACGGCTATCTTAAAATCTTAATACCATTGGAAAAATATCTATCTATGTAAGTATATAATGTATTAAATATATCAGTCATCTAGTACCCATAACACAAGCTTTGAGTAGCTTACTTTGGGGCTAGATGGTGCTGTGTGGATTGTCCAGCATTATTTATTTATTTATTTATTATTTATTGGATATTTCACATTTTGGACCTCATGTAAAAAATATCAAGGCTGCACTTGAAACTACCAAGTACTTGTGTAATCAATCCCGAATAGTGGAAATTGACTCTATATGTCTTAATCAGGGATCGGAGTAGGTAGTGTGGTGGTGTGTGTGT
This sequence comes from Plemyria rubiginata, assembly GCA_963576535.1. Classification (NCBI taxonomy): domain Eukaryota; kingdom Metazoa; phylum Arthropoda; class Insecta; order Lepidoptera; family Geometridae; genus Plemyria; species Plemyria rubiginata. The sequence continues at coordinate 10,061,438 of OY754928.1, forward strand.
AGGTGTAGTTAGTAAATATGTTAGTATCTAGGTAAGGTAATGGTCTCAGTGAATAAACAGGTGTCAACCTAATAGCACGTATCATTTCTACCTACCTACCCCCCGAACCTCCCGCACGACATGGCGACCTTGCCATGCCTAGCGCGCGTGTGGTAGAGGAGCGCGTGTTGGGATGGTAATGGAATATTAAAAGTTTAAAGTCGAGAAATAATTTGCAAAAATGTGTCGGGCCACAGTAGAAAAGGATGAAGTTTTTCAAAATGCCGCAGCCGGTGGAGACAATGTCCTAAAAAGCATTGGAGGACGCGTGGAAGATTTACACACGATATTACTCGTGGTAATCACGATAATTAGTGTCATTGTCGTGTTTTTCCTGTGGAAAATGTACGGGACCTGCCATCGCAAGCTAGTACAAAAGGAGATTGGGCTGCAAGCCATGCGCCGAATCCGATCATCGTTTGGCCGAGGCCTATAAGTTAGGCCTTAGGCCGCCAGTCCGGCCGCCAGGCGCCAGTGACGCCCCCACCTCATTGTATGCAACACGTGTGCTCTGTTATGTTTTGTTTTTTAACTGCTTATTTTAATATTTTGATTGTTTGTTAATTGCATACGATGGATAATTTCGATACAGAAAGATTTATTATCGAAATTAGTAGACCATCAATTTGGTATAATTCCTCATCAGATTATTCCGATAGAGATTTGAAAAAGAAATGTTGGGAGGAAGTTGTAGATTTGTTTGGAGAACAGGAGCAAACCGTTGAACAAAAAAAGAGCTTAGGTAAGTCAACAACATATATTTTTATAAATGAATTATTATCAATAAATGTTCATGATGATTCTGGTGTAACATGGACAGCCAAAAGCCCGTTGTGAGTGAAGTTGTGTATGTATTTATTAATGAATATAATTATTTTGCCATGGAAGTGGGTTTTCGTTTACAAAATAATGTGTAAAATTATCTCGAGTGGTAGTAGCAGCACGCCCTCCTCTAGTGAAATTTTGCTATTTTTGTAGTTGGAAAGCCCGTTATTGTCAGAGTATCATCAATGAATATCCATCTCTAGAACGTACAAAATTGTGTAACACACAACATGTTCTCACAATAGATTTTGCTAATTCTGTGTGGACATTTAATGGTCTGTGGAAAATTCTCCATTTATTTGTTAAGATGCCGAATGTGCACTCGATGTAACGGCGAGCTCTCGATAGTCTGTATGGACGTCCGTATGGACGCATAATGTTTGTGCTCAACCCGAATGCTTCATCCCAACTAATATTATAAATGCGAAAGTAACTCTGTCTGTCTGTCTGTCTGTCTGTCTGTCTGTCTGTCTGTCTGTTACGCTTTCCCGCTTAAACCTCTCAACCGATTTTGATGAAATTTGGCACAGACAATCTTTAGACCCTGAGAAAGAACATAGGCTACCTTTTATTTTGAAAAAAGAGATGAAGAGATTAAAAGTACGCAGACGAAGTCGCGGGTACCAGCTAGTCGCCTATAAATACGCAAGGGAAAAGCGTTGAATTATTTTCTGAAATTTGTAGGGGCTCTGGAATATCTAAAGTATTACTTATTAGTTTCTTATACAATTCAGTTTCTTGGAAAATTGCTGAATCGCTACTTTTCCCATAGGCACCGACGTCTATATAAATGAAATTATAATTAGCGTCACATGCAGCCATCAATACCAATGAAAAAAAGTGTTTATAGTTATAATACATCGAACCAGAATCAGCAGGTTGAATCAGTCTTATGTGCTTTCCATCGATACTACCGATGCAGTGTTGAAAGTTGGCATGTTTTTCGAAACCATCTGCTATTTTTATTCAGTCATTTGCATTAGCTGGAAGTGAGTTCATCAGGTGAGATTGCGGTCAAACGTTTTTACCTATAAATTGTAAAAAAAAAAAAAAAAAGTGATAAACATGTTTGCAACTTATTCCAAATCACGGCACACACTTCTTTTATTATTGTGCTTAATGTTGTTTGTCCTAGAAGAAAGTTATAATGCAATTCCCGTCATTCATCGTACATCCACTTGCGAGGTACCTGTAATTAACAAAAAGTAATAAGTCATATAATTTAATTTCCAGGGTTAGTGTTGCAAAAAAGATGGAAAAGCATCAGATCATACTACGCGCGGGAAGTCAAACGCCAAAAAAATTTAAAGTCTGGTTCTGGAGCCACTAACCGCAAAAGCGAATACATATATTTTAAGCAGTTACAGTTTCTACAAAAAGTAGTAGCTATCAGAGAAGGTGTAGACGAAGAAAATTCGGAGAGCACTGAAGTAGGCGAGCGACCTAAACAAAAAGTTACAAACAAACGTAAACTAACAGTAGACGATGATCCCTTTGTTCAAGCGTTAAATAATTCAATTGAGCAGACGCCGTGAGACAACAGAGCAGAGACTACGCGAGACAGCTGAGGTTGACGAAGATCGGCTATTTCTGCTTTCATTGTTGAGCACATTAAAAAATCTACCTCCTCAAGTTAAAATGGCTACCAAAATAAAGATGCTAACTTTGTTGAACGACGCGTCAGATTTTTCTGGTAACAGGACGTCTGATTATGCTGATCGGTCATTTCGGAATTCTTCAGAAATTAATCCAGGTGGCAGGATGGTGAGTCATGAGACCTATCATCCTGGTTATTCGACGCAACGGCAAGTGATTGCTACTGAATATCCTGGACCGAGTTATAGGACAAACACGAATTATCAGAATGAACCTATTACAAGTAGTCCTAATTCTCCGTATAATTCTATGAATACAATGACATATGCAAATTCTCCAAGCGACACACGTGATTCACAGGACTCAGAACCACTTATGGATCTATATAGCACTTAAACGTTCATGGCTTGTTTGTTTGTCTACATTTTTTAATAAAACTTACTTTAAAAATGTTCATAGTTTGTTTTAACTTACCTTAATGTTACAAACAACTTTTCTTCAGGACTGATTGATTTTCTTAATATTGTGTCTTGCTTCAACAAATCATTTTCACACAAAGTCAGTAACTCATCAAAGGACCTCACGGACGGAGAAGTTCAGGAAAACGGGCACGACATTAAACATTCATCCACCGGGTCCATCAACTTCTGTTGCGACGCCTGAAAACGTCAACACTGTTCGAGAAGAAATTCTCAAAAATCCACGGAAGTCCGTTAGGAAGGTGGCAGCTTCTACTGGCCTAAAAAAAAACCACAGTACATAAAATACTGAAGCGTCAACTCAAGTTCCACTCATACAAATTGCAAATTGTGCAACAGTTGAAAGAAGGAGACTACTTAGCGAGAGAAGTTTATGCCAAAACGATTATCGATCGATTTGGGACCCCTGCGCGATTGGCCAATATTTTTTTTAGTGATGAAGCCCATTTTCATCTGGAAGGGTACCTACGTAAATAAACAAAATATGAGATACTGGTCAGACTCTTATCCAAAAAAACTCCATCAAAAGTCACTACACAGCCCAAAAACAACGGTGTGGTGCGCGATTTCAGCAAGTGGAATAATTGGGCCTTTTTTATTTGACGCTGACCAAACTGTGACATCTGAGGTATTGTGCAATGATAGAAAATTTGTTTGAACCGGCCCTGCAGCATTTTGATGGGAACAATAGTAAAACCCATTTTCAACAAGATGGCGCCACTGCGCATACGGCTAGAGCGTCTATGAGCAAAGTGAGGAGCATTTTTCCAGGAAAAGTGATCAGTAGGTTGGAGACATACCCTGGCCTCCCAGATCACCTGATCTATCTCCGTGTGACTTCTTCTTGTGGGGATTTCTAAAGGCTAAAGTTTACAATAACTCTCCAAAAACTATTGAAGCTCTTCAAAAAAATATACAGCAAGAAGTCCAAGAAATTTCGCCAGAGCTCTGCCAGCGGGTTTTTACCGATATGCGGTACAGGCTTGATGAGTGCTTAAGACAAAACCGTCGCCATTTGGAAGGTGTTATTTTTAAGAAATAACGTCCGCACAATCTAGGTATTCGATAAATAAACATTTTATACCATAGCTTTCTTTGTTTAATTTATATGAATGTTTAAATCCGAAAATCTGCCAGCGGACACCCTGAATAAGCAGACCGTTTCCCTTACAGGGAAAGTGGAACAAAAGCACCAGCCTAATAAATTATCATTTTTCGTTAATAAATATTATAGTTAGCTTATATGGATGTTCGATCATGGAAAGATAACAGACATAAATGTACTATAGATTTATCAAAACTATAAAACGGCATTCTATAATGCAGCTAGAACTTAAAATAATATGTAGGGAAGAAATAAAATATGTTTCTCTTACCCCACAACACCTTATCCTGATTTAATATTACATAAAAACCAGCAGTACTTTTATATTTCTTCGTATCTTTTTATTTCACACTAGCGGCCTGTCCCAGCTTCGCATGGGTGGACATAATTTTTTTCAACATTTTAGGATAAACTTAAGACTCCCCCGCTTTGTAGCCCACGAAGGTGAAAATACACGTGCCAGTAAAATGGAACAGTAGTGGGCATGCAAGTTACAGGCATGCAGGATTTACGGACACATTGTGGATACATTTGCAAGTTAACTCGTCAGGTCAGGTGTCGCGACGTTCACACATGCCGGTTTCGTAGCCCCCCGCGTCCCCTCGGTTACGTGGCATGCCAACACGTCAGGTTCTGGCATGCCTGTACCTGTCGCGACGTTCACACATGCCGGTTTCGTAGCCCCCCGAGACCCCTCCGTCACGTGGATGCCAGAACCTGACCTAAAATAGAATGTTGTGCTAACTACTTGCATGCCAGGTACAGGCATGCCAATTAGCGTATGTGTCTGTAGCTTGCATGGAGTGTGCCAGCTACGGGCATGTGTATTTTCACCTTTGTTCCCAAGCTGAGTGAGAACTCTCCTAGCTGTCGCGCTTTCTAAGGCGCACTAAAGTTTTTAATTTCGTAATATCTTTTGAATGGAATGTCCGATTTGAAAAATTCAAGAAACAGGTATTGAAACAGCCTTGCATACAAAAGGATTTATTTGGATAAGGACTAATATAAAGGTATAGATAACATGGTCTATTTTTGGTCGGCATTTTATCAACATTTAAAATAGAGAAAAGTAGTAGTTACATAACTACAATAGTTAGACATATGCTATTGCTGATTTATTTGTAGATAATGATGTGTTCTATAATATTGTAACACATTTTTTTGCTCTATCATCTATAGTTTTCGCAGCGCATGCGGTGAAAGACATTTTATATTACACTTCGGGTTACATATTTTATGTTTTAGTAGGGATCCCTAATTTTTTTCAATATTAAATGTAGCCTATGTTACTCAGGGATAATGTAGCTTTCTTATGGTGAAAGAATTTTTGAAATCGGATCAGTAGATTTTGAGCCTATTCGAAACATACATACATACAAAGTTTTCCTCTTTATAATATTAGTGTAGATGTAACTTCATCTTATAAGATTGTTTAATAATGAGCTGGCACAACCAGTGGCTGGCTACACAGTGATAACAAGGTGGATTTTGTAAGAAGAAGCAGAGAGGATCTAATGAAATGATTTGCTTAGGTTTTGTTTGGACAGGGAAACGACGGGATTATAAAAGAAATATGAAAATAATCTGCATGTTGTCTTGAAGACGACTACCATCGTCTTTACACCAATGGCCTTAATTTTTACCAACGTGGCTTGGTTTTCACAGATGCGGGTGCTGAATTTTTCAGATGAAAGTTTTTCAGGCATCCAATCGTTTTTAAGCTTTAAAATGTAAGCAGACGTTTTACCTATCCATTAGATTCTAATTGTGGAATTCATCGAGAGGCACTGGCTTGTAAAAAAATTCCAGCCAGCTTAGATATTACTCTCAAAAATGCTGTAAAAATTGTTAACTTAATCAAGGCTCGTGCCACAAACTCTAGAATTTTTGCGAGACCCTGTTGTTACATACTGAAATGCGTTGGCTGTCCAGAGGAAGAGTTGTTTCGAGAATGTTTGAGTTAAGACATGAAATTGAGTTATTTTTGGTTGAGCAGGGACACGATGAGTACAAACTGATGCTGACTGACTCTTTGTGGGTGCAAAAATTGGCTTACTTGTCAGATATCTTCACGAAATTGAATGAGTTGAATTTGGGACTACAAGGCCGTGATACAACCATATTCACTATGCAGGAGAAAGTCGAGTCCACTATAAAAAAAATATCCCTCTGGACATCTTTGATTGACAAGTGTAAATATGACCAGTTTCCGAATCTTAAACTTTTTTTGGATACAACTTCTTCGACAGTAAATGAAGATTTAAAATCGGACATAAAATGCCACTTGCAAAATCTGTCGGCGGCTTTACGCAGTTACTTCCCAGAAATATCGCCGCAATGGAACTGGGTAAACAATCCTTTCGCGAACCATTCCGTCGACCACCTACCCATCTCTGATCAAGAGGAATTAATAGACATCTCATGCAACAGCAGACTCAAGAGTTGTTTTGCAGAGCAATCACTGGGTGACTTTTGGGCTAATTTAAAAAATATTTATCATATCAGCGAATCAGCAATAAAATATTTACTGCCATTTTGCACGACCTACCTTTGCGAGAGCGGATTTTCGGCCATGACGAACTTAACAACTAAACATCGTCACAGACTTCAACTTGAAGACGATTTAAGACTGAAGCTGACTGAAGGACAACCAGATTTTCAAGAGCTGTGCAAAGAAACTCTAACTAGGACTCTATATAGGGTTAAGCTCGCCTTTGTACATGACTATTATGTATTTTTTTGTGTAAATCAGTTTGTGTACAATAAAGAATAAAGAGAAAGAATAAAGAAAGAAAGAAAAACGTGCACATTTGTCACATTAGCGTCTTCGCCAATAATCATTTTATTTTGATTGTCACTATTATACACTGTAATTTGAAGATAATAAATGTTATTTAAACTGACTTTTTTTTTTATCACTAGCTGTGCCCCGCGTTGTTACCCGCGGTTTAAGTTATCTGTTAATCCAGGGTGTCAACTACCTGTATACCAAATTTCATCAAAATTAGTCCATGCGTTTGAGCGTGTGGGAACATGACGCATGCGCCGCCAACGGCCACTGCGTGCAGCGCGCAGCCATTGGCGGGTAGCGGCGATCCGCGTTGTATTTGCGTTGGCGCTGTCTCGCTCTGGCGGAGCGCGCTCTTTCACCGGCTCGCCATACTTTGTCCCTCTTGAGTGAGCTCACATCAACCAATGAGAAGGCGTCTCTCATTGGTTGATGTGAGCTCACTCGCTCTGCGGATCCGTGGTTGTGCTGTCATCAGGTTGTGGCATATATTAGGGTCGCTTTTTCAATAAAGATGTTCAGTCAGTAATCGCGTCTTTAATTTCGAACCCCAATAGAAACCCTAGGAAGTGGTAGGAATCAGTTGTAGGCAGGAAGAGTAGGCTAGTCAGGCTAGGCATATGATCGCAACGCAACCATACGATCACAACACTACTCGCACTACAAACTAGGTACTACACAGGCGTAGGTACCTCCACACTTGGTGACCCTCGACGTTCGAAGATTATTTAAAACACGCCATGGACGCAACGGAACAAGTGAAGGATTCTGTAGCATCTGAAGCAAGCCCCAGCCAACAAGTCACAGCTACTCAATTCGACGTGTTGTCCAAACAACTGGAGAAGCTCACGTTGGAAGTCGCCGAGCTACACAACCGAGGAAGATCGCAATATCGCCGTCCCTTTCACACACGTTCACGTTCCCGCTCAAGCTCTGCGAAGATAAAGGAGGGAACATGGCTGTGCAGATATCACTTCCGGTTCGATGACAGAGCAAGACTCCTCCCGGCCAGCTACAGGCCGATCACACTCCTGTCATGCCTCTCCAAAGTGTTCGAAAGGTTGTTGTTGGCGAGAATAGAAGACCACATCACCCCCCGCCCGGAGCAATATGGATTCCGGTCGGAGCACAGTACCACCCTTCAACTCACCAGAGTACTGCATCACCTGACTGTTGCCCACAACAACAAGGAGCACGCGATCGCAGTATTCCTGGACATGGAGAAAGCCTTCGACCGAGTCTGGCACACCGGGCTGGTCTATAAACTCGCCACCTCCCCCACCCCGCGGCAGATTGTACGCATCATCGCATCTTTCCTGAGCACAAGGAACTTCCAGGTGTGCGTCGAGGGCACGGACTCTTCGGTGCGCCCCATCCTGGCTGGAGTACCCCAAGGCAGCTGCCTATCGCCAGTGTGTTACTCCAGGTACACAGATGACATCCCGACAACCGAAGACTCCCTTCTGGCCCTGTACGCTGACGACGCGGCCTACATCACAAAGTCCTGGAATCTCCCAAGAGCTGCCTTGAAGATGCAAAGACTGCTGGACATATTACCTTCGTGGCTGTCCAAATGGCGACTGTCGGTCAATGTGGGAAAAACACAGGCAGTCGCCATCACGAAGAAAATAGGACTACCCAGAAACCTCACCCTCCAAAGCCAGGACATCCCATGGTCGAGGACGGCCAAATACCTCGGCATTACCATCGACCGAAAACTCACCATGGAGAGGCACGGGAGTGAGGTTCGACGGAGCACCGCCGCCGCGAGAGCAATCTTAAAACCGATTCTGCAGTCCAAGATCCCGTTGAGGATGAAAATCGGCCTGTACAACACGTACATCCGCCCGCGCCTCACATATGCAGCTCCAGCGTGGTACGCTCTGCTGGCAGAGCGCCACAGAGTGAAGCTGCGCAGCCAACAAAACCAATGCCTCCGCACAATCACAGGCGCGCCGCGGTACGTACGAAACGCCACCATCCAACGGGACCTCAAGATAGAGAGCCTGGACACCGTCATCGGCCGCCTAGCGAAACGGCTGTTCACCCGGACGGAAGAGGCTACTTTCCCGCATCTGCGAGATCTGGCCCCTACCTACGAGCGGGCTCCCGGCAGCAAGGCATACCCGCGAGAGCTGGTCGTGGACAGCGACCAAGAAGCGGAAGAAGAGGATAGCACCCTCAGCTCCGGCACCTCTGCGCTCCGTCCACCAACCTTCCCTGCATAGGGAGGACTCGGCGGGCAACAGGACGCGAGGTAAAGAAGCGCCACCTCAGGCTCACGGCGAGCCACCACAAAGACCCCCCAGTAGTAACTGGGGGCGGTTAGAACACCACAGTAAGGGGTTAAAGCCCGACACTGCGTCCCCCCACTCCGGCTTCGCCGGAGTGGGCCAGAGACGACCACAGACGACAGAGCAAGACGCTGCGCCAAGAGGAACTCCAAGTCGGAAAACTAGAACACACGCCGACCGTGGCGGAGGTCGGCGTTGTCCCCGCTAGTAACCGCCTATGTGTCCACGATCGCAACACGAATCAGCGTTTCCTCGTGGATACAGGTGCCGATATTTCGGTCCTAGCCTGCACAACGGCAATTCGGAAGAAACAGGTGTCAAGCGCCTACAGCTTATATGCAGCAAACGGGACGCAGATTAAAACTTATGGCGAGAACAGTTTACAGCTGGATTTCGGGCTAAGGAGAAATTTTCGCTGGACTTTCGTGGTGGCAGACGTGAAGACATCCATCTTGGGAGCTGATTTCCTGCGTCACTTCAAGCTGTTGGTTGATCAACATCGCAAGAAACTCATTGACAAGGTCACTGATTTATCGATCGACGCCATTCAAATCGCCACGAACCAAGAGACCGTCCACGTAATTAGCGAGAATCACGTTCGTTCTTCGTATGTTGATATAAATTATCAAATTCTTTTGTCACATTCTAGAACGAGATGGCTGCCATTAATGCCTGCGGTTGAAAGAATCCTGAAACTTTGGACACCACTGAAAAACTTTTTTGAGTTGGAAGGCCACCTAAAATTGTTCAGGACTTTAGAAATCCGGTCAGTGAAATTTATTTCTTGTTCTTGCATTCCAACCTGAGTTTGTTTGAAAAAAAAATATAAAAAGCGTTGAAAAGAACAAAGTGTCGATTATTGAAATCAGAAAAATATTAAATGAAACGCAAAAAACACTGAATGAAAGGAAATCTGCCAAATTTATTGGATTGCAAACCAAAATTTACTACCAAATATAATAAAAATGATAATCCTCCACCTGAAATAACAACTTTGATTTCAAAGTTTGAAGAAGAGACAGCAGTATTTTATGACACAGCTTCTGAGTACTTGAAAAAGTGGACTGCTTCATTTGATAAATATGAAGTGTTCGATTGGATGACGCTATCTCAAATTCCAGAATGGGAAAAAATCGAAGAAACTATTTTATACCTCCACGCTAATGGTGTGGAGACTCTGGGCGACAATCTCTTTGAGCAACATACATATCTCAAGAGCTTCGTAGAAGCTAAACTTGCCTCGGAAGACTGGAACTCGATCAATTCGGTGGAAGAGAAATGGAAACTGGAAATCGTGAACGAAAATGCCAGTTGTTGAAATTATGCGAGTATTTGTTTGCAATCCCTTCCCACGCCACTGTGGAAAGAATTTTTTCGTTAATGTCGGCCCAGTGGACTGATGAACGAAATCGTCTTCTGCCAGGGACTGTGGAGTCTATTTTACAGTGTCAAGTTAATTATAACATGACTTGCACAGAGTTTTACAAATATGTTAAAAATCTCAAAGAATTGTTGAAAAAAGCAAAATCTCTGAAAAGTATGGCCATTCAAGTACCTAATTAGAACATTTAATTCAATGTTATTAAAATAAATGTTTATAATACTATATCTACGTTTTGTTTACTACATCCTAGAACGTCCCGACGAGACCCTAGCCAAATATGGCAACCCTACTCACGAGGAACAAACATGTAAATAAATGGAATAATTGTGAAATTAAGTAAAACCCGAGTAAAACCAGTTTCTATCTGCCACCTGACCCACCTACTATTACAAAATTCATTTGTTAAGCAACTGGTGTTCTTTGCACCTGCAATTTTAGTTCCTCAAATAGTTTTAGAGATCATTGACCCAGGAAAGTGAATCGGAGGAATGTAGCAGTAAAATTCTGAATACAACTACCTACTTATTTTCAGTTTATAAGGAAACAGTTACAAAATATAAATGTTTAGATAAAGTCAAACAATGCTATCAATTAAAAGATGTCTAATGACATGAATAAACCATTTTAAACAAAACTAAACCATCAGACAGACAAGACATACTGATATTTTTCCAGGTTATCATCAAATTGCCAATTTATTACCAGTGCTGAGATAATTTAATTATCATTATAAATTGCATTATTCAATAGTCACTAAATTGTATACCTAATGAACAATAAAATTCAACTGGTACCTACAGAGATTTGAGTTACCAATAATACCTAGTCATCAAAAGTGACCTTAAGGATTTTTTAAGCAATGACATTTTCTTTCTAGGTTTGATCACATTGAAGTGGAACTTGTTGAACTCAAGGAATACACCAACATACAAATCACCTTGTTTGTATCCAAACTTTTAGAGGAATGGAAGAAGATATATATTTTTGTGTGAATTACGTCTTGGACCGCAGAACTATTGCATCATGGTGTATTAACAAAACTCAGTTATTTTTTTGATAAAATATTATATGATCCTTTGTTTTCATACACCACACTGTTTCGAAAGAAGCTAGTGACGTGACTAGACTAGGAAAAGACGTAATAAATCAAAGGGCCATTGGTATTGCACACAAAATGTCTTATACCTATATGAATGACAGCATGGGAACATTTTGGAGAATTTTGAAGCATTTGTGCTGACATGACATGCGTCCAACAATTTTATTTTCTCCATGCACGCATCGCATGGCATGGCATGCATGGCGGCGTCGATGCCGCGCTCGCTACGCTACACTAGTGACGACTGCTTGATTTGATTTGATGCGATGCGACTTGTAACTTTGTTTCTTTATTTTCCAGAACCATCCATTTTCCGAGAGTACATGGCTGGCCGATCGGCCGATCATAATATTCTCATGTTAATTTTATAGCGTTCGTTCAAGTTCGTTGATTTTCTTTTCTTTTTTTTTCTTCTTTTCAGTGTCCGTCTGACCAAAGAGAATGTAAAACTACGAGAAGAGGCGGGACTTAGTAAAGAGCCAATGAGAGCCAATGGGATCCTTTTACATGGCACTTCAATACCAACACAACGAATATGTACGTCAAACAACAACAGTTTTACCAACCTATCAGCCTAAATAGTGCTGCGCGATGGCCCTCGCTTTCATATCGATATCGATAAAATATGCGAGATCGAAAATGAGGTTATTTTCGTATTCAAAATTTTGATCGAGTCCACGTCTAAGTCCAACCTAGGTTTTTAAGTCCTAGGTTGAACTTTAATATGGATCTGATATGAAACAAAAATCTTTTTTCATTATTACATTTAATTTTTAGCCGACAAACCTGTACATAAAACAAAAAATAAAATAAACATTGTACATAATATTCCTTTTTTTCATATAATACGATGTTTAGTTTAGCAGGATGGACACTCAGCAGCAGCAGTAGGCTTGACATATTCTGTAACATAGTATTAATTTATTAATTTCCAGTAGCTCTTTAAAGAAAGCAAAAGATCCACTATACACATTATAACTACAAGAATGGCTCACCCACTTTCGTGGCACAAAATTTTACCTATAGCATAAGTATAAAAGACTAGGCAATTCACGTCATATTCTAGAAAAGGTTATAAATTAAAATAACAGTATAAAAAAATATACCTACGCTTTTTGGGACTCCCAGTTGTCATCTTTAGCATATTATGTAGTTTTCACTCAGGTATATTCTGTAACAAAATTTCTTTTTTTTTATTTTCTTTTTAACTAAGTATAATAGATAGAGACACAAGAATTTTATTCTGAGTTGTGTTTGAATTTTATCTTTCTAAAAAACACATAAAACGAGGTCAAAGTCAAAGTCAAAATATGTTTATTCAATAAAATCACAAGGACCATCTTGAACCGTCTTAAAACTAGGTGACTCTAGTGCCAGTTCCACGCGACCAACACCGAGAAGAACAGGCAACAAACTCGGCTTGGTATCTATCGCTCTTTTATATGATCCTCGTTACAATGTAATAAAATACCTACACTATTGAAGCTATATAATACAAAGTAATCTAACAGAAAAGGAAAAGTAAACAGATTCATAAAAGAACACACGCTTCAAACCAATAATACTAATACATAAGTAAGAAGTGTAGTAAAAAAAAAAAAACTTTTTTTAAATAACATAATAGTAAAGACATTGCAGATATGTAAGCCGTCGATGGGCAGAGCGACCGGGACATCAGGCCACGCACTTTTATCATTAATATAACTATCTATAGTATAGTAAGCTTTCCTTATCAGATAATTCTTAATGTACACTTTAAATTTTTTAATAGGAAGCCCAGTGACACTTTCTGGAAGTTTATTATAGAAGCGTATACCGTTCCCCATGAACGAGCCATTTACCTTTTGTAATCGAAATTTCGGAATGCATAATTTATTTTTATTTCTAGTGTTAACGTTATGTGCGTCACTCTTTTTCTTAAAGCTACCTATGTGTTTATGAGTGTACAATAAATTTTCAAAAATATACTGTGAAGTTACTGTGAGAATATTAATTTCCTTAAAACGCTCCCTCAATGAGTCACGTGGTTTCATTTTATAAATGGCACGTATCGCCCGTTTTTGAAGTACAAATATACTTTGTATATCAGCAGCTCTACCCCATAGCAAGATACCATAGGACATTACACTGTGGAAGTAACTAAAATATACCAGCCTAGCTGTAGCCTCATCTGTAGGATCACCTCATCTGAGGATGTCCGCATCTACGGCAAAATCTCACACTGTGTTCGACACACACTTATCGATAATTACACTTCATCACTAGTACATACACAATAAAATTACATAACTTTGATTAAAAATCAATCTAAAGAGGTTCATGTTGTTTGTTCGTAGCTTGTACTCACTAAAATATCTAATTCAATGCTTACCGAGCCTCATCCAAAGGAAACTTTGCCATAAACTTCCTTTTTTGTAGATTTCTTCGGCTCGATCGATCTCCACATATTTCACACGTAATGAATTAGTTTTTCGGGGGCATTGTCGTTAAATATTACGTTCACTGAACATGTTCAAACACTTTCACTTATAAGGGCGAAATTAATAATAAATCCGCTGGAAATCTTCAAGAACAAACAAAATATGAGTAGACACCAAAGTGGAAACGACAAGTAAACGAGACAGGGAGCCAGTAATGTACAACCACGTATTGCACAACCTTGGAAAACACAGCCCGGAATTGATGTAAAATTTGGTTGCCTATTCCATGACTGTGTAATCCGCGGGTGTACATTCCAATGACCAAAGAGCTAAGTATCATATTCTAAAACATTGATCGAAACATGTTAATCGAAAATTAAGCACCTAGATAGAAGATGGGCCCGACTGCTTTTATAGAAGGTGGGGACCTATTGACGACATTAAAAAAAACCACGTACTCGCAGTCGTATTTTCAGATTATAGAGCTAGTTTTTACATCAAAAGCTTGAAGGTTTATCGAGTAATCGATACATTTCCACTTAATGATTTTTAAACAACCTGTACGTAAAATCGCAAGAGAAGAGGTCAAATTCTAGGAGTCACGAAATCATATGACTTATCAATGAAATTAAAACGCGAGGGAAAGATAATACGTGTTTACGCGTATCAGAAAGAGAATTGATACAAGTCAGAAACAAGACACAGCACCCCCCGCTAATAATAGGCGAGTGTGACAAAGACAGCTAGCGTTAGCACTGTTCTGCTCACCAAATAGACAGGGCGCGGTGCGGCGCCAGCGCGGCGGTGCGCGGGCGCGGGTGGTTCTCTCATCAAGATCTAGCTAGCTAGTTAGTCATCGTTTTGCACTGCGACCTTTGACATACTTTGCATAAACTTTGCAAAGCGCACGTTAATTTAAACTATCTAGCTACGAAAAAGACGCTTTCTGTTTTGTGTTAGTGTGATGAGTGTACCTATTATTTTTCTTGATAACCCCATTGACTTATCCCCGAAAATAGCGCTACCTATTTCGTTTTAATTTATTGGTGTATTTTAGTTATTTGAATTATTTAAGTAGGTAGTACCTTCTGCAAAACAGGCGCTTGTTTAGTGAGGTGTTTGTGTGGTGCAATGCCTAACCGTGCTTATTCGGCGACCGAGTACCTACGCCGACATGCTCTTCATTTACGGAGACTGCAACCAAAATGCAGCTCTAGCAATGAGGACCTATCGGAAAAGGTACGGCGAAACAAAACAATGCCCTACAAACCCCCGAACAATAATAGGAGCTCTTCAGCGCGGACACATAGAGAACTTAAAAAATTAAAGTGTACGTGTATGTAGGTACCTAGTTACCAAACTAGATAATATTTTCTTATTACCTACCTATTGCATCGCTGCCGCTGCCTTTGAGGACGCGACGGCCGCCCGTGCCAAAAAGTGAGCGGTCAGATATCAAAGAAAGCCGATCTAAAGGTAGGTACATACGCGCTGCCTGCCATGAGCGCGTGAAGTTGCCGCTTCGCAATAGGGTCGAATTTCACGTAATAAATGAACTTATTTATGAATGAACGGTGCTATGTTTAGGTAAACATAGTACCTACTTTATACAGGTGGTTTCATCGATTTGCTCTTTATTTGATATTTAGTTTGATAGAAAATTTAATTTTTTTTATTATTGGACGAATTAAAATAAAACCTTTTTTATAACAATTCTAGCAGTTAGTACTATACGTCCACCAATTTAATGTCGTCAATAGGTCCCCACCCTGTATAATATTGAAGCACCTTCAGTAATTCCATGAGCAACGGTATAGCCATACCATACGGTGTGTAGGTATTAAATATTTACAAGAAGCCTGGACATACATACACATAGGCCACTTTTTATCCCGTGGGAATACCGGAATTTTAATCTGCGCGGGTGAAACCGCGGGGCGCAACTAGTTTGATGTTGATGAACTAGTTTGAAAAATACAAATGTGACGTGAAATGAGACGCTGAACGATGGGATAGTACAGTTTTTACCACTAGTCCAGCTAAACAAAGCATAGGCTTTTGACCAATCAGAACAATGGATTTCTTTAACAATACTATTACTGAGTTGTATGACATTCATGCGCCGCTGCATCCAGTTCGTTTGAAGCGAGCTCTCGCTCCCTGGTTGTCGGATGAGATTAGACAGTGCATGGCAAGAAGAGACCACTTATATCGAAAGAACAGAAAGGAGCCAAGTGCGGAGAGCCTTTCACTCTATAAAAAAGCTCGAAATAAGTGCAACCAAATGATACGCAACGCCAAAAAACGGTACATCTTTGGAAAGATTTCTACAGGTACACAAAAATAACATGTGGAAACTGGCGTACCTTCCCTGCACACATTAGGTAGGATAGCACGACCATGGATTTCATGTTGGACGTGAAATCCTGGCAGCGTTTTCCTGCCCGTACATTCCTGGCTGTGATTTCTGGGGCTGCGTTTAACATGGTTGTACATTAACCGGACCCAACGAGACAGACGAAGAAGAGAGTGAGTTGTGAAAGAACGAGAGAACTGATTGAATGGAACGATCATTCGTTCCATTCAATCAGTGTCAATCAAGCAATTCAAGCAACAATCTTGTCAAATCAGTCAATCAGCCATTATTTGCCATGCGACCTCCATACAAAATTTTTGACGTTCCTTGTTGCGTCAGGGTGTGTCTGACAGACAGTCTGTCGCCATCTAAGCTGTCGCCAATGAACCACAGAATACATATATCCTTACGGTCCAAAGCTCGTGATGAAAATGGTGGCGGTCTCTTCAAAACATTTTTAACACTTTCGGTCAAATCACCATAAAAAATAATAATAATAATACACTTTCATTCCAAATGAATACACTGTGCTAAGACCTGAGGGCGTAGTCGCAGTTTTGGTTGACACATGGGAGCTTTTCTTATTTTTACTTTGCGTTAAGACCTCAGGTTTGAGGTCATAACGCAAAGTCCGCAAAGTTTTTGAAATGAAAGACCGAAAATGTTTCAATCAAATGATTTGAAGAAAACCTTGGATGAAGTATGTTCTGAGAAAAAAAAAAACACATTATCTTCTTCTTCTTCTTTCTTCTTTTTATGGCTCCTGTCATAGACAATCTTGCCAATGTCAAGTGATTCAGAGATTATACTCTTTGTATTTATGTTTCTAGTCACGTCAGTCCAAAGTCGGGTCAGTCAATTGTTTTGAAGAAAATGGTGGCGGTTTCTTCAAAACATTTGAAACATTTTCGGTCAAATCACGATATCACATAATACACTTTCATTTCACATGCTTACACTTTGTGCTAAGACCACAAGTAATGTTGGTTAAAATACCACCAAAATTACACAACACAACTCAAAATAACACTAGAAAAACAATTAAAATGAAAATGCTATGTTGCTTCGATAGATGACAGAAAACGAATCAAAGAGAATGTAAACTACGAGAAGAGGCGGGACTTAGTAAAGAGCCAATGGGATCCTTTTACATGGCACTTCAATACCAACACAACGAATATGTACGTCAAACAACAACAGTTTTACCAACCTATCAGCCTATATAGTGTTGCGTGATGGCACTCGCTTTTATATCGATATCGATAAAATATGCGAGATCGAAATCGTGGTTTTTGTTGTAATCCATTAATTGACTGAATCCACGTTTGAGTACAACCTAGGTCTTGAAGTCCTAGGTTGGACTTAAAAATGGATCTGATATGAAATAAAAAGCTTTTTGAATTAGTGCATATAATTTTTGTACATATACCTATTCATTTTATGAATTTGTTTTTTCATTTATTATAATGTTTAGTATTAGCAGGACGGACACGGTGTGCTTGACATGTTCTGTAACAAAGTATTTTTTATTAATTTCTAGTAGTTTTTTTAAGAAGTATTGTACCTAGAGCATTATTTTAAAAGACTAATCTACGTCATATTCTTAAAAAGGTTATAATAATTTTAACAGTACAAACTTATTATGCTACTTGCGATTCCCAGTTATTGTCATCTTTAGCATCGATTTTTTGTTTCTGCATAAGTGGGTACCTAATATGAGGGCAAAATATAAAAATCAACTTACTTTCACAGTCTCGCAGTTCTTATTAGGTATGTCATCAAAGCCGTTACTGTTACCACAGTAGGTATGTGACCGAGGGCTCACTAATATCGGTAGTGTGTACTAATCTTTTCATCTTTAGCATGGATTTTTCACTTTGGTAGTATCTGCAATATATATATATATATTTTATAATAATATAACCCGATAATCATGAATTTGTGCATTTAGTAGGAAAAATTTATAAATTTCAAAAAAACAAATACTTGATTACGATTAGCCACCGCGGAAAGCCCATTTTGTAAGACTGTGTATGTAGCCTCCTAGATGTGCACGTTATAATGGGATATTAGCATAGAAAGAACTGTCCGACACAGTTATCGATAATTACATTAGGTACATCACTATAACACGAATATTCAGTATTTACCTCTTGTAAATCCATAAAATCTCTTTTCAATAGATATATTTCTCGATAGATTTTATTCACTAAAATATCTAATTCAATGTTTACCGAGCCTCATCCAAAGAACTTCCTTTTTCTATAATTTTACTGCTCGCTTGATCTCCACAATTTCGCACGTTATGAATCGTTTTTTGGAGGTATCGCCGTAAAATATTACGTTCACAACAATAACGATCAATTTCACATTTATGGACGTAATTATTGATAAATCTGCTAGAAATTTACATAAACAAACAAAATACGAGTGGAAGCTACAAGTAAACAAAGCAGACAGACGAAGAAGAGAGAGAGTTGTGAAAGAACGAGAGAACACTGATTGAATGGAACGATCATTCGTTCCATTCAATCAGTGTCAATCAAGCAATTCAAGCAACAATCATGTCAAATCAGTCAATCAGCCATTATTTGCCATGCTAAGTCCATACAAAATTTTTGATGTTCCTTGTTGCGTCAGGGTGGTCACTGGTCAGTGCTTTCAGATCTCAGTTAGTTATTGTATAGGTACTCCTTGTCCTGCACCAACAAAAGCAATAGGTACAAATGTACAATTCTCTGCAAAAATAAATGCTCATCTAATGGAGTAAACTCCAATTAATATTGTATCGTTTGCCTGGAACATTAGTGATATGTTTTCTATAGCAGTGGGTTTCCAATGGTTCATGTAAGTCTACTGAGATTTTAGCACTAACTAAATAGCAGCACAAATCGGTTTGGTTAATCAGTTATTATGTTATTATACTACTATGTTTATAGGGGATACCCTCCAAACATAAGACCATCGAGCCGTCACGTAGGCTTTATGCCTATTGCTGATTGCTATGCTATTTGGTAATAAAAATATTGGCGGAAGAAGTTGGGCAATCTTGGCTGTAAATTAATTTGAGGTGTGTTCAGGCAACTTAAAAAGTCTCGTGAATGTAAATGATAATAAAAAAAAATGGTTGACTTTCCACACAGCACTATCAAGGCCCAAACTAAGGGTTGGCTATAGCAATCCTTGTACCTGAGTTGAGGGTTGGGGATTAGGGGGGAGGGGATGCAAGTGGGGGTAGATGGCAAGTCTTCCTCTTGAGTCCTTTTTTCTAGGAAATGAAAAAAAATAATTTAATTTTTCAGGTAAGTTACTAGTTAGGTTAGGTTTTTTTTTTTATGAAGAAAATTGGTAGTAATATTTCATCTCTATGACAAAAAGACTCAAGGGAAGGAATTCTCATTACGTTAGGGTTATTTTTTTTTTTTTTTAAGTGAAGAAATTTTTTTTTCATTTCCTAGAAAAAAGAACTATAAGGAGAAGACTTGCCATCTACCCCCACAAGCATCCCCCCTATCCCCAACACTCAACTCAGGTACCAGGGTAGCTATAGTTTAACCCAAACTAAGCCAAAGCTTATAATATGGTAACCTGATAACAGCTAATATGAGTCATAAATATACTTTTTTGTAATTATGTACATGCATCTATTATTGACCGAACGAGCGAAGCGTCTCAGTTTCCACATTGGCCAAAAATGCGTTTGTCCGGATGTCTGTCTGTCTGTTCTCCTCTACAGGTCGCATTTTTCAACCAATCTGGACGTAACTTGGTACACAGGTTATATGACTTATTAGAATTTTTTGTCGTCAGGGATTTTTGATTAGAGGGGTACTTCCCCCAAAAAAAGGGCAAAAAGGGGGCTATTTGATATACTGGATATCTCCACCAAATGAGATCTGATTTCGATTATTCTTTTTTTATTTGAAAGGTAGTAACTATAAGTTGGTCTTATAAAAGTTTGGCGAAGATCTGATAATGATCTTCAGCATGATGAACAGGATAGCTCATCAAACAATCGACGATTTTCAATCAAATTTGAGAGAAACACAAAGGACCTCATTCTACATAAGATGATGCAAAAAAAATCAAAAAAATCACAAAACGGAAAATGCACTTTTTTTTTTTTTCATCTTTATTAAAAATTAATAACAATAGTGAAATATGTAGCAGTAAGGAAACCACTAAGGTTTATAAAAGTAATGCTACTAGAGAGTCTTATGTCGATAGCTTCTAAACTAGGTGGTGTGATTTTGCTCCCGATGACCTACAAATATTGGTATATTAAAAAAAAAAATGCTGTTATGTTATCGTCAATAACCTTTTTTCAAATTGAAATAAAAAAAAGGCAAGGCGTAAAATTTTTAGTTTTTTAAAAAATGCCTTTTATTTTTTTTAATACCCAGAAGGGATTTTATTTATTATTTTTCTGGTGACCCTTGTGACCACCCCTATCACCCCTCTTCCTAGTTACGTAACCTTGTATTTGTATACAAAATAAAAACATCAAATAAACTGGATCTAGGTAAGTGTAGTTCTAGGAAATATGTAGGTTATTTTATTTATAGGTAATTTTCTATACTTGCACATTACATTCCTCAAAAATTTACAAAATTAAATAGAAAAAACATCACACACACACACACACACACACACAACATTTTGCATTATAGTTAGTTTTCAATATGTGACAGGCTGCAAGCGTTTAGTCGCTGTTACAATACTAACTGATAATTATCTTCATGATGTTTTTCTTCACCGAATGAGAGCATCAGCATAATAATAAGCCTTAAATTAGAAATTAATAAAAGTGCACTTAAAGACCTACCAACTGAGCTACGAAGATTCATAATAATACTTATTATGTTGTTGGCCATGCAATAAACACTAGGTATTCTAGGCTTATCTCATGCATAATTTTTTTTATTATTACTTCATATTTTTCATTTTCTATAACTTTGGATGTGTTTCTGTTCCATAATAGATAAGTTTCAAGAAATAATGTATTACCTTCTGTTTAATGTTGTGTCTAGGTACAGGGTCTTTAGCACTGGTGGTCTAGTGGTAGCAGCCGCACCTTCCGATCCTAAGGTCGTGGGTTCAAAACCGGCCGTGCACCAATGAGTTTTTCGGTTCAAAAATTTATGTGCGCAATGCCAGTACTCTCAAACGGTGAAGGAAAACATCGTGAGGAAACCGGCATGTTGTAAAACCTAACAAGTTCTATAACATGTGTCAAGTGCTCGAAAGGAGTCTCTTGAGGCGCACTTAAAATCCTTTCACCACACTGTTTCGAAAGAAACTAGTGACACGATAAGAAGAAGAAGTTATCATTGTTTTAGTTTTTCGAGATTATATTTTCTATTCAATTCAAAGTTTGTCAAAGGGTATTTATCACTTTGTAACTTCTTAAAAATATGTGAATCGAGGAGCAAGATCCATGTGACCAAAGCGGACAAGCTATCCACAGAGTTCTTATGCTTGTGTTTTATAGGTGGATCACCCCAGTTCTTGTTTTTCCGAGTTAGAAACTTTGTTGATAAATTAATTCAGTTTTTCATTATTCCGATAAGACCACCCATTTGTTTTTTGTATTGTGTTTTTGTGAATGTTTATGGTGTACTTACTAAACTATCTATCTAATACACACAGACATGAACTACCTACTATAGGTATGATGTTAATTTCCCAATAAATAAATAAATACTTTTATATTTTCAGGATCCTGGTGGTCATTCCAATAGCATTTATAAGTATGCTCCTCCTGTTTGCCTGCATCACAGTCCCGTTTGCTCTGATGTTCGCCTCCTGGTACATGAGAATCAAGGAAAGGAAGCTGCAGAGAAGGAAACGAGATGGAGCCAATGTAGCATTCTTCCACCCATACTGTAATTCTGGCGGCGGAGGCGAGAGGGTACTATGGGTGGCTATTAGAGCTCTTCTGACCAGGTAGGTACTTGTTGACATAACTGTTAGGCGCGTCGCTGACTGGTAAGTCGAGGCGGGGGCGAGGCGCAGGCGGCGTGGAGTCGAGGCGCGGTCGAGGCGTTGGCTATATGTGGAGTAGAGGCGCAGGCGGCTATGCTTCCTTCACACATTTTGGACGGAAAAAAAACGAAACGGAATGACAAAATGTGCCGCCATTTTGTCATTCCATTTCGTTTTTTTCGGTCACGCCGCGTCCCCGCCTCATACTGTTTACGGTAGGCTCGTCATTCGCCTTGCATAATGCCTACAGGTGCCGGTCTTACCTATTCATGAATGTTGTCAACACCACGCCACATGTGGGCCATCTGTTTGATAGTCTACTTATATCCACCCTAGCCCGGCTTTGCAAGGATACAATGCTTAAGTACTTATTCTACACTAGTTGCGCCCCGCGGTTTCATCTGCGCAGATTTAAATCCCGGTATTCCTACGGGATAAAAGTACTCTGTGTTATTCCAGACTATAATATATCTCTGTGCCAAGTTTCATCCAGATCCGTTCAGCCGTTCCGGCGTGAAAGAGTAACAAACATCCATCCATCCATACTTACAAACTTTCGCGTTTATAATAGTAGTAGGATAGTAGAATGTAAATCTTCCTCTTGAATCACTCTATCTATTAAGGGATGGACCGACAGACAGCGGAGAGCGATTTTGTTGGTATACATGTAGTGATAGTGAAGTTGAACTGAAAATATCTTTACAGGTACCCAGACACTACTGTATATATTTACACAGTGGAGAAAGCTGAGCTCAAGTCTATTTTAGACAAGGCTCAGAACACATTCAATGTGAAAGTGGAGCCGGAGAGGATCAAACTAGTTCAGCTGTCATCGAGCAAGCTGATTGAAGCCAAGACATACCCATACTTTACACTGTTGGGCCAAAGTTTAGGCTCTATGGTGCTCGGATTAGAAGCATTTATGAAACTGAATCCAGGTCCGTCTGATCATCCCCACTAGAACACTAACTGCCAAGTCAAAGAGAAAAAAGAGAAGATGCCAAATCTTTATTCAGGGAAATTCATTTTTGATTACTTACCTACTAAAATTTAGTAATCAAAAATGAATTATACATATTTAGTAACTAAATAATATGTTTTTAAGGTGAATGGTACAATGCTTGCTCTCGCTCATTTTGAGATGTTGAAAGATATACCTAAAATCACTAAAAGCATTTTCGAAAAATCGCAAACCTACAATCAATCGCAATTACATTGCTCACTTCTTAGTAAACATTTCATTTAATCAACATAAGTTTTTTATTAGTTTCGTACTTACATTTCTTGACTTACAAAATTATATTTGTAATAGTTGCGCCCTGCGGTTTCACCCGCGCAGATTTAAATCCTGGTATTCCCACGGGATAAAAAGTAGCCTATGTGTTATTCCAGCCTATAATCTATCTCTCTGCCAAGTTTTATTCAGATCCGTTCAGCCGTTCCAGCGTGAAAGAGTAACAAACAAACATCCATCCATACTTACAAACTTTCACGTTTATAATATTATTAGGAAGTCAAAAAATGTAAGTCAGTTAACTCTAGTAAATAGTAAATTTGTAAGTCAAATAATATACATTTACGACCTCAGTGGCGCAGCGGGTGAAAGTCCGCCTGCGACGCAGAGGTTGCGGGTTCGATTCCCGCTTTGGAACAAATTTGTGTACGATCTGCAGAAATTTGTTCCGGCGGTTTGGGTGTTTACTATGTATAATAAAAAATATCTATCTATGTAAGTATATAATGTATTAAATATATCAGTCATCTAGTACCCATAACACAAGCTTTGAGTAGCTTACTTTGGGGCTTGATGGTGCTGTGTGGATTGTCCAGCATTATTTATTTATTTATTATACAAATGTTATTTTCAGACGTGTACATAGACACGACGGGATGTGCCTTCACGTACCCCATATTCCGCTGGTTGGCGGGCAGCTGCGTGGCCAGCTACACCCACTACCCGACCGTCACGCGCGCCATGACGCGGCGCGTGAAGCATCGCGTCGTGGCCTACAACAACGCCAGCTCGATAGCGAGGAATCCTATCTTCACGTGGCTAAAGCTGATGTACTACAGGATATTTGGATGGGTAAGAGAAAACAGACAATTTTAAACAATTTTTTTGACATTTTACGCTACTAGGTAGTTGATGGAACAAGATATGACCCACCTGATGTTAAGTGGTAACCATCACCATCATATTTGGATGGGTAAGAGAAAACAGACAATTTTAAACAATTTTTTTGACATTTTACGCTACTAGGTAGTTGATGGAACAAGAGATGGCCCACCTGATGTTAAGTGGTAACCATCACCTATAACGAAGCATTGCCTCGTTAGTTACGTAAGATAGGAACGTGCCCTGCGATGCACCGCCCTGCGTCCATCAACTAGCTTAATGTATTAAATATAACACAACACAAGCTTATGTTATTGGGTACTAGATGACCCGCCCGCGCGCCCCTGCTTTGCACGGGTGCACATTGTTTTTCTACTATATCATGCATGTATTACACATATAAACCTTCCTCTTGAATCACTCGTATCTATTAAAAAAACCGCATCAAAATCCGTTGCGTAGTTTTAAAGATTTAAGCATACATAGGGACATAGGGATATAGGGACAGAGAAAGCGACTTTGTTTTATACTATGTAGTGATACATTATATACATAGTTAACACCCTAAAAACGCCTGATAACCGTAGTTTGAGTGTTGCAGTTGTACGGCGTAGTGGGGCGATGCGCGGACGTGGTGATGGTGAACAGCTCCTGGACGGAGGACCACATCAATGAGCTGTGGGACGTGCCTCTGAATACCTTCCGAGTGTACCCGCCGTGCGAGGTGACGGATCTTGCATCACAATTTATCTGCATTCTTATTTAAGTATACTAATTTCTGGCGGAACAAGCGAATGGCCCACCTGACAGCCTTCACAGCTCAGTTGTTAGTAGCTCTGCTTTCTGCGCCGTAGGCCGCGGGTTCGATTCCCACCGAGAACAAACATTTGTGTGATGAACATAGATGTTTGTTCTGTGTCTGGGTGTTAGATAGTATTTAAAAAATATATACTTAAATATATCATAAGTGTTATATCAGCTATCTGATTCCCATATTACAAGCTTTGGCTTAGTTTGGGTCTAGATAGCGCTGTGTGGAATGTCCACCAATATTTATTAATTCATGTTTATTTATAAGTAACACCAACAGCACAACACAGTTTACATTTATAAAAGTTGTTATAAAAGAAATCTATAAAATGTGCCAAATACGGGCATTCACAACATTGGCCATGTAATAAAATAATAGGTAGGTACATGTAGGTACATAGGTAGGTGTATTTGATTTGCGTGTCAAACACTTAAATCTTGACGTGTGGCTGCCTAACTGGGTTTATTCTAGTGCTTTTAGAGGATTTTTAAATAAAACGATGCGTTTGCGTTCAAAAGACAAGGCGTATATATTCGGCCATTATATTATTCGTGGATTGGTTGGTTAGGGAAGGGAACAATTATTATCAGCCAATGGTAGCATGTAGATTCACGCGATGTGGAGAGCAGTGATAGGCTAAAACAAAAGATGACAGCGAGAACGATAATTTTCTTCCAACAGCGTAATCGCGAACAGGTGTGTTTAATTTTGTGTGATGAACATCACTGTCCTCGATAGGTTACATGATAAACATAGATGTTTGTTCTGGATCTGGGTGTTATATGACAATTGTTTTGTTGTAAATATGTATGTATTTACAAAATAAAATCATTATTCGTATTATGTCAGCTATGCTGCTGGTTAGCTGGTTTCCATAGCTGTGCTTAGTTTGGGGATAGTGCTGTGTGGAAAGTCCACTAATATTTACTGTTGTGTTTCAGGTGAGCCAGCTAAAAGAGCTGCGTTCCCTGGTGCGAGACGAGGATCCCATCCGGATCCTGTCGGTGGCGCAGTTCCGGCCGGAGAAGGACCATCCTCTGATGCTGCAAGCCATCTATGAGCTGCGGAACCTGCTGGTCAAGAATGAAGCGCTGTGGATCAGGGTATGGATAAAATAAATAAATAATGCTGGACAATCCACATAGCATCATCTAGCCCCAAAGTAAGCTACTCAAAGCTTGTGTTATGGATACTAGATGACTGATATATTTAATACATTATATACTTATATAGATAGATATTTTTTATTATACATAGAAGACATACGGAACAATTTTCTGCAGATCGTACACAAATTTGTTCCGAAGCGGAAATCGAACCCGCAACCTATTGCGTCGCAGGTGGACTCGCCCGCTGCGCCACAGAGGTCGTCAAATATATATTTTTTTTTGAACTAAGGATGGCTCCTTAATAGATTTTAGGTGCGTCTTAAGAGCACCTGACACATTTTTTCGAACTCTAAGTTTTACTTCATAATATATCCTTCCTACTGATCCTACTAATATTATAAACGCGAAAGTTTGTAAGTATGGATGGATGGATGTTTGTTACTCTTTCACGTCGGGACGGCTGAACGGATCTGGATAAATCTTGGCAGAGAGATTGATTATAGTTTGGAATAGCACATAGGCTACTTTTTATCCCGTGGGAATACCGGGATTTAACAACACAACACAACCAACGCTGGACACGCACAACTGACTGCAGACAGACAAGAACAGCAATACCTACAACCACACCCAGACTGACACACCGTCTACTTAACCTGCACAGACTGGACCTGAAAACCATTGTGGGAACCCTAACGGGTCACATTCCCTTAAACAAACACCTATACAACATCGGAGCCAGAGACAGTCCACTCTGCAGAGGATGCCTATCCGAAGGAGAATCAGCTGCCCACGTAGTCCTGGAATGCGAGGTAGTAGCAACTCAACGACAAGAAATCCTGGCCAACCCCAGGTCACTCCTCCAAGCCTGCGAAGCCCCCAGGAAACTTCTGCGCTCTTGGGAGGAGTTGGGCTGGCTACAGATATAGCCAGCACACCCTGACGCACAATGGACCAACCTTGAGTCTAAGTGCGGAAAAAGGAGTCCAATTACAATTTATTACCGGGATTTAAATCTGCGCGGGTGAAACCGCGGGGTTCGACTAATCTAAATATATATAACTCAAAAGTGACTGACTGACATAGTGATCTATCAACGCACAGCCCAAACCACTGGACGGATCGGGCTGAAATTTGGCATGCAGGTAGATGTTATGACGTAGGCATCCGCTAAGAAAGGATTTTGATCAATTCTACCCCCAAGGGGATAAAATAGGGGTTGAAAGTTTGTATGAGATTTTCAAAGAAAACGAGCGCGAGCAAAGCCGCGGGATCAGCTAGTTGTTGTGTATTACAGATAAGGCTGGTGCTGGTGGGTTCGTGCCGCGACGCGCAGGACACGGCGCGCGTGCAGCACCTGCGCGACCTCGCCAAGCACCTGGCGCTCGAGGAGAGCGTGCAATTCCACGTCAACGTGCCCTACGCCACGCTGCTGCATCTCTACCAAACCTGCTCCCTCGCAATACACACTATGTGGAACGAACACTTCGGCATCAGTGAGTTTGTTTTTTTTTTTTTTTTTTTTGGCGTCGTACTTTATGTACATTTGCCATTTTACGTTTTTTTTTTAAATAATTAAAAATTAGGGAAACAGGGATTCAATTGACTCGGAAGGATTAGGATCAGTAAAATTATACTTAAAAAATTATACAATTATACAATGTAAGGACATATTGTGTACACATAGATTATAGGTCATTATATTTACAAAAATAAACTAAATTTTAATATTATTTACATATATAAAGGATGCCAAACAATGATATATACATGGATCCAAGGAAGAAAGAAGAACAATGATATTAGTAGGAAGAGGACATCAGTGAGTTGCACACAATCACTTTGAAACGTCACAGGTACTATAAGCATGGGCACCTATCTCTAAGAACAGTTTTTTAGTTCCAAATAGACTTATATAGATGGCGATACAGGTTTCGATTGAAATATAGGTTTTTGTTTTAGACCAAGCTTCCGCCTGCAACGTTACGGGTTAAGAAGAATTATGGTCATGAATAGCCTGAGTTATACTGTGAAAAAATCTCCCATAAGCGCGGGAAGATGAGGAAATATGCTTTTATCAAATTCTTTACGTTTTTGGAAAATGTTTTATTTTCAATATTAATCTCACTTCCGGTGGCTGTAATATGTACTACGTTGTTGTTTGTTTTGTGTATTGATGGATGGCGCTACTTGCTGTAAACGCGAACGCTAGTATTTTGTATGCGCAAACACATCCCCTCGGCTGTTTTCCAGCGTTCTTTTTGGTAGACGCGCACAATACCTTTGTATCTTATCCCAACTAATATTATAAATGCGAAAGTAACTCTGTCTGTCTGTCTGTTACGCTTTCCCGCTTAAACCTCTCAACCGATTTTGATGAAATTTGGCACAGATAATCTTTAGACCCTGAGACAGGCACATACATAGGCTACCTTTTATTGCGAAAAAAGAGATGAAGAGATTTAAAGTACGCAGACTAAGTCGCGGGTACCAGCTAGTGTAATATTATTATTATGTATTTATATTTTCTTATACTATTGATGTTTGTATTTAAATTTTTTAAATAGTATTTCTATTATCATAGTGTATTGTTTGTCCCAGGCGTGGTGGAATGCATGGCGGCCGGGCTGGTGACGGTGGCGCACCGCTCGGGCGGGCCGCGCGCCGACATCGTGGCGGAGGCGGGCGCGCGCCGGACCGGCTTCCTCGCCGGCGACGCGCGCGAGTACGCGCGCGCCTTGCTCGAGGCCATCGCCCTCGCGCCGCAACACCGACAGGAGATCGTCGACGCGGCCAGGTACAATACAAACCATGCTGTTGTCGGCTATGCTAGTCTCATGTGGACATCGTTCAATAAACAAAATGCATTTTGTTTGTGCTTCTCATCATGGTGTTTTACGTTTTAAGTGTATAAGTAGTTTTTTTTATGCAGAGAAGATTTATTCTTGTTTAATTTTATAATAGTATAGAGGTCGCTCATCACCCGCTGTCTGCGGCGGTGGTGCTGGTCTTAGTTTAAGTTAATTTTTAAATGTAATTTAGGTTGAGCAAACGGTCGTCTGGAAGAAATCGCTGTGCGTGATAAGACCACCGATTGTAGGACTAAGTTTATGTATAGTCTATGCTAAGTGCATATTGTTATATACTGTTTTAGTCCACAATAAAGAAATTATAGGTGCGTACAAAATTACGCGCGGCAGACCCTCGAACATTGCCGCGCTCGAACGTGTCGCGCGACGGTGGTATCGGTTTTTGTGATCGCATCAAGCAGCTTCAGTCGTCCGCTCGCGCGCCGCGGTCGGTGTTGAATTGGCTCGCGCGGCAAATACCTAAAATTGGTATCCGCCGCCGCGGGCTGTCCGCGAGCGGGGCGTTATTCACTATGACCAATACAATCGCGTTTGTGTTTGGATCACGTTGTAACGTCACATGGTTAGGGCAAATTATCTCCTATGTCATAAAGAATAAAGTCCAAGATCACGTTCTGACTTCACACGGTTTGGGGTAAGGAGTCTCCTATGTCATAGAGAATAATGCCCTTGAATCGTGTGAGCTGCGGTCTACTAATTTCATATAAACATACCTAAGGCTCGCGCGACAGGCAAACGTCTTAGGTCGAACACTGACTCGCACGCCATTTTGTAATGGAACGGTCATGCCATGTTGGTTAAAACTAAATTTTAACCAACATTTGCATTGCATTTGCCTTTATGTATGACATTTGCATGCGTATTAATAATTTAGAAAGAAAGAAAGAAAACATATTTATTTCGTCCCACAAACACAAGTAGGTACTTACTTAAAACTAACAGAAAATAAAATTATAACCTACATTAATAAAGAACCTACCTACCGTTGTGCGGGGCAAAAAGGTCACGTCTCAGCTTAAATGCTGCACTAAACCTAGGTACCTAGGTACCGTAGGTACAGTGCAACGCTAGTTTTCAGACGTGGCCTGGCCTGGTGTGACATTTGGCTAATATTTGATAGATTTTTTGTTTTGTTCTTGTTTTTTGTTCTATGTATGACATTTGTAATTGTACTGTTTGATTTTATATGAATTTGAGGACTACTCTATTGTATTAGGTCTGATCTGTAATAATAGATGTAATGTTAAAAAAAAAAAAAAAAAAAAAAAAAAATGTTGGAATAAATAAAAACTATAATTCTAACAGACTTTAAACATGGAGGAGGTCCACAATGCGATTAGTTATAATTTTCATCGAAACTGGTTGTCTCCTGAAATATTGCATAATGTCGTCGTTAGTTTTATTGAAGTACCTAACTTCTAAACTTATTTATTGTATGCTTCTTACAGGGCGTCGGTGGACCGTTTCTCCGAAAAAGAATTCGAAAAGTCATTCCTAAGAGCTACCGAAGTTGTGATGGCGATAGAATAAGGTTGTTCCACTAGTTTTAAGAATCAAAACGAATGAAAGAAAGATAACTTATTAAATAAGAAATACTTATCAAATGAATGCTTTACCAAAGTTTCACCTGGTTTTATTAAAAAGCATAATTAAATTGTAACGTAAATATAAAATACATAGAAAAATAATGCTTATATTTAATGGAATGAGCTGTCCCTACGAGGACCCGCGGCCGACGCGGTCCCTGGGGATGATTCGCAGCTCCGATCCATGCTTTAGGAACACATTGCCTGAAACGAAACATAATTTATTGTATCACTACATAGTATAAAACAAAGTCGCTTTCTCTGTCCCTATGTCCCTTTGTATGCTTAAATCCTTAGAACTACGCAACGGATTTTGATGCCGTTTTTTTAATAGGTAGAGTGATTCAAGAGGAAGGTTTATATGTATAATACATGCATGACATAGTAGAAAAACAATGTGCACCCGTGCGAAGCGCGGGCGGGTCGCTAGTTAGATATATAAATAACTAGTGGCGCCCCGCGGTTTCACCCGCGTAGTTTTAAATCCCGGTATTCCCAAGGGATAAAAAGTATCTTATGTGTTATTCCAGACTATAATATATCTCTGTGCTAATTTTCACTAAGATCCGTTCAGCCGTTCTGGAGTTATTGAGTTAAGAGTAGTAGAGCTCTTTGTGAAGGGCTCGTCCGGGGAAGTACTACCACCACGCCTTTTTCTGCCGCCAAGCAGCAACGCTGTGTTTCGGTTTGAAGAGTGTGGTCGCCGGTGTAATTACAGGCACATGAGGCTTAACATCTGTACGCCTCAAGTTGATGGACGCAGGGCAGTGCATCGTAGGGCACGTTCCTATTGTGCGTGACCTACGGGGCAATGTTTTGTTTATAGGTGATGGTTACCACTTATCATCAGGTGGGCCATCTGCTTGTTCCATCAGCTAGTTGTATAAAAAAAAAAAAAAAAAAAAAAAAAAAAACATCCATCCATCTGTAATTACTTACAAACTTTTGCATTTATAATAGGTATTAGTACCTAGGGTATCATTGAAGGAGAGTTAGAGAGGAAGGCCAAAAATAACGTACATGAGCCAGATAAAAAATAAGGTGTCATGTCTATGGTCAAGGAGGTCGCACTGGAAAGAATTAATACCTTCTGGACATGGCTGGTCAAAGGATCAAACTGATATGGAATTTATTAAAATGGCCTCTATTACATCTTTCTTCGTCTTCGTGCCGTGTCAGTTCCTTTCGATACAGTGTGGTGAAAGGATTTTAAGTATGCATTAAAGACTCCTATCGAAAATGATCTTTATACCTTCAGTTCTGAACGAAATGAATCCAATCCTACTAATATTATAAACGCGAAAGTTTGTGAGTATGGATGGATGGATGTTTGTTTGTTACTCTTTCACGCCGGAACGGCTGAACGGATCTGGATGAAACTTGGCAGAGAGATACATTATAGTCTGGAATAACACAGACTATATTTTATCCCGTGGGAATACCGGGATTTAAATCTGGGCGGGTGAAACCGCGTTGCGCAACTAGTATAATATATTCATAAATAAAATTTGCGAACTTGAGGAGCAAGTGGCTCACCAGCGGTCTGTTGCGGGTTGATACCGATGCCGTCGTCTGTGATGATGGCGCTGGTGGCCGGATCCACTCGGAACTCTTCGGCTGCGAACTTGAGGACCGCTGTGAACGGAGTACCATCAGGGACGCTCAGCCTGAAATCAGAGTTACGAAGGCTTTGTACAACTATGACTGCAGTCGAAACATGCAGACATACGAGAGCAACGCGATAGAGTTGATTTCGTAAGTAGTGAATGTGGGGTAATGATGGTAATGTTATAGGAAGCGGTAAGCCCACCGCATCAGCTGAGCCATCGGCATGTACCTTTTTTTTAGAAGTATAGCCATCAGTCTCCTAATATGTCACGCGGAAGAGGTTTCGGATCAAGAGCTCTTCAAGGATCAAAGCTAATCAGCTGTCAAGTTACTTGCTATCTATATCTAATTTGAAGTAAAATCAGAAACAGCCAGTGATTGACAGCCAATTAGCTTTGATCGGGCTTTCAGAAACCGGGGGTAAGATTCACATAGTTTAATAGAGAAACCTACCTTAAGATTTTATTGATTTATGAAATGCTCTTTTCTTATTCTTAATACCTACCTTTTACCTAAGGCCATATCAAGGGGACTAATAAGTGGTGGTATTCACTTTAGCTATGTAGTTTAGTATGGTTTATAGAAGAGTAGTTGCTTAAGTTGTGTTCAGTGTTTTCATAACTAGGTTAAAGTGTGCTTGAGGGTAGGACAGGGCAAAGTATATTACAAAATTAATAAGTTGTGTAAAAAAATTTACTTGTAGGTATTGAAACATAATTTAACTTATAATATTAGTCCAAAAAACTACATCAACTTCATGATTTTGAACAATATCTACAAACTGAGATTTTAAAAACTCATTTTTAATTAACTTATTTACAATAGTTACTAATTCTGAGTATGTAAATTCTATGTAAAAGTACTCAGTGGACATGTTTTCCATAAGAAGTTTGCCACAGTTAATCAATGCCTCACACATGTAAGTATATAAATCACAGTTCTCAACACACATGGGTATTAAGTATTTCTCATCAACATTAAAAAGGAGCTTCCAGAATTTCTTATACTGATTGTCCTTGCTTAACAAAACCTCTAAAAAACACTCGGAAACAATATTTATGACCATTTGGTATTTAGGATCTGTGTTGCATAAACTTACAACCAACAACTCAATGGTGTCTTCGGTACAATTGTGCAGTAGATCTCTAACACTCTCTTTATACTCTATGTTCAATTCACATAAAATTATCTGGCTTTTGAGTTTTAGGAGTCTTTCTCTTGATAGTTCTACAGTCATGTGCTTCAGTAGAGTTCCTTTAGAAGCGGTCTCCAGCATTATGTCAGTCAGGTAAGTTTCAAGTTTATCATCAGAGAATTTTTGCAGGAACACTTTGAAAGCTACATCCATTTTAGTGAGACTTGTATTAGCATTAATAATCTTTTTCAAAATGTATTTAGGCGGGTCATGGAGACAGCTTTTGAAGTCAACATCTTGAGTGCTGCTGAGTGATGTAAGAAACTCATTGAGAAGACTCTTTTTTTGAAATCTTTCCATACATTTTTCAACATGTTGTGAGACAGTGAAAGCATTTCTTATTTCAGCCTCAGTAGTTTCATTGTTTGGCCACTCCCTCCATTGACACAGCTTGATAAAATCATTAAAAAAGTTGAGGAACTGCCGCACTACAGCGATGTCCATTATAAGCTATGTAACTTCAACGTAGACACAGGCACCAACTCAGCATCTGGCAACATAATACAAACTAAGTTTTACAGCTTTTAAGCCTAGACGGCTTAACTTTTCTTGGAACTTTGACATCTACATTGAAGTTACATGGCATAGTATTTATAATTTTTATTATAGTACTTACACTTTGAATGGCAATTTGGGGTCCGATGTAAGTGTGATCTTGAATGTTACCTTCGACCTGAAAAAGTATAATTTCTGTAGATCGGAGTGGCCTGGTCCTAAGCTTGGATCAGTGCAGTTCGAACGCTACGAACAAACCATGGACGTATTAAACTTACATTTTTTAGTTTTACAGTATGTAGTCCTAAAATAATTTTGTCTAATTATTCAGAGAAGAGAAAGATGGACAGAAGTAAGGAATCTTCGGAAAAATTATATTTCCTAGTCTAGCACTAGCTAGCTTTAATTAAAGCAGTCTACATAAAGAAACGGAACCACGAAGACAGTATTCCATTGATCACGCACGCACGTCTTGTTCGAATTCGAAGGACGACGTAACGTAGACAGTGTTGCCAACGACGCAGCGATTGCTATCGCCATTTTTCACAGCATAAGTAGCTTAAGTAGCAGCTGTTTTTTTCAGTACTAAGTTCTGTAGCCTAAAAAGGATCCAAAACATAAAAATAAAATACGTCTGCTGTTTTTTATTTACTTTTAACATCAATTGGCACAATGGCACCAACAATACTATCACTGTCACCGTCACTCATTGGTACCTAGTAGCTGATGTGCTAGTAAATACCGGTAGGTATTGTACTGGCCGAAAGGTTCACTGACTAGACTGCCAATGTTGGAGGTAGCATACCTACGTTTCTGCGAGCATGTAAACTGACCAATTGACTACTGACTACTTGGTTGGAAGCAAAAACTTCTGACAGCACTTCTTTGAACATGAAATCCTCCCCAGCATTCTGCTAAAAACCTAACTAGAATGGTACATTGCACTTGATTGCTTTCTAAATTAAGTTCGAATTTAGTATAACCAAATTACATTATTTTTTAAAGCACACTATGATTTTATTAAAAGCCGTTCACAGTGGCATATCTTTGAATGAGCGTAAAAGGTGACCAGTCGCCTATCAGATTTTTTCATCGCCGATCTAGTCCTGAGTGGCATAAATGGCGATAAATCGCCTACGTTGGCAACACTGAACGTAGACGTCCAGACGAGCGAGACGTACTATTTATGCATGCATCAAGGAATTTGAATACAAGGCATGCATGCATGTATGACGTTGACGTGAAGGACGTGCCTAATGCTACCAGCCCGGGAATTCAAAAAGGCCAGCTAGAGCCCTTAAGCAACTAGCTTAATGGAACAAGCAGATGGCCCATCTGATGTTAAGTGGTAACCATCACCTATAGCAAAAGATTGCCTCGTAGGTCACGAACGATAGGAACGTGCCCTACGATGTACTGCCCTATATACATCAACTTGCAATTGCTGGCGTACAGCTACACGCCAGCAATCCCCAGTCTGCCGCGCACAACGTCACCTCAACGCACTAGTCACAGCCACACCAAATTATCATATATTTGCTGATACACGGCCAAGGCTCGAAAGGTCTTGTCTTAGCTACTGCGAGGAACCTATTTCACTGTTACCGTGGTAATCTTGCAAGATTTTAATTTTTTTTTTGTTTTGATTAATTTTAAGCAGAGGTTGTACCATGTTTAATTTTATATTTCTATTCTGTTATTTTTAAATACTATTACTTAAGCCGTCCTGTTTTATTTTATGTGCAATATTACCCTACTTTTTTATTACTATTCATTGTTTCCATAATACTAGATGTAACACATTGGATTATTTGTATCTGTAATGTTATAATCTATCGTAAATAAATAATTTGAATTTGAACTTGAGGCATAGGTACAGACGTTACGCCTCCTGTGCCCGTAATTACACCGGCGCAACGCGGCGACCACACTTCAAACCGAAACACAGCAACGCTGCTTGGCGGCAGAAAAAAGTGCTGTGGTAGTACTTCCCCGGACGAGCCCTTCACAAAAAGCTCTTACTCTTATTAGCTCTTATACGCAATGGTAGGTGCTGAAATTGGGTTATAGGTACTTTAAAGTGCTAGATCTGACACCAAAAGTAAGAGTTGGCAACGCTGCTACACAGCAAAAAATGCGTCAAATGCCAGCCAACCAACCACGCCAAACCACCCACCAATCGGCTTCTTCTTCGCTCATTTTGTGTGTAGTCCTGTGTCTGTGTCTGTCATTTCGACATACAAACGGCCAGAGACAAGTTGACAAGTGACTTAAATTAAATACCTAAATAAAATCACGCCTGTATATTTGTTATTTTAACCAACATTATTTGAGGTAAGCATTTGGAATGAAAGTGTAATATGTGGTAACATGATTTGACCGAAAATGTTTCGAATGTTTTTAAGAAAACCGACACCATTTTCTTCAAATCAAAAGTTATGACTTGAGTATGGACTGACTTGACTCTAGAAACGATAAAAATCACTTGACATTGGCAAATTTCGGACAGGAGCCACTAACAAAAAAGAAGAAGAAGAAATAATTATATGATCGATTCACGATTGTTTGTTGTTGTTCAAAACAAGTTCAAAACGGAGCGATAAAAATAAAAATGTTTCGCAAACGAAATCTACTGGAGAACATAACAATAATTTCAAACAGTGTAATATTAATTTGCATTTTACTCCAGTATCTTACTGATATTTCTCTTTTATCCGGGAGATGGTTTATTTTCTATATTTCGGCTGTATTTATTGTTTCTGTATTCTTTAGTTTTCGAATTATCCAGTGGATTTTGCGCCTCAATAAGCCTTTTAGCTACGATCTAGATGGTTTAGTGGAAAAGTTTCCCTACCTGGCACCATTGAGAGCTGTCTTACCACAGTTACCGAAGCAAGCGAAGTATGAATGGAAAGAGTATGATACGAACGAACTGAGTGTCATATCCACGGTGCTGGAGAGAAAGCTCGTGTCCTCGTGGTACGTGCCGTATATATCTCAGGATATTGGGTTCCCGTTCGCTTGCAAGCAAATGCTGGACCAAATGATTGGCAAGGCTTTTCAAGTGAGTTTAAACTACCTTGGTCCTTGCTACCGCTGCCTGCAGCTTTGCTCGCGTGACGACCTCAAAAGCACTGCGGGCAAGAGTCCGCCTGCGGCGCAGAGGTTGCGGGTTCGATTCCCCCCTCGGAATAAATTTGTGTATGATCTGCAGAAGTTTGTTCCGTTGGCCTGGGTGTTATCTGTGTAATAAAAAATGTCTATCTATGTAAGTATACATAATATAATGTATTAAATATATCAGTTATCTATTACCCATAACACAAGCTTTGAGTAGCTTACTTTGGGGCTAGATGGTGCTGTTTGGATTGTCCATCATTGCCTGTTCTTCTCGGTGTTGGTCGCGTGGAACTGGCACTACAGTTAGATTAAGATTAGTTAGTTTTAAGATGGTTCAAGATGGTCCTTGTGATTTTATTGAATAAATATATTTTGACTTTGACTTTATTTATTTATTTATATTCGGATAAAAAAATAAGATAGTTATTTTAGTCACAAAAGAAATATAGATCAAAATTTCATCCAAATTGGATTAGTAGATGCAGTGTTATTTCATTGCAGACTTCTAAACTTTAACATTTTTAATATTGTAGAATTAATATCAATAGATATATAGGATACTCTATGTTTCAAATTTATGATATAAGTGTGATTAGTAAACTAGGAATATAATAGTAAAATATTATAAGTGTTTCTTTTAATTGCTTTTTATCAGAATTTCTCTATAATTAGGTAGTTCTCACTCAAATGTTCTTCAACAATATCTTACTAATATTATAAATGTGAAAGTTTGTAAGTATGGATGGATGGATGGATGTTTGTTACTCTATAACTCAAGAAGGACTGAACGGATCTTGGTGATAATCGCCACAGAGATACATTATAGTCTGGAATAACACATAGGCTACTTTTTATCCCATGGGAATACCGGGATTTAAAACTATGCGGTTGAAACCGCAGGGCGCTACTAGGGTTATTATTACTATACAGCGTGTAACGGAAGGGGGGTATCAACCCTGAAGGAGGTGAATGTGCTCATGAAACTCAACAACTTTCCCCAAAGAACATAGTTCGAAATATGAAAAAAAAATTTGGCCCTCCCTTACAAAATTGACTACCAGCTGATTGATTTACTATGGGAGGGCCAAATTTTTTTTTCATATTTCGACCTATGTTCTTTGGGGAAAGTTGTTGAGTTTCATGAGCACATTCACCTCCTTCAGGGTTGATACCCCCTTCCGTTACACGCTATATAATAATGCAACATTTAAATTCTTGCAAGTGCACCTGTCTCTAAACACATTGACAACTGTTAATCTCATTTAATGTACCACACAACCACTTTCTCAGATCTGCAGAAACATAGAAACCAAAGACGTATTTGTGGACATTTGCACCATCCTGAACATCCATTTAAATGAATATGAGAAAGCTGTAAAACGCCATGAAAAATCACCAACAAGTACCATAGAATCTAACTACAAGAATTCTCACCCTATATTAGATGCTGATCCAAATTTAACATCTGTTGAGCACTGCACCAACATTCTTCGGATCTTCATAAAGGAACTGCTACCCTGGGAGTTAAGAGACACTCCACATTCTGAACTCCTGGTGAGAATACTATCAAAGAAACTTGACAGTTATATTGAGAGTACTCTAGCTGATCCAGCTTGGCTGAACGATAAGCTGATGACTTACTTGACTGGGGAAGAGTACATTGAGTTCAAAAAAGAAGATTTTAAGAAGGAAACTGTTGAAACCACAGAAAAAGAGGCTGAAATAATACCAGAAACTGTAATGCAGAAGAAAGAGGAAGTTATAAATGAAGTTGAGGCAAAATCTCCAGCTAAAATTGAAAATGTGCTTGAAGAAGATAGTCCTACAATATCTGAGCTTAAAGATGTGAAGTCATCACCAGTTCTGAGGCAGAAAAGAGGCAGACAGGGGCGGAATGAAGTCAAAATCTATGATAGGATTATTGAAGGTATTTATAGATTCAGTTGAATAATTTAGACTTAGACCTACTTATTAATTCGGACACTATGGGAAGTGTTCCTGGTACACCCCGAGCCTTACACTTCCGTGGTTATCATCATAATCATGTGCTTCTGTCTCTAGGCAGTGTGAAGACTTGGGAGACGGACATGGACTTGCAGTGCATCAGTCTCGGCCAGGACCTGCTAGCTAGCTTGGACGGGGAGATCACTCTCAGCCGGCTGTGGGGACACGAGGACACCGAGGGGAGTCCTGAGGCTGTTCGCAAGTCTCCACAGATCTGGTCAGGTAAGTTCTAGATATAATCCTTACAAACTTTCGCGAAAAATACTTAAAGTATGGATGGATGGATGGATGCTTGTTACTCTTTCACGCCGGAACGGCTGAACGGATCTGGATGGAACTTGGCAGAGAGATAGATTATAGTCTGCATTAGCACATAAGCTGTTTTTTATCCTGTGGGAATACCGGGATTTAAAACTACGCGGGTGAAACCGCGGGGCGCTACTAGTAAAATATAATATTTCATTCATTTTCATATAATCTAAACATATATAACTCAAAGGTAGTATAGATCACTATGTCAGTCAGTCAGTCAGACTGACTGACATAGTGATCTATCAACGCACAGCCCAAACCACGCGACGGATCGGGCTGAAATTTGGCATGCAGGTAGATGTTATGACGTAGGCATCCGCTAAGAAAGGATTTTGATCAATTCTACCTCCAAGGGGATAAAATAGAGGTTGAAAGTTTGTATGAGATTTTCAAAGTAAGCGAGCGCGAGCGAAGCCGCGGGATCAGCTAGTTTCATTATATTTTACTAGAGTAATGTAAATAGAGTAAGAAAGTATGGTGAGTATACCGGATTCCTCTTTATTTCCAGGAGAAGAGGACGCGCTGGAGGCCGAGCCTAGCCCCAGCCCCCGCCTGCACAGCCCCAGCCCCCGCCTGCACAGCCCCAGCCCCCGCCTGCACAGCCCCAAGGCTTCGGACGCGATCCTCAAGGACCTTCAGTCGACCGTCAGTCACGTCCAGTCGACCGTCAGTCACGCCAAGCACAAGATAGGCGATCTTCAGGTCAAGGAACTAGATGTCTCGAACGATGCAAGTGTATGTTCTGCATGATCTATCCGCTTTTGTGAATCCCTTCTCTTGTAACACAAACTACTCACCAAGGTTCAGTGAGGCGATTTTATAACATTCCGAAACGTATCCGATCGGAAATTTCACAATGTGTCGTTTGCTACGAACAAAAAAGGAAAACACTGATGTTTCCGTTCTCATGTTTTCAAATGTTTTAAGAGCTTTGTTGACGTGTGTGACATTCAAATCTTCCAGTTCTATTTCAATGCATATTTTCAAGGCGCATCCACCGAACCAATAAACCAACGAAAATGCCATCATAGTATTTTTTCCATGAAAACAAAAAAAAACATCGGCTAACATTATTTATTGATTGCTGCTAAAGGCTATACCTACTGCTGATGTAGGCAGTCTCGCAGATTTCATAATTTTGAAAGATTTTGGTGTCGATTCTTTTGTTGCATTATTCTATCTGACAGCTCTAAAATTGTAGCCGTCCTTGTTTTGAAAGGTAATTCAAATTAAGTTAAATTAAGAAAATTAAACAACAGAATTGACACAGTATCGTAAAACATAAATTCACTGACTTATTGTTTAAATCGCAATCAACCAACTTGTGTGCAATGACCGCACACAACTTGCAAAAATATAATTTTGATCAAAACTAGTTTTCCTGCTAACAAGTTTGCTGTACTTACGCCCTTTCTGAAAAGCCGATCAACGCTAATCGGCTAGGTCACTTGCTATTTCAGCTTTTACTTCAAGTTAGATGGAGATAGCAAGTGACTTGACAGCCGATGTGTATATCGGCCTTTCAGAAACCGCGGGATAAACTAGTAAAACAACCTCCTTTTCTTCGGAAAACAATGATTAGGATTAACATTACTCTGAAAACTGAAGTCTGGATGACTGACACATGATATTAAACGCAGTGAACTGCAGCCTAAAAACATCACATAGGCCTTTTCTCATCAGACGTCCTCTGTGAGGCAATTCTATTGTTTGTATCGGGCACCGCTTAACATCAGTTGGGTGATCTGCTTGTTACGACACTACGGACAAACCACCGGTTGTGCACCACACTGGTTAGTTCCTGTGCACCGCTATAGGTACTTTCCGTTGCGCATGTGTGTGCTAAATGGAGCGTGGCGTTGCGTGCGCGTTTGTATTGAGCAATGCATGACCGACATGCTTACGGTAGCCGGCAAGTAAGTTGAACTCTGAGGAACTGGTCTCACAGCCCTGTCTTCGTTGCATGCTGTGGGTTCGATTCCCACCACACACAAACTTATCTGTGACGAACATTGGTTATTTCTTCTGTATCTGGGTGTTATTTTATTATTGACAACCAGTTATTTTAAGATTTGCTTTGCGCATCAATTAAAATCAAGAGGTATATAAATTGAATCACAATGACGTTTTGAAACGTCACGTCTGTCGTCGTAAAGAATCTTTTTGAAACGTCAGAGTTCAACTTTATTGCGTCACTAGAATTAGGTATTTTACGTTTTACTACGACTTTTTTGACTTTGTTTGAAAGTTAAAAAAAGTTATTTTTATGTACTTATGAATGTTAAGGAGGTTTACTTATTTGATACTAGCGACCCGCCCGCGCGCCCCTGCTTCGCACGGGTGCACATATCATGCATGTATTATACATATAAACCTTCCTCTTGAATCACTCTATCTATTAAAAACAACCGCATCAAAATCTGTTGCGTAGTTTTAAAGATTTAAGCATACATAGGGATATAGGGACAGAGAAAGCGACTTTGTTTTATACTATGTAGTGATGATCCATAAAATCTCTGAGCCTCTCTTAGAGCCACCCTCCGCTTCAGTGGGCAGGCAGCCTTAAGTAGTTACAGCTGCAGCAAAAAATAGGAGGTTTGCCACGTTAGGTCTGGTGAGATGTGTGACTGTCAGCGGCTGGTTTCAGGACGAGGCGGCCGGCATGATGGAAGGTCTGCTAGACTTCGGGATAGCGGGACTCAAGAAGGGGCTGCGGTTCACGGGCCTCAGTGACGATTCACAGGTATATACCACCCTTGTTAATATCACACTCCATCTTTTTTTGCACTGTTATTCTTACACTTTTTCACCGCGCACTTAGGCGTCGCAGGACGTTACACGGCTAGCGCGGTCTCGAGCGGCTGAAGCCAAATAAGGCGATTTAAGCCTTATTTTTACGGTGCCATTTTTGAGCGGCTTCTAAATATCTACCCATATATTTCATCGTAGCTTTAACCTCACTTCAAATCAATTTATTATTAACAGAATAACATTACAGACCACGTCCAATGCGTTACACTAGTACAACTAAAACTATTTACAAACATTAAAATATTGAGATCAACATTACATAAGAGGTACCTGCTAAAAATAGATAAAGAATAACATTATATACTTTATATAAAAACTAGCGACCCACCCGCGCGCCCCTGCTTCGCACGGGTGCACATTGTTTTTCTACTATATCATGCATGTATTATACATATAAACCTTCCTCTTGAATCAGTCTATCTATTAAAAAAACCGCATCAAAATCCGTTGCGTAGTTCTAAAGATTTAAGCATACATTTAAGCACACACAGGGACAGAGAAAGCGACTTTGTTTTATACTATGTAGTGAAAAGAGAAACTTTGTATGTATCAGAAAAAGACACATTATTATTCACACAACAACACTAATAATATTCAAAATAATAAAACTAAAACCTAACTGATTTATCGTTAGGAGAAGTCCCCGTCGCACGGCAGAGACCGGAGCGACAAGTCTCCTCCGCTGGAGTGGAAACTGCCAGAACTGCCCGACCAGGGATTGGCAGGTCTCATGCTGAAAGGTACGTTGAATAATAGTGGACATTCCACACATGACTATTGACTAGCCTCAAATTAGGCCACAGCTACTATGAGAACCAGACAGCAGTTATAATAATTAAGGCGTATTATTTATTTATTTCGACACACCAACAACAGAATCAGATACATAATGCTAGATTAGTAAAAAAATTATAAATTAGGTAGTATATGCGCTGGTTATTTTTTATAGGAACTGATTGGCCTTATCTGGTGGCTTTCTCCTCATAGCGGAGCCAAAATTTTACTGGAAAAAAATAATGTCATTCGTTGTCATCTGCAAAATGTACAAAAAACGTTCTACTTCTTAATTTACAATGTGAAAATAAAAATAACAAACTTCAAAAGTTTTCGACTGAAAATTTTCTACTTCTAAACGACAGATTCTTTCACTTGATTGGTAAAAATGTTACTTTAGTGGTACAAATGAATTAGTGATGCAATATTGCACTTGGTAATTAGGTAAATATTTTTAATAATTCTGTGCGTTACTGTGTATGTGTCTATCCCTTTCTTGCGCAAGAGTTTGAACGGTGCGGGACCGAAACGACAGCACCCAAGGTCATCGGCTCCTACATGCGCCTTAAATAGTTTTTAAGGCGCTTATGGAGTCTCCTTAAAAAACGGCCTGTCGATACTGAAAACAAATTTCTGACTTGAGGTACTGTTTATTGAATGGTGACCATTTCGTTTTCAGAAGACATCGGTAACGGCTTGCCTCCGCTGGTGAAGCAACACCAAGTCTCGTCGCAGGACAATGCTAGTGTAGTGAGTACTGCCCGAATTTACCTCATACCTTAGATTTTATAATGATTATATTTGATTTTATATTTTACTAGTTGCGCCCCGCGGTTTCATCCGCGCAAATTTAAATCCTGGTATTCCCACGGGATAAAAAGTAGCCTATGTGTTATTCCAGACTATAATGTATCTCTCTGCCAAGTTTTATCCAGATCCGTTCAGCCGTTCCGGCGTAAAAGAGTAACAAACATCCATCCATACTTAAAAAAATCGCATTAACAGTGGTAGGATAAGAGAGCAATAGTACCACGAGAAAGCAAAATTAGTATTTCTACTATTCACCCTTTAAAAAACTTATTTCATTCACTGAAAACTCGAATAAAAAGCACTTCCTCTCACTAGTGAGTAAAAGTATTGTCCATCTAATCGGGTTCGATTCCCACCTCGGAACAAATTTGTGTACAATCTGCAGAAAGAGAAAACGTGCTTATTAATCACGATGTTCAGAGAATAGAAAAAGCTTTTTAGTAGGCTAATGGTATACAAGTATAAATGGTTATGCCCCCCCGCAGCCGCCCCCTCCGCCGGCGCCGGGCTCCCCCGAGCCGCAGTACGAGGAGCCGGGCGACCTCTCCACCAGCATCGCCAAGCTGCGCCGCCTGCTGCGCCAGCGCGCGCACGCCG
The DNA here is from genome assembly GCA_963576535.1 of Plemyria rubiginata. Taxonomy (NCBI): domain Eukaryota; kingdom Metazoa; phylum Arthropoda; class Insecta; order Lepidoptera; family Geometridae; genus Plemyria; species Plemyria rubiginata. The sequence goes on from OY754928.1 coordinate 10,106,026, forward strand.
CGCCGCCCCACGACAGGTGCGTGTGTCTGTGCCGCCCGAACTCACCCCGTGCCCCCCTGCGCCCCCCTCCGCACCCCCCGCGCCCGCGCTCACCGTGCGCCGCCCCACGACAGGTGCGTGTGTCTGTGCCGCCCGAACTCACCCCGTGCCCCCCTGCGCCCCCCTCCGCACCCCCCGCGCCCGCGCTCACCGTGCGCCGCCCCACGACAGGTGCGTGTGTCTGTGCCGCCCGAACTCACCCCGTGCCCCCCTGCGCCCCCCTCCGCACCCCCCGCGCCCGCGCTCACCGTGCGCCGCCCCACGACAGGTGCGTCACCGCCCCCCGCGCGACACACTCACCGCGCGCCGCTTGTTGCAGGAGCGAGGACGTCTGGTGGGAGAGCGCAGAGGAGACGCGCGGACGCAGCGCGCCGCCGCACCACTCCGCCAGGGCAGTCGACGCGGCCGCGCTCGCCGGTACAACACTCTTCTTCTTCTTGTCGTGTCACTGGTATCAGTGCGGTGAAACGATTTTAAGTGCGCCTCAAGAGGCTCCTTTCGAGAACTTGAGACATGTTATAGAACTTGTTAGGTTTTTATACAAAATACCGGTTTCCTCGCGATGTTTTCCTTCACCGTTTGAGAGTACTGGCATTGTGAACATACGTTTTTGAACGGAAAACCCATTGGTGCACCACCGGTTTTGAACCCACGACCTTAGGATCGGAAGGCGAGACTGCAACCACTAGACCACCAGTGCTCTCACAACTCTAATATACTATACTGCATTGCACTGCACTATACTATGCTATACTATGCTATGCTATGCCATGCCAAAACAGGTTAACTTATTACGCGCTTAATACGCACCAGATTCTGTTCAACCTATCTACTATTACTGTTTGCTAGTTATAAGTCTGCCATGTGTTTTGAGAGGAAATAAATGATTATTATCAATTTACCAATAAGAATGTAATGTACAACTTTCCAGATGAATACGACATGTCGGCGGAGCGGAACTCACCCAACCAGGCGTCCAACAACAACATGCAGAGACTTGACAAGTAAGCACTTGGGTGGTAGTCAGAGGCAAGGACAAACATTGTGTTTGGACTTGTCTCTGGCTGCCACTTACTAACTAAATATGGTAACCAAGTTTCAACTGAATTGGCCTATTTATTGAAGAGTTCCGTTGAACAGACCTTGGCTCCAACATCAGAACAGGTCGCTATCACCATCTTATGAGAACTGAGAACCTTCTTATTTTATTTCAAGGAAAAAAATAAGAAAACGCAATGGAACTGGTCGAAGAGTAGAAAAACCTTGACGTCAACGAAACTCTTAGAGATGGGAGCTCTTTAATAATAATAAATAATGCTGGACAATCCACACAGCACTATCTAGCCCCAAAGTAAGCTATTCAAAGCTTGTGTTATGGGTACTAGATAAATGATATATATAATACATTATATACTTACATAGATAGATAGTTTTTATTATACGTAGAAAACACCCAGACCAACGAAACAATTTTCTGTAGATCGTACACAACTTTTGTTCTGAGGCAGGAATCGAACCCGCAACTTCTGCGTCGCAGGCCGACTCGCCTGCTGCGTTACTGAGGTCGTCATAGGTAATATAAAAGTGACCTATGTGGTGAATACTTTCAGATTGTTCCATCGCACTGTGACGGGAGTGTTTAACTCGCTGAAAACAGCCGTGGGCGGCGACGAGCTGATGCCCGCTGGCCACGCCCAGGGCCACGCCCAGCAGTGGGCGTACGTGCATACCAACAACGAGCTCAGCGTAAGTACACATGCGTACAAGCACACTCTGATCTAATATATTTATACTAAACTAGTTGCGCCCTTTCACCCGCGCAGATTTAAATCCCGGTATTCCCACGGGATAAAAAAGTAGTAAGCTATGTGCTATTCCAGACTATAATATATACATGTCTATACCAATTTTCACCAAGATCCGTTCAGCTGTTCTGGAGTTATAGAGTAACAAACATCTATCCATCCATGCATCCATCCATCCATCCATCCATCCATCCATCCATCCATCTATACTTACAAACTTTCGCATTTATAAATATTAGTAGGATACAGGATCTATTCGATTGCGTGTACTCCCGACTACTCGGTACAAGTGTGGGTCGCTAGATGGCGCTGTATGAATATATTTGATATCACGACTAATCACTATTTTCGGGCTAAAAGCATGCTTTTTTTCGAGCTTTGCTCTATAAAAGCACGTGTGAACAGGTCGTGCTTATAAATAAGCATGCTTATTTGGTCGTACATCGGTTGAAATAAGCATGCTTATTTTGAGCACGTGTGTCAGTACCTTTAGGGTTTGCATGATGTTTTTAACCTTGCGTGGTTAAAGCGTGTATGTGATGAAAATATACGGTTATGGGTAGGTACTCTGAAACTCAGTTATACCTGTCGGTTATGCATGCAAGGTTGTAACCATCATGCAAACCCTTTAACGTGTATCATATGGCCGGCATTATGTTACAGTTGTTTGTTTGTTTTGTTGCTTAACTTGTGTGTTGTGTGTTAGTGTGTTAGTGTAACTAGTGTGTTGTGTAGGTGAGCGTGGTGGGCGCGCGGCTGGCGTGGGCGCGGCGCGCGCGCGACGTGGACGCGGCCTTCGACTCGCTGCAGCTTGGTGCCGCCGCGCCCAGCCTCGCGCCGCCGCTCGACCTGGGTACTGTACCTTACCTACCTGCACTCATTCTCATTCATTCATTCGTTCATCCATTTCATCCACCCTCAGTTGGATAGTATAACAGTGATACCGCCGGTTACTGATAGCTCGATCAAAACTTATCGGCTGTCAAGTTACTTGCTATTTCACCTTTTACTTAAAATTAGATTATGAATAAGTAAATGAATAATGTTGGACAATCCACACAGCACCATCTAGCCCCAAAGTTAGCTATTCAAAGCTTGTGTTATGGGTACTAGATGACTGATATATTTAATACATTATATATTTACATAGATAGATATTTTTTATTATACATAGAAGACACCCAGACCATCGGAACAAATTTCTGCAGATCGTACACAAATTTGTTCCAAGGGCGGGAATCGAACCCGCAACCTCTTGCGTCGCAGGCAGACTCTCGCCCGCTGCGCCACAGAGGTCGTCATTATAGATAGAGATAGCAAATGACTTGATAGCCGATTCGTTTTGATCGAGTTTTGAGATACCGGGGGTTAGTTTACTGTATATTTATGTAATTGTGTGTGTATAATGTTTTATTGAATGTTTCAGACGAGTGGCTCGCCCTGAAGGCGCGCGCGTGGGCCGCCTCCAGCGTAGTGGCGCACGCGCTGCATTCGCACGTCGCGCACAGGCTCGCCTCCATTCTGCTCGCAGGTACACACATGACAAAGACAGATGTTCACAAAACAAACACACATACAAAGCATAATAATAAAATAAGAAATGAAAAACCCACAACATGTGTGTGTGTTGCACTACAATACTAATACCTACTTCTGATATGAATGATACCTACTACGAACTATGAATTCCAAGCCTAATTGTATATGTTGTGTGATCTTTGTAGCAAATAAATAAATGTTTATGTTTTCTAGTAGCCTATCCCAGCTTCGCATGGGTGGACATAATTTTTTCAAGATTTTGGGATAAACTTAGACACCCGCGCTTCGTTGGCCACGCCCCCGGTCGCCTCGATATGCCCCGCGCTGAGTAAGAACGCGCTTTATCGAACTAGAGTTTCGTCGTTTTAATTTATTAGTATACAATATGACAAACCCATTCCACCTCTTCCTACTAATATTATAAACGCAAAAGTTTGTAAGTATGGATGGATGGATGTTTGTTACTCTTTCACTCCGGAACGGCTGAACGGATCTGGATAAAACTTGGGAGAGAGATAGATTACAGTTTGGAATAGCACATAGGATACATTTTATCCCGTGGGAATACCTGGATTTAAACCTGCGCGGTTGAAACCGCGGGGCGCAACTAGTAGTATATAATAGTAAACTTGTTTGACAGTAAATACAATAAAATCAGATAGCTGTGCGAGTGGCTCTAGATATATCTGAAATTATTGGTGTGATGATTACTTCCGTTTGTGCAGACAAAATTAAACCGTATTCCAGATGTAGCAGAGGCGATTATCACGAACTGGTTGGAGGGTCTGGCGGCGTGGCTCCGCGAGCAGGTGTTCCTGCAGTTCTCGCGGATGGACGCGGGGGGAGGGGGCGACGCGGGGGGAGAGGGAGGGGGAGGGGGCACCAGGAGACCCCTCAACGAAGACCACACCTGCGCTGTAATCATGGAGAAAATACCACGTTAGTTCATATCAAACTTAATTTTTTTTAGTATCATGAGCTCTTTTAGGCGCCCCTAATATCCTTCCACCGCTTTGAAAGAAGCCAGTGCCTCGACTAGAAGTATATCTCTATTACAGTCTTGTAGAGATGAGAGAATTGAGCGATTCTAGCCTCTTCGCGGCTTCTGGCCGAGCGCCAATGGGAGAGTGAGGAGCGCGGCCTCTCGCGGAGTATTTCTTCTTTTTCTTAGCTGATACAGTTTAAAGCCAGTATGTTCAGTAGGTGGCTACCTCCACTGCGCCATCTGAGCTGGTCATTATAATAAATAAATAAATAATGCTGGACAATCCACACAGCACCATCTAGCCCCAAAGTAAGCTTCTCAAAGCTTGTGTTATGAGTACTAGATGACTGATAATTATATTTAATACATTATACTTACATAGATAGATATTTTTTATTATACATAACCACCCAGACCAACGGAACAAATCTGCAGATCGTACACATATTTGTTCCTCTCTTGCGTCGCAGGCGGACTGTCGCCCGCTGCGCCACTGAGGTCATGAGTCCCTCTAATGTGCCCGAGCTGACAGTTCATTGTATGTGCAGTGGTGAGCGCCTTGCTCGGCTCGGAGACGGCGCTGGCGGCGGTGCGGCGCGCGGTTCGCGGGCTCGGCTGCGCGCGCCTCAACCGCCGCCTCGCGCTGCGCCTGCTGGCCGCGCTGGCGCCGCACGCGCGCGCCGCCGCCGCCGCCGCGCAGCGACACCCACTCGACGACTACTGAACTGTCGCATCTGTCTACTGTCACCTGTCACACCTGTCAACTGTCAAACCTGGCACACATGTCTGTTACACCGTAACATGTCATCTGTCACCTGTCACACCTGTCAACTGTCAAACCTGGCACACATGTCTGTTACACCTGTCACATGTCATCTGTTAACTGTCACCTGTCACACCGGACACTGCGGCCCGAATCAGGCTATCGAGATGGCTTTCAGTTTGATATTTGATCTTGGAATATATTGCTCCCTCACGAGAGCATTTGAATCCCATAGTATGATTACATATGGATTTATCTAGTACTAGTTGCGCCCGCGGTTTCACCCGCGCAGATTTAAATCCCGGTATTCCCGTGGGATAAAAAGTAGCCTATGTGTTATTCGAGACTATAAGCAATCTCTCTGCCAAGTTTCATCCAGATCCGTTCAGCTGTTCTGGCGTGAAAGAGTAACAAACATCCATCATCCATCCATCAATCCATCTATCCCTACTTACAAACTTTCGCGTGTAGTAGGATAGGATCTAAATTCCTTGGATGGATGGGAATCAAATTGTTATGTACTAGCGTATCTTATTGTAGTGTAGGTAGTTATGCATATTTAAAATAAATGCCTACAGTCAGTCGGCTCTAAACTCCCATCTTTTACTTACACATCACTGGCGACGGGACGGAAATTAATTCATATTAATTACAATTTGCGTGTTTTGGCCATCGACTATCATGCCACTCGGAAAGATTGAAAGTTTCAACATCGCGGACCAAAATTGGGACACCTATGTCCGTCGTGTGAAACAATTTATTGCACTCAATGAAGTCAAAGAAACGCTACACGTATCCACCCTTGTGACAGTTGTTGGTTCTCAGTGCTATGATCTCATGTGCGATTTGTGTGCTCCTGCTTTGCCGGAGAATAAAAAATTCGACGAACTTGTGAAATTGGTTAAAGATCATTTGGAACCAGAAAGATCGGAAATTGCTGAGCGACACGTCTTCAGGCAAAGGAAGCAGGGGCAAGGCGAAAGCGTTCGCTCCTATTTGCAAAGTTTGAAGCATCTGGCTAAGACTTGCAACTTCGAGGCCACGTTAGAAGTGAATCTGCGCGATCAATTCGTGTCAGGATTATATAGCGAGAACATGCGATCCAGGCTGTTTGCCGAGAAGAACATAAATTATAAGCGGGGCGTTGAGCTCGCTTTTGCTTTGGAGGCGGCGGAGCGGCACGCGTGCGGCGTGGCGGGGGCTCCAGCCGCTAGCCCGAACGTCGCGCCCGCGCAGGGCGAGGGACTCCACCAAGTCGGCGGAGGCGGAGGCGCAGCGCGCGCCCGCCAGCCCGCGCCACCGTCCGGCGGCGGCGGCGGCGGCGGCGGCGGCGGCGTGGCGGCGGCGCGCCAGCCGTGCTCGCGGTGCGGCAGACCCGGCCATGTGCCCGGCAGGTGCCGGTATAAGTTTTATTCATGTGATAAGTGCGGTGAAAAGGGGCATCTGAAGGCCATGTGCAAACGAAATGACGGTAACGAGACTGTGAAGAAAGGTCAGTACTTTTTGGATGATACCGATTCCGATGACGATTGCCACTTTTATAATTTGGTCAGTGATGTTGGTGATAAGCCCTATTATATTCGGTTAAGTGTGGAGAAGGTCCAGTGTACATTTGAGATCGATACGGGCAGTAAAATTTCTGCAATATCTAAAAGATTTTATGACGATAACTTTTCAATGATACCTATTCAAAGCAAGATTCTTGTTTTTAGATCTTATACGGGTGACGTCATCGAGACCTTAGGTTATATTATGGTAAACGTGAAATGCGGTTCCGAGACCGCTTATCTGAAGCTTTATGTGATAGATAACGGCGGACCTCCTTTGTTGGGGCGTTTATGGATAAAACATTTAAAATTATCACTTTTCAAGTCAAATGACACGATCCATAATATTGGCGAAGGTGATTCGATGGCTCATTCCCTACGCAACCAATTTCCCGAGGTGTTCGCGGAAGGTTTAGGTACTTGTAAGTCTCGCATACGACTTCACCTTAGTGATAATACGCCCGTGTTTGTGAAGGCGCGGCCTTTGCCGCTGGCGCTGCGCGAACGCGTGGAGCAGGAACTCGGTCGGCTACAGCGGGAAGGGGTCATTTATAAAGTAGAAAGGTCTGACTATGGCACGCCGATTGTGCCCGTAGTTAAAGCTAACGGAGATATTCGCATCTGTGGCGACTACAAGGTTACAATTAATCCGCGTTTGAAGGACTTTCACTATCCGCTGCCGCGGATCGCGGACCTATTCGCTACTTTAGGTGGGGGTGAACAATATACGAAGCTTGATTTATCGAATGCTTTTCAGCAGTGCCTGTTAGAGGAGGACTCACAGCCGTTGTCGGCCATTACCACTCATGTAGGTACGTTTATTTATTCTAGAGTACCTTTCGGTATTAAATGCATTCCTGAAAATTTTCAGAAAATCATGGAAGAGACCTTGAGTGGGTTGCCGTCAACGGCCGTGTTTGCCGACGATATTTGTGTGACGGGGCCCACTAAATCGATTCATATGGCTAACCTTAGAGCTGTCTTACAAAGATTAAACGATAACGGACTTAGAATAAATTTTTCTAAATGTCAATTTTTTAGAGATTCTGTGACATATTTAGGATATAAAATAGACAAATTTGGTTTACATACGGACCCTAAAAAAATTGAAGCTATTGCTTCCGCTCCGGTCCCAGCGAACGTAACACAATTAAGAAGTTTCTTGGGTCTTGTGAATTTCTATTCTAAGTTTTGCCCCAATTTGAGCGATATATTAAAACCTATGTACAGGTTGTTAAAAAAAGAAACTAAATGGAATTGGGATGAAAATTGTCACGCTGGATTTATTAAAATTAAAAAGTTGTTAAGTAGTTCTCCGGTGCTAGCTCACTACGATCCGAGTTTGCCATTGATACTGTCGGTAGACAGTAGTCAGTACGGCCTGGGCGCGGTGCTGGCACAGCGACACGCGGACGGCACAGAGCGGCCCGTCTGCTGCGCTTCTCGCACATTAAATGCCGCCGAGTCTAACTACTCGCAGTTGGACAAGGAGGCACTAGCCATTGTGTTTGGCGTCACTAAACACCATCAATACTTGTATGGTAGAAAATTTTTACTCAGAAGCGATCATCAAGCTCTCAGTTACATATTAGGTAAAAATAAAGGTATACCTGTGACGGCAGCCAGTCGATTGCAACGTTATGCAGTGAAGTTGGCTGCGTACGATTACGACATCGCATTTGTGAGATCCGAACAGAACTCTGTCGCTGACGCGCTGTCGCGTCTTCCGCTAGCGGCGACTGGAGGACGAGCCAGGGGCGAGGACGAGGAATGCAGCTACTTGAGTTTCGTGCAAGAGACTTTGCCGGTAAGTTTTAACCAGATCAAAGAAGAGATGACGAAAGACGCATTGCTGAGCAAAATAAACGGGTATGTCATGTTCGGTTGGCCGTCATCGGACATCGAAGCGGAAGCGGAAAAGCCATTCTTTCGCAGAAAAGATACTTTGCACTCGGACCGTGGATGTTTGGTTTGGGGTTATCGGATCGTGATACCCAAATCGTTACAAAAAACGGTGCTGGGTGAGATTCACGAGGGGCACCCAGGTATTGTGAGAATGAAGCAGATAGCCAGAAATTATGTGTGGTGGGAAACATTGGATGCAGACATCGAGAGTATGTGTGGGGCGTGTGAGGCGTGTCGTTCCCAGCTCGCCGCGCCGCCGCCCGCACCGCTGCATTCGTGGCCGTGGCCGCATGAGCCCTGGGCGAGACTCAACATGGATTTTCTGGGCCCTTTCCGCGGTAAGTACTATCTCGTCATAGTAGACGCACACTCGAAGTGGATCGAAGTAGCGAAGATCGGGAGTACGTCCGCATCGACCGTGGTCGGTTGTCTTCGACGATTATTTGCCCGGTTCGGTTTACCGAAGAGAATAGTATCGGACAACGGGCCTCCATTCTCTTCGGTGGAGTTCGGTGCGTATTTACAGGGAAATGGCATCAGACATTCGGCTGTAGCTCCGTATCATCCAGCCAGCAATGGCGCAGCTGAGAACGCGGTAAGGACTATTAAGAGGGTTCTAAAGAAGGCGTGTCTCGAGGGCATCGATGATGATACCGCTTTATGTAAGTTCTTGTTCATGTATAGAAACAGCGCGCACAGTACTACGGGACGCGAGCCGGCCGTGGCAATGTTTGGACGACGACTACGAGGACGCCTCGACTTGCTGCGCGGCGACACCGGTGAGGCAGTGCGTGACAAGCAGTTGCGGCAGGAGGAGCGCGACGCGCAAACACGCCCGCTGCGCGTGTTCGCGCCACAGGACAGAGTGCTGGCGCGCGATTACTCAGCGCGCGCAGACAAATGGACAGACGCAGTGGTGTTGGAGCGATCGGGACCTGTTTCATACAAGGTAGTGACGACAGACGGACGGGTGCAAAAACGTCATGTCGATCAGTTGCTCGCCGATAAAAGTGGTAAGTCGCGATTCTCACTATCTGATATTGGTAAGAAGAGTGACTGTGAGCTCGGTGATGCAAAATCTGTGCCACATGAGAAAACAGGGTCTCCTAGTAAGTCACAAGCGTGCAGTCCGCGGTTGTCCACACCGTTGTCTTCACCGCCGGACAGTCCATATTATAGCCCGGAGATGTCGACGCCGGCGGCGACGCCGACTGTGGCGCCGACGCCGGTGCCGGCTGAACGAACGCACCGAAGGGCTGCTCTCGAGTGTTTAAAAAAGCTTAAGAAGCATAACTAATTTTATACGTGTAACCTACCTATGATAATCTTAGTTATACCACTAATATAGGTACCTATATACTATGTTTAAAGGAGGGCAGTGTTATGTACTAGCGTATCTTATTGTAGTGTAGGTAGTTATGCATATTTAAAATAAATGCCTACAGTCAGTCGGCTCTAAACTCCCATCTTTTACTTACACATCACAAATGACAAACTGAAAGCCATCTCGATAGCCAGACAATAGCGTAATCGGGCCGCTGGAACTGGTTTGAGGTTATTAAGTTGTTTCAGTCTGCCTAACTTGTAAGACCCTTATGGTCTTGGTTTAATGGTCTTTGAGCGCGCCAATAGCTTATCAGTTCGTTAAGTCTGTTGCTGTCTCTCTTCGCTGGCATGAAAGTGACAGTGACAAGAATACTCTATTGAGTCGCTATAAAATGGCAGGGATTTTGAATAAGAGAGTACTTATGTGTTTAGACGCAGTAAAAGTAAGACGGATCTGTGAGACATTCCATACCAAATATTAGTTTTTAGATATTATAGATAGTTTTAAGATAGAAATATGTAAAAAAAAATATACAAAGTAAATATGAAATATATTATAAATATTTATTGAGTAGGTACCTACTTATGTATTTTTATCGTTGTTAGTTAAAGGTGTTTCTATTATTTTATTTTCACTCAAAGCATTACCATCTACTCCACATAACACAAAGGTTAGCTGGAAGAAAATGCTAATTAGCATTAAGTTCGCCTGTGTACATCATTTTTGTGCAATAAAGATTTTTCCTATCTTATCTTATCTTATGAAGTGAATTACAGTTTAGTCTTGTAGACAGTTATTGTTGTTATACCGTGAATGGTAAATCCAACTAGCGACTACACAATACAGATCTACGTGAAGCCAAAGTAAATTGACGCTTACTGCGACGACATTAGAGCACGCAGTATATAACCTGACGCGTAACCGTGTGTCACATAGCTTACGTTGATTGATTGATTGATTGAAAATACTTTATTGCACATAAAAATAACAGTACAAAGGCGAACTTAATGCTATAAAGCATTATCTTCCAGATAATGCTTTATAGTCTATTTATATGCTTTATATTACGTCATGTTTATTACGTTGAACAGTATTTTTATTATTTATTTGATCGTAGTTTATTTCCCGTAAACGTCTGACTGGTTAAAAATAGTAATACTATACGTACTTTTGTATAATGTACCTACTATAGATAATGGTAGATTCGCTAGGTATGAGATTTATCGCTTAAAAACTGTAAAACTTAAATTCAATATATTATCTCAAAAAAGCTCATAAATTACAATTATTATTATAAATATTAATACCTACTCAGCATTTTTTTGACGACCTCAGTGGCGCAGCGGGCGAGAGTCCGCCTACGACGCTAGAGGTTGCGGGTTCGATTCCCGCCTCGGAACAAATTTGTGTATGATCTGCAGAAATTTGTTCCGTTGGTCTGGGTGTTTATGTATAAAATATCTATCTATGTAAGTATATAATGTATTAAAATATATCAGTCATCTAGTACCCATAACACAAGCTTTGTGAAGCTTACTTTGGGCTAGATGGTGCTGTGTGGATTGTCCAGCGTTATTTATTTATTTATTTGTAGTATGAAATCAAGCAAATAATTATGATTAATAAAACATTTATGACATTATAGTGTGTTTTTGTGTTTGTGCTATATTTTTATTAATTGATAATAATGTAGTTAAGTTAAAGTATAGGTACCTTCCCCTTTCCCTAAACAAACGCACTTGGTAGGCACACTACAAGACTGGCAAATCTTCTTACCCCTGGTTTCTGAAAGCTCGAACAACACTAATCGGCTGTCAAGTCACTTGCTCTCTATCTGACACTAAAATAGCTTCACGACTTTGATCCCAAGCACGGTAGATATCCCTTCAGATCTCTCAGTACCAAGTACTAACTTAAGATTCATTGAGGATGTCTAAGCGGGGGGTAGTCAGAAGTAAGTCCAAACATTACATTTGGCATATACCCACATTTTGCAGTAGTTAGTATTCCATACGTGACAGGTTGCAAGCCTATCGCCGCTGTTAAAATACTAACTGGTGTCCTCACGATGTTTTCCTTCGCCGTTTAAGATCACTGGCATTGGGCACATAAATTTTTCACTAGAAAAATCCATTGGTGCACGACCGGATTTGAACCTGCGACCTTACGATCGGAAGGTGGGGTCCCTCTCACTAGACCACCGGTGCTCTCTATCTCTATCTAACTTGAAGTAAAAGCTGAAATAGCAAGTGACTAGAGCTGATTAGTGTTTATCGAGCTTTCAGAAAGCGGGGGTTAGGTGAAAAATATTGTTATCCCAAAAATAATCGTTCGTTCCTACCTACCTACATTCATTTTACAGGTAAGCTACCTACTGCAGGAAAAGCGAAGGTGTTAAAGTTTCACTTTTATACCATACACATTATTATATCCATAAAAAAAACAAATATTCAAGATTTAAAATGTGTAATATCAAATATCATGTAAAAAAAATCTTAATACTAGTTAGACGTTATCAAAAACCAATTTCGAAAATACAAACTTTTAAGATTAGCGTATACAGGGTGGCCAAACAACCGCGGATAAACGCAACTAGGGCTTAGATGGGGTCATCAGCTGCAAAAAATTGTTCTTCGGGAGGTCCTTAAGATGAACCCTTGCAGACTTATAATTTATTTTGTGTGTAGAATTAGTGAAAATAAAAGCTAATTTTCTAATAAAAAACAAAACAAATTATAACTCTGCAGGGGTTGACCGTAAGGACCTCTTGTCATACAATTTTTTGCAGCTGGCGACCCCATCTAACCCTTGCGTTTGATCCACAACTTCTTGGCCACCCTGTATAGTCCCACATTTACCTACTAAGTAAGACTAAGCTTTTATATTTCTAAAACACCATTATAATAGATTCCCTAGTATAATTTGTTATACCTAGGTACCTACTATGAGTTATGCTCAGACCTACCTACAAGTCTACAACAGACCGACAAACGATAGGTAGGACAGCATGTCCTGTCTTGCCTACAAGTTTATCATCTTCAATCGCGTTCTTCACGTAACCTTATGAAGTCGTCCAGGTATGCTTGCATTCCTCTCTCGGCGACGGAGACCAGCGCGTCGCCGACTGCGGGCGCGAAGCTGGCGGCGCCGTCGAATATCTGCTGTATGCTCTGCACTAGAGCGGGCAACTGCTCGGTGGTGCTGGCGACTCTCTTCGTGAGATCATTCACTGCTGGTGAACTGCAGTACTCGTGCGCGTGCCTCAGAGGAACCTCTGTAAATGCACCAGACTCTATAATACGACTTAGCTTCCTCGCGTCCAAATTCTTGACACTTTCCACCACGCTGTCGAGTAGATCCTGGTACTCGGATCGGAAGTTAGATACGATCTGATGGCTCTGCTTCACGAGGTCTATAACTTCGTCGATGTTGCCTCGGTTAAGGTTGCACTGAGCAGTGGAGAGAAATAGATTGACGACATTAAAGAGGCGGTCTTGAATTGCTTCGGCGAGCGGCGTTTCTCGACTACTGGTCCCAGCCTCCTCGGCCGCTCTGTTATCCTTTAGAAGTATTTCGAAAAGCATTTTCTTGCACATGTCACTGTTGGCAAGCTTGGCGAAAGCAGTGTCGCTCTCCAGCTTGTAATTTAGCGCACGTCTGATCCCCGGAGGCGCGGTGAATAGTAAAATATTTAATAGGGAGTGCCAGAGCGAAGCGTTTGTTAAAGGATTTCCTAAGGAGTCCTGTTCCAGCTGTTTAAACATGTCTGCAAGCCCTTCCATAGCGAAGTATTCCGCGAATATTAGATGTCCGAACCTTGGCATGTCGTTCACTACGCAGTCGACAAGGCAAGACTTCTCTTCGCCCGTCTGGATCCTTCTGATCGTCTCCTTGACCTCCACGATTTCCTCTTGTTTGAGCAGCTTCGTCAAGTCATTCTCTCGGCAGAGCGTGAACAGTCCCAGCTTCTTATGTTTGTCTAGGAACTCCCTCAAATTGTCTCCAAATGAATTGATCCCCGATTCTTCGTTATTGTCCATCTCATAATCCTTTTCCAAGAATCTTCTCATCTCGTGTTCGATAAAATTTTTGTAAAGTGTAAAAGTGTTCTTCATCAATGACCACTTGTTTAGGCATTCGGCCTCGTCCATCGCGAAGGCGAAGCAGTCTTCGATCCGGCACTTGAAGTAGTTGGCAGCCATGTAGATGTGCAGAGGAGTTCCTGCTAGCTCTACCTCCTCGTCGTCGGGTGTCCTTCCTAGTATCGTGTCGATGGGGGTGTACTCGTTGAAATCTATATCAAACTCTTCCTTAAACTTATCGTTTAAAATTGAAGGAGAAACATGGTTAATTTCACCCTTCAAAAAATTTGCAGCAGATATGTAGACATAATGAAACAAAAGACTCAATACGGGAACAAACTCGCGGTGTGGTTCCGATTTCAGGCGCAAAGAATTTGACGCGTGCTTCATGAACGAGAAAATGTTTTCGAATTGATCGTAATTCAGTTTTTCAAGTCTAAGGTTCGTGCTGTAAAATCTGTTTAGAAAGTTCTTCTTGCCTTCTGCGTTGAGGGGTTGTAGGGTATAGGCGGTGCCGAACTCGCGCTCGAGAGCAAACTTGGTGTGTCTGTAAGAGCATGTCGTTACCCACATTCGCTTATCACATTTTTTTAGGACATTTAGTACTTTGATCACCTCCTTTTCGTAATGGCATATTACGTCGAAATCATCGAATAGGAATACAACTTTATCATCGTTGTATAAACTGATAAAAAGTTCTAACTCAAACAATGCAACTGGATTTTTCATGACTTCCGCATTTGCCAATAGTATTTCATTTTCTTCCGATCGTTCTAAACTTATTTTAAAATTGCTATTTTTCAGCGCTACGCTCGTAAGAAATGTGATAGCTGTGATATGGTCAACTTCAATCCCCTCTTCTTGCCATCTTCTGAACTCTCTCTCATGGTCTGGTAAATTTATTCTCACCAGCCAAGGTATTGGATCTATCTGTTTTGTCTTGAGGGATAGATGGGTGAGTAAGGATGATTTTCCCATCCCAGATGTGGCAGATACAACGATTACCTTATCGTTGATATCATTCAGTGTGTTGACTTGAATCGCATCATCGCGTTTCAAAAATCTATCAATGTAGTAACCTCGGACGTCCTTATAGATGCGGTCAAGTAAAGTATGACCTAGTTCCATTTTTGCACCGTTAAGAAGGTGAACTAATAGTTCAGTTCTGATTAGACCTCTTGCTTTTTTATCTACTGTTGACGATAAAGCATGTTCTTCGCCCTGAAAAATAATACGAGTCTCTTCTAATATCTTGTTTTGAGAATCTTCATCCAAGTCAATTAAATATGTATCATTGTCATGAACTGCTGTATATTTATTATTTTTAGCATATTCATGTTTCAGTTCGTCAGCTAAAATACCATCGGTTACGATTATGATACGCTTTCCGGCAAATGTTTTAATAACTTGCTTAAGCTTGTTACAAAACCCTTCGTAATATTTTAGTGTTTCATACATAATTACCAAGTTTTGTAGCTTCGTGCATGATAGTTCGTAAATCATAGTGTTATAGTCATTTAGCGGAAGACTTAGGACATAGTCAAAATCTATGATCGTGTAGCTATCATAGTTTTGAAAATATTGCAATATTTTTATGCCGCTGAGAACGCTTGCTTCAGTGACTATGTTAAGCAGACCCTCGGGGTTTGTATTTAATTCTATAGTGTTTATGGCTACTTCGCTGAATTTGATACCAAGTTTTTTGATTTTGTTCATATACATCAGGTTAAGGAGCGTTAGCAATGGACTATCAATCACGTCTTTTTTGGCTTGTTCAAAAAATTCATTAGCATTAGTTAGGTAAGGTGCTTTTCCTGATTGCATCCACCATTTCTGTATTTCATCGTGTGATCTAAGAAAAATTGCATCAGAATGTATTCTGAACACGAACTGGTTGTTGTTGCTTTGGGTATTGTAGTGATTGTTAATTTCCTTCTTTAAAATTCTTTCAACTTCATCTTCTTTTGCTTGATTTGTGTAAAACCAAAGTTTGTCTAAAAAGTCTTTAGCCTGCTGCATGTCATACTCGTCACCATCAAATGAATACTTTGGAAAACCGTTGATGTTCATTCTAATCCTATACTTCTCCAACTCCTGTCTTCCGATTCTTTCGGTCATATTTGCAATAAATTCATTCGCTTTTGGCGGCTGTTTATTTCTTGTGTCAAATTTTATCAGTCTTGTGACTTCATCTAGAATCAAGGCATTTCCCACTGCGCCACCAATGCCACCATTGATATCTATGAAACCTTGTGTTATTTGATCTTTTCCCGAACCTACGACTTTATCACTGATTTCGACTTCAATAATGTCGTTTATGCAATCGGTTTTCGTCACGGAACAAGATCTAAGTATTTTTTCTACTTTGTCTGCTACTTCATCTATCCTTTTACTACATTTAGCTCCGCTTCCTCGTATAGTCATATCTAAGTTACCAAATGATGTCGGTAGCTTAAATTCGATCGATTCAAGTTTCATCTTGATAGCTTCTTTAATAGTTTCATCGTCTATTGATATATCAGCTAAGTTTTGCTTAATTTGGGTTAAACGATTACCTTTAAATTCTTTTTTAATGTTATTGTTATCAATAAATTCCAGTGTTCCGGTCTTTTCATTAAATGTAACAGTCTTTGCAATAACTTTGCTAATGGTAGAAGCACAAGGGTCCTGCAGTACATTTTCTATGCTATTTGAGACTTCGCCCTTAGTTATCAAAGTTTTGTCACAACGCGTAGATGATATTTCTCTATAAAAAGTTTCCCTCAAACAAATTATAAACTTTGATCTACTAGTAAAAAATTCAGGGCGAAATTTTGCGACATGGTAAAGCTTTGATTCCGTATTTTTGCTAACACCTCCATCAGGCAGGTCGTTGGAAGGGCTAAGTAGCCGGTTATGATTGGATTTGTTCAAAATTTCTATAACGTCACGACACAGCACCACGTGGTACCTTTTTATGAGTTCGTCAGTCATCATTGTTTCCGATTTATCTTTTTCTGCCATGATGAAATGCAAGAACGTGGGGCCAAGTTTCTTTATACGATCTTCAACTGTCATTTTAGTAAGAAAAGCGACGTCTTGATCATCATGTTCGTACTGAAAAAACTCTTTTGCTGGGCCTGTTTGAATTACATCATTAACTTTTGGACTTAATTCGTTTGGTTGCGGCCGTTTTCTCTTGAAATCGTCTTTTGCAGGTGTGTATATTATAAAATTGCATTCAATCTTGTTGAATTCTCCTTCGAACAAGTTGTCTTCGTTTTTGGGTCGAAAACTATCTTTGATTCTTAAATAGCTATCAAAGTATTTCGGCAAGCTAAAGTCACCTGTTTCATTGCACACATCTTCAACAGTCAGTCTGTTTTTCTCGCGGTCTTCTCTATGCTTAGCTTGCACAAACACCATTATAGGATTAGCATGATTCTTTACTTTGTATCTCATGCAAATGTCGTCTAAGGCACCGATTCCACTGATATTTGTACCAAGATAGAATGTTTCTATTTGGTTGTCATTAAGCGCTCGAAGTAGCACTAGACTCAATAACTTTGTTTCGTAAAGTTGTCCACTGACACCTGATGTACCAGCTCTTTTGGAATATAAAAATTCATTCTTATTTTTCTTGGATTGTTTTGTGTTACTCTTTTGACCAGAATTCATGTTTTCGTCTAAATTTACTGTTGAAACTTGTTCAATGTGGCCGATTTCTAAGTTAGCAGTGTTCAATAATGCCTGAATTTCAGTGCGTTTATTGACATCGATAAGATTATTAGCGAGATCAGAAGGGGATTTACCTTCAGAGTTCTTTTGGTTTAGTATAGCGCCTCTTTCGATGAGCAATTGCACTATGGCCCTTTCACCTTTCTGCACTGCGATGTGGAGCGGTGTGTTGCGTTTGTTGTTTACATCTTTTGTGTTTATATCTGCACCATCGTTCAGACATCTCTCGATGTTTGCTTTCTTTTCATCGGTAGTCCTTGTTTCGTAAAGAGATATAAATAGGCTATAATTCTTGATCAGTGTATCTTCTCCGCTTGACATTATGAATCAAGTTCGTAGCACTTGTTGTCACAAATTTATTTAGTCTTATAATCACATTATTTTGTGCGGATACTTCATTCGTAGGTATGTTTATTTATAAATAAAAGAATTTTGGTGTTATCACGCGCGCTGTTATCATTGCAATGGCGGGTATGCCGAGTGGACACGATATCGCGATGCAAAAAAAAATCCCGAGCACTTTATTGAAAACTGACTGAGGTAGGAGAGATTACGATGCGCTTTTTATGATAACATAGTAGGTACCTATGTACGCGAGGCCGCAACACACGCGTCTCGCAGCTTTGGCCTTGGTTCGGGGAATAAATAAAATCAAAATTTCAACCGCCAATCGGCATCGGGTACAGAATGTAGCGTCGACCGTCCGCGGCGGCGGCGGCGTAGCGCTCCCGTCGGTCGCCGGCATTGGATTCCTACGTGAATGAGTCAGACCACTAAAATCCCCGTGAATGAGTCATTCTCAGACCACTAAAATCCCCTAAGATTTGACATAAACATACCTATTCGGCCAATTCATTTACCTAAGTAGGTATAGTTCCTCTCGAGTAGGTACCTAATCCAAATCAAAATGCTGTTTTGTTTGCTTCACACAAATGTTTTTAAGGCGATAAATCTGCGGTTTGTATAATTAAAAGCAGAACTGTTAGGTATTAAGTAGGTTCCTACTTAGATTTACCTACTTAAATTAAAATATAATGGATTAGCTTCGACTATAATCGAATAATAATAATGCGACTCACGTACCAACGACTGCAATAGTTATAGGTAAGAAGGTAGGCTTTGATTATAGTCCTAGGGACTAGGTATATTATTAGACTGCATTGCATTTAAATTCGGTGAGCCTAACTTGAGAGAAAAACCGGCGCGGAGCCTTTTCATGCGCGTTGACGACCGCCCGCCTTTACAGCGGGGCCCGCAAACGTCCCCGCCTTTACGGCTTGGCTTACTCGCCCCCCCCCCTCTTGCCCCCCATATGAATAAGTGAATATTATGTGCAATGCGGGAGAAGGTGCCCCAGGTCTGTTCACCCTATTCACTACGTGGCGGTGCCGGTGCGGTGGTGCAAGAAATTCCGCGTCTCTCGCGCGTGTCGCCTCGTCCGTCCGGGGTGCCCATACAGCCCAGACCCACCTGGGCAGACCAGAAGGTCTACCCTGCCTCATCAGTTCATCACCGTCTGCCAGTCAGAGGGACACGCGGAGAGGCCCACGGTGTCGGATTACCAGCCACCATGAAACACGTCCGCAGTACTCGGCGGGCGATTTTCATGGTGTCACCAGGGTGCACCAGAAGGTTACCCGACGCTATCCTAAACGGGCGGCCTATGGTAGGTAGGTACTTACCTACAATAACAAATTATCCTTATGGTAAAGAATAGCGCACCGCTTTCGGACAGATTGTGTTTGACCTTCACGTACCTACCTAATGACTGTTGCCGATTCGTTTTTCGACCGGCGAAAAACAACATGTTCTCTAGCCGACTGACGCCGACGAGGCGTATTTAGATAATAATATAGGTAGGTAGGTAGATACATTGTAGGTAGAGCAAATGATTGCTCTTTTTTGATTGGGTAGGTATGAATGAACGCAAACTGGTTTATACCCCCAGGGGTCAACGCCGACTTACAAAGGGTCTATGTAAGCGAAAAAATAATTACAAACGGGGGTCTACGATTAGACGATCACATTTCATGATTTTAATTTTAACTTCTTTTTATGGTTCTAATGGAATAACTCACATAGGTACTACAAAGATGAGCTCATGAGCTCATACCTACTTTTAACATACCGACTACTATATTATACCTACCTTATATTATAATAATCCTATTAATATGACGACGACCTCTGTGGCGCAGCGGGCGAGAGCCTGCCTGCGACGCAAGAGGTTGCGGGTTCGATTCCCGCCGTGGAACAAATTTGTGTACGATCTGCAGAAATTTGTTCCGATGGTCTGGGTGTTTTCTATGTATAATAAAAAAATATCTATCTATGTAAGTATATAATGTATTAAATATATCAGTTATCTAGTACCCATAACACAAGCTTTGAATAGCTTACTTTGGGGCTAGATAGTGCTGTGTGGATTGTCCAGCATTATTTATTTATTATTTATTTATTTATTTATAATATTATAAACGTGAAAGTTTGTAAGTACGGATGGATGGATATTTGTTACTGTTTCACGCCGGAACGGCTAAACGGATCTGAATGAAACTTAGCAGAGAGACACATTATAGTCTGGAATAACACATATGATACTTTTTATCCCGAGGGAATACCGGGATTTAAATCTGCGCGGGTGAAACCGCGGGGCGCAAATAGTTAATACATACCTAATTCCATTTTCAATTTTATTTGAAATGAAAATGTCCCTGATTTAAAACTTTTAAATAAACTTCTTTACAGTTTAAACATTTTACAGTTTTCGAAGAATTTTCTAAAATGCAATAGGTTTCCCTACGGTTTTCTCTCGGAGTTACGACATGGGTTCCTTCAAAAGGCGGGTTTATCACTTCTTAAAAGGCCGGCAGCGCATCAGCAACGCCTCTGGTGTTGCAGGTGTCTATGGGCGACGGTGACCACTTCCCATCAGGTGGCCCGTATGCTCGTCTGCCAGCTTTGCCATAAAAAAAATGTACGTATAATCTAAGCGGGTCTACCCAAAACCGAAAAATATGGCAAGTGCTCTATAAAATTTGGGGACCTCTGTTTTAGGGAGTTTGAAAGTGCATCAGAGATTGACGAATAAATTCGGAAATTCGAATCACAAATGAAAAACAAAATACTGATCTAGCAATGTACAATGGCCGGTCTTATCCCTAAAAAGAGAGATCTCAACCAGACAACTTTTTAGCCCGTCCAGCGACGGGATGATAGGTATCAAGGTTGGTTTGTCATGCGGGGGGATCATACATAATATTGTATAGACAAGGTCTCGTAAGCACCTACTTTTCTGAATGTAGTTTCGACAGTAAAAATAAGATTTAATTCCTTATACCATTTATTACACCAATTTATATTAAAAATAAAATTATAAATATCACAGAACACGCATTGCAATGAGTACCCACCTATCTACATAGTATAATTATTCTATAAAAATAACGAGATTCTGAATAAAATCTCTGAAAATCTATAGTCAAACTAGTACCTCTGTTAGGTACAGTGTTTTTTAAACATACACCTAAACAAATACTTATTTGCAAAAATACACATTACACAAAATAAAAATAAACATTTCACCTCTGTAAATGTGTGTTCTTCTTGGATTTTTATGGAAGTCTGAATGCAACCCAAAACGATCTATCAAAGTTTATAAATAAAATAATAGGCTATCCTATCCAGCATTCAATTAAAAACATCATTTCGGCCGTTACCGCACATAGGTACAACATAAATCAATTAGGTACCTATTTTACTAATAAATATTCTAATCTAAATATCTTAAATCTTAGCTTAAAATAAAAATAAATTGAGCAGATCTTACAAATTGCTTATCACTAAAGATACTGTATTTTTAGGCGCAAAATACTTCGTAAATTCGCTCAAAGTGCGAAAGTTCTTTATCTAATCATCATGAAGCCGTGTTGATAATATAACTACCCACCTACAGTCAACGTCAGAAGTTGATGACTTCTTATAGCCAAACTAATAAGAGTCATAAAGTCATCGTCCAAAGGTGTAGAATTTATTATTTGTATTCTCTACTTCACAGCCTGTTTTTTATGAGAACAAATGTCAAAACAACCCGAGCCATAGCCCACCTGATGATGGGCGGCTACCTCGGCAATCTACTTTATTATACAATAACTCATAAAATACTTTTTGAGTATACTTCTGACGGCGACTGTACAGTCATTCTGGGTAACTTTGGACCACTTATGAGCCAATTTCCGTTAGTTACGAAATAAAATGTAGGTATAGAATTACTACACAGAAATTGTGATTTATATGATCTTTTGATGTTGTAAATACCAAATAGCAAGTTCGGTAACTGATAAAAATAATGAGAAGTGATTGTTTTGGGTGTGGTCCAATGTTGTACCGCTGGTCCAATTTTACCCAGATGACATTTATTACAATAGATTTTAAATAGTGAGGGTAAAGCCCCGACTATCCATTATCTAAAATAAATATCAATCAATCGATAAGTCAATGAAGTCAATCATCACCCGGCAGAAGTCATAGGCCTACATAATACTTCCAGTAAGAAAAATTAACTTCCCGCGATCCTTACAATGTCGTCGGTCCACGGGATGGGGGCCCACGCTTCGTCATAAGACCTTAAAATTTAAATGTCACTTCCAAGCTTTGCTCAAAATAATTTTATCACTGTTTGTCACCCATATTGGTCAAAAGCAAAAGTCTAGAAAAGTCGAAGTTAAGTATCGTTATGTTTTAAAGTAGATAGTTCTGAAACTGGGACAACTGGGTAAACACCCAGCGGGCTTTGTACAAACAACAAAACTATAATAAAAATATTGGCCATAAATACTGTAAACTAATAAAGTTTATAGCTACAGTAGCGGCATCTGTTAGAGCGAAGTGACACTGTCCAGTGGCTCGGAGTCGCGGTTGAGGCTGCGAGCTAGGGGCAGGGGTTCGATGTCCACACACGCATCCAGTGACGACTTCTCCGAAAAGCTGAGGAACATCTGGGGAATGGATATCATCATCAGTTGATATCTGACTTGCACCATGCTAAATTCTAAAATCTGTTTCGAAAAAGCAAAGCCCATTCCCGTCATTTTATAGCGGCTCTATAGTTCACTTGTCACTGTCAATTTTTTTTACGACCTCAGCGGCGCAGCGGGCGAAAGTCCGCCTGCGACGCAGAGGTTGCGGGTTCGATTCCCGCCTCGGAACAAATTTGTGTACGATCTGCAGAAATTTGTTCATTGGTCTGGGTGTTTTCTATGTATAATAAAAAAATATCTATCTATGTAATTATATAATGTATTAAATATATCAGTTATCTAGTACCCATAACACAAGCTTTAGTAGCTTACTTTGGGGCTAGATAGTGCTGTGTGGATTGTCCAGCATTATTTATTATTATATTTATTATTTATTACTTTTATGTCAACGAAAATGGATAGCAATCATAGACTTTGGGAACTCCTTGTTTTCCCTCTTTGATAGCAACAGACATGGTCCTGTCCAAGGAATTTGAATACAGGTACATCTATATTCCTTGGTCGTGTCTGTTGCTATCAAAGAGGTGAAACATGTTAAATGGAGCTGCCAGCGATCAAAACGGATAAGATCATAGAATCCAAGGACTTTGAATATAGGATCATTGTAAGTTAGTAAATATATTTTGTATGCACACAAACCTACCATAGTCTAGTCATAGTCTAGTCTAGCCTATAAGGTTTGCTGGACGAAAACTCTCATGAGGGTTCAGCTCGCCTGTGTCTTCTATTTCTGGTATGTATTATCACTGGAGGTTTATTGTGTGCAATAAAGAATTAAGAATCAAGATACAGTATGTGCTTTTTTATGGGACAAGATAAGGTAAAAAAAAAAGTTGATTACAAATAGAGACTATTCTGGTACAGAAATGATGTGTAATGTTTACCTGTTCGAGCGAGCTCTCGTTGACGGTGTAGTCGTCGACAAGTCCCGCCGCCTGTAGTTCCGACAGCAGACGGAAGAGGTCGCTGAGTCGAGTCACCACCTCTTTGCCGTCCACTGGAAGTAATCACATACCTATTATTGTTAGTAAACCAAAGTATTGGGTGAGTGTAGGAGCCGTGGCGACGCGTGTACTGCATGTAGGCCACACGAGCGCAGCACGTGTTCAGTATAAGTACATACGCTGTGTGAGTTCAGGCAGGTGGAAGTGCAGCGTGTGCGCGTGCAGGAGCCGAGGCTGCGCGTGCGCTACACGGGCGTGCACTGCATGCCACGCCGCGCGCGCCGAGGCACACGTGCATTGAACGTGGTATCCGCACCCAAACCTGTAGGGCACGCACACACAGAATACACGTTAATGTATTACATTCCAACGAAACTTTCCTTATATCCCTCACCCAAACTCTCTCGGGCCTTGCGGATGTGGTATTTCTCGTAGAGATATTAAAGAGAATTGGGGAAAGAATGCAGCCTTGCCTTACGCCCTCTTGGTATCGAACATAATAGAACAGTCAGTGTCGATGCAAACGAATGAGTTTTTTTGGAGGTTTATTGCAGTAGGTAGAGATTGGTGACAAGCCTGATCAAAATCGCTACTCGCGTTTTTAGCAGAACATGTTTCTTTATCCCATTGCATACAACCGAAAGCCTTTGCACAGTCGAAGAAGCACTGCATAAAAGGGAGCAGCACGGCGCGCTGTGACGTCACGCACGCCGTGACGTCACAGCGCCGCGCCACACACTAATACATACTTGTCGCGGCAGTGCTGCAGCGAGGCGAGCGCGCGCAGCCGGCCGGCGTGCAGCAGCGCCACGGCGCGGGCGGCGCGGCGCGCGTCCTGCAGCGCATGCGTGCTGAGCAGCACGGCGCGCTGTGACGTCAGCGCCACGCGCACGCCGCGCCACACGCACGCGCGCGACAACACGTCCATGCCGCTACACACACAAGTACACACACACATTATACATTTAAAATAGCTCTGTTCAAAAGCTTTAAAACTAGCGACCCTCTGGCGAGCCACTTAGTACGTACAGATCGATTTTCCTCTTTACATCGTTATCTAAATTTATAGTAGTGCGGTCGATGTGCTTCTAAACTACTTACATGAACATGCGACGATGACACGCACGTTACGAGTAAACTGGACCGAGAAAAAATATGCATCAGCCTCTTCTTGGAGCTTGCAAAAGCCTTTGATACCGTTTAAAACATTCTTAAATGCTTTTTTTTGCATTTCTTTAATTATATGGGTGTTAGAAGAAATTCACTAAGAAGAGGTTCAAGTCCTATCTCACCGCGTGAAAACATTGAGTAACTTTACTAGGGCTGAGTTTGGTGTTCCTCAGGGAAGTATCCTACCCCCTACGCTGTTCCTCGTGCACACAAAAAGCCTATGTTCATTTAATCCCTCGATCCAGAAAGCGTCGAAATGTTAACCTTCATCAAACAAACTACATCCACAAGTGGTTCTGTGATACCCAGTCTATTATGATGAGACAGGAATACAAATTAACAAATTTTCACAAAGCTACGGTTAACTATAATAACGTGTTCGTTACCTCGTGGGCTCGTCCAGTAGAACGAGCGGCGTGCGTCCCATGAAGGCGATGGCGGTGCACAGCTTGCGTTTGTTTCCGCCGCTCAACGCTCCGCTCCGAACCGTCACGTACTTTGTTAGATCGAACATCTCTATGGTGCGTTGTATAACCTTCAAATTAACCAAAAGTTAACATCTTGGCGAAATGTTAGCGTGACTTGTAAATATTTGATCCAGGTTGGGTCGACAGAGGGGATTCGAGCGGAGACCCCCATTATGAGCGGACAAGACAAAGTGCTAACTTGCAAACATGTTCGATGTGATAGTGTTTTAAGAATTATGAATTAGTACAGTTGTTGTCCTTCTGAGACACCCCACAGGATGAAAGTCGTGAAGAAATTAACGAGAACACTCACGTGTTGTTCCTCATCGATCCCTCTGAGTCGGCAATAGAGCTGCAGTGTCTCCTCTACCGTCAGCAAGGGGTCTATGGCGTCGCTCTGCGGACAGTAGCCTGCAAACGAAATTATTCATTTACAAAAACTCATTACAAGACATTCAAAGACGAGCTTAACCCATAAGGGTTTTTCTCCAGACCTTTGAGGCAAGGAGAAAGTTTCATTTAGGTTTGCTTAATTAGGGGTAGTATTCTAACAGCGAGGATTGGCTTGCAACCTGTCACGAACTTCTGCAATATGTGTGTGCCAAAATTAATATAATATTTGGTTGGACATCCTCAAAGAATCTTATGTTAAAACTTAGTACCTTCTGAGGTCTGATCTGAGGGGATATCCATCGCGTCTGGGGATCAAAGTGTAGCAGTTAATAGCAATACTCACTGATAAGTCCCCGGCACAGGCCGCGCGCGTCTCGCTCTTTGCCGTCGAGGTAGATCTGCCCACGCGTGGGCCGCGTTTCTCCCGTCAACATGCTGAATGTGGTGGACTTGCCAGCTCCGTTCACGCCCAGCAATGCCATGCACTGCGGAAGTATTGAACAAACTTAGAAGACTATTCTTTCCTCGTATTTTTAAGGAAATCCATTGAATACTGTAGTGCTCGAAAGGAGGTTCTTTGAGGATAACTAAATGAACCACTGTATTGACACGACAAGAAGAAGAAAAAGTATTTAATGTCGCAAAGTTGCCAGTCTATCGGTCTTCTAATAGTGCAATGTGATTTGTTCCCCCATCTCCAGTCTTTCATCAGTCTACCAGGCTCACTAAAACAAGACATCCAAACATGGTTGGCATACCGTCTCCATGCACTAAGAGCTTTGCCTCAACTTTAATGTCACGGACAGCCTCAGAGTGGTATTATTCAGTTATGATCTGATCTTGCGCTTGCCTTGTGTCCACGAGATGGTTGCTTCCAATCGTGCTCGTCGGATTTTCTCATAGAAAGATGTTCTCAAACGGCGTAGGAAAACCTCTTGAGCCTGCCTGGGGATCACCATCGTAGAGCTGTTCTGTTTCAGTTACCTGTCCGGGCGCGATGCCGAGCGTGAGGTCATCGACCGCGAGCTCCCTCCCCCCGCCGGCCGCCTCCTCGCGCCCCCCGCCGCGCGGGTACCGCTTGGTGACGCCCACGCATTGCATGACGTCACGCGCCGTCGCCACGCTGCGTTGCAGCGAGTTCTTAGTGCCCTCAGTGTGCACGAACCCTGAGGCAGTCGGTACACGACACTAGTTGAAACTACCCGCGATTCTAGTTATTAGCTAACGCCAACAACACAACACCAGTACCTGATGGATTACCTACTTAACAAAAAAAACCTTTAGTTTAGGGCATCGTATTATTTGAGGTGAGTGCTTACAATCTTCATGTCAAGTTATAAAACCAATTCATCATCATCATTTCAACCCGGTGTCTCCCACTGCTGGGTATAGGCCACCTCCATTATCTGCCTCTTGTCCTGTGCGTCTCTTGTCCAGTTATTTCCCGCGTCCTTGCGGTGTCGTCGACCCATTTCGCTTTCGGCCGACCGATTTCTTAGGCCCGATTTCGGCCGACATTCTTTAAAACCAATGAAGTCAATGGATAATGTTCTAAGTTGTAACCTCTGTTGATGTTCCCGATGGTGGCGAGCGAGAGCGGCCGGTCGTGCCGCTCCGCCAGCGCGGCCAGCGCGGCCAGCACGCGCCGCCGCTCCGCCGCCACGTCCGCCGGCTCCGGCCGCTCCGGGACCGACGGTCGCTGCCGCCCGCGCCACCTGGACACAAGTAAGGACTCAACTAACAGATGGAGCAACACAGGGACAAGGTCAATGATACAGGGCTATTGTCAATGCTCAAGATAAATTAGTTTGCTTATCAAGTGCTAACTAGAGGTGCTAGTAAAAGTGTCCGATCCTAGAACGCGCTAACGATGCGTTTTGGGTTTTGTAAAAGGTGAAGCCTCTGATGGAAATATAGCTACCTAGTTCAATAGATTTGTTTTTGAATGAATACCATACTGTGGATACCGCTCAAAACAATTGTAAAAACGTTTCAAATAGGAGATGTCAGAAACTCGACGTTTCCGTAAATTTCCGTTGAAACTAAACGTTTTCAAGTCACCGGTTCGTCCGAACAACCAGAAGTAGATAGTTGAAGTGTAATGTGATTAGATGAGAAGATTGAGAAGTCGAAAACAGGTACCAGGGGGCAACTGGCAAGACGTCAATCCAAGAACAACATGAAGACAGCGTGGGTCTAGTAAGACAGAAGGCAAAGCAAAGGTGATCTAAGGAGATCAAAGTTCAAACGTGGCTAACTTTAAGGAGTTTAAGCACAGGAAAGTTCAACGTTGCGAAATTATTATGGCAGAAAGGTGTATCACTGAAATACGAGTAAATTAATAGGTCAAAACAAGGGATCAAAGTTCAAACATGGCCCACTTTAAGGAGCACCTAATCAGATCATCGCGGTCATCGTTTTGAAATGATTATGGCAGGACTGGAATCTGAATAAATGAATAGGCCTACTGAATTATTATAAGCCAGTTACATTGTGCGCCATGTAACAGGTCGTAGCTTTGCGAGTCATATTCGCTCACATGACCGAAGCTAGCAATGTAAGAGGTCGTGGCTTTGCGAGTCATATTCGCTCACATGACCGAAGCTAGCAGGGTCCGCCGTTAACGGATTCGTTGAGGAGGACATCAAATGACTAGACCCGGGTCCGAGGTGAAGTTACCTGGTGAGCAGTGCATCAAAGCAGCCGTACTCGATGGCGAGGTTAAGCAGCAGCAGCGCTGTGCCGACCGCCAGCAGGGAGCTCGCGTGCAGCGCCAGGAGGTCGGAGCCGAGCGGGCTCTTGTACGTATCCATGCCGAAACGGTACAGCACCTGCAATCATAACAACAGTCATTTAGATCGCTATTTGGCCGTAAAGTAAGCAAAGCTTGTGATAAAATAATAGCTTAGATAACCTACTAAGTACTATAATATTATTAACGCGAAAGTTTGTAGGTATGGATGGATGGATGGATGGATTAATGTTTGTTACTCTTTCACGCCGGAATGGGCGAACGTATCTGGATGAAACTTGGCATAGAGAAAAATTATAGTCTGGAATAGCATAAAGGCTACTTTTTAGCCCACAGGAATACCGGGATTTAAATTTGCGCGGGTGAAACTGCGGGGCGCAGCTAGCACTGAATAAAAACAATATAGATTATTAGGTCGTGATTGAGCTACTAACAACCAAATATCGTAAAAAATCATTATAATATTAGTAGGAGTAGGAGAGGATAGCGCAAGATGGATAGGAGCATTAAGAGCTAGGAGGTATGACGTCGGATAGTATAGAGGAGGTTACCTGAGCCTGTATGGTGTTCTTGGCGATCTCCAGCATCCCGTCAGCGAGCGCAAACTGCGGGGACAACAGGAACACCTTGTGCAGCGCCCAGCGAGCGTTGTCCGTCGCCTTGAACATACAACACTCATCATTTAGGTACTCGTACGATATAAATAAATAAATAATGCTGGACAATTCATACAACACAATCTAGCTACATTTATGTACATTTTTTTCAAAGCAAATGTCGTGACGTGACTTCACGTGACTATGGACTGACTTGACTAAAAAGTTTAAACGATAAAAATCACTTGACATTGGCAAGATTGTCTATACGGACAGGAGCCATAAACAAAAAAGAAGAAGAAGAAGTATAGAGTGGCTCACGTCTGAGTCGGAGATGATGTCGAGTATGAGCAGCACGGTGAGGCCGCTGAGGCCGAGGAACGCGTTCCCGCAGAACAGCAGCATGGTGGCCAGGCTGCCCGACGCGAACCACTTCTCCGTCACGTGCACCAGGCTGGCGCACGCGTACCTGCAAACATTTACATTGTATTCGTCATCAACATCATCGTCACAATCATCATCATCATAATCATCATCAACATCACAATCATCATCACAATTATCATCATCATCACAATCATCATCATCAAAGGTTGTCTGGAAGAGATCGCTTTTAGCGATAAGGCCGCCCATTTTTTCTGTATGTGTTTTCTTTTCGCTTTGTGTACAATAAAGAATTTATCTATGTTTTTATCTATCATCATCATCATCAACGTATGTTAGTCCCCTGCTGGACGCAGGTCTCTCCCAAGACGCGCCACTGAGATATCTCTATAACACGTCATCTCCGTGCTCACTCCTTTCTTACTTCGTGTCATCTTTCACACAATCATCTATTTATGCGTAAAGACGCAGTTATATTTCAATCAGATCTCGGTCAGCAGGCTGAACACGTAACTTTTGTTGCATTCAAAATCCGGTTGCCTATGTCAATTTTGGCAGTTTTTCGATCGCGAAACTGCCAAAATTGACATAGGCAACCGAATTTTGAATACAACAAAAGTTACGCGTTCAGCCGCAGGTCATCTCCATATAATTAACAAACATGTCCTTTGTAGGAATGCACTATATCGATCATAGCGAGTTCATACCCTGATTCACACTGCCAAGAATAAACAAGGAAAGAACAGCTCGGCTACTATTACCCTGCACATTTCTTATGTGTTGTGAATAATGTATGTCAGTTACCCAAACAGTAGAATAAGTATGCAGATGGCGGGCA
This sequence comes from Plemyria rubiginata, assembly GCA_963576535.1. Classification (NCBI taxonomy): domain Eukaryota; kingdom Metazoa; phylum Arthropoda; class Insecta; order Lepidoptera; family Geometridae; genus Plemyria; species Plemyria rubiginata. Next base: position 10,136,318 of record OY754928.1, read on the forward strand.
GGTTGGCGCGCTCTACGAACACGGGGAACCCGAATGCCTGCATCATGATCGCCGTAAGGATCATGTTTATACTGATTATCTGAAAACCAACGCATCATTAAGAATTGCGATTAAGTGTTCTTGTTTCGCTGACCCCACCTCATGTCTCCCCTCATACCTTCATATCGTTCGAATAATGTTAGGCTACATAGCTGTCAAGATGATCTAAATTGTAAATACATAAACTTATTTCCAATGGGGATGGAACACACAGCACAGAAGGTAGCTAAGTAGGTAACAGAAGGTGAATTGTTGGGGCCTGGCTTAATAGAGTAGGTGTAATAATACCGCAACAGGACATTAGGACATTGACTTATGACAGGTATAAGCGATTAGGACAAAAAGCTGCCTGGCTCAAATGTGGTTGGGCGGGAAACAGCCGGATGCCTCCCGATAGAGGGAAAAGATCTGCCGTCATGGGTTCGGGACGGGAAGCCTCGGGGTCGACCGAGAAAGCGCCGGCGGGACGATCTGCATGCCTTTGAAGAGAGGGAGTTTGGGATAGGGAGAACTGGAAGTCCTTGGGGCCTTTGCCCAGCAGTGAGCAGCCATATATACATACCGCGCAGTCCCACAGCAGCGCGCACAGCCAGCTCAGCGCCGGCGATGCCCAGCAGTGAGCAGCCATATATACATACCGCGCAGTCCCACAGCAGCGCGCACAGCCAGCTCAGCGCCGGCGATGCCCAGCAGTGAGCAGCCATATATACATACCGCACAGTCCCACAGCAGCGCGCACAGCCAGTAAAGCGCCGGCGATGCCCAGCAGTGAGCAGCCATATATACATACCGCGCAGTCCCACAGCAGCGCGCACAGCCAGTACAGCGCCGGCGATGCCCAGCAGTGAGCAGCCATATATACATACCGCACAGTCCCACAGCAGCGCGCACAGCCAGTACAGCGCCGGCGATGCCCAGCAGTGAGCAGCCATATATACATACCGCACAGTCCCACAGCAGCGCGCACAGCCAGTACAGCGCCGGCGATGCCCAGCAGTGAGCAGCCATATATACATACCGCACAGTCCCACAGCAGCGCGCAACCCAGTACAGCGCCGGCGATGCCCAGCAGTGAGCAGCCATATATACATACCGCACAGTCCCACAGCAGCGCGCACAGCCAGTACAGCGCCGGCGATGCCCAGCAGTGAGCAGCCATATATACATACCGCACAGTCCCACAGCAGCGCGCACAGCCAGTACAGCGCCGGCGATGCCCAGCAGTGAGCAGCCATATATACATACCGCACAGTCCCACAGCAGCGCGCAACCCAGTACAGCGCCGGCGATGCCCAGCAGTGAGCAGCCATATATACATACCGCACAGTCCCACAGCAGCGCGCACAGCCAGTACAGCGCCGGCGATGCCCAGCAGTGAGCAGCCATATATACATACCGCACAGTCCCACAGCAGCGCGCACAGCCAGTACAGCGCCGGCGATGCCCAGCAGTGAGCAGCCATATATACATACCGCACAGTCCCACAGCAGCGCGCACAGCCAGTACAGCGCCGGCGAGACCCCGGCCAGCAGCTGCAGGCGCCGCGTTGCTGAGCGGCGCGCCTCCACCAGCGCGGCCGCGCCGCCCGCGCCCGCCGCGCTGTACGCCACCAGCACCAGCGCGCACACGCCAGCGTCCGCCACGTGCTGGTACCTGACGCCCAACAACAACCATCGGCATCCATCAAGAAACCCGCCTTTAAAACTAAAGCGGATAAAGGACAGCCTACGTAGCTCAGTTAGCAGTAGCTCTGCCTTCTGCGCCGTAGGTCGTGGGTTCGATTCCCACGGTGAACAAACATTTGTGTGATGAACATAGATGTTTGTTCTCTGTCTGGGTGTTATATAATATTATAAGTATGTATTTGGGCTTGCAACCTGTTACGTATGGAATACTAACTACTGCAAAATGTGGGTATGTGCCAAATGTAATGTTTGGACGTACCTCTGACTACCCCCCTTAGACATCCTCAAAGAATCTTGAATTAGTACCTACTTGGTACTGGGAGATCTTAAGGGATATCTACCGTGCCTGGGGATCAAAGTCGTGAAGCTGTTTCAGTTTTCAGTATGTATTTACAAAAAAAAAAGTATACAAGTAGTATATCAGCTATCTGGTTCCCATATCACAAGCATAAGCTTAGTTTGGGGCTAGATAGTGCTGTGTGGAAAGTCTACCAATATTTATTTATTTTAGTTCTTTCGACCATGTATGGCTTGGGTTGAGAAAGAGAAGAAGGTTTATATTATGTGTAATACATGCATGATATAATAGAAAAACAATGTGCACCCGTGCGAAGCAGGGGCGCGCGGGCGGGTCGCTAGTATCATAGAAACCTAGGTTACCGAGCATTAAAGCTAAGATCAGAATTTAAAAAAATACTTACACGGTATCCTTGCTGAGCTGTTCTTTGGAAATCTTGAGCGGATGCGAGTAGGTGGTGATGTTCTTGTTAGTTCCGGCGAGCGTCCGCAAGATGGCGTTGTTCAGTACATTCAGGAACGCAGGCATGGCGTGGTGGCCCTTGTTGTTGTACCACGCTATCAGATGCGTCTTGTTGTTTCGTAGTGTGGACGTGAAGCCGCCGTATCTAGGAATAAATAAAATATAAGTCAAAGTCGTTTGGAGATGCAATTGAATCACAAAAATCACAAATACAATAAGAGTAGGAAGGGCCATTGCTCATGCATTTTCAACCACCCAACCTCAGCATAGCACAGATTAAAGAAAATTACTAGGTACTGATGGTATAGAAAACACATACCTACTTACTTAAAAAAATATTGACGTGCGAAAATTTGTACTAGCAGTAATGTTTAAGTAATACGTTACCTCTTTTCCATATAAAATTCATGTGAGTTTACAATCCAGTTGTTCAGCGTATCCACATTAGGAAGTACCATCATTTCCGGTCGAGTCATGTTGCCATCTACTACACACTCTTGACGCGTCTCCAAGCACTGACAAGTAGGCGTGTCCTGAAACATCACGACTAGTCTAGGTACTACTAACTAGAATGACCTTCACTCATCTGTATGATGAATGAAAAGTAGGTACCTATTTAATAACCTTCAAGGTACTGACACACGTGCTTATTTTCAAGCCAAAAGCATGTTTTTTTCGAGCCTTGCTCAATAAAAGCACGTGTGAACAGGTCGTGCTATTAAATGAGCATGCTCATTTGGTCGTACGTCTGTTGATTTTTGGGGGCATTCCTCGAACCGCACCGAAAGGAACCGCACCTAGGCGAAGCGCACCTGCTTCGAAGGAGTACTTGGGTTTGGGGTGCTTCGCCTAGGTGCGGGTCATTTAGGTGCGGTTCGAGTAATGCCCCGATCTTTGAGCATGCTCAAAATAAACATGCTTATTTTGAGCACGTGTCTTCAGTCATCTGTATAATAGATGAAAAGTAGGTAGGTACGGTCTATTTAATATATTGAAAATATCGAAAATATATCTCGAGTGGGTTGTCTAAAAACTTCGAACTGAACACAGCGTTATTGCTTGGCGGCAGAGAGAGGCATTGGTGGCTGAACTTCTCCGGACGAGTCACTCAAAGAACTCTAACCGCTTTGACTGTACGGTAATCATTTTTAATGGTCATCTTACGTGTTCATTCCAAATGTTGGTGTGTTTGTTGTTCTGTAGGACAGCCATCACTTTTTGCGCGAACCCGGGGTCAATGTCCGACTGGGCCGATGGGGTTGTTCTGCAAACAGGTAACGACTGTGACAAAGTGCAATGACAAATGTATTTGGTCGTTTTAGAGGGAGACGGGGGAATGCCGATCACCTGAGAGAAAAATGCTGTACCTATTTGTTTTTTCATTTGTCATAAGTTACTTTTGAGGTTTAGAGACTCTGCCTGCTCAAGCTTCACAACCCCTGCGCTGCAGCGTGCTCGCTATGTTTCAAGGCACCTTATTTAATAAGATAATGGAGTGAGCGGTATTACCCGACACGATCGCCATTACCCCTGCTTCCCCTACTTGCCTATGCCAGTTCTATATTGTTACGTAAACAAACCATAAAGACATTTGAAATACCTATTTCATGCTATCTCAAAGGTTACGAAGCAAGTGGGATTTGGGCGAACATCTCAACTGCGCAATTAGATCTTATCTCACTAAACGATTAACGAATAATGACCCCCGGTTTCTGAAAGCTCGATCAACGATAAACGTCTGTCAAGTATCTATCTAGCTATCTCTATCTAATTTGAAGTAAAAGTTGAAACGGCAAGTGACTTGACAGCCGATTAGTGTTGATCTTCCAGAAACCGGAGGTTAGTGATCTGTGTTTATTCGGTTCAAACAAACATAAATGGATGGCTATAGTAATTCTCTGTCTTACTTACTTAGATAATAAAAAAAACTAATACTTACACCAGGTACTGGGTGGTATCGGCGTAGAGGTGGTCATTGAGTCGCAGGTTCACTTCGTTATCGGCCGGAGGTCGCAGCATCGAGAAGCCCATCGCGATGGTCACGAATAGCGTTGGCAGTATGATCAGCATAAACATCAGCCATCTGAGATACGGAACATTTGAACAATCACTATCACTACATAGTATAAAACAAAGTCGCTTTCTCTGTCCCTATATCTCTATGTATATATCTCTATGTAATATATATCTCTATGTATGCTTAAATCTTTAAAACTACGCAACGGATTTTGATGCGGTTTTTTTTAATAGATAGAGCGATTCAAGAGGAAGGTTTACACATGCATGATACGTGCACCCGTGCGAAGCAGGGGCGCGCGGGCGGGTCGCTAGTTAGTTATAAAGCTCGGATGGTGTTAGCGTAATATGACAACATCACGCTCGCTTTCAGGCTCTTTATGTAGGTACCTTTACTTTTATCCAACCCAGCATAGTCAAGCGTGCATTGTTTTTTAATACTGTATTGGTTTAATACTGTTTTGTGTGCCATAATAAACAAATTAATAAGGTGTTTTTTATCTAGGTGATGGAACAAGCAGATGGCTCACCATCACCTTTAACAAAGCATTGCGTTACCTATGTATCTATATAATTATAAATTGTATTTAATCTAAATTTACATTCTTACCTAAATATGTAATTTGTGTCCAAATAAATAAATTATTAGTATTATTTATTATTATTGCTTCGTGAGTCGCGCACGATAGGAACGTGGCTTGCGATGCACTTAGTGTCTGTTGCAGTCTCTTTTCGTTGGCATGAAAGTGACAGTGACAAAAATACTCTATAGAGCCTCTATAAAATGTTAGGGATTATGAGTACGAGGGTTTATTTATTTATTAGGATCGCCAAGAGATAATACACCAAACTTAATACTAGACACAAACAAAATAAATATCATGACCCGTGCTTATCCATCAAAGGCAACCACAGCTAGCACAGGCATCGTAGGTATATAAGTAGGTAATATGAACATCATTAAAATAATATAAATCAAGAAGTAAGTAAAGTCCAGATTAAAGTTAAAATGATAAAATAATTGTAAAATTGAAATGATTAAATAACTGTAAATTTGTCATTAACATTTCGAATCTAATAATTGAAATAGTACAAAACATACACAATAGAATAGAAGAGAATAGAAATTAGGAGAGAGGGTTATATAATGATGACCTGTTCCTGGTGAGATGCAGGAACCGCGCCCGCAGCAGCGCGAGGAGCTGGTGCCTGCGCGTCCCTCGTCGCGCGCCCTCGCAGGCCACCAGCGCGCTCTCCGACCTCACGGAGGAAGAGGATCCGCTGTGCGAGGGGACATCCGGCTTCGACTGCCTTCCTGGCTCCACTGTGGACGAATTCGTTCTAGTCAACCAGGGGGGCTATTTTGATTCATCGATATCAGATTCGTTACGGAAAGTCAATTGAGAAACCATCGTATTCTAAATTCAAAAATATTATTCCGTGCCGAATCCGATACCGAATGGAATCAAAATAACCCTCCACCTCCAGGTGTTTTTGAAGTTTTAATTTAAATTACTTGAGTATTAAATTAGATTTTAAAACAAACACCGAGGGACTACTACTATTACTACCTTACTACTTACTTACTAATATTTCTTCTTAGCAATCATAGTATGAACGCATAATTTTTCTACTGATATTCAGTATTGTGTTATGATACTGACTGATGTACTCGTGCGAGGGCGGTGCGTCTGCTTTGAGGCAGATGTCGTAGAAGACCTGCTCCAGGCTGCTGCAGTCCATGGTGAACCTGCTGAAGCCGAGCGCGCGCTGCTGCCGCTCCAGGGAACTGCACAGCTGGAGGAAACTGCAACAATACATTATATAGTTAATTTAATTCGACGACAAGAGTTACACGCAGTTACACGTTTCGACATGTTGAAATATATTAAATCCACTCAGTAATTGTATTTTCACAAAAATCGCCTATAGTAAAGCATTGCCTCAAATGTCTCGCACACGATACAAACGTGCCCTACGATACACTACGAATCCACGGAAGTATCTTTTGGTATTCACTGTCGCTGATGCATACTCACTTGTTACTGGCTCCGTCAGCATCATAGAAAGGCAGCACCATCTCCAGGCCTTCGCTGATGTCGGTCACGTAGGCGTTCTTGACGACCTCTTTGACAGCTGCCACCAGCTCCTTGGTGCTCTCCTCAGCAGACTGGTCCCGGGCGGGGAGACTGATGGTGAGTTTGTAGCCAGTGCCCAGGGAGTGCTTTAAGTCGATAGGGGAGCCTGACGTGTGGACTTGGCCCTGGGGGTGGAAGTGTTAACGTCAAGCTCGCACATTGCAACATTCTCAAATAATAACTTTTTATTTGTTTTACCTAGCTTAAGGTAGGTACTGATCGATTTAATAGACTTTGTTAGCGCTACGTTAGATGCCGCAGCTGGCAATTATACACGTGGAGCTGTTACAGTTTTCATGATTAATTATAGCCCACCTTATGCAGGATGATGATCTGGTCGCTGAGGATCTCCGCCTCGTCCAGGTGGTGCGTCGTGAGCAGGATGGTCCGGTCCTCTTTCAGCTTCACTATCATGTCCCAGATGTCCCTGAGGGAAACATACACACATAACTCAGGGGAGTTAGAATCAACCGGCGCGGTGAGTACAGCGGTGGCACTAACCTCCTCGCCTGCGGGTCGACGCCGGCGGTGGGCTCGTCCAGCGACACGAGCGCGCGCCGCGCGCAGAACGCGAGCGCCACGCACACGCGCCGCCGCGTGCCGCCCGACAGCCGGCACACCTGCTGCTCGCTCACCGCGCCCAGAGACAACACATCCAGCATCCTGAAACATACGCACACGCAATAACATTACTCTTCATCAATGCTAAAAACCTGCACCTGTTGATTATCTCACTAATGAGTTTTTCTGTTCAAAATGTTTGTGCACAGTGCCAGTTGTTTCATACAGTGAAGGAAAAGATGTGTGAGCCACAAATGTGTTGAGTGATTGACACGCAGCTGAATGAATGAATGAATGAACGATGGTTACTGACCGCTCGACTTCCCGCTGCGCCGCCGCCGCGTGCATGCCGCACAGCTGCGCGTAGAGCGCGATGTGCTCGCGCGCCGACAGGCACTCCACCAGCACGTCGTGCTGCGGACACACGCCCACGCCCCCCGCGCCCCCCGCGCCCCCGCGGACCACCACGTGCCCAGAGCTGGGGCGCACCATGCCCGTCAGGATGTTGCTGCACATAAACATAACCAAAAAAAATAAGTGGGTTATAGACATTGGTACCGATTCTGTTGTTTATTTTTCCTAACTTAACTTTATTTGACAGCACTAAAAATGCTGTCCCTTTCTAAAAGACCGAAACAATAAGGACGGCTATAATTTTAGAGCTGTCAGATTAGGATAGTTCAGGATAATGCAACAGAATCGACACCATTATACCTAATAATAGTGGAAACTAATAGGAAAGCGTCCTATGTGATGCAATTTAGGTTTAATAGCTCCTTGACTCAGTATTTGCTGCACCGATACCCAAAAGGACTGCAAAGGGTTTTTGCAAGGCATCCTCATCCTTAGCGTTAGGAGGTTTTGGCTGAAGCGTCTGTACCATCGGCCTCCCGACGACTGAAATAATAAATGAGATGAACTCACGTCAGGGTGGTCTTCCCGGCGCCGTTGTGCCCCAGCAAGGTGGTGATCTGCCCCCGATGCAGTTCCATGGAGACATTGTGCAGCGCCTGCTTAGCGCGCGCGCCGCCCGGCGAGTATGTCTTGCACACCTTCACTATGCTGACCCCGGCCTTGTCTGTCTCGCTGGGGGAGTGGGTGATGCTGCTGCGAATGGTCTTTATTCCTGGGGAGGTAGTTGGGGAGGTTGGTTGGTAAGTAAATGTTAATGTAATGTAAAATTTAAATGTTAGTGTAGGTAGGTACAATATTTTTTATTGTACCTACCTACATTACCCTAATTGTATGCTGTGTGTTCTTGTGGCCAATAAATTACTGTCTATGTCTTATTGTAATGGCATTCGCCTCTTGCTGTTGGAGCTAATAATGCTTCTGCGTGCGACCTTATGGCTAGGGGACCTATCTCTCTTATCTTTGAATCACAAGAGTCATTTTGAAACGCCTAAAGCTATCAGATATATGCAACCTGATGGAGAGCGGTCACCGTTGCCAAAGACAGCAACACCAGAGGCGTTCTTCTATTTGTTCATGAGAACTTAACGTTTACAAGTTATTTTTGTCCAGAATAAAAATATTTGATGCTAAACTTGTCCAAATGATGTGTGCTCGGTGTTATGCTTACCCCAGTATCTGTCGATCATGTATCCAATAGCCAAGTAGAGCACAGCGTCGAAGGCCACCATGGCCATGGCGGCCGCTAGGCTGAGGGAGTCGTCTGTGGGAGTGGACCACACGTCTCCCCAGGACACGTCGCGACCCATGGCCTCGTAGCGCGCCACGAACAGGAGCGCGTAGCAAAACGATGTGGACATTGATAGGCACTGTAATACGGACAACATTTTTATAAGGTTTACCAGCAGGGTTATTTTGATTCGTTCGGTATCGGATTCGGCACGGAATACAAGTTTTGAATTTAGAATGCGATGGCTCCCTAAAATCCTTGTCGGAAACGAACTGTACGCGATTGTGACATTTTCACACAAAGCTTTTGACATTAGGATTCGAAAAAATAACGAGTGACTTTCAGCCAGCTATTCGGTGGCAGAATCCTTTCCGTGAAAGGTCGTAGGTAAGTCCTACTGTACTGTATATAAAAACTCTGTTTTAATACATTTGCTTGTAACTCTGCTGAAGTTACCATCCCAAAAGAAGTATACATACATAATAAATATTAAAAATACTATGTAGTACTATGTATTTTATACTATGTAGTGATGTTTTATGATAACAATGCCTCACCACGAGTAGTTTGACCGGCGTGCCCAAGACTGCCTCCATCGACAGGATCAGCACAAACGGCATGAACGTGATTAAGTACGAGATACCCGCGCACACGGCCGCCGAGCTCGCTGACGTGAACAGCCGGGACAGCAGGTAACTGCAAGCGAAAACATACCTTATCATCATAACACATTTAATTTTGTTTAAATCATAATAATTTATTGCTTGTGAATGTGGGTTTTACAATATAAGATGGTTGGTCGCTACTCGCCTTACGTCACCGTCACGTTAACGCTACTTACGTCTATTTAGATACCCCCAGGGCCCCAGGGCAAGATGGTCCTTGTGATTTTATTGAATAAACATATTTTGACTTTGACTTTGGGAATTCTATAGTTTAGGGGTTCCCAATTTTATTTGGCCATGGAATCCTAATTGATCATACATTTTTTGGCGGAACCCTAGCTGGCGGTTTTGATATATGCAGTTTTAATATATGCAGGTTAGACTCGGGAGAAAGAACAAATTACAAATGAGAAATAATTATTATAAGTATTGCAAAACATCGACGCGACGCGATGCGACGCGACGATGCGACGCGATGATGCGACGCGATGATGCGACGCGGTTATGAGTATTTTCCACGAACGTTATTTAAATCTCGAACAGACCGCGGAACCCCTGTGGCCCTTCCACGGAACCCCTGGGTTCCACGAACCACCATTTATGAAACCCTGCGTTAGACGGGTACGGCTATAATCTCTTCAATCTCACCAGAATCAGAGCACGGAAACACCGTTGAGCAGCTACACAGAGCAGCGTGGGTTCTGTGGCTGGTGTATTTCCAGAAGCCTCTAGAAGGTAGTTGGCGCGCTCACCAGAAGCTGAGCACGGCGACCGCGAACAGCAGCAGCATCGCGAACAGCAGCGTGACGTCAGTGCGCGGCAGCACGCCCCCCCCGCGCAGCACCCCCGCCACGCACGCCTGCGTCGCGCACAGCTCGGCCAGGCTCACCGCCCACCAGGACAGCGCGTGCAGCCTCAGGTCCACGCCCATCACCGACATCAGCTGGAACAACCATTGTTCTATACTACCAGTAGCAAGAGCACCGGTGGTCTAGTGGGAGTGACCCCGCCTTCCGATCTTAGGGTAGCGAGTTCAATACGACCAGGAGCCTTATTCACTAGGACCATTTGCACCGCGATCACAGCTAAGACAAGGCAGCCGGTGTCATACGGTCAGGGGAAAGTATCTCCTATGTCATAAAGAGTAAAGCCCAACATCAAGTTTTGACGTTTCACGGTTTGGGGCAAGGAATCTTCTATTGTCATAGTGAATAATGCCCCAGTATTGAACTCGCACCAATGAATGCACCAATGAGTTTTTCTGTTCAAAAAATTTATGTGTCAGTACTCTCAAACGGTGAGGGAAAACATCGTGAGGAAACTGACATGTTGTAAATTCTAACAAGTTCTATAACATGACGAAAGGAATCTCTTGAGGCCCAAAATCCTTTCACCACACTGTTTCGAAAGAAACTAGTGACTTGTCAAGAAGAAGAACAGGCATTTTTATTTTTATTTTAATCTACATTTTGTTATGTATGAATTTATTAAATTAATCCATGATATTAGTAATGTCTAAGTAAAAGACATACCATAGTGTTCCCTGTGTCCGTGTCGGCGACTATGTGCCGCACGGCCGAGGCCACGGAGAACAGCAGCGCGAACACGAAGCCGACCAGCAGCGCTTGCGACTCGTACAGCGACGTCTGGAAACTGTAGCAAACACAATATCTCAGTCAAAGACAATACGTATCACTATCACTACATAGTATAAAACAAAGTCGCTTTCTCTGTTCCATGTCCCCGTGTATGCATACAAAGGGGTATGCTTAAATCTTTAGAACTACGCAACGGATTTTGATGCGGTTTTTTTTAATAGATAGAGTGATTCAAGAGGAAGGTTTATTTATTATTTTATGCATGATATAGTAGAAAAACAATGTGCACCCGTGCGAAGCGCGGGCGGGTCGCTAGTCTAAATATATATAACTCAAAGGTGACTGACTGACTGACTGACATAGTGATCTATCAACGCACAGCCCAAACCACTGGACGGATCGGGCTGAAATTTGGCATGCAGGTAGATGTTATGACGTAGGCATCCGCTAAGAAAGGATTTTGATCAATTCTACCCCCAAGGGGATAAAATAGGGGATGAAAGTTTGTATGAGATTTTCAAAGTAAACGAGCGCGAGCAAAGCCGCGGGATCAGCTAGTTTAGTATAAACAAGGACCACTTTGACTGATCTTCAAACTATGTGACTCTAGGTGCCAGTCCCACGCGACCAAAGCCGAGAAGAACAGCCAACAAACATAACAAAGCATTGCCTCGTAAGTCACGCATGATAGGAACGTGCCCTACAATGCACTGCCCTGCGTCAATCAACTTGAGGCATACAGATGTTAAGCCTCATGTACCTGTAATTACACCGGCGACCACACTTTTCAAACCGAAACACGCGGCAGAAAAAGGCGTGGTGGTTATACTTCCCCAGACGAGCCCTTCGAAGGCTTGAATTGCTTGACTTCGGTATACGCTATAAAAATGTATAATAACACAATATACTCACAAGTCCTTCCTATAGCAGGGATAGGGCTCCTGCTGCGTATACACCGCCCAGTCCACCTCGTCTTCCACCTGCCTCTTCCTCCTAGAGCCCTCCATCACCTCCCCAGCCCGCGCCGCCTCCGCCGCCAGCTGGATGATAGCCTTGTCTACCATGTCCTGGATCTGCACGAAGCCACGGAAGTAGCGCATGTTTTCGATGAAGCTGGCTTCCGGTCCTGGAGTCCACATACTGTACAAAAGGATTGTGTGAGTTAAGGTACTGACACACATGTCCACTCGACCAACTTCAAACACTCAACCAAAGTCAAATCAACCAACATACGACCAAATAAGCATGCTTATTAATAACACGACCTGCTCACACGTGCTTTTATTGAGCAAGGCTCGAAAAAAGCATGCTTTTGGCTCGAAAATAAGCACGTGTACCTTTACGATGTTGTTTGGAATATGTCACCGATGACAGCGATAAGACTGATAAGAATGAGATTCGCCTAGTTGAGCGCTAGTTGGTATATTATTATTATTCATTTATTTCGGATCCATAAAAAATCCATACAATAACATATACAAGTAATACAAAAACAATTATAACTTTACACAAAAACTTATAACTAAACACATAAATAATTTATAATATTTATATTTTTTTATTTAATTTGGATAGCAAAATCTCCTAATATTAAGACGCAAACAGCCTTTTTTACTTGTTTTTGTACTGAATTAAACTTTTAGGCAAGAAACCGTTTTTCATATTATTTACTGAAACTGCCGATTTTTCAGAACTGTGTACCTTCAGCAGCTTTATATATTCAAAAATATTGAAATGCGTGAGATAGAAGTTATTTGACGGCTGTCAACGTTTAAATGGTTGAATAACTTACTAATTCTTCATTCGAACTGTGGTCGGTGCATTTTCAATGTCCATTCTGATTTTATACTCCACATTGCTGAAGTCACTGTCCAGCTTATCTGCATTCAGGAACACGAGGCCTGCAAACGTTACAAATACCCACTAGAAATTTAGGTCATCTAATTGGAAAATTTTGACCGACCAGTAACAGAACTATGCTTTTAACGAAACTCTAAGCAAATCGCCCAATTTGTCTGTAAGATTGCTCGCTGCCATAACTCGAACATTAAAAAACAATATCTGGGTGAGCGAGTTTTGCTCGGTTGCTTAGCAAAAAAAACATTTTTTTTAGATCGATTTATCGCCCCATACACATAGAAATACAATTCCAAATCGCCGAAGTCTGTAAGATCATCGCTCGCTTCCCTCACTATCAATCTATCTATCTAGATCGATCATCGAAAAATACAAATTTCATGTATATCGTTGGAGCCGCTTCTGAGATTAATATAATATTTTTTTTCGAATGGTTATATAATGCTGGTATAATCGTATGACGATTGCCGACAGCGTTACCGGACGGTTATTAAGATTATATTTAGTAAGTAATATATTTATTTATATACAAGTATTGTTCGTTTAAAGTATAAAGCCGGGTCCGCAGCGCCGTGTTTTCGTGTTTTCTAACATCATAACATGTTTACAAAATAGAATAGGGGCGTGGCTTAACAGTTTTGTTAGCAAAAACACAAAAACATGTTTGCCGAGACAAATGGATAACATCACCCGCGTTCGCCTGCGGGGAGGGGAAGCGTCGTATTTTATGTTCGCACTCATTGAAGCAAGACGTCATTCGTTCGTTCACTCGTTGAGGTTATGTTTTGAATAATTTTGAGTATTTAAATCTTTTAGTATGTGATAAGTTGTTTTGTATTCCGAATCTATCATCGATTTTCAGTTCTTGATAAATATTGAAGGAACGAGGTAGCAGGTAGGGTCGGACCCGGAATCTATTTCGGTTACGTCTTTGTAGAACTAAATCCACTATAGCTATTACAGCTTCTACGTCCTCTTCGTCGGAACTCATTTTTGAAATGAATTGGAATGAAACAAAAACAATAAACAAAACAGAACACACCAGACGGGCTGTTTTAAAAACATGTTCTGCTTAACATGTTATGTAACATGTTTTGTTAGAAAATTGGCGCTGCGGACCCGGCTTTAGATAGCACAGTGTCAGGTTCATCATCATCATCATCTCAGCCCGGTGTCCCCCACTGCTGGGTATAGGCCTCCTTCATTTTCTGCCAGCCTCCTCTGTCCTTTGCGTCTCGGGTCCAGGTGTTTCCAGCGACCCTTACGATGTCAGCGACCCTCACGATGTCGTCGACCCATCGCGCTATCGGTCGGCCTGATTTCGGCCACCATTCGGTCAAGGCTTTACTCCACCGGCCATCACCACGTCTGGCAAGGTGTGTTGGTTACCGGCGCTGAACTCATTGAGCGCGGAGAGCCTGCCGGCCTCGCGCATGAGAGCGGACTCGTCCGGCGCGCCCTGGAGCCGGTCCAAGTCGAAGCAGCGCAGCAGATCCGAGGCCTTCGCTAACAGCTTGCCGATGCCCTGCATATACAACAGTGAATGAATGAATGAATGAAAATGCTTTATTGTACACCTTACAAACTAACAAAAAAAATGAGACAAAGTATAACAAATAGAGATATGTACAATGGGCGGTCTTATCGCTAACAAGCGATCTCTTCCAGACAACAATGTTACTTATTGCAAGAAGTCAAAGTCAAAGTTAAAATGTATTTATTCAATAAAATCGCAAGGATCACTTTGAAACGTCTTAGAGCTAGAGGTGGCTTTAGGTGACAGTTTAACGCGACCAAAGCTTAATAGAACCAACAAGTTTACAGCTTGGTTTCTATGTTAGTTTCGAGTATCAGACTTCACTCGCTAGTAGAGTCATCTACGCGTGAAGTTACCTTTTCTCCTAATTATCAGACATGAAACTAAACACCGACGTTTGGTCATGGTTTATTTGATAAAATTATTTATTAATGTCATGAATCATTAAATTATTTTAATGATTCATGACATTTATTATTATTATTCATTTATTTTCAGATTTACATCCATAGGTACAATATTAATAACACAACAAACACACAACTTACAACTAAACACGTAAATGAAATATAATACAGAATAACTTAGCAAAATGTCAAGAAATTTTACTAAGTAAATTTAACTTGTCTTTTTTTTTTGTTCAATGATTATTAATTTTATTTAATATGTAGGGACATGCTGTGACTTTATTGTGTTATTAGTATAGATTTAAATTAATTATAATATTGTATTTTTTAGATGTAACTAACATTCATATATAATTTTTAACACAATTATGATTGAAAAAAAAAAAAATCACAAGGACCACTTTGAAACGTAATAAGCTATAGCGTAGTGTTATAGAAACAACTGTTACCTTCTCTACTGTGTAACTTGTGAAGAGAGAAGAGAAGAGAGATTTGTGTAAGAGCGATCTCTTGAGAAGAGCAATAGCAGCTCTTTGTGTATCCGGATTTCGGAGAACCATGCCTATTTCTGCCGCCAAGCAGCGTCAATGTGATTCAGTTTGAAGAGGGTAAGTGCCGGTGAAATGACAGGCACACAAGATGATGGCCGCTGGGTAGTGCATCGTAGGGCACGTTCTTAACGTGCGTGATTTGCGAAGCAATGTTTTGTTATTAGGTGATGGGTACCACTCAAATCATTTATTGCTTGTGAGTCCAGGTTACAATAAAACTATTAGATGGTAGGTTGGTGTGGTTTGGGATCTCCAAATCCTGCTTCTTAGCACATCAAATGAGACATTTTCTTACTATCTACTCTAGAAAAAAGCTTACATTCAAATCCCCCACTTTTTGAAACATGCCACCGACATCCACGTCCACGTCCAGGTCGACATCCCCCAGGAGCTGCTTCCTCAGAGCCTCCAGTGCTGGGTTGGAGACGAGCTGCTGCAGCGCCACCACTCCCTCGCGATGTGACGTCACTCCTCGCAGCGCGGGCAGCGCGGACGAAAACGAATGCACGAGCGATGTCATCCGAATCATGTCGGCGAACGATGCGTTGGCCTGGGGGTAGCGGGTTTGGTGTTTAGGTAGCTTGAACAAATTTGTATAAGCCTTATACTAATTATTGATAGTGCTGTTTATAGTAGAGCTTTAGACTAGGAAAGAAACAAAAATATTTGTCAAATTTTAAAACACAGACACAAGACATTTGAAGTATTAATAGTTCTGTTTCTACTTTAGACGTACGTAAAAAGAAAAAAATACAATATTTATTTGACATGAAGGAAATGTTTACGATAGCAATATAACATACATGGACACAACACAATATTTATCCCAAAACTTATTTGTACATGACGAGTATATGTCAAGTGCACATCATTCCAGTTATTCTAGGGCACTGGAATGTATTATTATAGTCCAAAGTATAGGTCACGTCCTGTAAAAAACGCTGGAAGGGGGTCTGCGGTTACACTACAAGTGTTGACTCCCTCCCCTCCTCCCTGGAAAAAAGTTGAGGGGTGTGATGGCGCACTTGCGCCACTCCACTTTTTTCCAGCGTTCTTTTTACATGACGCGACCTCCATACCTTCTGTATAATGGCATGCACACGCTCCGTCTGCGGCGCGTACAGTATCCTGCCCATCAGCAGAGGCTTCACAAAGCTCCACACGATCTTCCCGCCCTCCATCGACACTATCTCCTTGTACATGGAGCGGCAGAACTCCGCTGTAACAACAGCATTCACCTTTACCCCTCCACGGCTCAAGTCAAAGAATAAAAGCGCAAGGATCATTATGAATCGTCTAAAGCTAGGCGGATCAGGGTGCCAGTTCGAAGCGACCAAGCCTAGAACAGGTGGATGAAAAACGAGTATGACTATTTGCCGTGTCGAATTATAATAGTGCTATTAGTAGAATGGTCGCGCCATAAGGAATACTAACTACTTACTGCATGTTGTGGGTCCTAATGTAATGTTTGGACGTACCTCTGACCCTTCACCATACACCTCCACCCACAGCCTAAAGAAGTCCACTGCTGGACATAATAATATATCTCCCCTATACGTCATGCGGGGGGGGGGGGGGGAGTTGTCATGGCCACAACGCTTGGCAGGCGGATTGGTGACCGCAGTGTTGATGGTGTTATCTCAGGAAATGCTGCTGCCCATTTCCCGGTGTGTTTCCTCAGTCGCCTTTTACGACATCCACGGGAGGTGATGGAGGGGTCCAATTCTATGCCGGGGTTCCACGGCTAAGCTCTGACCCTCAGTCGTCCTCAAAGTATCTGGAGTTAGTACTTGATACTAAGAGATCTGAGAGGAATATCTACCGTGCCTGGGGATCAAAGCGTGAAGCTGTTCCAGTGTTAGGTTAAGAGTGGTACATACTGGGCTGCGCGTCGAGCTGCGGCTGGCTGAGGGCGGCGGGCGCCTGGTCCTTCGACTTGATGATGGAGCCGACGACGCGCGGCAGGCGGCTCGAGAACGGCGCGCCGCACATCATGTTGCCGGCGTTAGCGAGGAACGAGGACGCTGTGCACAAACAACATTTCTGTTCCATTTTCGTATTCAAAAGTAACTCGAAAAATCGTTTATGGACTTCTATCTAACTAATCTTATACCTATGTAATGTAACTAATCTTATATGTCTTATGTGTAATGCCATGATAATTTTAATTTTATTGTTAGTTGTAAATATTGGCATGCCAATGACTTGGTGAAATATGTGAAACCACCTACCTACCTACTAAGAACCAACTTTTAACCATATTCCTCGCAAATAACCATTTCATTTCAATAATGCTGGACAATCCACACAGCACCATCTAGCCTCAAAGTAAGCTACGCAAAGCTAGTGTTATTGGAGGTGTTTGGAGTTATATACTACACAGATAGAAATTTTTTATTATACATAGAAAACACCCTGACCAACCGAACAAATTCCTGCAGATCGTACACAAATTTGTTCCGAGGCGGAAATGGAACCCGCAACCTCTTGCGTCGCATGCGGACTCTCGCCCGCTGCGCCACTGAGATCCTCAATAACATAACAAAGATAGCTTTGAGGGGGTGATCTACGTGCCAGTTCCACTTGAACAAGCCTAGAAGACGTTATTTTAATCCTGGAACCCATAGTCAGGGAAACCAGAATAAACCAAACGCTTGAAGTCATGAATGTAGGATTGGCAGTAAATACTGTACGCATAAATGGGTCAGTAAATGACTATCTGCATTAGTATGAAGATGATTAGTAATTTAGAGTAACGATATCCGTCAAGAAAAATCAAGGGATAAATAATTTAAAGTTGGATACTACAAACTTTACATATTTTCCACTTACACGAAATCAGATTCCCAACTGAACTGAACTCCTTCAAGTTCTCAAAGAGCGGCTCGTTCCCCAGATCTTCCATCAGGTCTCCGAGGCTGCCCTGCAGGGTCGGCAGCATGGCAGCCATCCGAGGGAACCTCTCCAGGACCTGGGACCCTTGCGCGGGCGTCAGGTCTGATGCGGAGTACAGCTTACTGAGGAGGTGTTCTTTCACCTATAGAAAAGCATTTACTTGGTTTAACAGTCAGGATCACGCCATGGGTATCGGAAGCTACGAGGCTTCGAAACAAACATTTTTGAATCAGAAAACAGTAAACACATTGTTCCGCCCTTTTTTACCTGAAGAACACCTCGCAACTTCCTCGTCTTATTAGGTACTGTTGCGCCCCGCGGTTTCACTCGCGCAGATTTCAATCCCGGTATTTCCACGGGATAAAAAGTAGCTTATGTGCTGATCCAGACCATAATCTCTCTGCCAAGTTTTATCCAGATTGGATTTAGCCAGAGTCTGACAACTCGTGAGTTCTCATCACGCCCGATAAAGACACGCATTTTCGTAAAAAACCTCACGATACAGAAATGGTACAGTTTGTAAACTTACCAACTGTACCATTGTACAGTGCAGGTCAGTTGATCTGCACTGTGTATGAATCAAAAATGAACGTCCCCAGCATTTTACCAAAAACTGGGAAATAGTACACCATTCTATTTAAATCCATGAATTCTTACCTTTTCAATAACCGGCATGAAATTGGCATTCCCCATCAGCACCATGGCTACATCCTTGGCGACGTCATCGCGCAAGTCACAGAACTGTTCCACGGTGGCCGCGGACACCTCCTCGGCGGAGACCACGTCGTCGGTGTCTCCGGGAGACAGGACCTCGGACATGGAGTCCATGTCGCACACGAACTGCCTGATGCGGAAGTCACGGTCTTTGGACGCCACGACCTGTGGGAGACCATGGAGGTACAGGACCCAGTTACATTATTGATTCCATTGTCAGCCCGCGTACCTACTTATTATACCACTTACTAACAAAATGGATAAAACATTTTGAAGCTATCATGGTTATGAACATACAACTGTGCCGAAATATCGGGAAACAATCAAACTCACAAATCATGGTAAATATCCCGTTTAAATGAAAATTAAAAACTTTATGATTTGTTTTGTTTGTTTTGATTACTTTAAAATCATATAATCAGAACTAGTGGATATTTTTGCCTGTGAATGTGTGCCTGTGTTTCGGTTGTAAGGGTGACTTATAAACATAATCATGAGCCTTAACAACTGTGGGTATGCCCTAGGTTGAGTTCCTATTCTGGAGGCAACGCTTTGCATTAGAGATTGCCTATCCAAATAAAACCTGATGTAATCCAAACTGTATGGAAATTATAGTAATTTGTGTATCTATTGTTGGTAATCCTAAATAAATAAAAAAACAAGACAATGTAAGCGCCAGGTTCACTAACCGGTTTCAGCTGAAGGTACCCGGCATGTATCCTGGGCGCAGCCAGCGACCAGAAGTTGGTGTTATTGATGCCCAGCGCGCTGAGCTCTGACTCCACGGCGTCTTGGTTCAGGAAGAACGTGGACACCTTTACTGGAAACGAAAAGAAAACATTGAAGACTTTTACGTACTGGTACACAAGTACCTATCCCTACTAATATTATAAATGCGAATTAGACCCTGAGAAAGGACATAGGCTACCTTTTATTGCGAAAAGTACGCAGACGAAGTCGCGAGTACCAGCTAGTTTGAAATAAAGGCAACATATTTATACTATTTGGAGATCACCAGGCACGGTAGATATCCCCTCAAATCTCTTGGTATCAAATATGAATGTTAGATTCTTTGAGGATGTCAAGGGGGGTAGTCAGAAGTATGTCCAAACAGTGCATTTGGCACATACCCACATTTTGCAGTAGTAAGTATTACTGACAGGTTGCAAGCCACAGCGGTGATCGCTAAAATAACTGATTTCTCACGATGTTTTCCTTCACCGTTTGTGCATTGCGCACATACATTTTTAGATAGGAAAAATTAATTGGTGCACGTCCGGATCATAACCTTCATGATCGGAAGGAATCTGACAATAAATTAATATTTTCCACGTACACCTGAGATCCGCCTCCTCCAGCAGGTACGTCTTGAGCTCATGCAGGGTCCGCAGCCCCGCCGCCAGCGCCTGCAGGTCCTCCTCTAGGGCGGCTCCCTTCAGCAGCGGGTGCAGTTCTGATATCAGGCCTTCCAAGCTGGAAACATTACACAAGAATATAGTCACGGCTGTGATCCGTCACGGTCGACATACTCTTTTGAAGAATACCAGCTGCTCTCACTCACAGGACCCACTACTAATACTTGCGTTCAAATTCATGTTGAACAATCGTATATTTTTTAGGCAGACTATGTTTATAAATTACCAAGTAGGTATTTTAGATGTGCTAAAAATTATTCAAAACTAAATTGAATTGTAAATAAAAACTGTAGGTACATAACTTTAACTTATATGAACAAACAATGATGTACACTTTAAAATGACCATTATTTTGACGTGTATCATCCATTGCACTGTCAACTCTCATGTACCTATACTTCAAATTAAATTAACTAAAAATCTAAATACAACGATTCGAGCATCACTGTTTACAGTAAGAAATAGTACGAGTTCTTATCTTTACCTACTGCTTCTCTGACTCCAGCCAGTGATTAGAGGATGTCTTCAACATGGCCCCATCGGAACAGGAGGCCTTCAACATGTATTTCCCTAAACAGGAGGCCTTCAACATGTATTCCCCTAAACAGGATGCCTTCGAAATGGCCTCACTTGAACATGATGCCTTCAACGTAGCCTCACCTGAACAAGATGCTATCGACAGCATCATCCATCATGACCCTGGCCCCCACATCCAGCGCGGCTGCCAGCCTGCCCTCCACTACGCCTGTGACGTCCATCGCGCTGGCCACGCCCGCCAGCCGCGCTGTGTGCGACAGGATACCTTCCACGTGGCGCAGGATCGAGCTGATGAAGGAGAACTGCCAGTATTCTGACGTTTGGAGAGCTGGCAGCTGGAATTATATAAATTAGATGACAATAAAACATCGTTGGACAAAAGGTACAAGCATAAGTTAAGTGAGCCAAATAAAACAGAAGGGCGCTGTATGTCGAATAAGAAAATCAAGGAATAAGAAAATAATTTAATCAGCTTTCTGGTTGCATTGTATAAACTGTTGTTTAGTTTGGGGCTAGATTGCGCTTTGTGAAATATCTTGTTTGTAGAAACCAAAAATTTGATCCTAATGCATTGAAATGAAATCACTTTGAATAACTGTAAGAAATAGGTGAATTAAGAGTTGTTCTTTGCTATTAGGCCAATTAGAACCTTACTAAAACTTGGCTGCTGAACATTCTATATCAGGGCTTTGCCAACATGTAGTACTCACATCAATTTCTATTTTGCTTCTGTTCAAGTTGTGCACAACCGCAGAGAACATGTCCCCACAATCGTTGTCTTCGCAAATGTGTTCCCATTTATTGGTCCTTAGTCTGAGAAGGTTTTCTATGTCCCCAGCACCACTGTTAGCCTGTTATTTTAAATTAGATGTATATTTCAACAGCATCATCTTGAAGATCTCAACTGACAGGTCTCCCTTTTTTTATTCCTCAAACCGTACCAATAACCCATACAATATACCCTGTGTACGACTACTCTAAACCATTTTAAATGTTCAAGATGTAAATTAGATAAATAAAATGAAATGTCTAGAAGAGGTTTCGCTTATCAACCACACAAGTAAATTGGTGTCGATCGGATGCAGCTGATATTTCAATAAGATCATTAGAGCTAACAAAAACTAAAATCATTAACTCAACCAAGACATAGACATAGACAATACAACTAACCAACTAGGACATACTTTTAGCCAAATCAAAGCTAAGTCCTATAATGAATGTATCTAAATATCCAGTCACTTCATCTCCTTACCTCGCGTAAATTTACATCAGCCTCCATCACGTCCAAAACCACCTCATCATCACTGACCAACCCTTCCAAGGTGGACCCTGCATTGAGGTATTCCTTCAAAGGCCGGTACACGTCCAGTTTGGCAGCCACGACTGCATACAGATTCTTGAGGAAGGGCAGTTCCGTTACTCCCTCTACTTGGTGCAAGTGGGGAGCCTCAGCGCGAAGCAGCTTGGCTGTGTGAGCCAGGACTTGGAGGAATCTGGTGGAATAGAAACGGGAGATTTGGTGGCGCCACTGCAAACTAGTGCTGTATGATGGGGGTCAGAGCGTTTACAAAATTTTACCTATGTCCCTATGTATGCTTAAGTCTTTAAAACTACGCAACAGATTTTGTTGCGGTTTTTTTAATAGATAGAATGATTCAAAAGGAAGGTTTATATGCATGCAGGTATAATACATGCATGATATGTGCACCCGTGCGAAGCAAGGGCGCGCGGGCGGGTCGCTAGTTTATTTATAAAATGCTGTGGCCCTTTTTTGTCACAATAGGTTTGTTGCAACTTCTTTATGTGGGATGTGGGAGATTTTTCGATGAGTTCCATTCAACATTTATAAAGACAACATAGACCATGGACGTTGCATATTTATGGCTTCTTCGTGTGCAAATCGTGGCCGTCGTCTGTATGCGGCGAAGATACTATAATAGCTCGCTATACAGTCAGATAACATTATAATATCTTCCTATAACGGTATCCTATGAAGCTGGCCCAAAGTCTGGCTTGCGATCTTGCGATAATCGTATGGCGAGCGTGAGATTAAATATTATAGTGTCTTTGTCGTCTGTGATGCGCTTTACTTGTCAGCCTAACTCTTACATGTCTTGTTTTATAATGCACTAGCCTAAACCTACTTTTTACTTTTGTCTCATTTTAAGTAAACTGCAAATCTTTGTGAAAATAAATTATTTTAAACAATCTAAAAAAATAGACACAGAACTTACAATGTAGCATTTCCGAATTCATTCCTAGTAACATTATGCGCTAAGCATTCCGTCAGCTTAGTGGTGGGCGCTCGGATGTCGTCCAGGAGATGGACTTCCACCAATGCTAGGAACTCATTCATTGACTTGTTCAGCTCGTATTTGGTGTAGTTGCGGCTTGATATCAACTGAAAATTTATAATTTATTTAGCAATTTCATTTAAAGAGACATACCTAGACCTTATTTTACTATACATACTTCAGGCAAATACATACATTTCAAAATGTATAGTACAAAGCAATTTGGAGTGGCAAAGACATTTCTGAACTCCACTTCCACTTATTTAAGAAAGTTTAAAAATTACATGATCTTTTTGAAATCTAATTGTCATCATCATCAGCTTGTAGAAGAGTGCTACTGGATTTAATGAAACTTCCCGTTCATTTACACATTTCCTGCTGATGACTAGCAAGTAGTAATCTTCTGACCTCTCTGACAAACATGTCCCAGTGGAAATCGTTCTTGAGCGTGTAGTAGACGTCGGCCAGGTCCATGGTGTGCAGGTGACACAGCAGGTTGTCGTACTCCTGCTTCTTGAACACCTGCAGGTTCAGCTGCTTGAACCACGACGTCAGTTGAGAGCACAGCGTGCACTCACTGTCAAATACATAGATAGGAAATTAATTTAGCATAGCATTCGTACAGACGAATATAATGCTAGAGAGCACTCTTTGATAGCAAAAGATACCGTGCCATTCAACAATTTTGTCTTCTTACCTATTATTCAAGAAGAGAGTCCCAGCATCAACACCGTTATATAAAACTCCAAAAGTGACTTTCGTGAGAGTTTCCTTCGACAGCAGATTCATAATGTCTGCCCTCAGCACTGCTAGCTTATCTGCGGTGACCCAGGCGGGCCTGAGCGGCTCCTTGGGCCCTTCCGCGATGAGGCCTAGGTTGGACTCGATGTAGCTTATATCAGAGTTGAGAGCATTGTAGTCTACCTCAGTGGAGAGTTTAAGAGAAGGTTCGTAGATCTGGAAATTGATTTATTTTTCTATATTGGTCTAAAGCAGAAGGAAAACAAGAATGGGAAAGACCAAGTACCTACTTAAGTTGTTTGGTACAAAAAAACAAGGTCAAGGTTTGGGATGTGATCTCTAAGAGTTTTCAGAGTAAGTGGATTGATGGAAAACCAGCTAGGGGAAGACATATTAAATGCGAGGAGGACGCAAATAACCTTGAAATTTTAGTGTAAGTTAGCGGGGTATATATGATGCATTATCGTTGGTACACAGGATACAAATAAATTCAGAAGGAATAAGCTAAGTATTGGTCATAAAAAAGTTGCGATTTACAGTTCAATGAACTTCGCTAATGATTTCGAAAATCAAGGTCTTTACTATGTCAGTCAGAATTGACATAACTATAAGTTTATATACTACCTGAGCAGCAAACAGCATTGGCGGTATTTCTCTGTACAGCGTGACCGTATCCAGTGCACAGGCCTGCTGCTGCAGAGCGGACAGCGCGCCCGTGGAGTCAGGCACGTACCCCGAGAGGACCAGGTCTGCGCGGCAGGAGTCCGACTCGTTCATCCTCAGCTCGCGAATGAGCTTCACTATCTGGAAATTGAGGATACTTAGAGCTCTTTTTGCCTCGTACAGCAAAGTACTAGCTTTGCTGTGTTTTGTGGAAGATTGTGGTTATTTTGTCAGTGTAAAGGTAATTATAAGCACATGAGACTTAATGAGATATGCATGCTTCATGGACGCAGGGAAATTCAAATTCAACGTAGGTCACGTTCTTCTCGTGCATGACTTGTGACATGACTCACAAGGTTAAAAATACCTATAGGTAATGGTAACATCAACAACATGCAGTCTGATATTCAAGCACGATGTTATGCCTCGTTATATTGGGCACTTTATCTCGATTCTCCACAGTATAAGTAATTGTGTCGTATTTGTTAATATCTCACTTACATGAATACCGTCCAGATTGTTCAAAATGTTGCCTGCAATTTCGAATCCCTGTTCTATAAATCTGAAGAATAAGGTTACATCTGGCCCATCATACAAAGTCCTCAGTTCCTTCCACCAGTCCTCTCCTGAAAGGAAACTGAGGAGGACTCGGTATCCTTGCATGTTGGACTGCAGGTACTTGAGGTAGATTGGTAGGCCGAGGTCGTACGAAAACTTGATTGAGTGTTTCAGGGAGTTTACTAATTGAGTTCTGAAAGAAGAAATATAGTGAGAGGTTGCCATGAGTAAGAAAAGAGTGAGCACCGAGATGACAAATAATAGATCAGAGTGAAGAAAGAAAATCTGTCATGTCCTACTCTACTTGCCGAGAGATCATCCTTTATGAGGGATTTAGTGCAGCCGACTGTATTCTTCAGAGTGTCGAGTTGTCCAAGGGGATATTTACCGTGATGGAATAATAATCAGAGCTTAATATAATTTTATGCTTAAAGGAATTCTAAGGTTTGTATATTTGACAAGACTAACCTGCTATTCAGAAACTCGAAAACATCAGTAACGTTATTCTCATTCCCGCTCTGCAACATCTTTATCCAGTTCATCAAGCTTCGTCTTGCATCTTCGTAGTCACCCATCACCTCTTCCATAACAGCTCCATACAGAACTGTATAGTTTTTCGCACATATTTGTGTTTTAGTTCTCACTTCATCCACTAAGATGACTTTGGAGTTATTTGCTTTCATATCGCTGCACATAGTGTTCATAGCATCGACGAGTGTGTAATTATCATTGTTTGTCCATAATAGATCTGTGAGCAAATCGTAATGCATGGCGATGGCGTCAACTGCTTTCCGTTTAAAAACGTTCTTCATGGTTTTTAGATCAGCCGTTATTGTGGCTATGTTTTCTTGATCGATATTTTTGTTGACTACAAAGTTTTCATCTATGGTCAGATTGGTTATCGCTGTAGCTATTTTGTTAACTATAGCTACAACTCTGGTCAAATACACGTTCGACATGAACTGTTTCATATTGGCATTACTGAACACTTTATACGTATCATCCGTCTCGTTCAGTCTATAACTGAGTATTTTATCTATGAAGGTGGCTAGGTTTTTCTTCATAATATCCATTTTAAGTTCGTCTTTGGCTGTGGTTTCATTTTTATTCGCAGCGTTGGTTATGAGATCGGCTAAAGCCATGCCTTTGGTAAATGCACTTTCAAAATTACTTGTAGAATTTTGAACAGGGAACGAGTAGAAGTAGTATTGCTAGAAAACAATCGTTATTAGTACCCACTTTAGACTCTGCAGCCATACTATTATCGAGTACAACTTGTTAAAATACTTACAGGTTTAGCTACCAAATTGAAAAGTACATTGTCATCTCTCGGCAGAGAGAGCCAGTAAATCAGAGAAGGACAGATGTATGGTCTGACACGTCTGATGTCTGAATGCTGGATGGGGCTGTCGGGGGCAGGAGTGAGGGCTGACACTAAGGCATCACAGTCCCAGAACTGGGTTAGTGATGCTCGCCGGACCTGGACAATATTTTTGTTGAATGTATGTCCATGTAATTAACAGATGGATATTTTTTTAATATAACTAGGACTCACCTGGCTCATGAAGCCGTAATCGAAGTAAGAGTTGATGAGCACACCCATAAACTCTGGCAGTTTGTCGTAAAGCATGTAGAGCGAGGTGGTGCGCGTGAAGCCCATCACCTGCAGCAGGTTATGTTCAGGAGCTGGAACGAAGAGAAAAATACATAATACAACACAAACACTATCATACTTATAAAGCACTGCGTTTAACAAAAGCTGTCCAATTTTTTGCGAGACAACATTTGATGTATCAACTCTGTACTTGGCCAAATTCAATGTGAAAAGTTTGAATCACTTAATCTACAATCTTTCACTGTGTTTCAGACATTTCAAAGTAATCCTGGTGATTTATTTATTAAAGAACATTGTTACCTCAGTAACCTTCTAGCTCTAGAAAAAATATAGCACTTGTTTACCATTGACTTCGGTGAAGTAGATGGTCATATCCACAACAACACTCTCGAAGACAACAGACATCACTTGCAGTGCTTTCTTCCAGAGAGCGCGGCTCTCGGGCCGGCAACCCTCGGCGTAGGAGTCGCTGATGCAGAGGACATAGCTCTCCCAAAGTGTGTTTAGGGAGACGTTAGTATTGACTGAGGTGTCGATCGAGTTGAGGACTGTGTCAAACTTTGACAAGAATTTTCTGAAAATGAATTAAACTTTTTAGGATCCACTTTTGCTATAGATAGATAGAAGATAGAAAGTACTTTATTGCACACAACGGATTTATATCCGTTTGTAGTTTTAAGTGTGTTTTTTGTTATCAAAAAACACACTTAAAACTACAGAGTACAATGGGCGGTCTTATCGCTAAATAGCGATCTCTACCAGACAACCTTTGCTATTCTAAATCTTTGATCTGAGCCACGCAGTTCGCCTTTTTTGGCCATTGATTAGCATTATATTAAAAACCTACCCTATCATCTTATTCCCCGCCGCACTACTGGCAGCATCTAGTGCATACTTCCACGCCTTCATCAGTCCAAGGTGTTTCTCGGAATCTTCATCCCGTACAATGTATTCGAAGGCTTCTTTCACCAGCACCGCATCATCAATCATACCGTTGAACGCGGAAGACATATTGAGGAATATGTGTGGGTCGTATTGTGTAGTGTTCCATGCTAGGGATGTCTGAAATTTTGTGCAATTTAGCTTCACTCATGCATGCTGTATTTTTAAGTTATATATAAAAAGTATTATTTTGGAACTTTGGGCGGGCAACACATCGAACGCCCTTTGAAAACATATCGAAAATTTAACACGCTAATTTCTGATGATAAAGACCATTTGACATTGTAATGAGGTAAAAAACTAGGCACGCCTAAGCATGGAGAAACGTACATTCATTGGAACATTTTTGATCTTCAGATAGTGCATCCATTCGTCTTGCAGTGCTCTATCCATGCAAAGTAGAGCCTCCAGGGCCAGCACGGCTTCCTTCGAGTATGTTGTCATCGGCAAAAGTTCTGAGAGGCTAGTGGAACACGGCCAGGGAGGAGATGTATTCATGAGGGACATCACTGGTTCTATCTGCAAACAATATCGTTATGACCCACTAGATTGTAACCACGGCTTCGACGGTGGTCATCATTCGGTGGTGGTCAGTACTACTACAATCGACAGCTCTTTATGAGTTTGTTTATGTTTTCCAACTTAATCTCGTGAGTTCTTTAGGTTGAAATAGTTTTTACTAACTGCCAAGGTTCATCCATGGAAGAATGAACAGGGTGGAAATAAAAATGGTTCCAAGGTCTGCGAAAATTAGTTCCAGGTTTATCCATGATGATATCC
Organism: Plemyria rubiginata; assembly: GCA_963576535.1. Classification (NCBI taxonomy): domain Eukaryota; kingdom Metazoa; phylum Arthropoda; class Insecta; order Lepidoptera; family Geometridae; genus Plemyria; species Plemyria rubiginata. The sequence continues at coordinate 10,164,928 of OY754928.1, forward strand.
ATGATAGTATCTGCGATAGATCTAGTAGATGCGTGTTACTGTTATAAATAATAATAATAAATAATGCTGGACAATCCACACAGCACTATCTAGCCCCAAAGTAAGCTATTCAAAGCTTGCGTTGTGGGTACTAGATAACTGATATATTTAATACATTATATACTTACATAGATAGATATTTTTTTTATTATACATAGAAAACACCCAGACCATCGGAACAAATTTCTGCAGATCGTACACAAATTTGTTCCACGGCGGGAATCGAATCCGCAACCTCTTGCGTCGCAGGCAGGCTCATGCCCGCTGCGCCACAGAGGTCGTCGTCTGTTATACACGACACAGGAACTTCTTGTGATCAGAACTACTATGTATGAAACAAAATCCATAAGCGAGGTACTTACATTAGTATCATCATGAACAATGATGTTGACAGAATCGACGATCAGCTGAGGCAGGTTCGGGATGATGACCTTCATGGCCTCTGCTGTTGTTGGTGGTAGTTTAGATGTATGAGTTGTATTAGTTAGTAAAGCTGCAATTACACAAAAGGCACTGATTATTATTTAAACTTTTGAACTACCACCGGCGATCTTCGGAATTCCTGGTAGTAAACGTTATTGTAGTAATCGTAGCGTGTGCTGCTTTAAAATCCTTTGATCATTATTTATTGCACATCAAGTAAGACTAGGATTAAAATGACACCACACTGATGATTCCATTCGAGATTTAAGAGAAGTTGAAAATAGTATCTGACTTAATGAATACAATTATGTTTGTTCTTACCAGTGACAAGTTGAACAGTGTCGTCGATGACACACAGCGGGCCGATGGCATTGGTTATAGCAAATTTAATTTTCAACCAGGTTTCACTCATCATGTTGAATATTCCGTGGTCCATAAAATCTAGCAGCCGGAAGCCTAAGTTTATGCTGAAAGTATAAAATGTCTAAAACTAGTTAAAAATATTCATTTTCTTTTTCATTCATAATCTTGAAAAATCTTTAAAGGCATAAATTATCCGTCAAAATTTTTACTTAATCTCTAATCACGATACTTCTAATTAGGTTTCCTTAAAATTATTCCAATAATGACAAATGGATCGTAAATAAAATTTATAAATGCAGCCCAAAATGAGATCCCGATACTTCATACATACACTATTCTTTCACTCCTTGTCAATTTTCACGTGTCTTGAAAGAAAACATAATCACCTCAAATGCAGACCCCTTTGCAGATTCCTTATTCCAAACCAATAGTCCTTGGCGTTTTCGTACATTTTCCGTAGGTTTGCCTGTGTGGCCTGGTCCATAGCATACGTAGAAAACTCAAATAGGTACGGGTAATCTTTGTCCAGTTTGACATAGAGCTGCTGAATGTTGTTTACAAGCTCCGTCCAGTCGACTTGTTCTACGATTGTGTGCGCTGTGTTGCTGATTTTGGCAATCTAAAAATTTATCATATTGTTAAAGATTCAAATACTTATCAATATCCTGAGTCTGATATTATAAAGTTGAAAAATATCCATAGAAAATTATGAATTATATGAAGAATAATTTACAGCTATAGAAACCGCAGAATCGTTCTTCAATCCGTCCTCGATGGCTCTAGATGCGTTGCACAGTACTCCTGCCAACTTGTCTGCGTCGACTCCAGCCGGGAGTTGCATGAGTGTTGCTGCATTGTCTCCGCCATTGCAGAATATATCTGCGCTGTACGTAGAGAGGGCTTTGTATGTCTGGAATCATTCGATATAATATAGTTGTTAGTGTGGGTACTTGCACTTTTACGGCTTAACGGCTTACGGATCTTTGGTTTTGTTTTTCTTTTAAATAAAAAACGAACGATGACCGACATTGGTTAAAACAACTAATTATCATCTGTTATTACGATTTCATTTACTTTATTGATTTTAGAGTATTCTTACCTTCTCGTCATCATTGGCAGTCATGACAACAGTTGTTACAACATCTGTATACATCTGTTTGAGTCCTTCACTAATGTACGCGGGAGTGCTTTCCAGCTGTTCGTTCAGTGCTGCTACAAGAGTGTTGGTGTCGAGTAGGATTGGAGTGATTTTGTATTGAAGGATCGCGTTCTGTTTCACTATCTCCTTGGCAAATGCTCCATGGACTGATATTCTGGAAACAAGCTTTATGTAGGAATCTTAAAGGCCTATAAAAACATTAAAAACCAGAAATGAAATCACTTTAAGAGGATAAAAAGCTCATAAGTTATTAAAAAGCACTTACAACATCAACTTTCCCAAGTGCGCCTTATCATAGACAACCTTCATCAGCTTATCATCTTCAGCTACATTTAAGAGTGTCTTCCAGTCGAATCCTGGTTGTTCCTCACTATCCATGGTTACAAGAGTACTGATAAATGTTCTGAGGATCTGGAAGTCCTTCTCTATAGAGTACAGCTGGGAGGATGTGTCTCTACCCAGGGTCTCTTGGATTAGCAGAGAAGCCATATCATTTATCTGGAAAATGTTTTAAAATACAGAATGTGTGATGTTTGTTTAGGACCATGCAATTTCAGCTGGCTTGTGTAGGCGGGTAGGAGTTCGAAAGTAGTGCTTGCATCCAGCGTTACTGGTTGCAACACTACTTTTTTCAGCTGGAAGCGTGTGGGTGCCGGTGAAATTAGAGACACATTAGACTTAACAACTTGAGGCAACTGTCTGTATGCCTCAAGTTGATGGACGTAAGGCAATGTGTCGTAGGGCACGTGCGTGTCGCGCGTGACTGGCGAGGCTGTGCTTTGATACAGGTGATTGTGCCTACTTAAAAATCTGGTGGGCCAACTGCTTGTTCTATCCAGCAGCAATATATTTTTTTAACCAATAATGTGTATGAATCCATGCAAATATATACCAGTGATTGAGTTCACACACTTAGTAGTACAAAGTAGCTTACATTATCTTTAACATTGAAAATGCCGAAGGAATCCACCAGGTCTGCCATGTAGTTTGTCCACGCGTCGTTGCAGAGCTGGCTCTTGACTAGTTCTGTCTCTGTTTCAGAGATCAGCAGGAAGGATTGTAGCTTGGTGATGTCACAGAACATCTGGCCTGGGAGGTTGATATTTGACGTCAGGATCTAAAATATAGATAGCGAATGTGTTATATTTACATGGTTCTAAAGCAGTTTTGTTATATTTACATGGTTCTAAAGCAGTAATGTGCTTTACTCAAATTTAGACAGGAAATTTGTGCCCTTGAAATGTTTACCTGCGTTCTTTCAGGGCTGACTAGTGCCTCGAAAGACTTGCCAACAACTTCTGGTAGGATCCGCTTGATAATTTTGATAGCTTCGGGGTTCCTCAGGGTAACATTATAGGCGATCTCTTTAATATGCATGTTAATATCAATGACCCTATGGGCGCTTTCCATTAGTTTTGCGAGGAGAGTGGAGTAGAATAGAATGTCGTGTTTATAGGTGGGTAGGAATTTGTACATTAAATTCACTAGCTTTGTTAGTCTGAAAAAGAATTAAAATATTTAAAAAATACCGGTTATTGCGTAAAGTAAAGGAATTCAGATTTCATTATGTATTATTTAAATATATAACTAAAGGTATTTGGTTTGCAAATAATTATGGTACGGACATTTGTGACTTGATATTATATGACTCTGAAAGCACTTACACGTTGAAAGGATCAATAGGTTCACCTTTTACACCGGCTGCTTCCATAGCGCTGGATAAAACCTTATTAATTTTATTAAGCGGGTCATTATTGGCCCCGTTATTAGCCTCAGCCATTTCTGTGTCTTCTGTACTGTTGGAAATATTGCCGAATACCTTGTTCAGGTACTGCATACTTATAACGGCAGTGTCGGCTAACTCTCGTATCGATTTGTACTCCGTGGTCTCTCCAAACGTCGGCTTGAATAAATCCATAAATTTATATACTCTGTAACATGACAAAAAAGTTTGGTTGAACTAGCAGATTTTGTCAAAGCTTTTTGGCCGCCCAAAAGCTAGCCGTTCTAAGCATTTGATGTCAGATGAGCCATAGTCACCACCAGATAATGCACAATTTTTAAAAGAGTCAATCAGAAGCCAAATTGATGAGCATGACAATTAAAAGCTTGGAATATATAAAACTAGATTAGCAAAACAAGATCTGGCATATATTCTGACGGTATATTCATTGCCATACTGACGCCCTCTGCAAAGACTGAGAACAAAAACTCACAAGTCCAAGTTGAGATAGCTGAAGTCTGCCTTCTTGCCGTAGAAGATGCCCAGTGCTTCAGGCGGCAGGAAGTTCTGTAGTTTCGTCATGCGGAGTAGGGCGGTCACAAAGTCTCCCAGCTTCGAGATCCTGTCGCCTCCTGAGATCTTGGTGTACATGTTCCCTAGCTGGTAAACAAGTTACACAGTTACAAAATAATACTAGTGAAAACAGAAAGCATGCCTTTATTTCTACATTTAGATTAATTACGACAGTTTCGGAAATTATTCATACTAACTGTGCATGGCCCAGATGCAGATTGCAGATGGCCCACCTGATGTTAAGTGGAAAACATCACCTTTATTCTGTTCATTGTCTAGCATTGTCTCGTAAATCACACACGATAGGAACGTGCCTTATGACGCACTGCCCTGCAGCCATCAACTTGAGGCATACAGATGCTAAATGCCTCATAGTTCTATAACATATGTCAAGTGCTCGAAAGGAGCCTCTTTAAGGCGCACTTAAAATCCTTCCACCACACTGTTTCGAAAGAAACTAGTGACACGACAAGAAGAAGAAGAAGCCTTACAGATATTTCTAGGTGAACCCATAACTCACCATTTTGATGTATTTGCTGAAATTTATCTCATACATAAGGTCCATGAGCATAGCCTGCATGTCTTGTTTCGTCAGAGCACACAGCTTGCTTGTGATAGCTTCCAAATGTTTGGCGTTCTGCACCATTAGAGTCTGTGCTATCGAATCTGCCTTGCATCTGTCTAGGTTACCGTTCATTATCTGGAATAAATTCGTTCTTAATAAAAGTCACCGTATAGCTGATAGTTGAGTAGTAAAAGGAGTAACAAAGTGGATACCAAGAAACGAAATAAGAGGTAGAGCCGGAAGTAGGGGTGGCCGGAAAAAATATGGAAAGATCTTGGAATCTGGATCTATGGAAAATCTTCTTAGAAGAAGCTGGGACCAACTGGATCTCAAAGGCTAGATACATAGCACTATGCAAAGACATAGAGAGGCCTACGTCAAGTTGGCGACTACTAAAGTATAGGTAAATATGTTAGAGAGATCTGATTGCTAGTTAATATACTCTTCGATCAGATCCTGTACTTCAAGATCTTTATGAATGTCAAAGGGATGCAAACCATAGGACGTGCCTGTGATTTAAGTCCCTTCGACATTCCCTAAATGCGTTCTTTGAAAAGTTATGAATTTTTTTATCTAATATTTTAGTTTATCGACTTGGTAGTGACGTCATAATGGGGTCACTACCGAGGGGGGGGGGGGGTTACATAATGTTGTAACTTACACCTTGAAAGCTGATTTCTGACGTCATCAGGCTCTGAGCGACGTCATCGTTCAGTTGCAAATGTGACGTCACGTACCGCTTCACCCTTGCCGGATTGTAGAACAGGTCCTTCACCTTTAGCCCGTTTTCTGAAAGATAACGTAAATTACTTAAGCCTAAAGAGATAACTAAGTGTGGTTCTAAACATTAGAATGGGTACCTACACGATTGACTAAATGAACCCATTACAGACAAACACCTCTAAGTACGTAGTGTAGGTACTATGTTTGGTGAAACGTGAGGGTGAAACGTAGTGTATTTCTCTGTTCCGTGGGTGAAACATAAATAATGAAACAAGATTTCAAGTCTAGTGGTCATCTGGCAGTTGCTGCAATTTTTATTTTGTTTTATGTTTAACTAGCTGGTACCCGCGACTTCGTCTGCGTACTTTTATTCTCTTCATCTCTTTTTTTTCGCAATAAAAGGTAGCCTATGTTCTTTCTCAGGGTCTAAAGATTGTCTGTGCCAAATTTCATCAAAATTGGTTGAGAGGTTTAAGCGGGAAAGCGTAACAGACAGACAGACAGATAGACAGACAGACAGACAGAGTTACTTTCGCATTTATAATATTAGTTGGGATGAAAGCAAGGAATTTGAATACTATCTATATTCCTTGCATGAAAGTGACGCCATTTATAGAATGTCACTTGAGAGCAGCAAAAAAGGTTTGTTGAAAAATAAAACATCTCTTCTCTCTTATCTGCTTTCTTTCTTTCTTTGACTTACTGGCAAAATCAATGAAGGTAGGGTCATCAGCCACATTGGCGACGGTCGCGAGGAGTTTGACAGCATCAGGCATGGTGCCGGCCAGCTCCAGAACCGTCTCATTGAAAAGTGGCGCCAATTTACCCTGGATCTGGGTCAGTCTGAAAGCAGGATGTACGTTTCTTAGAAGTTTAGCATGGGTACTGGGTAGGTACATAGGTACCTACCCATGCTTGCATTATCGACTCGGTAGACTCGACATGCATATAGTAGAGCTTGGGTGTGAAAGGCTAATATGCGTGATTAAAACAATTAAACTAGTCAAGATACTGACTTGGACTTCTTATAGGACGGTATCTCCTCGAAGCGCTCCAGGGTCTCGCATTCGTTGTTGACGCTGCAGATGAAGGACTGTAGGAACGGAAGCACTCCCGCGCTGGGAAGTGCACGCGCCGGAAACTGACCTTTACAACACATAACAATAAAATCGTAACGTTTACGCACGTTACGGCCTTACGATCGGAGTGCCCCTGCCTTCCGATCGTAAGGCCGTAGGTTTGAAGCCGGTCGAGCAGAAATGGATTTTTCCTATCCAAAAATGCAAGTGCGCAATGACAGGAAAACATCGTGCGGAAACCAGTGACTATTGTATGAGTATTAATGTAATTGGTTCTCACCGTGTTAATTAAAGTTAATAATAAATAAATAAATAAATGAGCGGCGAGGGGCTTGCAACCTGTCACGTATGGAATACCTGCCAACTACTGCCAAATTTGGGTACCTTATCTATGTAACAGGTGTAATGTTATTTTTAAGGGCTATTTATTTTGGATTCAAGCAACTATAATTCGAATAAAACGTTTTTGTTAATCTGTGAGTATCTAGTATGTTTAAACAGTTAGTACTTACACGAGGGAATGTCCTGGTTATATATATTTATCCGCACTACGTACATGCAGATCATTATTCCAGTCGCCCATAGTATGCCAGCTAACGTTACCTGAAACAAAATCACAGCCATGTGAATCGTCCATGATATTAAACAATGCGTCCATTGTTTTAGATTTCAGTTAATGTTGCGGCTATTACAGCCTGTTTCATCTGTTCTTAATAGTACCAACGACTTTGAACATCTATCTAGAGATAGCCAAAACTGATCCAGTGCCTGTCGGAAGCATCGCTAATACGCTTGGCTGTTGTCGCCGTATTATAATATAAGTAGTAGGTAGTTAGGTACTCACAAAGTTCCGTTTCCGGATGAGGTAGTCCCGCCAGAGCAGCAGACGCAGCTGCCGCCAGCCCTCCATGCTGGCCCCTGGTGCCGCGCGCTGGCATTACTGGAACAATATTATTACAATAACAATAATCACATGCCACCATTCCTGACTAAGGGACAGCATACGGCGCGCCGCTATCTCACTCGCACAATTGAACATTTTTGAAGATATAAAATCACTAAATGTAGTCATGTAAAATTGCAATCGGTTAAGTTGTGGTCAAAAGCATTACAAAGATTTAGCGAAAATAAATTTTAGATCCAAGCATGTATGTATACCTACATATTGTATTGTATAGTGTTAGGAATCAATAAATATTCCCCGTGCGAAGCTGCAGGCGGCAGCTACTTAGTCATTTCAAAATCAGTTCAGTAGCATGCACTATGTTTGTGTTTTTAGGTAGGTTAATCTGTTGTGTATGCATGTAAAAAATCGTTTTTGTTTCAAAACAATTAAAGAATTGTTTTGCTTTTGAAACCTAATGTCACTCACTATTTTTCTGTTTATTTTTTGTTTTTAAATTGTTTTTAGCTATCTCTAAAATTAACTAATAATTTTCACCTAACTCGTTACGTACAATAAATGTTATTTTCGGCTGTATGCAAATATATTTACGATACAATCAAGATCAGTTGTAATATTTTAGTTTTAGTTTTTTCTTGGTTGTAATGTGTTTTGTGCGCTAAATAAATAAATAAATAAATAAGTAGCACTATTATGTATGTCTGTAGTCTGTATAGGTTAAGAGATCTGTGTTAACTTTGCACAATGCAATTGTAAAACAAATAAGGAAGTGTTGCCATGCATCAGGAGTCTGCGCCGTTGTATCATTGTCGGTAATAAAATATAGTGGTGTCGAATACAGGTAACAATAGTTTTAACCGCAAATACCATCGCTTGTCACGATATTAAGATTTATATGGTCGCAGAATCATTTTCAGTGAGTAACGTGCTTGTACAGTCGGTGCCATAAGATATCACTTTTATTTTTAAAATATAAAAGAAATCGGACACAGCACGACTTGGTCCCCAGGCACGGTAGTTATTTCCTCAGATCTGAAGAGATCTGAGGAAATAAGTACCGTGCCTGGGATCTTGGACAGTAACGTAAGCCCAGTATTAAGTAAGTGTCCAACATTATTGAAGATGTCCGAGGAAGGACCATCCATATTAGAACTTTTTTACATCATATATCCTACTTTTCCTACGAATATTATAAATGAGATGTAAGTATGGATGGATGGATGTTTGTTACTCTATAACTCCAGAACGGCTGAATGGATCTTGGTGAAAGTTGGCACAGAGAGATATATTATAGTCTGGAATCACAAAGGCTACTTTTTATTCCGTGGGAATACCGGAATTTAAAGCTAAGTGGCTGAAACCGCAGGGCGCTACTAGTCTCATATAAGGCTCGGCTAAAACAACCGATCGCTCAAGGTCTTTGACAGTTGTCTTTACCTTAAATCTAGGCTTCAGTTACGCGCGGCCATATCCAGCGAATCCAGCCCAGAAGAGAAGCAGAGCAGCCTAGAACACCTTTCATCAATTCGGCCGTTACTTACATACATACATAAAATCACGCCTATTTCCCATAGGGGTAGGCAGAGACCACGGATTTCCATTTGCTACGATCCTGACATACCTCTTTCGCTTCATTCACTCTCATTACATTCTTCATACATGCTCGTCGGTTTAGGGTACTCTTGACCTGGCCTTTCTCTAGAACATCGGCTATCTGATCTAGATAGGTCCGCCGAGGTCTTCCCCTCTCAACAGTCTCATTCACACTCGCCTGATGCACCTTTTTCGTCAATTTTTCGTCAAAAGGCGGTTACTTAACATAATGTTATACAGTATTATGTGTTAATGTATCATGTGGACAACCGAGTTGAATTCGATCCACGTGTTATGCCGATTGAATAGACAATACGGATATTTTGATCGCTTCTGTAAGCAGCGAGTTTCAACAATCAAAATTATCGCATACAATGAATCGAGCGAGTTGGCTTTTTGTTAAAAAGGATCTGCAAATTGTGAGTGTAGAGTCATCCATGTGTTCTCTTGTTACTCACTCACTGCTCGCTTCTATTTTCTTGTAGTCTATGGGTCATTTTTATTTGGCTTTTTTACGTAGTATTTAGAACCTGCAAAGCCTATAACTGTAAAGGTAGGTAACCATTTAAAGAATTGGAAATCCATTATTACGAGCAATAAGTTTACAACAGGGCCTTTCATAGTCAAAAGTCAAAATATGTTTATTAAATAAAATCACAAGGACCATCTTGAAACGTCTTAAAACTAGGTCTCTAGTGCCAGTTATATAGTTTAGGTATATATATTATCTACCATAAACGAATAAATGAATTATTATGAATTACCATAGACTGTTCATAGCTTTAAAACCGATGCAATAAAGTCTTTAACATCTTAGGCGTAGCAAAATCTTATTGTTCCTAGAGTTCCTACTCATCGGCCTTGCAAAACATAATAATAGCCACGTATGTAATGATCGCCTGTCCGTCCGTTCTGTTTCGTCATTTCCGTTGCGCTGGGGGTCGCGTGACTGATTTTGACACCTGTCAATTTCTCGTGGACGATAATAGGCAAGCTCAAATTAATTAAAAAACTAAATATTGGTGTCAATTCTGTTGTTTAGTTTTCCTAATTTAACCTTATTTGACAGCACTAAAAATATTGCCGTCCCTTTCTAAATGAACGAAACAACAAGGATGGCTATAATTTTAGATCTGTCAGATTAAGTTATTTTAGGATAATGCAACAACAGAATCGACACCATTGATAAACAGTTTCTTTGGTGTAGGCTAACTAACCAAGGAATGTAAATACTACGTATGAATAGATACTACAATTGACATACTATTACGTTCTTATAGGCTAATCACAACACAACGCATATGAAAAATTAATTATGAATCAGGATGATTGAGACATGAGCAACTCTAAATAATCACACTTTTCTCTGGTCCGTGCTAATAATGTAGAGGTATGTTTTTTTTTCATACAACTAGCTGATGGAACAAGCAGATGGCCTACCTGATGTTAAGTGGTAACCATCACCTATAAACAAAACATTGCCCCGTAGGTCACGCACAATAGAAACGTGCCCTACGATGCACTGCCCTGCGTCCATCAACTTGAGGCATACAGAAAATAAACAAGGACCGCAAAAACGTCGAGACATACTTGATGGCCCGGGCTGACAGCTCAGCTGGGTATGATCTAAGAACAAGAATAATAAATTTAAATTCCTTGGGTATGGTTATGGCAAAGAAATAAACCAACATAAATCAAAATAAGCCTGCAGATTTACTTATAAAATCAGCTTGCAACTTGGCCACAAATGACAAGAAAAATAAATAAATTAACCCTCTTTGAAGGTAAAAACAGTGACTCATGGTAATTCGTTTCGATGCATGATTGTGTAGATACCTACAAATACTTCAGTTAAACGTGTTATTTTTACCCCGTTTTATCGCTCAATCGCAAGAACGTGATCATCTGCCCACTACCGCAAGAAATAATACATACGAATGGATTGTGCTAAGTATAGGTGTATTATCTCTAAGTCAGCACTATGGTAAGTACCTACCAAACTTTAAAAGCAAGTGATGTATGTAGGTGTATCTTTAAAAATTCTTTAGAAAAAATCCTTAGCTATGATTTTTTAGAACTTACCTATGTTTTATCTTTAGATAGGTACAGTACCTAAAGTCTGAGTTTCGTTATTCATTTTCCGTATCGCCACGCCGTTCTTGTGTGGAGACTCGATCAGCTCCTCTATCGGGTGAACTGAGAACTCACGGATCTCCATACAAACGGACGATACGGAAAATAAATTTCGACTTGGGGTAGTAATACAATTAAAAGAGTGTAAATACTATGACGTACTTTTGAGTTTGTTTCAAAGTGATCCCTGTGAGTGTACTGAAAGTCCGTTTTGATTTTGATTTCAATGTGAAGTAAGTTAAGGGAAAAATGGCGCTGCGCTGTTAAAAAATGATCAGTGACAACTATCCATTACTTCAGTTTTTAGTTCATCCTGTCTCTCGACTGTTTATACTTAAACATTACCTATATACTGCCGATTATTGTGCCAAGCCAGCAAAACGAGTTAATCACAAATTAGTGTTTCGCCGAGGACCATTAAATCATGCCATGGCAGTCGCCATTTCGAGCAATCATGGAATTATGCTCAAATTATGCTCGCAGACTCGTCGACCGTGAACAAAACTTTTTTTAAATGATTTTTCTATCGATGTTGCGCGTAATTTACACCTTATTTTTGGTTTCAGTGATGTCATAAATACTGTTTTTATTAAAAAATATTTCCTGGCATTATTTAATGAAGCTCTTACTTACTAATCTATGGTTTTTAAGTTTTTACGAGGCCATAATTATATTTTTATTGTTTAAAATGTTTTACAAAATCATGGAATCTTTCGTCCTATTAGGTTGGTTCATGTACCTAGTAAACGGTATCGATAATGTGCCCATAGCCAAATCAAAATGTAAGTTTATCATGTTTATGCATAAAATCTGTGATTTTAACACATTTCCTTCATTTTATTCCCATCCTGTCATCAGTTAGGACCGCCCTAATGGTGACCCTGCGCGAGCGCCTTTGCGTGCTATTTTTATTACATACGTGTATTTGTAAATTTATAGGTAGTACAAAATGTTTCCGGTTAAATAAATGTAGAATCATCATTCAATCAAACTAAATTGAAGGCTTGAAATCTTTGTTGTTCAAACAATTTGCACGTCCTAGAATTAGCTAGAAATTGTTTTGGCATATTAGTCTAGCAAATCCCCATTTGGAATCATGACATACATACATACTTAAAGGAGTATCTCAGCTTCGACTGCTTGCGTGCTAGCGGCAGTACTTTATATTTCAGCCATTTTCAGCTTGTTCTGGCGCCCTGGTACTGGCGGAATTGCCATCGAATTTCAGCGACATTCCGGCCGCTGAGTAAGCTTACCAGTTTTGTTTTTTTTTAACTGTTTTGTAAAAATTAATGGAAAAATTCAAAATCACTGCCTAGTTGACACTACAAAAACTTTGGCGTAGGCTATAAAATCTTTTTTTACAGCAATTTATTTAATTTCAACATAATTTTTCAATGCTAACCATCCGCATAAAGATAGTAAAAAAAATTGAGAGGTCAATATCCATAAGATCGATAATTTTAAATGCTTTATTATTTAACTACCTATGATTGTGTTTAATTTTATTAGATTAGCAGGCAAAGATTATTCGGTTTTGCGTGATAAACTTTACATGACCCTTCGTGGGTAGCGTTGGAAAACGGAAGAAACATGAATCAGTTTATCATCATGCGCTATACCAGGAGACCAGACACATAAAAGCAGTCGTTTGTCTTATTCCCATTCCAGTTGGGTGCTCACCCGGAGACTTCGCAGTATCATAAAATAAAAAAGGAGCTATCTGCTGACACGCCTACAATATATTCCAGCTCTACTTTTCAGTGACATATTTCACATAAAATACGCGACCATCAAACTGCATTTCGGTGATTTTCAAATCGTCTATAAGCTAGCAGTTCTCATACGTATTTTAATAATATTAATTAATTTAAATAAAATAAAATAATTTCATGCAATGTTATGCATCCGTTGAAGAACCAAGGTAGCCGACATAGCTCTCAGAATCAGCAAGTTGAAGTGGCAATGGGCAGGTCATATAGCTCGAAGAACTGACAACCGCTGGGGAATAAAGGTTCTCGAATGGCGACCACGAACAGGAAAGCGAAGTGTAGGACGCCCTCCTACCCGATGGACTGACGACATTGTTAGGATCGCGGGTAGTCTGTGTATGGAAAGGGCTCAAAATCGTTCTTCCTGGAAACGGATAGGGGAGGCCTATGTCCAGCAGTGGACTTCTGTAGGCTGATGATGATGATGATGATGAATGTTATGCATAATAAATTATGTAGTATCTATGATATTTAAATGTCGTATAGTAAATCATTTTGAAAGTATTAAATACTAAATTCACGTATGAAAATTAGCAAACAATATATTTTCGGAAAATATTACAAAGGCTCAAAATTTAACAATGTTTTTTAATACGAAACTTGTTTTATTTTGTTTGATTATTCTGATAAAACATGTTTCAACACAAAAGTTTGTGATTGAACTACGAGTAGCTCTAACGCATTACAACTAAAAGGTACCATCACTGTACGACATCTGACGTTGCCAGCAGGCCCTACCGGGCCATATACGAGTTCGTTTACGATTGAGTCTTGAGAAAAAAGAGAAGCTAAGGAAATGACATCGTCATCGCAGACGCAAGCCCCGTAAAAAATAGATAAAAAAATCACTGAGCGAAGGATCATCTATAAAAACAGCTAGGAGCTAAGCCGTACGTTTTTTGTCTGTTTTGGTTTTCTAGATCTAGGCTTCGAGGAACTGGCACTATTCACCAAGTATATAAGACATTTCGAAGTGATCCGTGTGATTGATTGAACTGAATAAAATACTTTAAAATGATATTACTCTTTTGATTTCACGAGCAAACAAATATCTACAAATAAACATGAAGTAATATTTACGCCTATCAACCACGATATAGCATAAAAAGTAGCTAATAACTATGTACTCGTATGTACCCAAGATGTAACGTGAAGATTGTGACTTGCGATCCACGGTTTTAATTAAGACTACAAAAATATGTGTTTTTCCATTGAGTCAAATATAGTGTGTGCTGAATGTAACCGGTTAGGTATACCTACAGGTAAATATGTACGTAATCACAAATAAGTAATTCACACTGTGTCTATCTCTACATAGTAGAAAACAAAGTCGCTTTCTCTGTCCCTATGACCCCATGTCCCTTTCTATGCTTATATCTTTAAAACTACGCAAATGATTTTGATGCGCTTTTTTTAATAGAGTGATTCAAGAGGAAGGTTCATATGTACAATACATGCTTGATATGTGCACCCGTGCGAAGCAGGGGCGCGCGGGCGGGTCGCTAGTAGTACCATAAGCAAAAGTATATTTTAGCTTTATTATGCTATAAAAACGCAGTTCAAGCAAAAAAATTAATTCATCCATCAAAATGCAAACATCACATCGTAGCTAAGTAGGTACTATCAGTAAGTATCGGGTGTTCATATTCTGCGTATTTTTAAATTAATTAATAATCCGTGGTAGGTAGGTAGGTAGGTAGGTATATTATAGGTATGAGCTTGCACTGTAATATCCAGAGTTGCGTAAGAAAATATCATAGATACTATTATAAACGCGAAAGTTTGTAAGTATGGATGGATATTTGTTACTTTTTCATGACGGAACGGCTGAACGGATCTGGCTGAGACTTGGCAGAGAGATTTATGCAAAAAATTTCATGAAAATGTAAAACTATTTTGAACCCATCCCCTTGCGATCGATAGGCGGGGCTGCTACGATACACTAGACAACCAGTGCCTCAACAACAATGTCTATCACAATGTGTAGAATGCATCGAGATGCTAATTTGGCTGAATCCTGCCACCATCATTATTTTAGATTAAGGGCCCGGCGACAGCGGCTCGCAGTTTCGAGGTGCGATTGGCTATTATTTTATTTTATTTCATTTCGGGGAGGTTGTTTGAAAGAATAACTATCCAGTGACACGCATAAATACTGTTCGAATACAAATAATACAATAATATAAGGGAAATGTGCTTGAGTCAGAAATCATTTTGGTATTAGGTAAACGTAAGGCCAAACATACCAAAATGATTTCTGATTCGGGCATGTTTTCCTTATATTATTGTGTTATTTTTCGAAAAGTATTTATGCATGTCACTGGATAGTTATTCTTTCAAACAACCTCCCGAAATGAAATAATAGCCAATCGCACCTCGAAACTGCGAGCCGCTGTCGCCGGGCCCTTAAGTCGTATCTAGCTCAAACAGGTCAAACATCATTTATTTGCATTGTATCGAGCAGATAATTACCCACAGACAATGCAAACGGTTGCTGTATGTAACTAGAAAAACTAGTTTTTGCCTTTTTATTACCAGATAATGATATAACTGACCTCCACTCCAAACTGTTGAATGGACCGATAGCTCAGAACTTGAGAGGCAGAATAAATAAATAATAAATAATGCTGAACAATCCACACATCACCACCTAGCCCCAAAGTAAGCTACTCAAAGCTTGAGTTATGGATGGGTACTAGATAACTGATATATTTAATACATTATATGCTTACATAGATAGATAGTTTTTGTTGTACATAGAAAACACGTGATCTGGTCCACGGAACAAAAAAACGGGATCAAAAGTAGCACATGGGCTACTTTTTATCCCGTTGAGCACCGGGATTTAAATCTGCGTGGGTGAAATCGCGGGGCGCAATAAACTAATCCAAATGGTTAAAGGCTCATCATTAAGGCCGGGGTTGATACAGCTGCTGTTTCTTAAACATGTTTGAACGTCTTTTACATCATACTTATAAACTTACTTACGCAGTAGACATAAACAGAATTATTAAAACACCTGTGCACAACGCACAAAGTCGGAACGCAGCCATTCGACAAAGTATTTCAAAAGATAGGATAGCTGTTAGAATTTTTTTTTCATTTTTTATTTTATTTATTCAGGATTACTAACAATTTTTTTTAAACTTAATAGACCGTTCTTTGGTCACGATCTCGCCTGGTGGTAAAAATATACACATTTTTTTTACATTCTCTTTTCCATACAGCTTGGATCAAATCAGCTTGCTCTTTCAATAGGCAACCACAGCGATATGTCGTCCATCATGTATACGATGTTAAGCCTCATATGCCTGTAAGTTCTTTTTTTTTTAATAATTGGAATTTTATTTGATTTTTCCCAAAATGAATTGTAATTAATTTTTTAATATTAAATAATTTTTATTTTTTAACATTTGTATTTATTATAAGAAGATTAATTTTATTTTTTTCTATTATAACTTACTGCACGTGAGCACGGCTTAGGGCACATGAGCGTTTACTGAAGCATTAATACCTATGTACGTATTGCTAAGTAAGCGCTTGCTTCCGATAGGTACTCTACATAATATCCACTATACAGTTTCGACATCTTATAGAAGCCTTGCGTGACGTCATGACCCTTGCCAGACTACCTTAGGCCATTGCCCTTCTAAGCTCTACAGATAAACTTACGTAGGTACCTAGGTACTCTCGTTTCCTCATCCACTGAGAAGCTCGCGGTTAATGATATCATAGCTCACACTACTTATATTATGTATGTTTATGTTATTATTCCAAATGAAAGTATTAAGAAAAAAATTATCACTACATAGTATAAAACAAAGTCGCTTTTTCTGTCCCTATATCCCTATGTCCCTATGTATGCTTAAATCTTCAAAACTACGCAACGGATTTTGATGCGGTTTTTTTTATAGATAGAGTGATTCAAGAGGTAGGTTTGTATGTATAATATATGCATGATATGTGCACCCGTGCGAAGCAGGGGCGCGCGGGGGGATCGCTAGTATTTTATATAGACTTTTAGCATTTTTGCAAATGGTTTTGGTAATTTTATACACAGCATCACCAAGGCCAAGCTATGTGTAACTTTGTAGCTTGTAGCAGATATATTTATTTATGTAAATCACGCCTCATAGCAGCACTTGTAATCGTTATTCGTACTCGCTTTTCCAAATACGGCGAACAATGTGTGGTGGACTATATTTGCCTATATTCGCCTATTTGGACAAACAAGACGAATATGCAATTACCTACACGAATGTTCGTGACAATGTGTTCGAGTCGTTCGGACTGCTTGCTGGTGCTCACAACAAAGCCTAAATAAGATAAAAACGCGAATTCCAAGTGTTTTCATTGATTCGATGAAAACGTTCATTACTTACTCACAGTTCCACTAAAATATATCCAAAATTTGAAGCTTTTTACTAATTATATATTATTTACTATTTACCACTTAACATCAGGTGGGCCATATGCTTATTGCACAGTGGGTTGTATAAAAAGAAAGGGGACTGTACCTAGAGGCTTAAGTCTAGGTGGTCGATGGTGCACGGCCCGCTAAGGGCTGAGCTCCACTCGGAACCAGTTTCGGACCGGTCTGCCGAAGCCTACTTTTGCGTAACAAGCATACAATATGCTAATTTTTTGCATTTTGATTGCTAGGTTTAGCCATAATCAAGGTGAATTAAATAATTTGGAAATGAGGGGTCACGGGCTACATATGACCCAATTTCGTCATTCGTTTATAGAAATTCTTCAGATACTGTTGTCTCGAAAATCTTCTTGGTTGCTTGGAGTCGAAGAAATAGGTAACTAAAAGGTTTTTAACATTTTGCGCAGAGTACCTTTTAAATTAAAGCTGAATTTCGACCACAAACAACCATAACCGCTAAAAGAAATGTACCTACTGTAGACAGGTAAGTTTATTGTGGGAGTTGGCTTGTTCCGACCCCATAGAAAATAATATTTATACTACACCTGCTTCGAAAGTACCTTGATACTTTATCAAATTTACGGTAGAAAGTACGTCATTGCATATCGAACAAATATGCGGGGAGAAAACGCATCTGAGCGGGAGAGAAAAGTGTATGAAAATCCATTTCTTACGTGGTTTTTCTTTTTTAATTTTGGAAATTTTTTTAAAATAAAAATGTAAGTTATTAATTAATTTTTTTTTTGCTAAAAGAAATGTACCTACTGTACAGGTTATAATTTAATGTGGGTCATTTGCTTGTTCCAACCCCAAATCTTAGAAAGTAATATTTGAAAAAAATCATTACATTATAATGTACTATTATCAATATAAAAGATAAATTATTATTTATAAATTATTTATTTACTTATTATATCCCTAAGAAAACAAGTATTTAATTTACTAAAACTAAAAACCTTAAAAATAATCATAATAATACAATAAACATAATAACTAAAACATATTATTAAGAGTAAGGCAAGGTACCGAAGATGCTGGCAGCATTCCCCCTTTGAATAGTCAGACTAATTCTTTGCCCGAGGTAGCTGCCAGCTCTTCGGTCTCCTGTGACGTCGACTAGCCTCTTTGCTATTTCTTTAAAAAGCCTACGCTAGGACCCCACGGACCAAGGGTCTCGACACCGAATGGGACAAAATCGTATTCGGAGCCTAGACCCTTGTATTTGCCTGTTTTAGCCAATATAAAATATAAATACCTCTGCATACTTTTATTAATTCTGCGGTTTAGGTCCAACTTATTTAAAACACCTTACGTGTAGTCCATAACAACATCCTATTATAGACATTTCGGTCTCCGTATGTACAAGGGATGCATATATATTACATTATTACCTACACAATATTACCTATAATATCACTGACCACAACATTATAACCAGAGATCAAAATGTGCTATACCGATTAAAGATATCGTGTGCTTGTCCATCGTAGTTAGTGTAATTAAGTGAACATGATATTAAATGCCTGTTTTATGCATAAAATAACATACATCATCGTCATTATCAGCCAGCGAAGTCTGCTGCTGGAACCTTCTTCGCTGTTTTCTTCATCACTGAAAGTCGTGGCCGTCCTGAATTACTTTTATTGTATGCATTGACAATCTGCTTCCACGTTTTCCTTTCCTCGGCTTGACTCAGGCGCCCCGCCTGAGTCACGCCCCGCCTGAGTCACGCCCCGCCTGAGTCACGCCCCGCCCTGAGGAGGCTAGTGAGCGCCTTCCTCTGGTCTGACCACCGAATGGTGATCGACCACAGTGTAATTTTTCCATCATACTTTCCCACCACAACCAACTAAACACTCTGTTTGTCCAGTAATAATCAATAATCATTTATTCGGTAAGCATTTACACGTTATCGTTGATACAAAAATAGTTATAGCATAGAGGTTCGAGCCTAAATAAACAAAAAAAGTATTATTTATTGTTGTTGTTGTTTCCACGGGCCGAAATAACTAAGAATACGCTGGTAACGTAACAGATGGATATATCGGCTGAACTGCAATAGCACTGCTGGACAAAGGCCTTCCCTTCACATTTTCAGAGAACGATTCGGAGCCCTCTTCATTATCCGACTATCCGTGAACGAATTGAATTATTTATGTTTTGACGTCACACGAGATTTACGGAAATACTCGAGAAGATTAGCGGTCAGCAAAAAACGCACCACAGTATTCTGACCACATTTTTACATACGTGTCTACGTAATAAGATATCTATATTTCCTGTTACTGTTTATCATAGCCTCACGGATTTATATTTTAGGCACGGTAGATATTCCCTCAGATCTCTTAGTAACACGTTCTCATTCAAGAACCTTTGAGCATGTATAAGGGGGAAGACAGAAGGTCCTTCCCAACCCAATACGAGTGTCATAGCACCTAGACCTACTATTTATTTCTTCAGCGATCATACATGCACACCATTTACACAGTAGTATATTCCACTTATGTAAGTGTTATTTGATTTGAGTTTTCTGATCTTTTTTAGATTCTACGTTATAATTCGTAGGAGCTAAAGCTAAGCTCCTACGAAAAAATAGTAAGTCTATTTATTCGTAGCGTTACTCATTGTTATCAAATGCATCGTACGTGCAGATCAACATACCTAATCAAACAGCTATGTTAGATAAATGTGAAAAGTATGTATGACGCCATAAACAATTAAGATAATGGACATCAGCATAAAATTAATTTGTTTTCCCTGGATACGTGACGTCAGCATTTAATTTTACGTCACAAAAAACCCAAGTTGGTTATACCTCTCGTAAGATCTACCTTGGCACAACTAAGACCTGATTGAGGGGCTGACGGCCTAACAGCCGTCAATTAAATTTTCGTAGTTTATTTGCAAAACTCATTTATTACTTATTACTTGCATAACGTAGTTTTCGTAAACATGTGCTACTATCTATCTTTGTCTATCACTATCACTACTATTACTACGTAGTATAAAATAAAGTCGCTTTCTCTGTCCCTATATCCCTATGTATGCTTAAATCTTTAAAACTACGCAACGAATTTTGATGCGGTTTTTTTTAATAAAATAAAAATAAAAAATAAAAAAAATAATGCTGGACAATCCACACAGCATCATCTAGCCCCAAAGTAAGCTACTCAAAGCTTGTGTTATGGGTGCTAGATGACTGATATAATTAATACATTATATACTTACATAGATAGATATTTTTATTATACATAAACACCCAGACCAACGGAACAAATTTCTGCAGATCGTACACAAATTTGTTCCGAGGCGGGAATCGAACCCGCAACCTCTTGCCTTGCAGGCGGACTCTCGCCCGCTGCGCCACCGAGGTCGACAAATAGATAGAGTGATTCAAGAGGAGGTTTATATAATACATGCATGATATAGTAGAGGGAAGGTCGCTACTTATAGTCTAAAATCTCTGTGCCAGCACTAGCATCGGCAGTCATTACAAAAACTAGCCGCCAAACATACCTACATATCAAAACCTCGAGGCCAAAAAAAGAAGTTGGTAAGTACCAACTAAAGAACATGATCACCCTGACTGCAGTCATATAAAAAGTGCATCTCTGAGCGAGAATTCGCGTCGGCTCCCGTCGCATGCGCAGCGTTGAAAGTGGTCTTGGGCAATCGCACTTACGTCATGGCAACAGGTAGGTAGGTAGCTACTGTTTATTGTTATAATGACTTTTTAATTGTTGTATCAACTTAACACAGATTATAAATGATCATAATGAGGCTATGAGGGGCTATGAGGGGTTAAGAAGCGCTTTATTTCGAACGAATGGATGTTTTTATCTTTTAATTTCTTATTAATTTTGAGGCATTCATTAGAGGGGATGAGTAGAACTATTTGTGTGAGACTCGTCCGGGGAAGTACTACCACCATGTGGAAAATATGCTAAAATCTGAACACTTGTCCTCTGCGGAAATCGAAACTACAACATACAGGTCAGAGAGCATTGCTTCCAACAAGCTGGGAGAACTTTCAAAGAATGAGAAGGCCTGTCAGCAATGAAAATAAGATGACATTTTCTTGTAGGATGGATTGTTGAAAACTGAAACAGCTTCACGACTTTGATTCCCAGGCACGGTAGATAACCCTTCAGATCTCTCAGTACCAAGTACTAACAAGATTCTTTGAGGATGTCTAAGGGGGGTAGTCAGAGGTACGTCCAAACATTATTGTTGATATGGATTGTTGTTTGGCTACATATACTGAATTTATATTATTTTAGGGCATAACGTCGAGATCCTATTTAATTTTGTTTATAACATACTATGCTCAATAAGGATCTCATAATTAAGAATTAATCAAGATTTGTTGCACCTAATTACGGAAAGCACAATGGTGAGAATAAACGAATTGTTTCGCCAGATCTGGCGCTGGGAAAATATCAAAGATCGTGTTACCTACCACTCTACCAGGTTTCACAATGCCCTCGTATTGTTGAACGGTTCGATCGCCGCTTTGGTAAACAAATAGACGCACGTGTTCTGGGAGTTTTGCAATATATCGCTAACTTGTTCCATCAGACAGTAACATATAAACATGAAAACTACTAGCTATATCAGGAATTCAGCCTTCGACGCTGTGGGTTCGATCTCCAACAAAAACAAACTTTACTGTGATGAACATGTAGATGTTAGTTCTCTGTCAGGGTGTTATATTGTCATATTCTGAATACAAATCTTCAAGACTACGCATATTTGTGTATTCCATCAGTTATAGTTTGGGCTACAGGGTACTGTGAATGGATAATATTTAATTATACAAAAAATTAAATATTATATAGCTTAGACAAAGCTTAAAATTTCGCACACACATTTCTCTTATGACCTAAGGATAAGCGTCAACTATAAAACTATATATCTATGTAAGTATATAATGTATTAAATATAATATCAGTTATCTAGTACCCATAACACAAGCTTTAGTAGCTTACTTTGGGGCTAGATGGTGCTGTGTGTGATAATGAGTTACGCATTTTAGCGTTATAAAATTAAACGTGCACGAGCGAAGTGCTTTGGTGTGAGCCATCTGCTAGTTCCTCATCAAGAAGTATAAAAAAGATTTTTTATCTTGGTGGCAAAAAATTAATGACAAGGTTTTTAGGTCGACCTAGGTCTCCCTCAGGGCCCCTCCCTGCAAAGGGGGGGGGGCGTGCGGGCCCCGCCGTAAAGGTGGGCGGTCGTCGGCGGGGGACTGGATGAAAAGGCTCTGCCAGTTTCCCAGTTCCCCTCCAACAAAGACGACGCGGGAGTGCCGCTGGGTTTTTTTTTTTAGATTTTATAGGTAAAAACGTTTGACCGCAATCTCACCTGATGTTAAGTAGTGATGATGCGGTTGTTTAGTGGTATACCGGTAGCGGAAACCGGGGAGTCCCACATATCCCTCCCATCCTCCAATGGGAGGGAATGCATTTTTCCCAGCGTCAAAAAAAAAAAAAAAAAGGTATCCCTCAGGACGACTGCTGAAGGCGGGACCAGAGCAAGCAAGCTACACCAGAAGAGCTTTTGTGTAACAATAAAGTATACCTACATTTTTAAATCCTCACAACAATATGCAAACATTTCCACCGAGTTATCATAAGTTCATTAGCCCCAGTATTTTTGTAACACACCTTTTATGGAAACTGTTTGCTTTGAGATAAAATATTAAAAGTCCTTCACATACTCTAATTGCAAGGAGGCATAAAAATTTATTTATACTAAAATATGATATGACGTACCTACGTAGGTTCTACAAATTGTACAGTAGAGATGAAAAGGTACAGTCACTGACAATAAGATAAGAAAATTTCACAATACTCAAAACTGTCTTCATAATGTTCACGTCTGGTAATACAAAAGCAACACATAATATTATATTAATAGTAGTATACACAAAATCTTTGAGAATGATGAAGGATATTATCGGTTTTGTATTTCGTCTGAAAACCCCTAGGTATTATACTATTAAATAAATAAATATTTATTATAATATATTAAATATACAAGTAGAAATAAAAGTCAAGTTAATTAATTTAATAGCAATATCTTTGAAACATCTTAAAGTTGGTTAAAAAGATGCGTTGATATATGGTTAATGTTTATTGACGCCACAAAACTTTAACAAACAAAATAGATATCACGTTCGCTAGTTCCGAGAATCTGTGAAGCTGCATAACCAGTGCTATTTACTGCAAAGTACGTTGTATTGTGATACTAGATGCTTATCTAGATACCACCATACTCGTAAGGGTCAGCGCGCATTGCGCGCAGCAACATCGCCAACATCGGGAGGATACGGTAGAATTTCACAGCCTTCACAGCTCATGGTGTAGCCCTGCCTTCTGCGCCGTAGACCGTGGGTTTCATCCCCACCGTGACCAAATATTTGTGTGATGAACATAAATATGTGTTTTATGTCCAGGTGTAATGTAATGATATATTATAAGCATGTATTTACCAAATTGATTTATTATTTATTTAATCAGAACGGCACAGCCATTTACACTAATTAAAAATAGACAATAAGATTAAGAAATAGTAATAGAAAAGTAAAAATTGTAACAAAGAAGTATTTGAGTATTAAATCAGCTCTCTGGTTCCCATATCATAGTACCTATAGTCAAGTAGTACCTATTAATGAATTATTGTACCTACCTTATTTCTACATAGATTGCAGCGCCCTACAGGGTACATGTACTCGCTTATTAGCTACCTTAGACCTAAGCTATAATATAGCTGATGTATGTACATGTTGGCAATAAATAAATCTAAATCTAAATCTATCACAAGCTTTAGTTTAGTTTGGGCGCAGATATGAGAATACTATACTAGGTTTGGGGCTATAGATAGTGCTGTGCGGAAAGCCCACCAATATTTATTTATTAAAAATAAGGCGAAGACTCATGGCGACTAATTTATTTATTTAATTTAATTTATTTTATTAAATCAGACAGTTTTGGTCCATATTTTGTTAGTCAACTTACAGGCTAACTTATTTGCTAATGTATCATTCATTGTATAGAATCACATATAATATAAAAAATAGCAATCAACCAAGTTGCGTGCAATCAAATTTCATACGGTTTAGCAAAGATAATTAATCTAAACAAGTTTTCTTGCCAAAAGTTAGTTTAATTATGCAAACTTTTGAGTAGGCCTATGTCTAGCTGTGGACTTTTTCAGGTCAAAGTCATAAGGTATGTATTCAATTAAATTACAAGGATTATTTTGAAACGTCGTAAAGCTAGGTCAATCTTGGTGTCAGTTCTACGCGACCAAGCCAAGAAGAATGGCTTGGTCCCTGCTGTTCTTTAGTATTGAACCTTGTTACTTGAATTTGATGATGTACGGTATAGGTAGGTATCATATATTTTATCTATTTCAGTACCGAAAAACCAACAAGTTTGCTGTTTTTCAACATTAAAAGTAACATGACTTGTAACTTCAATGTTTTTGATACCTCAACGTAGAAGCCAAACTATTGTTCTCACACAAATAAAAAACTGCTTTATAACATCCAATACCTTCAATAAAGAATGATCATGAAATTGTTATAAATTATTTGGCAAGATTTTTTAGCATTGCAACCTATCTTGTGGTCCCAAACGCCTGCCTTGTCTTTCGGTCTACGAAATCTAAAGCGTAGAGATCTATCTAATAATAGATTGTTTTTGTTTTAGTTTGATTTGTTGGATTGTTTTGAATAAAAATAAGCCCAGAATGTAATGGCTTAGGCATGTAAATATTTCGTTCTGTTCCGTTAAACAGTAGATTTTACAAAAAGATACCTATTGTCTCAAATACTATTCTAGAAGATACAGCCACTTAGTAGGTTATTTGGAAAACTTAAAATGCAAAAGAAAATTAATAATGTTTGTGTTTGGAACATTTAACTCTTACAGTACCTACCTACCTACGAGTAGGTACCTAAAAGGCACATGACAGAGGTACATGGGTACCTACCTAAATAAATAGGTACCAAGTGCTTTTCAGTTTCAGATTACTATGGCTATTTCGGATTACTAGTAGTAGGAAAAATAGGTACTCTCCGTTAGTTGTTAAAACTTTGAGCTTTTATTCGGTCAAGGTTTAAATTTTGCAACTGGTTTAAAGCCGTCTGGTTTTGCAATTACATATTACATATCAAAAATCTGGTCGATCAATGGCTAAGTTATTCAATTTCGCAGATTCTTGATAGTGTGCTTTTATAAGAGGCATTGGCATTTACTCGATCTGCAAATGATTAAACATTTCTCGTCCAAAACCTAAACGTCATACTTCTCTTTGAAAATAGTGTTGTACTCACACAATCAATCCTCTTTTTCAGAATTGTCTCCTGTTTCACAAAGCACAAGAACACTTTCAACCAAACACATCAACTGCGCGTGTTTATTCAAACTTGCGTTCGCGAGACGTGCGCTCTTCTCCGGCGTCAGATGGTTACTGCTGAAGGCTGTTCGGTAAGTAGCCGCCTGATTGCGCGAGCGCAGGTTCTATTGCAAAGGCTGTCCATCCCACAGTTGGTACGGTGTGATTTTTATTTCGAGTGGGTTCGCACTACCTAGATTAGGCAGTAGGTAGATAGGTAGTATTACTAACAGAACTTGAGATAACTGGAGCTGCTATAACTTGTGAGAAAGAAGTGTTCAATTCGTTGCTGGCCAGCCGTTGAGTTTGGCCCACCAAACCTGAAGCCTGAAGTTGAGGCTTGCATCGACAATAGATCTGAAATTCAAAAACTGTAGTACCTGGGCACCACACGGTCATTTTTAGGGGAGCCCTCTGAAGTTAGGGCTCTTGAATTTTAGTGCACATAAATGTCGGTAAAAAAGGCTTAGGTTAGGGTATGCTGGTAGGCACCGAAACATAAACATAATTTTATTTCAACTTAAATGGTTCACATCAATGTAACTTACATACTATTAGTACTTGTGCTAGCCATGAAGCTATATAAAAACAAATACACATAATTATCTACTCTACCCTAGCCACTGATATCAAACATACAGTAAAACGTATTATTAATTATATAAAAGACTCAGGTGTAAATCTTTAAACCGAAATAAAATTTGAAAAGGTCTTGGCTATTTAACTAGGCGTAGTAATTTACTTTTTTTATGAAGATAGCACATCTATAGCTTCAATAGTATAGCTTCAATAGTGTAGGTAGGTATTTTATTACATTGTAACGAGGATCATATAAAAGAGCGATAGATAACAAGCCGAGTTTGTTGCCTGTTCTTCTCGGTGTTGGTCACGTGGAACTGGCACTAGAGTCACCTAGTTTTAAGACGGTTCAAGATGGTCCTTGTGATTTTATTGACTAAACATATTTTGACTTTGACTTTCAATTTGACTCTATATTAAAATCAATACCACAAAAATGTGCTAAGACTCAAGCAATATATTATGGTGAGCTGCTCTTTGTATTGGTTGTTTTTGTCTAATATGATGATCCTTTTCAATAATGATTAATTTTGGGACATTATAAAATCTTTATGATTTCCATAAGAGAAATAAACGCTAAAACTAACTATAGTAGGTATGCATTCAGATATTTAATTGCTAATAAATAAATATAAAAAATAAAATACTCAACATTGATTTATTCTTTGAGGCTTATTCACACATTAATTTTTAAATATTTCATGAGCATTATTCAAACCGAAGGCCATCTGGTGCCGGAGATTTTGAAAGCGTCAGAGGCCACTTTTCGCTCGTGCCCTTATTACGGGACGCTGGCTGTGGTAACCGGAGTGATATGAAAACTTATGCTGGTTCAAAACCTATACATACTTAAGTACATACAACTTTACAAAGATGATAGAGACCCTTTCCGCTTATTCTTACCAAAGTCACCAATTTGTGTTAGAAATTGCTAGTCCTTTTTTGAAAGCTCGATCAAAGCTAATCGGCTGTCACGTCACTTGTTGCGTCACCTTTAACTTCAAAGTAGATAGAGATAGCAAGTGACTTGACAGCTTGGTAGCAGCTTTGATCGAGCTTTCAGAAACCGGCAGTAAGTGACTTGACAGCCGATTAGTTTGATCGAGCAATCGGCGGTAAGTTTGATAGGCACCGTATTGAGCTTCTGATTATTCTTATTGGGTATATTATTTTTTAAAGGTTCACAGAAAAGAACAGTACGAATCAAGCCATTAGTTTTTTGCAACTAGCTTTTTTTTGGAACTAGCTCGATTTTATTGAATTAATGAATGAATGAAAAATTCTTTATTGTACACCAAAATTTACAGAAAAAAGAACACTTAATAATAAAAAATAAAGTAGTAGGTACAATGGGCGGTCTTATCACTAAAAGCGATTTCTTCCAGACAACCTCTGGATGGAGAGGATTGTTAAAATATGGAAGATTGGTTGCAGGTGCACGGTGTATTGATTTTTTTTGATCACGACAGGAAGGCGGGCTCGCTAACACCAGGCCACGGTGCTCACGTTGTTTATTACACAAGCTAGTCGCAAACTCACTGGAACACGTCTTAAGCGTTGAACCTCGACCTTTGCTCGAGAAGGCAGGACGGCGGCCACTGCTATGCCACTGACGATGCCAAGGCCCTTTCGATTAACACATCTCTATGCAAGACAGATCATACCCTCACCACACCAGGCTTTTAGTCAGTATGTCAACTTAACAAGCGCAGTAAGTTGTAGGATCTGATGAGCGCAAATTTTTAAAAACCATTTTCTCACGGCGCCGTCTAGCCCCAAATTAAGACAAAATCCCGTACTATGGGAACCAGAGGGCTAATTTCTAAGTATGAAGTAGGTATTGGCAATACCTAAGTACCAATGTTGAAAACATGGCGCAGAAGGCTTCTAATAATACCCATTGGATTATACCTAAGGCCAGTCGAAACTCATTGTATAATGTAGCTAGCGATCCGCCCGCGCGTCGCTGCTTCGCGCGGGTGCACATATCGTGCATGTATTATACATATAAACCTTCCTCTTGAATCACTCTATCTATTAAAAAAACCGCATCAAAATCCGTTGCGTACCTAGTTTTAAAGATTTAAGCATACATAGGGACATAGGGACAGAGAAAGCGACTGTTTTATACTATGTAGTGATAAACATCTGGAATCTAGATGGGGTTAGTAGTTGGTACTAAGAGATCTGAAGGGATATCTACCGTGCCTGGGAATCGAAGTTGTGACGCTGTTGCAGTTTCAGACTCTAGGTTTGTTCAAGAAAATTTAACTAATTTTATAATGTGAATTTGGATGGATGGATTGATATTTGTTGCTCAATAACGCCAGAAAGGCTGAACGGATCTGAATGAAATTTGGCACAAAGATAGATTATAGTTTGGAATAGGAATTTCAGAAATGTCTGAGCGAGAAATACTTTGACGGGTATCAGCCCCAGATATCTGAGTGCAACGTGCAACTCGCTCTTGATCGGTTTGGTATTGCGGTAAATGTCAAATGTGTAATATCACATTACATAACTCGTTGATACGCAATAAAGTATTTGACTCTACATTTACTAAACCGGCCAGACTAACGAGTCTATAAGGAACTACGTATACTATTCGTTTTTCTGTGCTTTAGGTTTGGACAGGTTCTACCATGATAATAATTTATCTGAGTAGCGCGTCGCATCGCATCGCGTTGTATCAAAGTGTCATATTTGTGTTTTACGAGTTTACAGTACAGACAGAAGTATTTTTATGACAAACTTCACAAGAAAAACAGCTCTAGTTTTCGTACTTATCAACCTTTAAGGAAAACTTGTTTGAATCAAAATTATAATTATGCTTTGATTACATTTTCGAAAATTGTTTCTTAGTGATTTTTCAAAATTTCCTTCGTCCATTTCCTTCGGCTCTTGACTGTAAATGTAGACTACATTTAATTTAGCAATGTAATTAATTACAATGGATATCCGTTTATCCGAAACTTTTGAGAAGGATTTTCTTCTTTTTTCAGGTTATCAACTCACTCACGGTACGAGCCTCGAGCTTAGCGTGAGATCTTAGCCTAAACTATAGACAGCGCGATAGCGCTGTCTATAGTTTAGGCTAAGATTATTATTTATTCATGATAATGAAATCTACAAATTTACATTGTTTTCTCTGTCTGTGATTTTAATAGCAGTAGAGCTCTTAGTGGGTGGCTCGTCCGGGGAAGTTCTACCCTCGTGACTTTCCCGTAAAGGCACGAGGGCACGGGCACATAATGCTTAGCATCTATATGCCTCAAGTTGATGGACGCAGGGCAGTGCATCGTAGGGCACGTTCCTATCGTGCGTGGCTAACGATGTTACTCTTTGTTAGGTTTACCACATAACATCATGTAGGCCAGGCCATGTTCTCGTTCCATCAGAATAATATGAAAAAAATTATATATGAATAAGAAGATTATTTTATCTTTTTTTGGGCCCTTCACCTTGGCCCAGAAACCACGGATTAAAAGTATTTGCAATAAAGTACCTATATACTTACGTTATTATCAATACAACGCCCCGTATCACATATCACCCAGATAACTGATAAGAATGATTCACTAGTATCACAAAGGACTGCCGTGCTAACGTGTTTTAGCCTGACTGCTATCATTATTTAGTTAGAAAATTGTGAAATAAAGTAAAATAACAGAAAAGTTAAGTCTTATTGGTTATATTATTAAGCTGAAACAGTTCTTAACTTTTGACTGTCCTTTGCGTTAGGGTGTGTTGGTTAAAAGATAGGCTCGTAAAAACAAGGAAGTGTGATAAAAACAAAACAATAATTACGAAACATTCTTGGAATTTATTAAAGCACTGAAATTGTGTTCAAGAGAAAATCTAGTTGAAAGTCGTGCCCTACTATATAACATAAAGTACATGAAAATGTACATATTTTAAGAGTAAAACGATGAGTTATGTGTAGTGTGACACGGTGCATTCGAAAGGTGTTCAAAATGAGTTCCCTGAAGACAGTGGAGGAGAATGGACCTCGTGGGTCTCGGGAGAGTCCTTGCTACTTCTGCAATGAGCTGTTCGAGATGGGACAGCTTCAGGTATATCGATTTATCTGTCAGTATCAACTGATAATATAGTACGTACCTACTGAAACGTTCATGTTCAATATCTTTTATTATTTATTTATTATTGTAGCTTTTGATCTGTACAATCTAAAGAGATTAATACTGTTCTCCAAATTTGCTACTTTCTGCCAAATACCAGCATGAGGTCTTAGAAACCATGAAAGGCCAGCAAAAAGAGCGTTGTGTTCAAATACAGGCCTTGGCATGCAAATAAACATTAACAAATACAAAAGGCGGATTCGGAGAAATGACATTTCAACAAGCATTTGAAATTTAAATATTATTACGAATAGCTAACGTCATGCAGAGAGCATCGGCTTAGACTTTTATTTATTTCATCACCGTACCAAGAAATCAACACAACATTGACACAGGTACCTTGCCAATAAATATATACCTGCCTGTTAGCAAATGGTTTCTCTAAGATCTGTCTACAGGACGCAAAATCTAATTCTTCACAACCATAATAAAAATAATAATAATAAATAATGCTGGACAATCCACACAGCACTATCTAGCCCCAAAGTAAGCTATTCAAAGCTTGTGTTATGGGTACTAGATAACTGATATATTTAACACATTATATAATTACATAGATAGATATTTTTTATTATACATAGAAAACACCCAGACCATCGGAACAAATTTCTGCAGATCGTACACAAATTTGTTCCACGGCGGGAATCGAACCCGCAACCTCTTGCGTCGCAGGCAGGCTCTCGCCCGCTGCGCCACAGAGGTCATCAAAGGATATAGCACTCCTTTCTGTTGATGATGAAGTAGGTATGCAGTAATTTATTTATATGAATCGAAATACTGAGTTAGGGAACTTCCACTCATACAAATGTGAATTCGTCTGTTTTTATTTTTCACCAACTATTTACCCCACCTGGACCTGAAGTCTGTCAGACCTAAGGTCTGTCCCCCCCCATCAGTGCCGTGTCAGGGACGGGGCAGGAACTTCGTTGCCTTCGCTGCTTCGTTGCCGCCACGGGCACGGACATGTGTGATCGAGTTCATAGACAATGTATGCAATGATATTTTTTTAGACTCCTGACGAAACACGTCCCTGACACGGCACTGATGTGTGGAGATAGACTTTTATGAAGCAATGAACAAGTGCCAAGAAGGCCTTTTATCCATTAACATACCAAGAACTGAATAACGACACTGTTTTTTTCTCTTTTTGAAGAACCATGCTGTATTCTCGAATCTGTGTTAAGAAACGAATAAATAAAATAAGAATATAAGCAGGTATAGCAGGTAGGTACCCGCCTATTACAAACATTTTCAGATAATATTGAAAAGGAATGTTTTAAATCTAATCTAACTAGATACCTGAAGTGCAATGATAATCCATCCATCCATTTGTCTATTTTGAGCAATATGTGGTCAGTTCTAGCTTGCTCTATAAATAGTTCTTACTCCACGTTAAAACATATGTTTAAAGTAGCTCAAAATAAATTTTAGTTTATTAGGAATATTATTTAAATAACAAGGTTATTATTCACTAAAGTAAAGTTCGATTAGGATAATTAAGATAGGTGTTAAATTAGTTTCGAGAGTTCATAGTCTTACTAGACCAACCTAAAGAAAAAAACTAAAGCAGGTAGAACTATTGCACGCTCGAATAGGGCAGACTGCATACATTTCAGTTCTAAGTATGATGAAATAAACGTAGAACTTGTCTGCTGTGATGAAATAATGTTATTTGCAGAACCACTTGAAACAATGCGGCAGCATACTGGAACAGTGCCCATTACGATGCGGTGCCTGGATCCAGAGGAAGCACAAGGAGACCCATGTAAAAGAGTGCCCACAAATGGAAAAGGTGCGTCTCTGCGTCTCTTTCAACAAATGGAATTTTACTAAGTTTTCCCCAGTTTGTAAACAATTCAAAAATAAAAACGGGATGGAGATATCTCATATTTTTTAGTAAAACCCAAGATGATCTTTTGCGGATGTCCAAATGGATATAGTCTTTAGTCATTTGCAATCAGCCGCTGCTTGCATACTAACTACTTTGAAAGCACTGGCATTACGAACTTAATTTTTTTAATGACAAATACATTGACGAATGACTAGATTTGAATCTATGACCCAACGATCAGAAGGCGGAGTCATTCCCACTAGATCATCATATAATTAAGAACTACTACACCAAACCAACATCCAAATTAAGTATACACAGCTCGAGCCCAAACGTTATGGCCGTAAAAATCTATAATAAGATTCCAGAAAAAAACAAAGTCTTAGAAAACTATAACACATTTGTAAACAACCTAAAGGATATACTATTACATAAATCTTATTATACACTAGAAGAAAACTTAAAGGACTATGATGCATGTCTTTAGTGATAAATTTGGATGATTGTTTATATTGGTCCGTTTCTCTCTATTGCAAGACCCTAACGGGGTACATTATGTATTGAATTAAGATTATTTAGTCATAAGTCCTGACAATGTAAAATCTACATACAGACATACATAATAATGCAATAAATATACTGAATACTGAACTATACAATAAAGGGGGTCTAAAGCCCCTTTAACGCTTTTGGGGGGTCAGAATTTGTGACTTCTCGCGTGAGCCGCGCTGAACACTATTTGCGGCTCTTATTCACACCGAATACTTTCTTCAGGGCAGAAACTCAACAGTACCAAGTCACGCCAGCATCCCCGGTCCCAGCCCGCCCGCCAAGACGCACACGTGGTCTCCGACGGACACAGCGCAGGCGCAACTCGACGACTGCGTCTCTTTCATCGAGAAGGAGCTCGCCGCTATCAAGTAATAATCATGTTGGCAATTCAACACGTCTTGGATCAGTTGAGCTATCTCTAGATCGCTTGTAACGGTCTGTAACTAGCTCGACTGTTTAATGTTGTTTTACATTTTTTTATCAATGAGCAGCTTCACCTGTGGCCTGATAATGTGGTCAAAGACTAGGATTTGATAATTCCGAGTACCAGATTATGATGTGCTTTCTAAATAAAGTACCTAAATTACAGCGAGGAATACGAAAAAAATCTTTCATTTCACACAATGGCATTGCCGTTGCACAAAATATATGTTGTCTGTCAATCTACGAGACAAGATACATAATACTTATCCATGGGAGACAAGTGAACTTAATTGTAAATGTTCTGTGATCGTAATGATACTTATAAAAACCACGAAATCTCAGAACACAGAAATCTTCTGTCTATGATCTCCACTCACTCACCGATTACCTGGCAAACACTTTACAAAACCCTTATCTCCTTAGACTAGTGCTCACAGAAGAAGCCAGCCACCGCGAGGTGCAAGCCACGGAGCTGCAGACCCTGCGGTCGCAGCTGGTGCTGGTGGAGGAGAGCTCGCAGCACCTGCTGGGCAGGCTGGTGGCGGCGCGGGCGGCGTCGGACGACGAGGCGGCGCGGGCGGCCGACTGGGCGGCGCAGTTCAAGCACGACCTTGCTAATGTGCAGATGGCTTTACAGGTATGCCCTTGTCCTAGTGAATATATCACTACATAGTATAAAACAAAGTCGCTTTCTCTATCCCTATGTATGCTTAAATCTTTAAAACTACGCAACGCATTTTGATGCGGTTATTTAATAGATAGAGTGATTCAAGAGGAAGGTTTATAATGTATAATACATGTATGATTTGTGCACCTGTGTGAAGCAGGGGCTCACGGGCGGGTCGCTAGTAGGTATATAAAACAGAAGAGATACAATCATAAGAGAACACTGAAAACTACATAGCGAAGTAGAACTTGTGTCAAAGCTTCCAGCACCCAACCAAAAGAGAAGCACTATTATTATCACTGAGAATATGCTGCAGAGAATTGGAAATCAAGGTGGCACAAAGTGTTCCACGACAGTCCCCATGGTTAAAATGGTGAAATAAATGAATATGCGTAAATAAATATCTAAGAGGTGATGCGGAGATGCTTCGTCTTCTTCCTGCCCTTATCCCACTTCATGTGGGGTCGGCACAACAGGTTCTTTCTCTCCATTATCCTCTGTCATCCGTCATCTCTATAGTCACTCCTTTCTTACCCATAATCATCCTTTACGTGATGCGAAGACACTGTTTCGCATAATAATCAATTTGGAAAATAGGGATGGCTGTGATATTTTTTGCAGTTTATAACTTTGATAATAACGTCGGTTGGTAGGTAATATTTTTTCAACGTTGCAAGATTTGTAGCTGGCGCACGGCAAATTAGCTCAACCAAGCATTCTATTTTGAAAAACAGATAAATTGTTGATGAAAGATGCATTGTGCAGGAGCTGCAGAGGCAGCAGCTGTCGACGGTGATGCGGCTGGAGAGCGCGGTCAGCAGCCTGCTGCACGAGCAGCACGAGCGCGAGCTGCTGGAGCAGGCGCTGTCGCAGCACGACGCCAGGATCAGAGCCATCCACAAACTTGGTCAGTTCCCGACCCACAGAATTGTAAATACTAGTTGTTTTATTTCTTCTGTGATGCAACCCACGATTCGGAAACCACGTTTTTAGAAACATCTTTCTCATGTTACTCCGTGTTCATTGGTACTTTTCTCTTATCACCATACCGGAGAGCAACATTTCTGAGGTAAGGTGTTCTTGTAAAGTTTTGTTAGCCTGTAGGGTAATCGCGAGTTTCAGTACCGACCGCGATCGATCGTAGATCACACCGATAGAAACTTACGCATTGCAATGCGTTCACGGAAATTAAATACTAATTCTTAATAAATTGTTATTTATTTTACTTATATTCTTAATATTATATATTATACGTATTCTTTGAGGAGTTTCACTCAAGCTTCTCAAAGAATACCTACGCTAGATGCCGTTGTTTAATTTCCTTGAAATTCGTTGTAGATCGTTGAGATCTACGATCGATCGCGGTCGGCACTTAACTCATGATAACCCCTCAGGTATTTCACATTTACATGTTTGAGTGAGTGGCACACTAGCAGTTGTCTACGCATTAAGCTACATCAAAAATCTAAAAAAAATATCCTAAAAACAAACCAGCTCCAGTCCAGTGAAATAAGATCAATTGACTTTTCAGAGGAAGCAATATCCTACATAAGGCAGGTAGTGGAAGAGGAACGGGAGCGGAATGCCGAGAGCCGCGGCATGCTGGAGCAGGAGCTGGTGGAGGCTCGCCAGTCTTCGGAGCAGCAGACGCAGCTGGCACTCTTGAGGGCGCAGTTACAGAACGCAGCCCCGGAGCGAGCAGTACGTATACATCCAGCAGAGTAAAACGAACCAACCTCCCCAGTCTATAAATTGGAACAAAAACCAGGTGTTTAATATTTTATACATAGTAGAGACTATGCGGGGAGAAGAATGTCATGTAACCGAGGAGAATCCTACAGGTATGAATGTGGATGGGTAGGTATAGGAATAGGTCAAAGAATATGGCCTACTCCTAAAAAAATAGTTCATAGTTATTTATTGGTAAAAATATTATTACATGTCAGGGGTTAAATTCATGTTGTAGGTACATTAACATAATAATGATAATTTACTAGTATAAATACATTAAAAAACACATCCACAACAACATAGTAAATCTACATAAATGTAAGTCATATAAAAATCAATCAAAGTACAATAACAAATCCACAATAAAAAAATAATTTAATACAATAGAACAATCATTATACATGTGTAATGCAAAAAGTCATCTGATAAATGTCAAGACTTCATAAGGGGCTTGCTGCACAAGCCACTTTTTTAGTAAATTTTTAAAGGACCGCGTCGACCTAGCATCCCTAACGGCCGTCGGCAGACTGTTATATACACAGATTTATAAGTATAGTCCTAAAGGACAAAGTATCCTGTCATAAAGAATAAAGCTCGAGATCACGTTTTGATGTTAGGTTTCGGGCAAGGAATCTCCTATGTGATAGAGCAGGGCTTCCCAAACTGTGAGTCGCGACGCCCTGGGGCGCCACAGTACTATCCCACCCAGGGGCGTCGCGTCGTCGTGAGGCGATCTATAAGTATATCGTTGCATCAGCACTGCAGCATTAAGGGTTTTATTACCGTTTGCGACATCATACTTGTGCGAGACAGGTTTCTCTGCAGTTGCAGTAATTAAGAACAAGTACCTACAGATCGAAAATAAATTTAGAGGCAGAGACGAGAGTGGCAATTTCCCTCGCCTCGTTTCGAGAATCTATGCTCAGAAAAGCAAGCGCATCAGCAAGCAGCAAGGCTAGCTTAGGGCGTCGCAAAAATATGGCTACTTCCCAAGGGCGTCACAGTTCAAATTAGTTTGGGAAGCCCTGTGATAGAGAATAATGCCTCAGGATATAGACCGGCTGGGCGTGCTGGAGGTGTCGGTGGGCGACGCGCGCGCCGAGACGCAGCAGCAGGCCACGCGCGCGGACGCGCTGGCGCGGGACCTGCGCGCGCTGCTGCGCTCCTACCACAAGCTGCGGCACGAGCTGGCCGACTTCCAGGCGCGGGCCAGCTTCCAGCACGAGCTGAGCAGCGATAACGGTAACCAACCACGGATTCATTTTACAACTGTTGCGCCCCGCGGTTTCATCCGCGCAGATTGAAATCTCGGTATTCCCACGGGATAAAACAAGCCTATGTGCTATTCCAGACTATCTATCTTTCTGCCAATTTTCATCCAGTAACAAATGAAAATGAAATGAAATGAAATGAAAAATGTATTTATTCTCTCTTCACAATAGGTCTCTTCACAAACTAGGTCTAGGTATTAATTAAGTAGTACAAACAAGATATAAACCTACATTGCGAGAGACTGGTGCCTGTGTTAGGTTTAATGAAACATCCGTCCATACTTACAAACTTTCGCGCTTATAATATTAGTAGGATTATAATATTAGCAGGATCTTCTCCAACACACGACTATAAATCGGCGTTCGCGATAGGACAGCTCATTCGTGTAATCCTAAATGTAAACCTTGTATCAATAATATGACCGATATTATCCAAAAACAATAGGTACAAACCTTTAGTGTGTGTCGACGGACACGGGTCCTTATGTATTACAAGTTTAGTACGAATATTGCATGTTCACAGGTCACATGATATGGAGGATAGACCAGTTCTCAGCCCGAATGAAGGAGGCTAAGGAAAGCGACGCCGTCATCACGAGTCCTCTCTTCAGGACCAGCAAATATGGGTACACGCTCAAGGTAACCCCACAGCTGGCCCTCGCAGATTATACGTTGTATTCAAGCGACTCTTTTCGTTCAATGCGAGCGAAGCGACTCACTTTAGTGAGACCCAAGCTGCTTAATTTTAAGATAATTGCAGCGAAAATTATTACTGCTACTAAGTAAAAAGTAAATTTGGTAAACTTTGTATTAGCCAAACTTATTCCAAAAACACCATAATTTCTAAAACCAGAATAATTTATGTACCTATTATAGCATTTAGCATGTCCACCATTTATTATTTTAAGGAGCGTAGAGTAAGAGTAGTAGAGCTCTTTGTGTAAGGCTCGTCCGGGTAAGCACTACCACCACGCCTTTTCTGCCGTCAAGCAGCAACGCTGTGTTTCGGTTTGAAGAGTATGGTCGCCGGTGTAATTACAGACACATGAGGCCTAACATCTGTGTGCCTCAAGTTGATGGACGCAGGGTACTGCATCGTAGGGCACATTTGTGCGTGACTTGCGAGGCAATGCCCTGTTATAGCTGATGGTTACCACTTAACATCAGATGGACCGTATGCTGGTTCCATCAGCTAGTTGCATAAAAGAAGGTTGTTTATAAAATTTCATATAAAAACCCACCATACTTTAGGGTAATTTAGAAAAGAGCAGTGAGCCCCTCAGTCGTTTGTTCAGGCGGAAGTGAACCTGAACGGCATCGGCAAGTGGAGGGGGCGTCACGTGACGAGCACGGTGCGGCTGGTGGGCGGGGCCTACGACGCGCTGCTCGAGTGGCCGTGCGACCTGACGTGCAATATCGTGCTCAAGGACCAAGCGACCAACAGGCGACAGGTACTTCAAAACAAGGAGGAGGCTATCAATTTGACTGTTTTTCATGTTTATTTATTTATTTACTAGTTGCGCCCGGCGGTTTTGACCGCGCAGTTTGAAATCCCGGTATTCCCGCGGGATAAAAAGTAGCCTATGTGTTATTCCAGACACATAGGCTACTTTTTATCACACTTCACAATTCTTACAAAAATTCCAGAGATTATTTTTGTAAGAATTGTGTATTACTCTCTGAAAGCCCATAATCCTACTAATATTATAAACGGGAAAGTTTGTAAGAGTAGCAAACATCACACAAGATGTTTGCTACTCTTTCACGCCGGAACGGCTAAACAGATCTGGATGAAACTTGACGGAGAGATAGATTACAGTCTGGAATAGCACATAGGGTACTTTATCCCGTGGGAATACCGGGATTTAAATCTGCGTGGTTGAAACCGCGGGGCGCAATTAGTTCATTTCTCAAATCCTCAGGCAATGGACATAGTGAAGTCGTTACAGCTTCGCAAATCCTCTTCGAACCGGCACCACATCGACGCCCACCCCGAAGAGAAGAGCAAGTCCACAGAAGCGCTGGACCAGTCGGTGCTGCAGATGAAGCGGCAGTACATCTTCATACCTCACACCAGCCTCGACAAGTTCGATTACGTCAAGGATGACGTCATCTTCCTAGAGTTTATTGTGAACCAGTAGAGTCCGATAGACCAGAACCAGTAGAGATAAGTTTTGCTATCATGAACAAATTATGTCTAAAGTCACGCAAACAATAATAAATATCGGTGGACATTCCACACACTACTATCTAGCCAAACCGGATAGCTGATATATAATATTTATACTGTATGACGACCTCAGTGGCGCAGCGGGCGAGAGTCCGCCTGCGACGCAAGAGGTTGCGGGTTCGATTCCCGCCTCGGAACAAATTTCTGTACGATCTGCAGAAATCTGTTTCGTTGGTCTGGGTGTTTATGTATGTAAAAAATATCTATCTAGGTAAGTATATAATGTATTAAATATATCAGTCATCTAGCACCCATAACACAAGCTTTGAGTAGCTTACTTTGGGGCTAGATGATGCTGTGTGGATTGTCCAGCATTATTTATTTATTTATTTTATACTTTTGTTTGTAAATACTAACCTACTTATAATATATAAAATATACAACACCCAGACAGAGAACATACATCTATGTTCCTCACACAAATGTTTGTTATCGAAGGAGATCGAACCCACGACCTACAGAAGGCTGAGCTACAACTACCAACTGAAGTACAGAGGTTGTTAATGTATGTACCAACCATGTCTTTTACCTCCGTTACACATTCACAACTTATCTTAAGTCGGTACAGTCAACTGCATCAAGCTGGTGTATGCCAAATACAATTTTTTATTTTATTTTAATGCAGACAACTGTAGTCTATATAGGAGTATCAAGACATCATAGAAGTCTACCACGCCTAAATTAGTCTCAGAGTAACGCTAGCCTCGTCTAAAGAGACTGGGGATGTTAAAACCTACCCTTATTTACCTAAATTCGTTCTAAGAATAGTAATGTATACATAAGATAAAAATAAAACAATATTTGGAGTATACCGTATACAATTTTTTATTTATGTACATAATAATGTATTGAATATTTACACTAATTATTCATCACATGAACTATTGCCACACTTATAATGTATCTTAATATATATATATAGTAATAACTAGCTGAACCCGCGGCTTTGCTCGCGTCAAGAAATTGAAAGTTTCATACAAGCTTTCATCCCCTATTTTATCCCCTTGGGGGTAAAATTGATCAAAATCGTTTCTTAGCGGATGCCTACGTCATATCATCTACCTGCATGCCAAATTTCAGCCCGATCCGTCCAGTGGTTTGGGCTGTGCGTTGATAGATCACTATGTCAGTCAGTCAGTCAGTCAGTCACCTTTGAGTTATATATATTTAGATTAAAAATGACATCCATGTACATATAATAACTTTTTGGCACATAAAGTACCTACTTAACATTTTTATTAAAAACTTATAATTTTATTTTAATTTTAGGAAAAGGTCGTAATATCATTATGTTTGTTTATAATGTATGTAATATAGTTATGGGTATATAGGTAAAGTATGTATTAGTATTACATTTCTAAAATACATCAACACTGATAAATTAGTAATTTTCTATGTTATATTCTTTCTACGTATATATTCGAGTTTACGTTACAGAGGTTTTATCACTTTTTGAGTGTTTGTCATGTGTCTGTTTGTGTGACTTGACAACCCAGTGCTTATAACACTTATGTATCTACAATAAACATTTACAAAATTTTTCTCCCAAACGTTTGAACGAGAAAAAGCTGCATTAGACAATATAATTATATCGATATAGAAAATCCCACGTACACCAATTATAAAAAGTATTCTAAGGACGAATTATATTAGTCTAAGGCCTAATTATCATTACCCCAAAGGGTCAAACGGACAATTTGTCTCTCTCTTTGTGTTTTTTACACAACTAGCTGATGGAACAAGCAGATGGCCTGATGTTGTGGTAACCATCACCTATAACAATTTCCTCGTAAGTCACGTACGATAGGAACGTGCCCTACGAAGCATTGCCTTGCGTCCCGTCACACCGGCGACGACACGGCTGCGTCGCTGGTTGTCGGCGGGCGGAGGCGTGGCGGTAGAGTTCACAGCAGACTCTTGTACTGCGCGAGGAAGTCCTCCTCCTCGGAGAGCGCGCTGTCGAGGTGCTCTGCGCCGCCGGACCGGAGGGCCGCCGACAGCCGGCGCAGCGCCTCTTCGCGCTGCTTGCGTCTGCAACAACCAGTAAGTAGTCAGTCAGTAGTTTTAAGAGTAGTAGAGCTCTTTGTGAAGGGCTCGTCCGGGGAAGTACTACCACCACGCCTTTTTCTGCCGCCAAGCAGCAACGCTGTGTTTCGGTTTGAAGAGTGTGGTCACCGGTGTAATTACAGGCACATGAGGCTTAACATCTGTACGCCTCAAGTTGATGGACGCAGGGCAGTGCATCGTAGGGCACGTTCCTATTGTGCGTGACCTACGGGGCAATGTTTTGTTTATAGGTGATGGTTACCACTTAACATCAGGTGGGCCATCTGCTTGTTCCATCAGCTAGTTATATAAAAAAAAAAAAAAAAAAAAAAAAAATAGGTATACATACAACCCAGCAATCAATCAATTAATATTGGTGGAATAATCTGAATAATCAATTTATTGGTAACAGTCATTACAGGTCAGAGTTTCAATATATTGTTCAGTAGTACATAGTATTGTACCAAGCTATTTAATTAAAATAAAATTTATAATATACTATATATAATATTTTATATTGCAAATAATAAAAAAATTGCACACATTCTAATAAAATGAATTTATGGGTCAAAAGAGTGCCTAAGAAATCCTAGATACTGTAGAATGCCTTCTCGACCAGACAAGTTTTAATTTAATTTTAAAGCAAGATAGACTAGGTGTGTCAATGGTAGCTGTCTCAGTTTGTACATAAGGGCTCGCACACAAAACTGCGATGCGACGTCGCGTCGCAAAAATCTGCGAGCTCCCTCTATATCTCCTCTCCACTCTCTCAGCAATTCGTGTCGTAATTTTCTGTGTTGCGAATTCGCATCGCATCGCATTGCAGTTTTGTGTACGAGCCCTATGTAGTTACCTTGTATCGTCCTTACGTTTCCTGCGCTTGCGAGCGGCCGCAGGCGCCAGCGCGCTGGTGGACGGCTCGGAGGACCTGCCGGCTGGAAAATTAAACAATGAGGCGGGTTAGCGCCGATGCCGTTTAACTTATAAGTGATACTAGCGACCCGCCCGCGCGCCCCTGCTTCGCACAGGTGCACATATCATGCATGTATTATACATATAAACCTTCCTCTTGAATCACTCTATCTATTAAAAAAACCACATCAAAATCTGTTGTTATTGTAGGGGTAGGTAAACACACCGTAGTAAATTTTGTTTCTATTTGGTTGTTCATTACATCAAATAATAGTACACAAAAGTGGGTAGGTACAAATAAGTATAATTGGTAGGTAGCAGTGATTTAATTAATTTGTGGTACTAAACATGTTAGTTTAAACGAGAGATTTTATTGGTAGATACTTGTATGTTTTCTCTTCTCCAACAATAGGTACTTGGTTGGATTTGCATTTATTCAAAATTATGCCTATGTCTATATTGTATTAAGTTTTTCTATTAGTTTTTATTGGAAAATGTATTTATTGTGTTGTGTAATATTAACATAATCACTGCTTAATTCAATTGGAGAAGCCACTGGCTCCTGAAACACAGTTTGTTAACTAGTTCGGGAGCCTATGGATTCAAATTATAACTGTGCTTGTCTTATGTCAATAAAACACATTTTTACTTTTACTTTACTTTACTGTTGCGTAGTTTTAAAGATTTAAGCATACATAGGGACAGAGAAAGCGACTTTGTTTTATACTAGGTAGTGAATCTAAATATATATAACTCAAAGGTGACTGACTGACTGACATAGTGATCTATCAACGCACAGCCCAAACTACTGGACGGATCGGGCTGAAATTTGGCATGCAGGTAGATGTTATGACGTAGGCATCCGCTAAGAAAGGATTTTGATCAATTCTTCCCCCAAGGGGATAAAATAGGGGATGAAAGTTTGTATTTGATTTTCAAAGTAAACGAGCGCGAGCAAAGCCGCGGGATCAGCTAGTCCCTTTATGCAAGGGT
The DNA here is from genome assembly GCA_963576535.1 of Plemyria rubiginata. Lineage (NCBI taxonomy): Eukaryota > Metazoa > Arthropoda > Insecta > Lepidoptera > Geometridae > Plemyria > Plemyria rubiginata. Next base: position 10,208,186 of record OY754928.1, read on the forward strand.
AACATAGGCAGGTACCTGGTTGTTCGGTGACGTCGGCGGCGTGTCCGGCTCCCGCGACCAGCAAGTCGACGGCGCCGCACACGTGGTTGCGGGCGTGACCCAGGGCCAGCCTCGCGTCCTCTGCCTGGTACCCCATGCTCACCAGCTGATGGTAACATCGGATAGTTAAGGCTCAGTTAGCCGTACCTCAGCCTACTGCTCTTAATAGCTATTTGTCTTAAGGGCCCGGCGACAGCGGCTCGCAGTTTCGAGGTGCGATTGGCTATTATTTTATTGTATTTCATTTCGGGGAGGTTGTTTGAAAGAATAACTATCCAGTGACACGTATAAATACTGTTCAAATACAAATAATACAATAATATAAGGGAAATGTGCTTGAGTCAGAAATCATTTTGGTATTAGGTAAACGTAAGACCAAACATACTAATACCAAAATGATTTCTGATTCGGGCATGTTTCCCTTATATTATTGTGTTATTTGTGTTCGAACAGTATTTATGCGTGTCACTGGATAGTTATTCTTTCAAACAACCTCCCCGAAATGAAATAATAGCCAATCGCACCTCGAAACTGCGAGCCACTGTCGCCGGGCCCTTAATTCCCTTTTAAATTTCAATTCTTTTGATTCAATGAAGTTTTTACACTTAACAATTAGGACTTCATATTTTTTAAATTACTATGTATGAAAACTTGTCTAAATTAAATCTTAGTAATGCAAACACAATGAATGCCATTGACAACAACTTAACCGATTGCGTTTTTACATTTTAACTACATTCAGTGATTTTATAATTATCGTCAAAAATGTTCAGCTGTACGAGATAGCGGCAAATAGAATAGTAGCATTTTAGTGTTCCTTTACCTCAGCGACGAGCTTCTCGTCCGGTTCTGGCAGCGAGCCGCGCTCACTCGGCGAGTCCGAATCCTCACCCAGCGAGTCCGACTCCTCACCCAGCGAGTCCTCGTCGCTCTGCGCGAGCTGGAACAGGCGCCAGAATCAAATGTGAATTATAAACATTGGAATGTGAATCATACCCGCTGTGGTTTCTTTTGGTCCAACTACCGCATTCTACGAAGGCACATCATCGCGCTCACAAGTTACCAACACGCCTATAAGCTCGCTCAAAGAACTGCCAATGACTGGACTGGCTGTGAAGGCTTCACAGCTCAGTTATATAAATGATTGTTCTCTGGGTGTTAAATCCTACTAGTATTATAAACGTGAAAGTTTGTAAGAATGGATGGATGGATGGATGTTTGTTACTCTTTCACGCCGAAGCGACTGAACGGATTTGAATGAAACTTGGCAGAGAGATACATTATAGTCTGGAATAACACATAGGCTACTTTTTATCTTGTGAGGATACCGGAATTTAAATCACCGCGGGGCGCAACTAGTAATTTTAAAACCCATAATCACTGCCATTTTTTAGCGGCTGAATAGAGTATTCTTATCACTGTCACTTTCATGCCAACGAAAAGAGATAGCAATAGAATTATCGGTTTGATAAGCTATTGGCGCGCTCAAAGACCATTATGAATAAGGACCTATGTATGTATTTACAAAACGAAGGTATTTGAGTAGTATATCAGCTATCTGGTTCCCATATCTTTAAGTATGGCTCAGTTTGCAGCTAGATAGTGGTGTGTGTAATGTCCACACATTGATGTAGGCAATGTTAGCGTTGTGTGTGCAGTGAGCGTTACCAGCTGCGGCTGCTCCTGCAGGATGGCGACGGCGGCGGCGGCGCTGTTGTTCGCGCGGCGCAGCGCCAGCACGGCGGAGCGCCGCGCGTGCCCCATCTCCACCAGCGCGCCCACCAGCGCCGGCCGCACCGCCGTGCCGTCCGCGCACACGCCCAGCACGCGGCCCTGTCTGACAACACCCCACGCACGTCACTGTAGTGTTGTGATCGCGCGGCGCAGCGCCAGCACGGCGGCGCCCAGCACGCGGCCCTGTCTGACAACACCCCACGCACGTCACTGTAGTGTTGTGTTCGCGCGGCGCAGCGCCAGCACGGCGGCGCCCAGCACGCGGCCCTGTCTGACAACACCCCACGCACGTCACTGTCGCGCCGCGCCCGCCCCCCGCCCCCGCAGTGCGCCCCCACGCGCGCTACCTGGTCAGCTCGTGCTCCCTGCGGTGCCGGTCCCTGGTGCAGCGCTGCTCCTCCAGGTAGTGGTGCGCGCGCGCCACCTCCCCCCCCGCGGCGCGCAGCCCCGCGCGCGCCGCGCCGCCCCCCCAGCCCAGCTCCATCAGCTGCTGCACGGCCGACTCGTCCACCTGCGTAGTTATAAATAGTAGATTGTATCATAAGGGAGCAAAATAATATTTTGACAAGGGCGCTTTTTTGGAATCCAGAGCAAAGTGAGGATTTTTTTGTAGAATTCTGAACGTAGCGCAGGATTCAAAGTACGTCACCCGAGCCAAAAATATATTTTACATTTCTTTATTTTATTCAGCTGGCGTGGCGCGTCCAATGGGCTGTCGTACCAGCCAGTCTTTATTCAAACAATATTATGGGTTCGATTTCTGGCGCTGAACACTTAAGATGTTCCAAATTCAAAAAGTGCACGGCAAAAATAATTGCGGCGCACTTATATACTTAAAGTTTCTCATAGAAAATACCATCTTTGGGTGCACTTAAAGGCGAACCAAGTCGTTCTTTTCGAATAGATGGGATGAAAATAAAGTAATATAACTTTAAAGCAGTTTACCCTCAAAGCGTTGATTTCCTCCTCGGCCTTGTCGAGCAGTCGCTTGGCTTCCTCGCGCTTGTTCTGGTGATACGCCACGATGCCTTGCAGCAGGTACAGACGCATGAACAGGACGCGCTCGTTCGCTATAGAACATACAATAAGAGTATGTGAACAGTCACATCCACCTGCACGTACGTGCTGCAGTGAGCGAGCGCTGACCGGCAGTGGCCGGGGGCGCCGCGGGCCGCGCGCCCGGCGCTCCGTAGGAGGCGCGCAGAGCCCGCGCGGCGGCGGCGAGGCGCGCCGGCACGTCGCCCGCCGCCTGCACGCCGCCGAGGCGCGCGCAGCACCACACCACGTCCAGCTGCAGCACGGCCCAGTTGTCCACGGTGCTCAGGATCGACGAACGGCACTCGCTGAGCACACAAACAGCTTATGGGAATTTTATTGAATGGAGAAATGCAAGAGGCGCGAAGAATTTTTCAGAATCTAATTCAGAATGTTTTTAGCCTACTTCCAGCACTTAGCCAAAACTAAAAAAATATGAGGCATCTTTTATTTTCTCATAGTGGGTGATGAAAAGGAGTGTTTCACTCGGGCGCTAAATATATTTTTGGCTCGAGCGACGTACTTTTAATCCCTCGCTACGTTTAGGATTCTACTAAAGCATCCCTCGCTGCGCTCGGGATTTTACTCTAGAATCCCTCACTTCACTCTGGCTTCAAAAAAGCGCCCTCCGTAAAAATATTATTTTGCTCCATTATGATACAATCTACTATTACTACACTGCATGTTTATACTTAAGAGCAGAAATTAGGTGGTATGAGCTCTAAGAAGTGTGGCTCGTCTGAGGAAGTACTACCAATGGACTGCTGGACTGTACTTCCATGCACTTCAGTAGTGACGTAATTAGGTCTCCCTAGTACAGAGTCTATCTTTTTAACCACTCATACGATTGCGGCATAAAATTTAGATTTTTACACAAAAATATACTACCGAAAATCACATGGGGTAGTCTAAGGGGTGCTCAGAACACAGCTTGACAGTACTTCTTGGGACCTTAGACTCAGACTCATTGAATAAAGATAAATAAACATAACAAACCTCAGCTGCCTGTCAGCTTCCAGCAGCAAGACCAGCGCCAGAGGATACTGCTTCTTGCGGATCTCCACGCGTCCCTTCTCGTGCAGCGCCAGTCCCACCAGCAGAGATCTCTTCTCAGCGGGAGGCAGCTCTACTGTCTTGCCAGACTGGTCTTCTAGCTGAATTGCGATGGTGGAATTATTTGGTATTACTGTCCCGTCTCATATATTTTTAATTGATTGTGTTATGAATTACAGTGGCTCATTAATGCTGTATTAAATGGGTGAAGCCACTGGCTCCTAAAACAGTTTCCTAGTTAGTTCGGGAGTCTATGACTCCAAAACAGTATTATTGTTAAACACTAATTATGTCAATCAAACCTTTTTGTATGTTTTTCAGTGTATTAATGACATTTTGTTTGAAAAACTATGTACTACAGTAAAACTACTGTGTTAACTGCATCTTCGAATGATGCGACTCATACAATAATGATCGAACTTCACTTCAAGAAGTTCGTTTGATCTTATACCTTCATATACTCTTCATCATCAGCCAACTCTTCGACGCACTCGGAGAGAAGCGTCGCGTCGTCTCTCGTCTGTTTCATTTCCATGTACATGTTGTTTTCTTGTTGCGCTTCTTCTGGAGTCTCTACAAAAAATAAGTGTAAAAAATTATAACCAATAATTGCTTTGACTTAGATCCGACAAGATGAATATCCTCTTTGATTTCTTAGTACCAAGTACTTAATTGACCCCTGCTAGTGAACACACAGACAAGCAACACCAAAACTTAAGAAACAATGTAAACCATTTTAAAGGTATTCAGTTATATACCTATTGTGAAAGTTCTTACAAAGATATAAAAGCTGTGGTAAATAAGGAAAAGAAACCCACCGTTCATGACAAGGGCCATGATCAGTACCCCATTCTTGAGCCCTTGCTCTTCCAAACTCGGAGAAGGTTTCACCACCTTGCCATTGAAGATCAGTTTTACTCTGAAAATAATAATAATAATAATAATGCTGGACGATCCACACAGCATCATCTAGCCCCAAAGTAAGCTACTCAAAGCTTGTGTTATAGGTACTAGATGACTGATATATTTAATACATTATATACTTACATAGATAGATATTTTCTATCATACATAAACACCCAGACCAACGGAACAAATTTCTGCAGATCATACACAAATTTGTTCCGAGGCGGGAATTGAGCCCGCAACCTCTTGCGTCGAAGGCAGACTCTCGCACTCTGCGCCACTGAGGTCGTCAACAAAACAGTGTATGTTATGATCTTCTTTCAATAAATATAAGGTTCATTGTCTTTTTGTTTAGTGTTATTTGGCACCAAATCCTTACAAATCTTAACATGTGGAAATGCAGAAAATAAACAGTTCTGTGCAGATATTTTTAGTATTTGTATTTTTTCATGAGTCAACAACTTCAGAGTACCTATTTTAATACAATGACTCATTCAATAACATTCTGAGTAAAATTCGGATTTTCCAAGAAAAAATAGACTGAAGTAATTAAACAACCACGCCGTCATTACTAATTCTTTTATGTTCAACCAAGACCTTTTTTTTATTGACTGCATGATGCAACGTGGCACAAACAAGTGTGTGTGTGAAACATAAAATTTTGCTCTGCTTACCTAGTTTCTGCAACACCAATTACTGCAGCAATCGCACCAATTAATTCACCACCCATCACATCTAGTTTCTTCTGAATCTTGAATACCCTAGGTTTCTCCGCAGGCACAGTAGCCTTGACCCTGAAGGTAGCAAAGCCGGTCTCCTTGAACTCTGCGTTGGCCCTGGAGCGGTCCAGAGAGTGAACTTGCAGCTCGTAGAGGGCATTTACAATTGTTTCAGGGTCGGAACCCAAGGCTGCGGAGTATCTGTCTGCAAGATCCTGTACAAAAAATTACAGGTTTTGACTTTTTACCATGTATAACCATGTTTAAGACAAAAAGCTCTACTAAGCTCTTTGTGAAGGGCTCGTACGGCTCGTCTGGGGAAGTATTACCACCACACTTTTTTCTGCCACCAAGCAACATCACTGTGTTTCAGTTTGAAGGGTATGGTCACCGGGGCAATTAAAGGCACATGAGGTTTAACATCTGTAAGCCTCAAGTTGATGGATTCAGGGTAGTACATTCCAGGACATATTCTTATTGTGCATGACTTACGACGCATTTTTTTGTTTGGTGACGATTACTACTTAACATCAAGTGGGCCATCTGCATGTTCCATCAGCTAGTTGTATGAAAAAAATGTATTTGTAAGAAAACATCTCACAAAGCCCAGTGTTCTAAAAGTAAATTATGCCTAGAATGAGTATACTGATTCAGGTTTAAATTGGTAACTAGGCACACTATACTTCATACAAAACTACTCAGCAGAAATCTTTCCTAATAAATGACTAGATCTTTATAAAAGTAGTGTGCTAAATAAATATAAAAATATTGGTGGACTTTACAAAGCTGCTTGTGTGTGCTGAGAAGTCGTTGAGTACCTGGAGCACATATTTTTCTGAGAAAGATGTACATTAAAGGCCAGAATGCCGCGAGCAACATTGTAAACAACGTACCTTGATACTCTGGTTGAGAGAGTCGTCGGGAACGACGTACGGAGGCTCCCATAGCTTTATTTTCTCCTCATTTAACAATGCCCGTAGCTTTATAAGCAAGTCTTCGTGCTGAAGATTCGTCTCCATCCTGGATAAATCAGTATTTCACAAACAAACTCAAATAATTATGCAGAAAGACGTCCGACGAATCTTCTTGGTCACAGGTAAAGAAAACGAAAAGGGAAGAAATAAAAAACAAAAACATCTGTATGACATTGACAGCTGTCAATAGTGTCAATGTTATTGTCAACATTTACATAAAGTCAACCTATGAAACCCAAGGAATTTGAATATGTATCTAGGATTCGTTTTTTGTCATCTATCGAAGCAACATAGCATTTTCATTTTAATTGTTTTTCTAGTGTTTTTTTGAGTTGTGTTGTGTAATTTTGGTGGTATTTTAACCAACATTACTTGTGGTCTCAGCACAAAGTGTAAGCATTTGAAATGAAAGTGTATTATGTGATATCGTGATTTGACCGAAAATGTTTCAAATGTTTTGAAGAAACCGCCACCATTTTCTTCAAAACAATTGACTGACTCGACTTTCGACTGACGTGACTAGAAACATAGCAAAGAGCATCCTTTCTTTGTTCTTTTTATGGCTCCTGTCATAGACAATCTTGCCAATGTCAAGTGATTCAGAGATTATACTCTTTGTAGTTATGTTTCTAGTCACGTCAGTCCAAAGTCGAGTCAGTCAATTGTTTTGAAGAAAATGGTGGCGGTTTCTTCAAAACATTTGAAACATTTTCGGTCAAATCACGATATCACATAATACACTTTCATTTCAAATGCTTACACTTTGTGCTAAGACCACAAGTAATGTTGGTTAAAATACCACCAAAATTACACAGCACAACTCAAAATAACACTAGAAAAACAATTAAAATGAAAATGCTATGTTGCTTCGTTAGATGACAGGAAACGAATCAAGCAAAGAGCATAATATAATCTCTATCACTTGACACTGGCAAGATTGTCGATAGACAGGAGCCATAAAAAAATATATATATATCTAGCTCTAATAACCATTTTGGTTATGAAATGCGGGTAACATCACAGGGTTTTCTCTATTCCGTGGGTAACATAGTTAGGATTAGGAAACCAGCTCATAAGTAAGAGACGGATCTTATAAATCTAATAAACTATTTTCTATTCTTGTACCTAACTACCTAACCACCTCCTACCTACCCATTTAAGAGTCCGGTGACAGCGGCTCGCAATTTCGAGGTGCGATTGGCTATTATTTCATTTTATTTCATTTCGGGGAGGTTGTTTGAAAGAATATCTCTAAAGAAACACGCATAAATACTGTTCGAACACAAATAATACAATAATATAAGGGAAATGTGCTTGAGTCAGAAATCATTTTGGTATTAGGTAAACGTAGACCAAACATACTAATACCAAAATGATTTCTGATTCGGGCATGTTTCCCTTATATTATTGTATTATTTGTGTTCGAACAGTATTTATGCGTGTTTCTTTAGAATTATTCTTTCAAAAAACCTCCCCGAAATGAAATAAAATGAAATAATAGCCAATCGCACCTCGAAATTGCGAGCCGCTGTCACCGGAGCCTTAAGTAGAACCATTATCTACGCCATAAAAATACTATTAACTAAATAATTGCCTACCTATATTAATGTGAAATAATATTCTGCTTATCTACTACGCCTAGCATTATCTCTACACCTACTACAAAAACAACTAATGACCTACCTATTAAAGTCCTATAATAAATATTGTTTGCTATACCAAGTATAAAATAATTAATTCCCTTCCTTACCAAACTATCTATTATTTTAAATGGCCTTATTATCATGGATATCGGGTAAATAGAGATTTAATTTTATAAATAGTTGCCTGAAATAAACAGATAAAGAGATCTGTTCACTGCCTACCACCTCATCATCAGTCGCGCCGCTTGTGTATCTCGTACTTGCTTTCCATGAGCTGGACCGTAACGTTTGCCGGGTCTAGAGGTAGGCAAGTCTACTACCGTGGCTGGGAATCAGTCGAACAGATCCTTTTTTCTGTTTTTTTTTTAAATAAAAAAAGTATTTATTTTCAGGAAGAACAGGTTCGAACCACTGATTAAGAATCCTTTGTAGGTAGTTACAAAACAGTTTTAAAAATTACCTTAAATAAAGGCTGTTTTAATTCGTTAGTATTGCTGCTGCTGAAAGGAAGCCACTCCTACCTCCTGCTGACGGCAAGCCTGGACGACGTGCATGCAATCGCAAAGCAGATCGCCCATTCCCCCGTCGCAAACCAGCTCAACAACATTCTGCGCAGAGCCTCCAAAATATTCAACCAGCAGCTGCGTGCCAGAGGCAACGACGGTAAGACAGTCCACGGTAAGGTTCGGTATAATCAATTTTGTAAAGGGCTGTTTATCAACAGGCTACCAACACCGCTTCTCACGCTCCGATCCCCAAGTGTTCGACTCATTAGAGCCGGTTCAAGATAATCGCATCGAGAGACGCAGCCAGGCAGATCAGGCCCTCCATAGAACTCATCACCATCACAGACGCAGCGGGATGGACGAAGGGCAGAATAACAACCAGCCAACTGGTTCGAGTGCCAACGTCGCTGACAAACGTAGCCACGAGTCCAAGGCTGCGAATGAGATACTAGACCAGCTGGAAATGACACTGTCAAATGAGCATAAAGAGACGAGCGACCATCGTGCTGAGGAGTCATCACAGAATGATGAAGTACCCCGTCAGAAGAACGAGACAACTTGGAGCCATACGGATGAAGTGGTGGCTCTGGGGAAGAACGCCAGCTTCTACCTTAACTCTATCAAAAAAATTATGGAGAATGTTTAGCTGAAGTTGAATAAAAAGTATTTCCTCAGAAAAAACTAAAACAGCTTCACGATTTGATCCCCAGGCACGGTAGATATCCCTTCAGATCTCTCAGCTTGGTACTGAGAGTACGTTAGTACTTGGTACTGAGATCAAGGATTCAAGAGAGAGTCAAGATTCTTTGAGGATATCTAAGGGGAGTAGTCAGAGGTACGTCCGAACGATACACATAACACATAGCCACATTTTGCAGTAGTTAGTATTCCATACGCGACAGGTTGCAAGCCCATCGCCGCTAATAGAATACTAACTGGTTTCCTCACGATGTTTTCCTTCACCTTTTAAGAGCACTGGCATTGCGGACATAAATTTTTCGATAGAAAAATCCGGGTGCACGGCCGGATTCGAACCTACGACCTTACGATCGGAAGGTACCTCATTTCTTCTCTAGATAAAAAATCTCTAATTCTTAGATATGGCATGCTAGATCACATGGTCCCCTCCTCATCACCTCATCATTTCAGGCTGAGGATGATGTTTGAGGTACCTAATATTTTGTAAGTAGGTACCTGTTTTTGAGCAAGAGCTAGCCACCTAGTCTGTCTTGTCAAACAAGAAGAAACTTCGTTAAGCGAGAGCCTGATTAGGTACAAAGATGCCATTGTATTTTCTAAGAATTAATTTCTATCTCTTTGTGACACGCACTGAACTGGAAGGCTAGTCTAGGTACCTAATTACCCAGGTACAGTTGGTTGTCTGACTGCAATATCGACACCCAGATTGAACAACATTGTAATTAATTTTTGCTGGTTTTCAGGAGAGCTATATTTAACTTTGTACCGAGGATTTTTAGCTCTCCTGCTAAAAATAAAAATAAAAATTTTAACATTAAAACATGATTATCGATCTACAAACACCAGCAGGCGAGCTAAAAATCCACGGTACCTACAAAGTTAAAATTCACTCTCCTGAAAACCAGCAAAAATTAATTACAATGTTGTTCAATTTGGGTGTCGATATGATAGATCTAGGGTCTTCAACCCGCGGCCCGCGGGCCTCATGTGGCCCGCCAGCTAATTTCTTGCGGCCCGCGGCCACCAGAGGATAAAAAAATAAAATATATTATGTATGTCTTTTATTTTATTGATAAGGTGGTAAAGTGTCGTGATAGATAGTCCTAGCTAGTACAAAATATTTTTTTTCTTAGTGAAGATATTACCTACTGACATGATTTAAAAAACTGTCTATAATAATATGTGCAAATTCAATAATTAGTCTGACATAACTTACAACTTAAACTTGCGATAGCCCCTGTAAATAAATATATTTGATGTGTACTGTCAGGACTCCTTGACTGGGGCATTGTTCTCTATGCCATAAGAGATTCCTTGCCCCAAACTGAGTGAAGTGACAACGTGATCTTGTGCTTTATTCTTTACTAGCGACTCGCCCGCGCGCCCCTGCTTCGCACTGGTGCATATATCATGCATTTATTATACATATAAACCTTCCTCTTGAGTCACTCTATCTATTAAAAAAAGCCGCATCAAAATCCGTTGCGTAGTTTTAAAGAGACATAGGGACATGGCGACATAGGGATATAGGGATACAGACTTTGTTTTATACTATGTAGTGATGACATAGGAGATACTTTGCCATAACCGTTTGACGTCACAACGTGATCTAAACGCAAACGCGATTGAATTGGTCCTAATGAATAACGCCCCTGCTTAGATATTACCGGATAATAGGAACCTACCACACGTCTATTTTTAGTTTGATACTATCTAATTTGATATAATAATATAATGGATATATCTATAAGCTTCTGGTACATATTGCCTTCCTAATAAAAATAAATAGGAAGACATTTGAGTGATCATCAAAATAATTATCCAATCTCAGAAACGAACCAATCCCGATGAAAGCTATTTATTCCGGAAGGTTTTATTTCGGAGACGGATCTATCTAATGTTTTAAACGCGAGATAATGTCGTCATAATAAAAACAGAATAGAAACAGTTTTATTAGGTACTTTGAACTCCAGGCACGGTAGATATCCCTTCAATGGACCACTTTAGAGTCAAATGCGGATACGGAGTCCAATACAAGATACAAGTCCCCTCAGATCATGGTAAAACAAAAGAATAAAGTCGAGAGGAACAGCTGCTGGCTTTCAAAATAAATTCGGGTGTTTGTACCGCCCGCCCGAGTGCCCGCCCGCCCAGGCCGTGTAGGGCGGTGGAGACTAAAACTAAATACCTGTGGGCTGCACGGAGGACGAACTATCACTTTATTTGGCAATCGGTTCAGGTACCTCATTACCATATTCTGCCTGAATAATCTAAACTTACGGTGTTGACGAAAGGCTGACCTGTCGTAAGGCGGAGTCCTAGTGGTTCTAGCAAGCCGCCCAGCTCGCCTAGGTCTAACGAGTCAGATGTAGACTATCCGGTTTTAGTAATCGTTAACCCCCGGTTTCTGAAAGCGCGATCAACACTAATCGGCCTCAAGGCACTTGCTATCTCTATCTATATTGAAGTAAAAGTTGAAATAGCAAGTGACTTGACAGCCGATTAGTGTTGATCGCGCTTTCAGAAACCGGGCGTTAGTCTCGTTATGATGATATGTAGAGGTCACTGCATACGTGACGGGATAGTACCGCGGACGGGACGTGAACGGGACGGAGACGTGACTGCCTCGTTCAAAACCGGAACGTTGTGTAAATGCATACAAACCGCGACCAAGGAATTTGAATACAAGTATATTCCTTGACCGCAACAGTACTCCGATCTGACGTACTAGTGTTGCTTAAAAAGAATGATGGATTGGATTTTTCATTTCATGAATTGGCTTATTGCTATTGCCTTAGTTGACGAAGAGATTTCAGAGAGAGATGTTTCGGCGGCAATTTTACGCCACAAATAATTATTGTACTTAGTATTGGATGCAAGTGCATCACTACTTCTTTCTACGGAAAAAAATGGAGCGACTGTGCTTACGTGGCGAAAACACGGACGGGACAAGGCACGCGCGGGGCGGGACAAGGCACGCGCGGGACGTTCCAAACATCATCAGGAGCCTTATTCACTATGACAATAGGAGATTCCAAGGAGATTCCTTGCCCCAAACCGTGAAACGTCAATACTTGATATTGGGCTTTATTCTTTATGACATAGGAGATACTTTGCCCTGACCGTATCACACCGCCAACCTTGTCTTAGCCGAGCTCGCGCTGCAAATGGTCATAATGGTCATGCCTTCTGCACCGTAGGTCGTGGGTTCGATTCCCACCGTGAACAAACATTTGTGTGGTGAACATAAATGTTTGTTCTCTGTCTAAAAAGTATTATAAGTAGTATATCAGCTATCTGGTTCCCATATTACAAGCATAAGCTTAGTTTGGGGCTAGATAGTGCTGTGTGGAAAGTCCACCAATATTTATATTTATATTTATTTATAGTGCATAAGGCTCCAGCGGTGATATTTTTCCCGCACCGTGCGTGTTACGCTCCCGACCTCGACCTAATGCTCTTTCCTACACATTTTATTATATATGAAACTATATTTCCAAAACTTCTTGTCCCGTCCCGTCCGTGTAAAAACCCGTCACGTATGCAGCGGCCTTTAAATTGTATGACATTTCGTTCATTCTAAAGGGTAGGCAACGCGAGTGTGACACCTCTGGTGTTACAAACGTCCATAGGCTGCGGTAACCGCTTCCCATCAGGTGGGCCATATGCTTTTTTGCTACCTTGGTAGTATAAAACAAACAAATCGTTTTTCTTCGAATATTCTTGCACGTTCTAGCCTTTATTCGCTTTTATAATGTCCCAAAAGTTATTCTCCGAGCGGGATTTGAACCGGCGACCTTCCCCTTGATACTATAAAAACTTTGTGATTTCCTTAAGTGTAGTAACACTATAAATCTAATAAAAAATTGAAATTAAGCACGGTGACATCTCTCGTCGATTCAACTGAATGCAACTTCAGTTATCGAGCAGGACTCTTGATAGTAATAGTCAAACCTGTTAGATGGAGCCACGGTCGCATTAGTACCGTAGTAACATGTCCAAGAGTTATTCGTCGAGTGTGATGATTAGTACTCCGGTGGCGCAGTTGGTAGCGCAGCCCCGTATCAAGGGGAAGGTCGCAGGTTCAAATCCCGCTCGGAGAATAACTTTTGGGACATTATAAAATCTTAAACACTATAAATCTAATAAAAAAATATTATTCGCTTTGATTCACTTAGCTTTAAGACGTTTCACAGTGATCTTTGTGATTTAACGTCTATTAAGCAAAAAAATGCAGTAGCAGGAAAATGAATGGTTGCTTGTTGAATAAACAAAACTAAACGCTATCGCTGCATATAATAAAATAATAATAAATAATGCTGGACAATCCACACAGTATCATCTAGCCCCAAAGTAAGCTACTAAAGCTTGTGTTATGGGTACTAGATGACTGATATATTTAATACATTATATACTTACATAGATAGATATTTTTTATTATACATACAAACACCCAGACCAACGGAACAAATTTCTGCAGATCGTACACAAATTTGTTCCGAGGCGGGAATCGAACCCGCAACCTCTTGCGTCGCAGGCGGACTCTCGCCCGCTGCGCCACTGGGTCGTCGATATCGAGCTATTATACAAATATTATATTATTAAAAACATATTACTTCGTCAATTTCGCCTGTGTTTGAAAAATTGTTCTATCAACAAGCAACGTCTCATTACCGCTATCGCATTGCTGTTTCTATGCTGGTTTTAATAAAAGTACACAAAGGAGGCTGTATTTCTAAACGACGCTCGGAAATCCTGCGTGGTATTAGTAATTTGCGTATACCATTGAGCGTGAAAAACGGTGTTCAGGAGAAAATTAATTATAATGAGGAAGCTATTAAAAGTAGGTCGTACAACTATTATAAACGCGGAAGTTTGTAAGTATGGATGGATGTATGGATGTTTGTTACTCTTTCACGCCGGAACGGCTGAACAGATCTGGATGAAACTTGGCATAGAGATAAAATAAATAAATAATAAATAATGCTGGACAATCCACACAGCACCATCCAGACCCAAAGTAAGCTATTCAAAGCTTTTGTGATGGGTACTAGATGACTGATATATTTAATACATTATAATTATAATACTTACATAGATAGATATTTTTTACTATACATAGAAAACACCCAGACCAACGGAACAAATTTCTGCAAATCGTACACAAATTTTTCGAAACGGGAATCGGACCCGCAACCTCTGCGTCGCAGGCGGACTCTTGCCCGCTGCGCCACTGAGGTCGAGAGATTGATTGTAGTTTGGAATAACACATTATAGGCTTTTTATCAACTATATAGTATGGATATAGGGACAGAAAAAGCGACTTTGTTTTATATTATGTAGTGATTTGACAAGCAATTCTTGTATATAAATTATAAGAATACACCTACCCATATAATCTGAATCTCGGAAACGGCTTCATCGATTTTCGTGGAATTTAGTATGCAAGGAGAATCGGGGGGGAATACATTTTTATCTGATTTCAGCAAACGAGCAAAGCTCGGTCACCCAGATGCTATTAATTTATGAAATACGCAAATTATTATCTCAATACAGGCATTTCAAATTGTTTCTCGTGATTCAATTGTTTTTGAGTCGTAGGTACCTACTTAAATTGAGGTAAGTATTTGCTTGGTTGCGAAAAGCGGCTAAATATTAATAGCAGCAAGTATTTTATATTTTTTGAACCATTTATGAACCTTTACAAACGTTACGTAATATAAAGGCTTACTGAAAAATGATCACTGAATGTTTAAAATAACAACCTTTTCATGTTTTGCGCTTTGAACGCGCTATGTTTTTCATCGAATTTTCCAGGCCAACAATATTTATTAAATCGCTTCCTTCCAATTAGCCATAAACAAACAAAATTATTTTCAAATGATATCAACTTTTATGTCTAACTATTTGCGCCCCGCGGTTTCACCCGCGCAGATATATCCCAGCATTCCCACGGGTAAAAGTAGCCTATGTGTTATTCCAGACTATAATATATCTCTCTGTAAAGTTTCATTCAGATCCGTTCAGCCGTTCCGGCGTGAAAGAGTAATAAACATCCATCCATACTCACAAACTTTCGCGTTTATTATAATAGTAGGATGAATGCCGGCCGCTGATTTTATTTGGTATTTCTTTGCCAATTAGCAGCGTTCCTAATCAAGCGAAACAAAGACGCAAAAAATCTTTTGCTGGGTTGTAAGTATCAATGTCTTAAATTTATTTGAATTTATTAAAGCAAATGCTGAGTTTGTTAAACATATCGCACCCCTAGATGAAAACTCCGGTAAATCAAAATACCAAATTGTTCAGGAAAGACGAAAAACTGATTTCAGGATACCTATGAGAGATATCAAAAATCTAATATTACATCCCTAAAGGTAATTTCTTTTCAAACTTTATCAGTTAACCTTTTTTTTATTTGTCTGGTTAAAACAAAAAATAAAAATGATTTTTTAGTTACTCTAGTTTTGTACCGGTAGTATGTAACATTTTTGTGCGCTAAGTGGAGTTACTATACTTTACTTGAAAGAAAAATGAGTTACATTACTTTTCACCTCAAAAATATGATAACTTTCATCAGAGTGTTTTGAGTTAGGTATTCCAAGAACCTGCTAAGATAAGGCACACTGGCTTTAGTTTTTAGTTTTTTCTTGGTACACTAGGGTTTCATTAATTGAAAAAAAAACACAATTGTTTAATTAAATTAAAAGTTGTTATTTATTTACCCGAATGAGTAACATGCGAAATTTAAGCTTTAAGGGATTTGCTTTTTTAATTTACCCCGCGATTTATACGCCTTTCCTGAATTTTTAAGGGCTTTAGCTATATTAATCTTCCATGTCTCCGGTTTCCTTAGCTTCTTCTTACCCTGGACTACTTCTTGCGCTAGAGTTCCTTCACCCTCTGTAGTATTTTGAGCCAGGTTGTGACCCTCGTTGTTAGGGCTAGTCGTGTTATTTTCATTGATTCCTAAAGTAAAAGCGGCGATGGGCTTGCAACCTGTCACGTATGGAATACTAACTACTGCAAAATGTGGGTATGTGCCAAATGTAATGTTTGGACGTACCTCTGACTACCCCCCTTAGACATCCTCAAAGAATCTTGAATTAGTACCTACTTGGTACTGGTAGATCTGAAGGGATATCTACCGTGCCTGGGGATCAGTCGTGAAGCTGTTTCAGTTTTCCTAAAGTAATATTTTCGCCTTGACTCTGAACCACGCAATTTAAGCCAGTGGCGTTATGTTGATTTACAATGCTACTACTTGAGCTACTGCTTGAACTGCTGCTTGAGCTATTACTTGAGCTCGATGAACTTGAACTGCTGGACGAAGATGAAAGGGAGCGAGATCGTAATTTTTTTGGTGCAGTGATTTACGCGGAGGAGAGAAATATATTTTTCTTTTGGGAATCGGCTTTTCGTAGTGCGGATCTACATCAGAATCGTCGAAATATGATCCATCGTCACTGTGAACTGGTGAGACAGCATACTGACGTTTAGGCACGCTTCGTCGTCCGTAAGATGAAGAAGGCTGCACGTCAAGGTTTAGCGAAGATTCGAGTATGCTCGGTGATGGAACTGATCTTAAACCAGCTGGCATCTCAGGCTCCATTACGGTATTGAGCATTTCTGCTGGTCTCTCTGGCTCCTCTATAGAATTGAGCATTTCTGCTGGTTTCTCTGGCTCCTCTATACTATTGAGCATTTCTTCTGATCTCTCTGGCTCCTCTATAATATTAAGCATTTCTGCTGGCATCTCAGGCTCCTTTATAGCATTGATCATTTCTAACATGAGTTGTCCTCGGACTTTAATTGTCCTAAAAATAAACAAAGTTCATAATATGAAACAAATCATGTAAACCAAAGCAAATCAAAAAACCCAATTATAATTATGTACTGATTAAGGAAGTTGCATAATGGAACAAAGATCGATTGAAAATGCAATTAATAGACTGTTGTCTCTATTAAATGTTTTTTATTTCATTGGACAAACAAAAAAAACTAAATATAAATCTCATTCAACAAAACCAGCGTAAATCTGATTTATCTTTTTCCGTCATGCAAAGATGAGTAATTCGAAATAAAAATAATAATATTGCGATGTAACATCATCAAAACCCCTGCAACTCAAAATCAACAATTATTATTTCAATGAAATTTCAGAAAAACCCAATCAACTCGAAATAAAAGATAAGACTTACCTAATAATTTTCATGTAAACTCCTGCAACTCGAAATCGAGCCGTATTCAAATGGCCTCCTACCACAACAGTCGGGAGGCAACTGAAAATGGCGGAATAGTGTTCGCACTATCCGGTGTGAGGTCATTCAACTAAAGCATCGTTTCGCGCCATCTATCGACAGCTGTTGAAGGTATCGTTACGCGAGTTATATCTCCCGGTAGGTATGCAAGTCAGGAATTTGAAAACGCTACTAACTCAATTTGGGTACTTTTTGAATTAACGGGGTTTTCATCTAGGGGTGCGATATGCTGAGTTGGACGCCCATTTTGTAGCATGGTGGACGGTGCCGGGAGACACATTTCTTCGTAATGTTTTCTGTTTTGATTTGTTAATGTTTTAGATTTTTCTTTTATTTTTATTTTCCATGTGTTGTTTATTTGTTTTTCAGTGTTTGTATGTCCCGCGTATTGTTCGTTATCGTCCGCTACAAATAAATGTTTTTTCTTTCTTTCAAATAATTAGGTATTTGTACTAACATTCAAACATCAATTAGCAATGATATTATCAATGCTAATAAAATGTATTTTTTTCTGTGTGTAATGTAATGTAATGTGGGTATTATTATGGTTAAATATATTAAAGTATATCACAATGTCTATGTCAATTAGACCTTAAACTAAAAACCTTAAAAAATATAATAACTAATAACTAAAATATATTATTAAAAGGAGTTCCTTTGGGCAAGGATCCGAAGATACTGGCAGCATTCCCCCTTTGAATAGCTAAACTAATTATTTGAAATGTATTACATATTAACGTTATATTTAACGCATGCAAATTGTGTAACATTTAATAATTATTCAAACTTCATAAACTGTCTTTGATGCCACAAAAAAACTTCAGTATAAAACCAAAATCCTATGAAAACTGTGTATTAACTTAGCGAAATATTTCAAGCAAATAAAACAATTTTATTTCCATCAAGCGCCTGTCCCCGAAGTACCTACCAGCTATCAAAAACGTACCCAAAAGGTATGACGCACAAATCCAAGATTTGTAGCTAGAATATCTGACATAAAATTAGACCCGTATGTCGCCCACACCTGTTGCAAGCTTTTTGTGAAAAATACACCGCACAGCTTTACTTGTCTGCTAGTTTTGATAGGTGGTATATTTATCTAGTTCGTAAAACACGAAAAAGGAATATTTAGATGTAAAATGTCTTACCTTAAGCTTGTAGTGAGTCTGTATAGTATTTTCTTTGTTTATAATTTACTAGTTGCGCCCCGCTTTTACTTTCACCCACGCAGATTCAACGGGATGAAAAGTAGCCTGTGCTATTCCAGACTATAATATATCTCTCTGCCAGGATTCATCCAGATCCGTTCAGCCGTTCCGGCGTGAAAGAGTAACAAACATCCATCCATCCATCCATACTTTCTTGTTTATAATATTAGTATAGGATTTATTTACTTTCTGCATTGTGTGGTAATGGTCCTCAGGCATATCGCCACGCGCTCCTATATAACAAGGTTTATTGAAGCATTTGTTCCGATGGTATCATATTCCTGAAAAATGTGAACCCGTTACGGTTTGAGCACATGTTTCAGGTGAAACGTGCAGCTACTTATTTATTTTCCCAGTTTGGAGGTATTCATGAAGCGTCAAAAGCGTTCCAACCATTTGAAATATGTAAAACTTCTGATTCATAACGTTTGATGTTCCAGTAAAGCGACAGCACCGAAAAGGTTGTAAAAAACGCCAGCGGGAAGAAGATTGAATAAAGCTAGGTTTATATAATATTATAAGTATGTATTTACAAAAAAAAGTATATAAGTAGTATATCAGCTATCTGGTTCCCATATCACAAGCATAAGCTTAGTTTGGGGCTAGATAGTGCTGTGTGGAAAGTCCACCAATATTTATTTATTTATTTATTTATATTACCGTGTCGGGGCGTGTCGTGTCGTGTCGTGGCGCAATCGCTTCCGTTCATTTACTATGATTAGATTCACATTAGTAGGTTGTGGCGTGGCGCCACGCCACGGCAATATGAGCCTAGTTTAAGGTGCTAGGAAACTGCCATAAAACATTGGTGCCAATTCTGTTTTTTCCCTAACTTCCTAATTTGACAACACTAAAAATCAAGAAATATAGATATTCAAATTCCTTGCTAAAAATATTGCCATCCCTTTCTAAAAGACCGAAACAACAAGGACGGCTATAATTTTAGAGTAGTAGTAATCTGACAGAGATTAGGTTAGTTTACGATAATGCAACAACAAAATCGACACCAATGGATGTCCACCGTGCCGAAGGATCACAGTAAGCATATTTAATAAAAAAAATCGCGTAACTTCGTTCTCACACGCAATAGCTATTTTTTCAGTATAATTACTTTCAATTGTCTGCAATTTGTGTAAAAAGCCGATTCCACAAGACCAAGCCTAGACGAGCTGAAACAAACTTCTCCTTCATTATTTTCTCCCCTTGTCCCAGCACATCCAGTCGTCGACACGGGTTGGCGCGCTACGGACGTAGCACCCCGTAGCTGCGTAGCGCTACGAACTCTACGAACCTAGGAACTGAGCTTGTTTCGATATTAAATTGTGCTCTGTTGAATGATTGATTGATAACGTTTTTAGTTATTGAAGTATATTTAGAAGCGAGTGAATGTTTCATGGTATTTAAAATTTAATAATTTTGGATGGTAGCCTAAAAGTCTAACTTATTGCAAAGTTTATTGTAATCATGTACGCACGTAGTTTAAAAGTTAAAATTTAAGTGTTAACGAGTTGTCAAGTTTAACTGTAACGTCGTTTATACCATTCTCATTCAAAATTAAGTAAGAATTACAAGTAGTTATTTTAAAAAGTGATTAAATATAAAACTGATATAAGAAAAAAGCTCAAAAAAACTAAAAAACGAAGTTTGTTAGCCATATCAGAAATCAGATATCTTTAGTTCTTTGAACATAAATAAATACAGAAATATTTTGGTGAAACAATTACAACCACACCACAAAGTTGGTATACCTCACAAAATATATAACCTTAAAAATGGAAGACAACCCTGAGTTCTTCCGCATGAACGAAACGTCAGCAGACTTCCACCAGCGATGCACGAACCTGAGCACCTTCGACTGCAGCGAGCAGGAGATGCTGTGGCTGATGATGGGCCCCCGCCGGCTGCCGCTGCGGAAGATCGTGCCCATATCGGTGATGCTGCTGGTGATTTTCCTCACCGGCGTGGTGGGCAACGTGGCGGTGTGTGCCGTCATAGTGCGTCACCCCGCGATGCACACCGCCACTAACTACTACCTCTTCAGTCTGGCGCTGAGCGACCTTCTGCTGCTGTTGTTTGGTGAGAGGATTTATTATTTTATTTATTTTATTTTTAATCTTGCGACAACAATGCATTGATTTGTTACTATAATAATAATAATAATAATAATAATAAAGCCTTTATTTCCAAATTAATTACATATTATATCAAATTATTCTCACTTATTATTTCTATATTAATTATATTATTATGATTTATATTATTAGTTATATTATTTCATTTGGGTATTTGTTATTATAAGGAATGTAAATACTTTAATGTACATAAAAAAACACCAGTACCTACCCTAAAAATTCTCATAAAATTGACATTGTCTTATTGCTGAAAGCGATCTCTTCCGGACAAGCTTTGAATGGAGAGGGAAAAAAAGTAAGGAAGATTGGGCGCAGGTACACGCGTAAAAATAGTCAAACCGTATTTAAAAGAATCTAATTATTCACTAATTACTACAATATTTTTTCCACCGTATATATTAAAAAAATAGCTGATCCCGCGGCTTTGCTCGCGTTCGTTTACTTTGAAAATCTCATACAAACTTTCGTCCCCTATTTGATCCCCTCGGGGGTAGAATTGATCAAAATCCTTTCTTAGCGGATGCCTACGTCATAACATCTACCTGCATGCCAAATTTCAGCCCGATCCGTCCAGTGGTTTGGGCTGTGCGTTGATAGATCACTATGTCAGTCAGTCAGTCACCTTTGAGTTATATGTATATATTTAGATTAAAGATTAAAATATTGGATCAATTTTATAGGATTTTTCAAAATTATATTCATTTGCTCTCTCTCTCTCTCTCTTGTCGTGTCACTAGTTTCTTTCGAAACACTGACGCGATACGAGAGACAATATATACTCCTGCTTGAGGGGAACCTTAAGTTGGTACATGGTACAAGATACCAGCAGACATCTACCGTGCCTGGGATTCAAAGTCATGGTAGCAATACATATTTGACTACGTAGTCAAACATGAATTGCTAGTTCATGCATGCAGGTTCCTGCCTGAACTATGCAAGTCCAATTGGCTCACTTAGACGCCTTATCACTACATAGTATAAAACAGTCGCTATGTCCCTATGTCCTTTTGTATGCTTAAATCTTTAAAACTGCGCAACGGATTTTGATGCAGTTTTTTTCAATAGATAGAGTGATTCAAGAGAAAGGTTTATATGTATAATACATGCATGATATATGCACCCGTGCGAAGCAGGGGCGCGCGGGCGGGTCGCTAGTTATCAAATAAAGCAAGCGCTTGACTCAAAGGCCTTTGCATCAGCGCTCAAACAAAGGAAAGGACATATCTTGTCTCTGAGATCCCGGGGGAAGGATGAAATGCTATAGGATAGACAACATAAAGGAATCCTAGTTACTCACAGATAAAAGCTTGCTAGGTACCTACTGTGCGTTGACTTGATGAGCTTTCAATTTCTTAGAAATAATAATACAAGGCTTCACCTGTTTAAAAGTAGTGATTGCTAACAATTATACTATAAGATTTTCCCTTGATTTTGGGCTGGATCGTTCATCTTTTCTACATCCTTTCAAGTATTATTTTTATACGACTTTTTGATAGGATGGCTTACCTGGCAGTATGGTATATAACAAAGCGTTACCTCACAAATCTCGCATGATAGGAACGTGCCCTACGATGCTCTGCTCAGCGCCAGTGAGGCATATGTTAAGTCTAATTCCATAGTTGTCTGGAAGAGATCGCTCTTAGCGATAAGACCGCCCACTGTACAGTTATCTCACTTAGAAAAAAGATCTGATTAAAAAGAATTATAATATGGTATGTAACGCAATTTAACGTATATTAACGTTGCCATATTATTTTCTACACTTGAATATTCGAAATCAAATTAAAACTTCTTTTTACTGTATTTGTGGCGCAGCGAGCGAGAGCCTGCCTGCGACGCAAGAGGTTGCGGGTTCGATTCCCGCCTTGGAACAAATTTGTGTACGATCTGCGGAAATTTGTTCCGATGGTCTGGGTGTTTTCTATATATAATAAAAAATATCTAATCTATGTAAGTATATAATGTATTAAATATATCAGTTATCTAGTACCCATAACACAAGCTTTGAATAGCTTACTTTGGGGCTAGATAGTGCTGTGTGGATTGTCCAGCATTATTTATTTATTTTTTTTATTTATTGTTCATGTTATCGTTTTCTAGGCACTGATTTTTTTTTCATTTAGTGATTAGGATACTTTTATTTTAGCGCAAAGTCGTAAGAAAATAGGCTAGTAGGCTAGCTCTCAGACGGAAATCCTTTGTAATTAAAACCCTTTCACGTTTATGAAGTTTGCGCGCCGTCTAGAGAGAGGTTTGGTGCCATCATGGTCCCTCTTATCTTGAAATATTAGAATTACTACGCTGCCAGCGGCTGCGACTTGCGTCTAAAATGCTGAAATGCTCACAATGCCTCACTCAGAACGCTGCGCCGCCTCAGATTCCTACATAGCTAGCCTTTCTTGCATTTATTATTTGTTTTGTTGTAGTAGCTCGTTGTATCTAGCTGATGGAACTAGCAGATGGCCCATCTAATGTTAATTGGTAACCATCACCTATACCAAAGTATTGCCTCGTACGTAAGTCACGCACGATAGGAACGTGCCCTACGATGCACTACCCTGCGTCCATCAACTTGAGGCATACTGATGTTTTGCCTCATGCGCCTGTAATTACACCGGCGACCACACTCTTCAAACCGAAATAAAGCGTTGCTGCTTGGCGGCAGGAAAAGGCGTGGTGGCAGTACTTCCCCAGACAAGCCTTTCACAAAGAGTTATACTTCTCCTAAAATGGTTTATTTAAAATAGTTAATTAATCTCTTATTTTTGTACGCCTGTATTGGTAAGATTTTGGTGAGACTATTATTTTTATCAAGACTATTCAAATCGCTTTCCTGTCTTAGTGATGTTTTAAAATTAAGTACTTACCGACCATTTCCGTGTCGGTATGCGTGTTCTTATTTAGCTTCATGTTTCAATAGAGAAAGAGCTAAGTCTGAGCGCAAATTGAGAAAATCACTAGTACTTTCATTTTGTAGAACGCTTTCAAGCTGTACCGCTGGCTGGGCGATAAGTCTAAATAAGTTCGCACAAAATACATTTTGGATTAAAACTAACTGAATGAGAATTTCAATCTGATTTCAGCATTGCTTTGAAAACTGCTTAGGTCTGAGAGAGTTTGTACATCTGCTTGACTAAAGGCTAAGTTAATTATAGCTTAATTAAAACGTGCAGGCCGTGCGCTGCTCTCGTGGGCCTAATGACGCGGAGTTCTATAATAACTAGTGGCTCTGGGAGCTGAAGACCTCGCGAGCATACTAAAAGTGAGCTATTTGAGGAATGTAATGTGTAAGTGCATTTTCCGTTTTGTGATTTTTTTGATTTTTTTTGCATCATCTTGTGTAGAATGAGGTCCTTTGTGTTTCTCTCAAATTAGATTGAAAACCATCGATTGTTTGATGAGCTATCCTGTTCATCATGCTGAAGACCCTTATCAGATCTTCGCCAAACTTATATGAGGCCAACTTATAGTTAATAGTTACTACCTTTCACATAAAAAAAGAATAATCGAAATCGGATCTCATTTGGTGGAGATATCCAGTATATCAAAAAGCCCCCTTTTTGCCCTTTTTTTGGGGGAAGTACCCCTCCAATCAAAAATCCCCGACGACAAAAAAATTCTATCATATAACCTGTGTGCCAAGTTTCGTCCAGATCGGTTGAAAAATGCGACCTGTAGAGGAGAACAGACAGACAGACAGACATCCGGACAAACGCATTTTTGGCCAATGTGGAAACTGAGACGCTTCGTTCGCTTCGCTCGCTCGGTCAATTAATTAAAGAATAAAAATTAATATGAAAATTAATTAATTTGTGAGCGACTTTGGTTTGAAATTATGAACTTGGGCCGTAACAATGTATTTGTGTGTCTCTTCACAAAGAACTCTATACTCTTATTATTTTAATCGAATGACGGAGAGGTGCGATAGACACATAGCTTTTCGATTTTGATCCTCAGGCACGGTAGATATCCAAAATAGACAAGACTCTTCTCTTCTTACCCTTATCCCAGGTTTTTTCTCTCCTTTCCCCCTATCATCCATCATCTCTGCAGTCAATCCTTTCTTACCCATGTCATCTTTCACACAATCCATCCATCTTTTCTTTGGCCTTCTTCTACTTCTAAATCCATCCACATTCATACCTAACTCACTTTTCGTAAATTAGACATAAAATAAAATAAAAATAAAAAAGCCTTTATTCAACTGCCTCGGACAATGAGCTGTTTTACTATTACTATTTAAGTCTAAACTATTCTATCTTATAACTATCATAATTATCTCCTCCTCATCAGCAGCCGTCGCCACTACGGCGTAGGCCTCCCCTAATAAATCTTTCCACACGTCCCTTTCTCTTGCCTTCCTCATCCACTGCGGTCTGTATCGCTGAGTAAAAAAAATTAAATTAGACATAGTTAGAAAATAATCTCCTTTAGTTTTTGTAAAGTTCTCACGTTAGCAGCAATAATGTTACTTTGAAAATAAACAGCGTAAACAGTCCGTCAACATAATTTAATTTCCAACAATGTGAGCGGGCCATAAAACTCCCATCACGGCCCAGGGTTTCGATAAGGCTATTTTACAGCCGCGGGGTGCAATGTGGTGGCTAATGTAGGTGGAAAATGAGAGTTCTTTACAGAATTGTAGTGAGGGGATCTATTTATTTCAAGGGTGAACTAGTTATTTGAATGTATCTGGAAAATTCCCTTTTAAATAACTTGTTTTCTTTTCACTTTACGTTCGTGGAATTTAAACTTTTGTAAATACCAAAGCGTTTTTCATTCGACAGCGAACTAATTGGATTGTAAGACCTTGGTTTTCTAGTTATTTCAAATAAGCTAGAGCTAGCCCAAAATAAGGAAATAAAGTATTCTAGATGAAACTCTGAAGTTATGCAACTATTATAAAAGAAAATAGCAAAGCTTCTATGACCCTAACACCGCGATAAGTATTAATAAAGTGATTTCTTTTTGAACTGGCGACTGGGATGCAAGAGGTCCCTTCCTCTTATTTGCATATTTGCTGTATTAACAGCAAATATGTAAATACATAAAAAGTATTCAGCTAAAAAAGTATCACCCACCGCGAAAACACAACAAGTTCATCACGTTAATTAAATCCGGTTAGCCCACGGTTCCCATTGGGGAACCAAACCGTAGGTATATGCTTCTTATCTACCTGTAATTTATGAAGTTTCCAAGCGATCCTCATGCAGAATAAAACCTTTTTGACTTTGGCTACGGTTCACCAATGTTACTCGTAGTTTTGTCAGCAAGCTATGCATCGCCTTTCCAAGTTTCGATACAAGAGAGCGGACAACTATATTGGATTTGGCTCGTACCTGCCTCACGAATAAACCGACTGGTGCTCTTCGGTCGCGAACAATATGAGCGGTTCGAATCTGAACTCCGTCCAGAATATAATCGGCAGTGGGGTGGTACGTACAAGGTGCACTTTGTATTTTTGAATTCTGTAAAAATATTGTTTACTAGCGGCTAGTCCCGGCTTCGCTCGGGTGGATATTTATTCGCTAAACATTTAATTTAATATTGCATTATGTTGATGGGATGATGCAGAATTTTGTTGGAGAAATATTTGAAATCGGAACAGTGGTTTTCGAGTTTATTCGTTACCAACATCCAAAAATATTTTTTATCCTCTTTACATACTTGTGTGATGTACAAAAGTTGGGACCGGAACCTTCAGACATGATTCCCGCTCGACCGATTTTTATAGTAGGTAACCTACTAATATTGTAAACGACAAAGTTTGTAAGTATAGATGGATGCTTGTTACTCTTTCACGACGGAACGGCTGAACGGATCTGGATGAAACTTGGCAGAGAGATAGATCATACTTTTTACTTTTTATCCCGTGGGAATACCGGCATTTAAATCTACGCGGGTGAAACCGCGGGGTGCAACTAGGTTTACATAAATATAAGCTGTAGAATCGTCACACATTATCAATTTGTGTTTTCAATAAAGCGAATGTAGTTTAGAAGCTACGTTGACAAACAATATCCCAACAGGAGTTCTAGAAAGACTGATCGTTGCTTATTTAATAATATTCTATCTTCAGTTTTCGAGAGTCATCTCTCCTCACCCAGTAACAATAAGACATGTTTTAGTGTCAGACAGTTTAGTATCCGCCGCATCTAAAAAGTAGCTTTTAGGGACGTATCCATGCTGCATGCTAACTAGGGTCGGTCGCACGCCTGTGGGCTATTTCAAGATAATATTTTTCTCATAAAATACAGTACGGCAAGAAAAATGCTAAAAGGATAAAAACTTTTGAAAGTCAACTATAGGTATAATACGAGTAAGTTAGATAGATAGATAAAACATTTCTTTGCCGAACAAAAATACAAATTCAGAATAAAAAAGCAACAACAAAAAGTAAATAAAAAGGTTAAACAATCATTTCAAAGTTTAGTGTATTATCCGGTAGGTAGTGTTTTTCCATTTTTATCATACGTGTTCCATGCTAAACATAAGTAGATACCTATAAATTCATACATTCACATCATACCCAATACACACTTTCAATCCACAGCTCTTGTTTATATAGAAGGTAACGAGTATAGCTAAACGGATTTAAATTTTTGAACAGAAACTGGTATGTAATATTATACTGACGACCTCTGTGGCGCAGCGGGCGAAAGCCTGTCTGCGACGCAAGAGGTTGCGGGTTCGATTCCCGCCTTGGAACAAATTTGTGTACGAAATTTGTTCCGATGGTCTGGGTGTTTTCTATGTATAATAAAAAATATCTATCTATGTAAGTATATAATGTATTAAATATATCACTTATCTAGTACCCATAACACAAGCTTTGAATAGCTTACTTTGGGGCTAGATAGTGCTGTGTGGATTGTCCAGCATTATTTATAAAAACGACTAACACTAAACAGTTGATGTCAAAATAAACTAATTACCATATAATATTTTATGGCTATCTGCCTCTTGTATACCTAAGCTTCCGAATAAATTATCGGATACTAGTTGCTCCCCGCGGTTTCACCCGCGCAGATTGAAATCCCGGTATTCCCACGGGATAAAAAGTAGCCTATGTGTTATTCCAGACTACAATGTATCTCTCTGCCAAGTTTCATTCAGATCCGTTCAGCGGTTTCGGCGTGAAAGAGTAACATCCATCCATCCAACCATACTTACAAACCTTCACGTTTATAATATTAGTAGGAAGGATTGTAATGGTCTCTGTGGGCGAAGAGACGTTGAATGTTCCGTGGCCGATGAGCTTTCACATAATTCCCGATCGCAGCTTTACGGCGGAAATAATTAAACTGATCAACGATTTTGCATTTCATCAGATTAATTGAATGGAGAACGAAGTTCCAACGCACTCGTACAGTTTGAACTGTGGCCAAGTTGAGCATATAGATAAAACTTTTTAATTTAATTTAATTCGTTGTTTTTCGTATTTTGTTTTACGTAACGTCACTCTTATTAACCAACTTAAAAAAAATTAGGAGGTTCTAAATTAGATTTTTTTTTGTGCAAACATAATAAAATACATGAGAACACTCATAATCATAACTTGTTAGAGGACCGATAATGATGATTCTTTTTTGATCGAAAGATGCTGCTTGTCATGTGGTTCCATTTAAATTTGAATCAGACCTGAGTAGTGGTTTTTGAGTTATTTATTTATTTATTTAGACAATAATTACACAGCATCACAGTTACACCATGCGCTATGGAATACAGACAAAAAAAGATAAAGAATAAAAAGAACATAACATAATTTAATACCTACACGGTAGGATTTTATCAAAAATTAAAGAATTAGGAACATTCCTAATGTTTAAAAATATAACATTTCTAAACATTAGGAATGTTTAAAAATTTTATATTTGGTTTATCTTTTAAATATTAGGCCATACGTTATTGTACCTACGGTATCGTAATGTATCGCATAACTCCGGTCGGATTAACGACGCGAACATTGTTTAAATATACGTAGAACTGATTCTAACACTATCATTTAGCTCACAGTACCTCATACATTCTATACATACACTCGTCCATCGGTCATCAAACAGATCACACGTTGGTGCTGATACCAGAAGCGCATTTAATAGTCTTAGAGCTCTATATTAGTATTATTAGTAAATAGTATGAGTGTATTATCCAGTGCATGGAAGTCTGTTTTTTTAAAGAGTTATTTTCTATGGAGATTCGTGAGTTCTCAGCTCGCCCGATAGAGGCGCTGATCGAATCTCCCTGACGAAAAAGAAAATCACTAATAAAATCAATGTTTTCTCAATTTACTTCACAAGTATTGCAGTTACGGCAAAATTTCTTAAACGACTGTTGTAGAAAATAAACAGCTGAACACGATAGCATTATAAAATTACCACATTTTGATACCAAACTTTTATAGATGCCTATGTAGAGCTACAAGAAAGAAATAGAAATCATTAAAAGTTAACTTTGACGCGTGCGTTGGTAAATACTAGCTTCATACGAACATAGTCACATGGGATTCTTCTAGTTAGCTACATAATATAACTTTTGTAAATGAAATTCTAGATCTAGGAACTACTAGGTGACCCTCGTGGCCTCGTTAAACGTAATAAACCAACTTAAATAAATAAGCCCTTTGACGGCGGCGCACGGCCACTCATTCAGGTTCTTAGTAACCTCACATAGTTATGTTTAGGCCTCAGCCTACAAGTCAAAATTCAAAACGGTTAGGTAGTTTTTTATAGTCGACAGTGTAAGTAAATAACTTATGTGTAGGATACTAACAACTATAACAGATTTGCTCTGAGAGCTTCCACATCGGTGGTTCAACTGAATGGATACCTTTTGACTTTAAGAGGCAATACGATATTGTGATAGGTGACTTCATGCAGTTGGGCCATCCACTTGTTGCTTATGCTTTTCATAAACAACAAAAAACAACAGCAGCGTGTTGAAAACCCTGCTAATAATGTGTTGGAAAAAAGAAAAGTTACGACCACAAAGTAGGTCCTTTGTACCTCCTCTTGATAGCATCTAGCTAGGTCATCCAGTTTTAAGTGACCGTTAACAAAAAAATTAAGTCCCAGTAATACCCTCATTTTTTATACTGCTTTTTTGTTCTAGTCTCTGGGCATTGTTTTATGAGGGTTTCGTATTAAATAAATTAAAAATATGTGTTATTATATTGGCTTTATGGCCTCGTAACGCGTTAAATCTTTTTTGACAAAAATGATGGCCCAGGTACTTACAAATATATCTAGTTATAGGCTAAGGCCGCACTACGGTTAAACCGCTGTGGTTTTAGATCGCGTGAATTGGTGCCCCTAAACTAATACAAGCGGCCGCACCTGCGGTTCAATACTTTAGCGGCACAAATTCACGCGATTAAAAACGACAGCAGCTTAACCATGGTGCGGCCTTAGTCTTAGTTCAATAAAAAGTGACTTCTGACTATTAGTGCAACTCTTCGAACCGAGACACAACAACGCTGCTTGGCGGCAGAAAAAAAGCATGGTGGAAGTATTTCTTGTACGAGCTCTTCAAAAAGAAGGAGTGAGCACATTAGGACGGCCGCAGCGTGTCGGGGCGGAGCGCAAAAATCCGTCCAAATAGCTTCAATACAATTGTATTTACAAATGTAATAAAAATTTGCGCGAACCATAAAACTGCTGTTTGTTCCAGGTGTTCCGAACGACCTGTCGGTGTCCTGGCACCAGTATCCCTACAGCCTCGGGGTTGTGTTCTGCAAGCTTCGAGCGCTCATTTCAGAAGCGTGAGTATTAATATGGGATGTTCTCATTCTTTCTGTAACCGAAGGTATACCTTCGGTTACATCCGTATTGCACGAAGCGCTTTGCTTTCACTTTTCTAGTGCAAACTGCCAAGGAGTGTAAAGTTTTTTCCGAAACAGTAGACTAACGTAGGTTGATCTTGATGATGAGAAACCAGCTACCCTGGACGCACGGTTGCCTTTGCCATCACTAGTAGAATACTGAAACATGAAACGTAAGTCACCCTTCCCCGGATGGATTTACCTAGCTTTATGACGTTTCAAAGTGATCTTTCTTTGTGACTCATTTCAATAAATACCTGGATGAAAGCTAGACAATTAATACCTTTGACTTCGACTTTGGACCAACGACATTGGAAAGATCACGAGAATAGAAGAGTAGAAGGAGAAACTCAAATTAGTTCTTGCCGGAAATGTTTCGACAAGGACTGTGTCTACCAGTAAAATAGCTTACAACTTTTTTCTATCATGCGAATGCCAAATGTTTTTCCGAAACTCCGGTTGTCACAACTTTGTTAGCAGAATAAAATCGAGCGCGTGAGACGACGACGGCGCATTTACAAAACATTTGTGTAAACAGCTTTTAGCCTAATGTCGATGGAGAGAGAGATGTATCTCGCGTGTCTATGCATGCTTTCTTCTGTGCTAATAACCGGATCTGTGTTAAAATAGATGCTGATCCATTCACTGACGTGATATATTCATGCTTTTTATCAACTGTTACTTTATTGAATTTCAGAGTGTGGAATAAAAATAAACGAACCCTTTCCCACTTATTTAAAATCCACTTACAAATTCAAACGTGCGGCGACGACGTGGGCTTTCGATAAAATTGTGTTCAACCGGCGCGTGGCACACTGCGATGTTTTTATTGTAAATTAGTTTGGATGTCATTGAAAAATCTGCCACTGTGCTCTTGAGTTCGTAACAATGTTATTGGTGCAATTTCAAGAGCACAATTAATAGTGTCGTTGTAACTTAAGAGGCTTGCTAAGTGGCAAATGGTAATAAAGGCTTGTTTTTCTCTGACCTATACGGGCAGGTTATTTAATTTATTAATGAAATACTTACACGTACACAATTTTTTTTAAATAGACCCGCTATTTAAGTTATCGAACACAACAAACAATACCAAAGCTGTCAGAAGAGAATCCTTTACAATCTATAAGACCGCCCGTTGCATACCTAATGTTTTACATTATCATTTACACTTTTAAGATTGTCTTTGTATATCTAGTCTATCTTTGTAAGATCCGATAGTTACTTTGTGTGACAGCCTTCATAGCTCAGTTGGTAGTAGCTCTGCCTTCTGCGCCGTAGGTAGTGGGTTCGATTCCCACCGACAACAAACATTTGTGTGATGAACATATAGGTTTGTTTCTGTCTGGATGTTATATAATATTATAAGCATTTATTTACAAAAAAAGTATATAAGTATTATATCAGCTATTTTGTTCCCATATCACAAGCTATGGCTTAGTTTGGGGCGAGATGGTGCTGTGTGAAATGTCCACCAATATTTATTTACTTTTCATATATTAATTCACAAAATAACAGTACTTACCAGGAGTTGGCTGGAGTTTACTAGGATTTCTATCGTTTCTAGTTCATTGAAGTGCGAAATAGCGGACACGGCGCGGTGGGGCACATCGCGCGTTTCTGAACCGAACCAAATATACCGTATCTTTTAGGTATACACAGAGTGACACAGAGAAGAATTCTGAAGAAAACAATGAGGTTTTTGATTAAAAATCGTTAGAAAATATTTAATTTAAGAAATAAGAAAGCAAAATACGAAAATCTAATATACAGGACACCTACTAAACTGTTTTATTTCCTGACTTAAGGGTCCGGCGACAGCGGCTCGCAATTTGGAGGTGCGATTGGCTATTATTAAATTTTATTTCATTTCGGGGAGGTTGTTTGAAAGAATAACTCTAAAGTGACACGCATAAATACTGTCGAACACAAATAACACAATAATATAAGGGAAACATGCCCGAATCAGAAATCATTTTGGTATTAGTATGTTTGGTCTTACGTTTACCTAATACCAAAATGATTTCTGACTCAAGCACATTTCCCTTATATTATTGTATTATTTGTGTTCGAACAGTATTTATGCGTGTCACTTTAGAGTTATTCTTTCAAACAACCTCCCCGAAATGAAATAAAATGAAATAATAGCCAATCGCACCTCGAAATTGCGAGCCGCTGTCGCCGGACCCTTAATACCGGGATTTAAATCAGCGCGGGTGAAACCGCGGGGCGCAACTAGCGCCTTAGTAGCCTTCACAAAAATCATGGGCTCTACTTAATCCTACCAATACAGGCGTACAAAATCATTTAGATACCTACCTACCTGCCTAGGATAAGTCCGTAACAAAATGGCAATTATGCTTAACATCTGTATGCCTCAAGTTGATGGACGCAGGGCAGTGCATCTTAGGGCACATTCCTATCGTGCGTGAATTAAGAGACAATGCTTTGTCATAGGTGATGGTTACCACTTAAAATCAGGTGGGCCATCTGCTTGTTTCATCAGCTAGTTGAAAAAAACAAATCTACTCATACTATATTCATAGAACTACAATGAACTGCAGAACACATATCAACTTACTTATTATGAGTTGCCAGTTGCTTCAACTAAAGTTGTTCGTGTATAGCGCAGCGCTAAACTTTTGTTTGATAGCTCACAGCTCAGTTGGTAGAGCTCTGCCTTTTGTGCCGTGGCGTGGGTTCGATTCCCACCGAAAACAAACGTTTGTGTGATGAAAATAGATGTTTGTTCTTTGTCTGGGTGTTATTATGTATTCTATGTATAATATAAGTAAGTAAAATATTGTCAAAAAATTATACATTATGGTACTAGTGTGGTACATTGGTGATTACCGCCGAGGCGTGATTAAGACCCGAGCCGTAGGCGAGGGTCTCAAGAGAGCCGAGGACGGTAATCATCAATACACACGTGTATCATACGACGTTTGCATAAATTATCGATTACTGTTCGCATCCCGCGGTTCCACCCGCGCAGATTTAAATCCCGGTATTCCCACGAGATCAAAAGTAGCCTATGTGCTATTCCAGACTATAATCTGTCTCTGTGCCAAATTTCATCCAGATCCGTTCAGCCGTTCTGGCGTGAAGGATTAACAAACAACATCCATCCATCCATCCATACTTACAAACTTTCGCGTTTATAATATTATATAGTAGGAGGATCTAATTCAAAAGTAGTTTTTTTACGATATTCAATTTCAAATACATACTATTAACATTATGGACCGCTGCGTTAAACAAACATTGAATTGTTTATCGAGATCAAACACGTACTTTATTAATAAAAATAAAAAAATTGAAACAAAAATCACAACAAACTGTATTAGAATCGCCTCGTTGAATCTAGGCGCCCTAAAAGATCCAGCTTGAAGAATAGACAAACTAACTTGCACTCGCAACTCGACTAAAACACTGGATCGCACAAAACCATGTTTCTACTCGTAGTTGAAGTGAATCTAGTTCAAAGCAGTCCTTGCACACACACATACGAAATAGTTGTATAACTGCTAAGCTGCTTGGACACACACGTGTAACACACATGCATGCAAATAACTACAGGATGTCTAGTACATAAGAATATGTAGTGGGCACCGAATACCAATCATAGATCTGAGTTAAATGAAGTTAATTCACAGCTTACTAGTGGCTCTGGGAGCTGTAGACCTCGCGAGCATACTAAAAGTGAGCTATTTGAGGAATGTAATGTGCAAGTGCATTTTCCAAGTTTTGTGATTTTTTTGATCTTTTTGATTTTTTTTGCATCATCTTGTGTAGAATGAGGTCCTTTGTGTTTCTCTCAAATTTGATTGAAAACCATGGATTGTTTGATGAGCTATCCTGTTCATCATGCTGAAGATCCTTATCAGATCTTCACCAAACTTTTATGAGACCAACTTATAGTTACTACCTTTCAAATAAGAAAAGAATAATCGAAATCGGATCTCATTTGGTGGAGATATCCAGTATATCAAATAGCCCCCTTTTTGCCCTTTTTTTGGGGGAAGTACCCCTCCAATCAAAAATCCCCGACGACAAAAAAATTCTAATAAGTCATATAACCTGTGTACCAAGTTTCGTCCAGATCGGTTGAAAAATGCGACCTGTAGAGGAGAACAGTCAGACAGACAAACAGACAGACATCCGGACAAACGCATTTTTGGCCAATGTGGAAACTGAGACGCTGCGCTCGCTTCGCTCGCTCGGTCAATGAGTGTTTAACCTAAAGCTTAATTGAACTTTATCGGATAAACCTCTCATGCAGGTGCGTGAAATAAATGAATGAATGATGAAACGAATAAAAAATAGTTTTAGTGAACGTTGCAAGCGTAAGCTCGCCGCATAATAAGCTTTGGGAGCCAGATAATTGTAATAAATATAACTTTATATAGTAATATACTTTTATATTTTCCGAAAACGGATTTTTATTCTAAACTAACGTATTTTTCAAATTTATGGTAAAAATTATTGTAAGCCATCTGAAGGATAAGTTTTTCGTAGTTTTTTCGAGGTACTCGTAGTCTCGATTTTTCCTATTTTTTTTATGATTTCAACTTTGTAATCGCTGTAATACTAGATGCACTATTAGTATATAAGTACTACTCATATCGTCGTGTATTTCAGTAAGTTCAAACCTAGTTCCCGGAATGAATGTTGAGCTCGGTGAGAAGCTCAAGGGTCGCTTTATACGTAAAACGAATGCACCGACTGTTCCCTGATGCTTGTTAAGGTGAAGACAAGAGCTAATGTGACTCTCGCTCGCACGATTTGATTTGTTGAAGGATATAAAATCACCTAAACCGTTTTCGAAAAATCGCAAACAACCTTTTTTTGCGCACAGTTAAGTAAAAAAAAATATTTTGATCGATACAAGTTTTCCTACTTAAAAATTTACTTTTCTAGTTTTCGTACATAAGCAAACTTTTGAGTAGGAAAACTTGCATCGATCGAAATGATATTTTTACCAAACTATTGTTTGCGATTTTTCGAAATAAGGCTTAGAGATTTTATATCTTTCAAAATGTCGAATCGTGCGAGCGAGAGGTAAATTGGGTCTTGTCAACGCCTTAACCTGTTCCATGCCGAGTACTATTCACAGTTGTCTAACAATGCTTTTGAGCGATGGACGATTGGATACCAAGTGGCACTGGCATGAGGTTTGGAGTTCAGTTGTGTGAATCGGTCGCAAGTGACGTAATTAAAGCCTAGGCAGGTCACGATCGTGCCTGCCTGGTGCCAGCGTCTGGCTCCTAAGAACATACATGTCGTTCGTCTCGCACAAACATAATTGCGGTCACAAAGTTTTAACTAGATCTAGTTTCCTAATTAACTTGGTTTCGTTATTGCTGCTCACATTCGTATCTTATGTTGTTACTTAAGGCGGCACGGGACGGTTTTTGAACAGCTGTAAATCCACTAAGATGTAAAAAAATACATGCGATAAAACGAAAACTTTAAAATTGAACATGTACTCGAGCGCTGTGATAAAAACGTAAATAATGATAATATTCTCGATAAAAAAACATAAAGATGACACTAAATCGATATTTCATCCACACTTCCATTACTCACATCTATCCTTAGAGAATTATTAAGAGATGTTCTTGAAATAATGTCAAAGTTATATCAAAAGATAGGGATTACGACCTCTGTGGCGCAGCGGGCGAGAGCCTGCCTGCGACGCAAGAGGTTGCGGGTTCGATTCCTGCCTTGGAACAAATTTGTGTACGATCTGCAGAAATTTGTTCCGATGGTCTGGGTGTTTTCTATGTATAATAAAAAATATCCATCTATGTAAGTATATAATGTATTAAATATATCAGTTATCTAGTACCCATAACACAAGCTTTAAGTAGCTTACTTTGGGGCTAGATAGTGCTGTGTGGATTGTCCAGCATTATTTATTTATTTATTTATAATATTTACTAGCGCTGTGTGAAAAAAAAAATTAATATTCCATTATTATTAATCTCTGAGAAGCAAATCTAACGAAATCTAGCTGTTCGAGTGCTCGCGCCGAGCAGCCAGTACCCGCGAGGCGTCTTGGAGGTTGGAGGTTCTGGGATATCCCCGCCTTAACCTCAAGCTCTCTCTGTCGTAGATAGATTTATGCTGTTGCAGCACTGAATTTTTTTTAACTGCAGGTAAAAAGGTTGAGGTGCAAATTCGAATTTCAAGATGGTGTTTTCTGTAGGATCTACTATGTATGTTCCGAAACCGAGTCGGTAATGAGTAAAACGGTCAGAGCGGCCTACCCGATGTTGAGCTGCTGCCTATGCCTGTGCCTGTGGCAGTTGCATCACCTTGCCTCTCTCTTCCACGAAGGACGTGTCATGACGTATAAGGTTGAAGTATAAGGTGTTTGCAATAGTACCAGCACAGTCACTCCCACTGACCACCACGAACTTCTACTAGGTACCCCAAAAGGCTTCGACCACAACTGCGCGTTAGTAACGCGGGAAGCGGGATGCGATGCAGGAGCGTCTATCTGCAACGAGAAACTTAAGAGGACAGGGTAGGACTCTTTCTCCATACCAACGTAGTCGACCTCCCTGGATAATGACGCTAGACCAAATATTTTTAAACTATATTACAACATTG
This sequence comes from Plemyria rubiginata, assembly GCA_963576535.1. Lineage (NCBI taxonomy): Eukaryota > Metazoa > Arthropoda > Insecta > Lepidoptera > Geometridae > Plemyria > Plemyria rubiginata. Next base: position 10,245,530 of record OY754928.1, read on the forward strand.
CCCGCGTTGTGTGCACAGCGCCATAGATAAATTATGGGCAGCGTCTATCGCGCAGCAGACGCTGCCCATACTCACTTCTTTGGTCCTTATGTCTTGTGCAGCCTCTCCACCATGGCCCATGATTGGCAACGATGGTGCATAATCGCCGCATTGTCGGTTTACGAACAAACATCAAAGGATGTTTGCGCCATGACTCTAAGTGTGTCCACATCATCGCCGATCACTCCGTTCGTATGGATTGTGATTTAAAAATGTAGTGGCAATTATGGCCTATGTGTAGTTAGACAGCTGCGTATTCATGGCCGATTCGGTCATTGCCCATCTTGGCCAATGGTGTAGACAGGACAACTGCGCAATCATGGTGGCAATCATGGGTCATTCTGTGTATTGCCCATTCAAATTCAATTCAAATTCATGGTGGAGGAGTAAGATCTGCACGTCCCGCAAAGGGGTGTATTGTGCATCATCCCCCTGCCACCCTCACCCCAGCCAGCCCAACTCCTTAAAGTAGCAGAGCAGGAGTTTGGGTTGGTGTTTTTACATCATGTCGTGTCCTTCAGCTGTTTATTCGTTTCCTTTGTTTAGTCTCGTGTCTTGCCTTGTTTTTGTGTTCTCTCTATGTTATAAACTGTTGTATAAGTAAATCGTGCTTTTGTACTCTGGCCTCCCGCGACACAGGCTTGTCCTTGTGCGGGGACCATCAGCAACCACTGTAAGAAATTGTATTTTTTTTTGGTAAACAAATGTATTTGCATTTCAAACTTGGTTTGTTTATCACAAAGATTTTACAATGTCCCAAAAGTTATTCTCCGAGCGGGATTAGAACCCGCGACCTTCTCCTTGATACGGGGCTGCACTACCACCTGCGCCACCGGAGTTCTAATCACACTCGACGATAACTCTTGTACATTTTATACGGTACTTATGCGACCGTGGCTCCATCTACAGGTTTGACTTGTAAAAAGTGTAATAAAAGCTTGGTTCGTTTGTCCGCAGCGCGTCGTACGTGTCCGTGCTGACGATAGTGGCGTTCTCGCTGGAGCGCTACCTGGCCATCTGTCACCCGCTGCTCCTGTATGCGATGGCGGGGCTGCGGCGCGCGCTGCGCATCGTGGCCGCGCTCTGGCTGTGCTCGCTGGTCGCCGCCTCGCCCTTCGCCTGGTACACCACCATCAGCTACCACGACTACCCACCAGGTGAACTCTTTTCTACCTGCTGATGTCATAATCAAATGCAAAATAGTATATTGCATAGAGGTTGTATAGTATTGAAATGGAGGTCGTGTATTGGGCGATCTAAATCGAAAAGCCAAAACAGTGGGTAAAAGTGCTTATAGTGTATTGGTGCGCTCTGTTTGGGCGAGAGAGAGATGGAGAATACTTTTACTCACTAGTGAGAGAAAGTGCTTTTTATTCACGGTTTTCAGTGAATGAAACTAAGCTTTTTAGAGGGCGAATGGTATAAAGTATTTATTTAATAAAATTCCAAAGATCAATTTGAAACATCTTATAGCTAGGTGAAACTAAGCAGAGTTGCTGTGTTTCGGTTTGAAGAGTGCGAAATGACAGGCACATGGGGAGTATCTCCAGGCGAGCCCTACACAAAGAGCTCTATTGCTTTTCTAAGACTGGTTATAACGCCAGTACAGTTTATGGTACATCTACTTACCAGTTCAAACTCCTGCACAACGGACGAGCTTGTTGATGCCATAGAAAATGCAAAAGTCGTAGCTCTCACTTCCGTACTTGGCTTACTTAAATCATATTTCAAAGACATAAAACGTCTAAGATGATGTCGTTTCAGCCGTTAGTTCTCTCTCTTTTCTTCTCAAAAGATAGAACGAGATGAATCATATGAAAATATTATTAAAGTTCGCAGCCGCTTCAATGGGTATGATTTAGGAGGCTCAATTTTATCTGAAATGATACTCATATTTTTATCCATTACTTTGGAAAGTTACAGGCTTACTTAAGTAATCAAAACTGATTTAGGCAACTTGAAATTTTCCAGAGTTACTTTTAAGGCACCAAGTGTCGTAAGTTATACAAAAAGTTAAGCGACACCTGTTTTTAGACATAAAACATTTCAAAATTTTGGTTTGTTTAACAACTATTATTAAAAGCTTTATTCTGTAAAATACCTAATTGTACAGATATAACTTAAACAACCAATAAAAAATTATACCCAAAAGTACACACATTATTTACGTGGCTCTAAAATATTTCACATCGTAGAATGGCGTAGCATGGCGACGTATCCGGTTAGATTTTTTTAATTTTAATGTTACATAAGATTGATGAAAACAAAACCAGCTGAAGCCACTCGAACAAAGTCACGCGCATTCCGATTGTATACCGAAATCAGGTGTACAAATAAACTGAGGAACTTATTTGTGTAACTGATTTCAGAACAAGAAGTCCCAAATAATCTTGTTTGGAAACTCATTTAATTTAGGGAGACGTTGGGGGCAGACAATATAACTGTTAAGGCCCCGGTGACAGCGGCTCGCAGTTTCGAGGTGCGATTGGCCTTTATTTCATTTTATTTCGGGGAGGTTGTTTGAAAGAATAACTATCCAGTGACACGCATAAATACTGTTAGAATACAAGTAAATACAATAATATAAGGGAAATGTGCTTGAGTCAGAAATCATTTTGGTATTAATACCAAAATTTTCGAACAGTATTTCGAACAGTATTTATGCGTGTCAGTGGATAGTTATTCTTACAAACAACCTCCCCGAAATAAAATAATAGCCAATCGCACCTCGAAGCTGCGAGCCGCTGTCACCGGGCTCTTAAGTAACTGTTGGACTTTCTTGCGACTTTTTTACTTTTGTCCGCTTGGAGTTGTCTGTGTGAAGCTTGAATCAAAGCCCTGTTTGATTAGCACGGACGTAATTTTTTAAGTTGTGATCTGCGTAATTACGGTCGCGTAATTTCTGATGATTTTATTGGTTTCCTGCAAAATTACGCGACTTACAACTCCAAAAATAACACTCGTGTGAATCAAACAGGGCTTTGATTTTCATATAGGTAGATTTGAATGTATAGTACCTAGTTGTCGGAATTAGCGAAAACAAATTGTACTTCTTCAAGTCTAAAATGTTTTTTCGGATTGTGTATCAACCGCTTTGATGATCGCATGAAATTGTTTTCAAACAAAAAACTCCTTATATAAGTTGTTTTTTTTAGATTTAAGAATTTTGTAATTTTCTTGTAATGGATCTCGTGTCTGAAATAATAGTAGTTTATGAAACTGTTGCATAATGAGGGGTATTAAAACTCGAGGGGGTGTTTAAAAACCGAGCCGTAGGCGAGGTTTTTAATAGTATCCCACAAGAGTTTTAATACCTAGTTATGTGCAGTTTCATACACTACTTTATCTACTCTCATACATTAGTGTTGAACCTAATAAATAAAATATCAAAGTAAGTAAGAAATCCAGTTGACTGAAACAAAACGATCAATTGGCGCCAAACCAACCGTATAACAGCGCATGCGCGCGCTGCGCCGCCGCCGCCGCGCCGCGCCGTCGCCACAGACTATCAAACTCTTTGGCTGTACGGTTTCAAGACCCTTGCCTTTTCCAAAAAGAAAAAAAACTGTATCGCTATGGTAAAAAAGTTATTTTATACAACTATCTTTGTATGAGGAGCTGTATCATAATTACATTTTTTAATTTGGTAACGGTATTATGCGTTTATAAAGTATATCAATATGAATTCGTTTTGACGTTTATAATTCGAATTTTATGACATGAGAGTAGATAAAGTATTATTATTATCGTAAGACGGAGTGTAGAACTCCTTTTCTTCAACCAGATTAGGCTGATGGATAGATAGAAGATAGAAAATATTTTATTGCACAACGATCGCCTACTATGCATCGCATCGTAAGTCACGCTTAATAGGAACTACGACTATCATGTGCTTGTCATTTCATGTGCAAACACACTCTTCAAATCAAAGCACAGCTACGCTGCTTATGGCATCCTCTAGAATACTCTAGATAAGGAAATCTTTGTACCCCAGGCTCTGGCAACGCGTCCTTGGAGTCAGCGTTCTGCGCGATGCTGGAGCAACCCTCGTGGTACCTGTGCGAGCTGAGCAGCCTCTTCTTCTTCTTGCTGCCCGGCCTCATGATACTCGGCCTGTATGTGCGCATGGGGCTGCGCATCCGGTACGTTATGGGGTATGTATCGTTGCTCTTTCTAATTAACATTACAAGAACAACAAAACAAAAAAAAAAAAAACATGTCTAAATAAGACATGTTTTTTTTTTTTTTTAATAATGTTATTTATTGACAAAGAAAATTACAACTAATAGTTACAATTATTTACAAAATGTACAAAATATAAAAAATACATATGAAACCGTTGAGCTATCTGCAGACCGTTGCAAACGATCTATAGATAGCTCAACTGATCCAAATCAGTGCCAGTCGGAAGCGTACCCAATACACTGGCTGCATTGCCACGCTGAATGGCAATGCTGATACGCTGAGCCAGGTATTATTATTATTTAGACATGATTATTTAATATTTCATTTTTATGAACTATGTATTTATAAAAAAAAATAAGTCAAAGTCAAAAGACTGAATCAGAACATAGCTTTTGAAAGTGATACTTTTGATTCAATTGTATTGAATTTGAGTTTGTAAACCTTTACACACGTGAGGAATAAACTAACCAACGGAATGTGGTGTTGACGTCGCATCTTAGTCTCACCTCGACATAAACAAATGTTAAGCCCCTTTAACAACTTCTTCATCTTCTTGCCTTGTGACTAATTCTAACGAAGGTTAGTGAAAGCATTTCAAGCGCGTCTTAAAAGGCATACTTGACGCATATTTTGAAACTTTTCAGGTTCCACTACATATCAGTTTCGACACGATTTTCTTTCATTGTTTCAGAGTACTGGCATTGGACACAAATAATTTTGAACAGAAAAACGCATTAGGTCACGATCGTTTTTCAACCCACAACCCTAAACTCAATCGCTACCACTAAACTACCAGTAAGAGAGCTATGGATATAGTATACGAGAACCACATAGCTGAAATACGTGCGGATAGCCAAGCAATTTAGTTTATGTCCAACTACCTTTGATATTGCGGCGGATAGTACCTTAAATTCTATGAAATATAGTTTCAGGCGTTTCAACTGAATTTAAACAATGCTTTAGGATTACACGAATCGAAACATTATGCGGAAGTTTAAATTAAAAGCTCTCGCGAAGTCAAACCAAATGTTTATCAATTTCGAACAACCCTTGCGCTGCAAATAGTCGTCACTGCAACTATTTGTATCGAAGTCTTATTGTTTCTAACTTTCGTTGCGATTGTAGCTTGTTTTCAATTTCATTTCATTGTAGACGCCATTGAATTTTTACATTTGGTATGTACCAAATATTGGTACATTGCCTTTTATATGTGATGTGATAGGAATGTTGACAATAGTTACTTTTACCGTCACCTCACTCGTAATCGAGAAATATTAAATCCGCCATTTTTGATTCATTCGATTCTCAATTGGTGAGGGTTGTAAAGGTTGCCTGCTGTCGCTGACAGGGGTGAACGCGTCAATAAGAGTACGTTCGTTCTTCAAATTGATTTAATATGCCTTTCAATTGAGTTTTGAATGTCTTAATACATTGACAATATTCTCTGTTACATAAACAAATGCTGGACAATCCACACAGCATCATATAGTGCTCTTTGACTTTAGCTTTAAATATACCAAGCGAGGGACTAGCGCGGATAGAATGAGGGAGAGAATTCCACAATTTGACTGACTGGATAGTAAAAGAGCCACCATAGCGACTTGAAGAGTGAAGAGGTGTTTTTAGTAAAAGAGATTTGCATGTTCTGCAGGACTCACCATGTGGGATAAGGAAATCGAAACGCTCACGGAGATAAGAAGGAGAGAGAGGGTTGTTGAGAATGTTAAAGAGCAAATCATATGACATGTCATTTTATTTTTTGCTTAACTTTTTTAATTTTTGCCCCCTTCAAAACCCCCGTAATTTAATAACCCCTCATCCGATTTGACTCATATACTTACCAGTAAATTTCTGAAGTACAAGCTATGGACATACCAAATTTCATGCAGATCGGATAAACGGTTCTCAAGTTATCGTCGGACAAACATACATACATACATACATAAAATGCCAAATCGCCCAAGTTGATTGTAAGATCTTCGTTCGCTTCGCTCACTCGATCAATAAACACCCAGACCAACGGAACCAATTTCTGCAGATCGTACATAAATAATAATTAAATAATAAATGTAATAAATTTCCGTAGGTATAGTTTATAGATCATAACTCATCCGTCTATAGTAATTAGAACAAAGACGACACGTAGTTAATTGACTCAGGCGTGACTTTGCGGAAGTCCATTGTTAAATATAAATTAACTTGAACAAAGCAATATGTAGTACTAATCCGCTGATCTAAACTAGAGCTTTGTTCAAGTTAATTTATATTTAAAGACCAAACGATCGATATTCTATCCAGTCGGCGGCGCCGGGGTGGTATTGACTCAGAATATCCTATCTCCTATCCCTTGGATTGTAGGATCACTAAATTATCATGAAAATATTGATATTTATTTATTAAAAATGTTAGATTCACAATTTTTCCTAATGTCTTATTTAATCACGAGTATATGATGTATACCTCTCAGTAAACAAATTAATTCTAAATTTTATATTTTCGCCGTTCTGAAAATACTGCCAACATAATTTCATCGGTTAATCAAGCTTTTTTTTTCATTTAACGATACCAAGGTAATTGATTTAATTAAAAAATAAGGATAAGAAGAGACGTAACATAGGTTCAAATTAAATTATACCTCAAAGCGTTAAATTTTGAAATCACAGTGGTTGAAATAAAGTTCACAATACACTGTCCGCGCCGTGAGGCTTACGACGACAGCACGTGAATTCCAAAATATGATGAAATCACAGTTTTTGATGACTTTTCTAATTAAAAAAATTTCTTTAATTTATGTATTGTAATTATAATTTTTTTGTTTTTTTGATACCCTCCGAGAACAAACATTTGTGTGATGAACATAGATGTTTGTTCGCCGTTAAGATAATATGTATTTCCAAAAACAATATGTAATATAATCAGCTATCGTTCCCATATTACAATTTATGCTTAGTTTGAGGCTATGGTGTGCTGTGCGCAAGTGCACCAATATTTAAAAATTAAGTTTTTACATCTGCATTGCACGGGAGGTGAAGGTGAGGATTATATATAAATATAACACATACATAATAATATATATACATAAGCAGAAGCCACCACTCAAGATTCAGAATATAGCAATAATGAACGCGTGGCGTCTCTGAGTTTGGACGTAAATGTGTTTTATTGTCTCAAAAGACTTAAAACAAAATGTTTAATCTAGAGATAAAATTTGTGCCTTTCAACTTGTAATGGAATTCATGTCATTACGAGTACATCTTTAAACTCTCTCGCGTAATCGCAATAATTACTAGAATTTATATGTATCTTTATTTGCACAAATTGTGGATTTTTATTTGTCCGTTGAGATTTTGTTATTAGGTATATATGTATCAGTGTGTGAATCAGTAGTTTCTTTCAAAACAGTGTGGCGAAAGGATTTTAAGTGCGCCTAAGAGGCTCCTTTCGTGCACTTCATCTTTCTATCTAGAACTACCACTGAAAGAAAGAAAGAAAGAAAACATATTTCTATATATATTATTATTATTATTTCTCTATATATACATATCTTATATATATATATGTATCTATGTATTATAATATAATTATATAGTATTACCTTTTATGTACGTATAGAATGTAATGTAACTATTTATTGTATAAGTACCTGATTCATTTAATGTTTTAATATTGTGTAATGTTTTTGACCACCTTTCATATAACTTTCCTCGTGCACCTGCAACCAATCTTCCATATTTTAACAATCCTCTCCATCCAAAGGTTGTCTGGAAGAAATCGCTTTTAGCGAAAAGACCGCCCATTGTACCTACTACTTTATTTTTATATTACTGTGCTCTTTTTTTTTCTGTAAATTTTGGTGTACAATAAAGAATTTTTCATTCATTCGTATTTATTTTGACCCACAAACATAGGTAAGTACTTACCTAAAACTAACAGAAAATACAAAAAGAACCTACACTAATAAACAAACATCAGTACGTACCTACCACTGCTACTATTTATTATCTATATCTACATAAAAAATGTGACAAATGCTCGAGAAGAAAACTGAAAACTGAAACAGTTTCATGACTTTGATCCCCAGGCACCGTAGAGATCCCTTCAGATCTCTCTGAACCAAGTACTAACTCAACATTCTTTGAGTATATCTAAGGAGTGTAGTCAGAGGTACGTCCAAATTACATTTGGCACATACCCACATTTTGCAGTAGTTAGTATTCCATACGTGACATGTTGCAAGCCCATCGCCGCTGTTAGAATAACAACTGATTTCCTTACGATGTTTTCCTTCACCTATTAAGAGCACTGGCAATGTGCACATAAATTTTTCGATAAAAAGTCCATTGGTGCACGACCGGATTCGAACCTACGACCTTACGATCGGAAGGCGAGGTTACTCCCACTAAACTACCGGTGCTCGAAAGGAGCCTCTTTGAAACCTTTTACTTGAAATCCTTTCACCACACTGTTTTGTAAAAACTTGTTATACTAGAAGAAGACGAGCGTAATGTGTTTTTCATTCCCGAGAAGGGTAAACAAATCATGAACATTTAATTTGCTTTCCCTTCTTGGAAATGAAAATGTGTAAGTAAACTAACTGCATAGCTTAAAAAGATAATTAATAGACGCCTTCTTAGACCACCGTTGGGCAAACATCCCACTATCCCAAACGAACATAATATATAAGCACGGATTCCACATTTAATTAATGTTGTACAAAGTTAGACTACAAAAATATAATCTTAAGAATTGTCCAAAGAAGCGAAACTCGCTAACAAACCGAAAATAAAAGAAATTTATTTTTTTTCAGGTTACGACTATATTCCCCAGACGCGGTAGATATCGTCTCGGATTTGTTTAATATTTTTTCATTGTATTGATATAAAAAACAGTATTCATAATCATCATCAGCCTCGAGAAATCCACTGCTAGCTTCTCCTATACTTTTCGAGATAGAACTATCCTCACAAAGTCGTCGGTCCATCTCGGGTAGGCTTATGTAGGTCTTACTCTTCGTCTAATTTGGTATAATGTTGTTAATCCCAACTATTGTTAATCCCGCTTTGCCGCTTAAACCTCTCAACCGATTTTGATGAAATTTGGCACAGACAATCTTTAGACCCTGAGAAAGAACATAGGCTACCTTTTATTGCAAAAAAAAGAGATGAAGAGATTAAAAGTACGCAGACGAAGTTGCGGGTACCAGCTAGTTTACAATAAAAGCATTGGCAACTCTAGCGGAAAGCAGTCCCTTTCAAATTGGATTACAATATACCAATTGAAATGTATAACGCTTTTGAGAAAAGTGGGGAAAATCCGACTATCCCACACCCAAGTTTATGTGTTTGTTACTCAATAACACCAGAACGGCTGAACGGATCTGAATGAAATTTAGCACAGACATAGAACTAGGTTTTTTTTACATGGAAGGCACAGCTAGTATGCTTTAGTTGTATCATTTTGCTAGATAACCATGGTGGCACTAAAAAATAAAATATACTAGTTTCAATTCTATAAACTAAAATTATTTGGTTTATGATATTACAACGCTTAAAGTGTGGAAGCCTTATATTGGTGATTCAACCCCGAAAGCAATAGCGTGGATTGGGTTTTATATTATTTCGTATGAGTTATGAGTTCAATGATTTTAACCCGTCGTCGAGATTAATGTACTTAACCCCTCGAGATCTGTATCGTTGCAGTATGGAGGTTAGAAAACAAAATTGGCTAGAATGTATTACAAATACAATTTCATATAACTAAAAAAACCGAAATACTAACGTAAATAAAGTTGCGTTATTTTATTTCAAACCATTTTTTTATTTAATGGTCATCTCATTTAATAGCGATGACTTCGATGGGTGACCTCTGAAACAACTTTTGTATTCTAAAAGGAACAATGCCATTAATCTGGGCTTAATCATTCACGCCAGAATAGAGACGTCAACACGAAAAGTGCCAAAGCCAGGATTCGAGTATCGATACTAGGTTTGACAGAATTTGGAAATAAATGCGAACCTAAGTAGGGTTGGGCCCTGACCCCTGTCTCATCGCAGGATTCTAACTCAATATTGACATTTCAGTCAATTGTAAGGGCTTGAACACAGCTACTTGTTGCGGCGATGCTGTAACATAAATTATACTAGTGGCTCTGGGAGCTGTAGACCTCGCGAGCATACTAAAAGTGAGCTATTTGAGGAATGTAATGCGCAAGTGCATTTTCCGTTTTGTGATTTGTTTGATCTTTTTGATTTTTTTTTGATGAGGTCCTTAGTGTTTCTCTCAAATTTGATTGAAAACCATCGATTGTTTGATGAGCTATCCTGTTCATCATGCTGAAGATCCTTATCAGATCTTCGCCAAACTTTTATGAGACCAACTTATAGTTACTATCTTTCAAATAAAAAAAGAATAATCGAAATCGGATCTCATTTGGTGGAGATATCCAGTATATCAAATAGCCCCCTTTTTGTCCTTTTTTTGGGGGATGTACCCCTCCAATCAAAAATCCCCGGCGACAAAAAGTTCTAATAAGTCATATGACCTGTGTACCAAGTTTCGTCCAGATCGGTTGAAAAATTTGACCTGTAGAGGAGAACAGACAGACAGACAGACATCCGGACAAACGCATTTTTGGCCAATGTGGAAACTGAGACGCTGCGCTCGCTCGGTAAATTATACTTTTTGAGGGTTAGTTTGGCATAGCGATATTCATTGACGATTAAAATCAAAATCAAAGTCTTAGGCAAAAGGTATTCATTTCATTGAATCACAAAGATCACCTCGTATGTGAACAATCTAATAATCAATAATCACGGTACATATGCAATCGCCCTAAGGATTAAAATGACTTACTGTAAGTTTGAGTCCTCTTTGATTGTTTACAATGAACGGGCTGTCTGTGAAGATAGATAAACTTTATTGTTAGCTATTAGACCAATACTGAGCCCTGCGGTATCAGAGCTCAGTCAGTAGCTGCTTTTAGCGAAAGTTGTGCATTCAATTCTAAATGAACGTTTTAATAAATGTTATTTAATTTATTAGATATTAGAATATGGTTCTTTCTGCGTCTATTTTTTTCCGCTACATTTAACGGCAGTACTTTCCCAGACGAGCCACACCCAAAGAGCTCTACTACCTTAAGAGTGAATAACAATAATAGTCAGAGAAAGCGTTGCTTGTGTACGCAGTATGTTCGGATCAACTTCACTCCCTTCAGCCCTTTCAGCCCTTGATTCACAAAAACACTTTGTGATTGTACAAGTAATTTGAACAAAGTGCTAAAGTGTCTATCGGGTAACAGTCTGTTTTATGAGAATAACAATTGACAACGTGGGAGAAAAAACTGTCGTATGTTTTTTTTATTCAGCCAGTAATGTCCCACTGCGGGGCAAAGACCTCCCCCTTTTCTTCCAGTCTTCCAAAAAGATCAAAGTAAATGTCAAGGTCATCCTGTCTCGTTTAATTACAAATATTTGTTCATGAAAATTATAAATACACTTCCACGTAGCAAAACCCCGAAAGCCTAAATATAAGAATTCTTTATTAATTAAAAAAAGCATCGTGTTGTCATATTTTTTCAACCCAACTCCAATTTTAAATCTCTACCTCGTGTACTGTCCCAAGTCCCAACTCTCATCCCCGTTTTCTGAAAGCGCGATCAACACTAATCGGCTGTCAAGTCACTTGCTATCTCTATCTAATTTGAACTAAAAGCTGAAATATCAACTGACTTGACAGCCGATTAGTGTGTGACGATATTCCGCCTTCCAGCATAATTGTTGAACGCATCATCACTAAACATCAGGTGAGATTGCGGTCAAACGACTTACCTATACGACGGCCTCAGTGGCGCAGCGGGCGAGAGTCCGACTGCGACGCAAGAGGTTGCGGGTTCGATTCCCGCCTCGGAACAAATTTGTGTACGATCTGCAGAAATTTGTTCCGTTGATCTGGGTGTTATGTATAATAAAAAATATCTATCTATGTAAGTATATAATGTATTAAATATATCAGTCATCTAGTACCCATAACACAAGCTTTGAGTAGCTTACTTTGGGGCTAGATGATGCTGTGTGGATTGTCCAGCATTATTTATTTATTTGTTTATGCCACAGAAGAATAATTGCTGGAAGTGCTTAGGTAGGCCCAACGGACGAAATAGGCAGGGAATAAGGGAAAATATGTTTATCAAGCTGGTTGTCTCTGTCTGGTTGTTAGGTCGAGGCACACCGGGCAGCGCGGGCAGAGCGGGCAGGGAGGCGCGCTGGCCGCGCTGGCCGGAGTCGACGGCAGCGTGCACGGCCAGGCGCGCCAGGCGCACTCCAAGAAGAACATCATCCGGATGCTCGGTGAGCACCAGCACGACGGCATCCTTCCTACTACTATTATAATTACTAGTTGCGCCCCGCGGTTTCACCCGCGCAGATTGAAATCCCGGTATTCCCACGGGATAAAAAGTAGCCTATGTGCTATTCCAGACTATAATCCATCTCTCTGCCAAGTTTCATCCTGATCCGTTCAGCCGTTCCGGCGTGAAAGAGTAACAAACATCCATCTATACCTTACAAACTTTCGCGTTTATAATATTAGTAGGATAATGAAGTTTTTTATTTAAACATTTCACATGTACATGATTGTTAGTAAGTTTGCTTAGTAAGTGTTAGTGTGGGATGTGGATCTCTTGAAGGTAAAGCCTTGAGGGTAAGGGGGTAGGGTCCTACTACTATTATAAACGCAAAAGTTTGTAAGTATGGATGGATGGATGTTTGTTACTCTTTCACGCCGGACCGGCTGAACGGATCAGGACGAAACTTGGTGGAGAGATAGATTATAGTCTGGAATAGCACATATGCTACTTTTATCCCGTGGGAATTTACCGGGATTTAAATCTGCGCGGGTGAAACCGAGGGCGCAACTAGTCCCAACTATAATATTATAAATGCGAAAGTAACTCTGTTTGTCTGTCTGTCTGTCTGTCTGTTACGCTTTCCCGCTTAAACCTCTCAACCGATTTTGATGAAATTTGGCACAGACAATCTTTAGACCCTGAGAAAGAACATGGGCTACCTTTTATTGCGAAAAAAAGAGATGAAGAGATTAAAAGTACGCAGACGAAGTCGCGGGTACCAGCTAGTAATAAATAAAATAGTGGTGGCCATTCCATGGGTTTGGTGGATGCCAAGGTCCCAGTGTCAAACCATTACGGGGAAAACACATTGCTCGAAAGCCCGACGCTTTAGCTTGACCGGTATGTTTCCTTTGAGCACATCGGATAACTATCAAACACCCCGCCCTTTCCCCTATCCTGCACGGCGCGTTACTTTACTTCCCGCTTTTAGCTGGATTTCAGTTTAGTTTTGGTATTTGAATCATAACCTGCTAGGCTGCAAATGCGATATCTTAGAATAATCAGAATAATCAATTTATTGGTAACAGTCATTACAAGTCATGCTTTCAATATATTGTTTAGTGATCTTATTGCAATATTTGTGGCTCGATCTCGCCCTAACTACTGAATCAGGATGAAACTAAAAATGTAGATTGAAATTTATGCAATAACTAGTCCCAAATAGGAAACACAAAGCTAATAGAATCCATTATTGACGAACTCAGTGGCGCAGCGGGCGAGAGTCCGCCTGCGACGCAGAGGTTGCGGGTTCGATTCCCGCCTCGGGACAAATTTGTGTACGATCTGCAGAAATTTGTTCATTGGTCTGTTTGTTTTTTCTATGTATAATAAAAATATCTATCTATGTAATTATATAATGTATTAAATATATCAGTTATCTAGTACCCATAACACAAGCTTTAGTAGTACTTTGGGGCTAGATAGTGCTGTGTGGATTGTCCAGCATAATTTATTTATTATTATTATTTATTATTATCACCTTTTCTTATAAATAAGTACATTTCTTATAAAAAAAATGTGTAGAAAAAGTGTAATGAAAAAAGTAAGTAAAAAATGCAGTGCTCAAAACAAACATCATCAGTGTTCATCTGTTTGTTATTTTTTGGTCGATATCGATACCGAATTGGACAGTACATTTTGATATACTTTGAGACTAATAAAACTTCTACTAATATTGTAGGAAATCGAGTTAGGAAGTAAAGTCTGAGAAAACTCATGGTACGAGAAAGTCCGCGCCTTTTACAAGATTTGGTGGAAATCGTTACACCTAATTTCGGACGTGTACTAAAATAATCTCTTGTGTGTGTCTTGTGTAATGTTATGTACAGTCCGGCACAGAAGATAAATAAGGAGTCTCCAACGGTACTGGATTCTTGCAATATTTTCATGTGGATGTTTTCTTTTCTGTTTTAATCAAGATGTAATTGGTATAATTATAATAATAATAATTTCTTTATTGTAGCCTAAAACAGTATATAACAATATATACTTAGTCCTACAATCGGTGATCTTATCATGCACAGCGATTTTATTTCGCTGTTGTGTTTTTTATATCCGCCCAAAACTTTATTATAATTTCGACTTTTACCTAAGTTTGAACATAACGTTTCCTATCTTATATTCTTTATACATAAAATGAGTCGAGGTAATTGCCTAAATAGCTCCCAAAATGTCTCCTTCTTTAGCTCCCCTAAATTACCAGGATAATGATGTCCATTTGGAAGAAGGGAACTTAGATCTATGAAATAAAATATTATAAATAGATGCGGTATTCTGGATACGAGATTTCCTGATACGGAGTTTTCGTTTTAGAATTGAAAAATATAACTGAGAAAATGCTGAAAAGTTTCACGACTTTGATCCCCAGACACGTAGTACCTATCCTTTCAGATCTCTTAATTGGTACCTAATTCCAATTATTTGAGTCTAAGGGGATAGTCAGAGGTTCGTCCAAACATTACACTTTATTTATTTATTTTTTCAATGCCCTATCAGTCAAAGCTAAATCGACCATAAGAAACAATTTAAACTAACTATTACTGTAGTGTTCACTTGGTATCTATATTAGCAGATACAATACTCTGTCTCATCTGCACAAGCGGTTGTTAGCCTCCTGTCAACTGTCAGTGTCAAGCTCGCTCCTCACCTGTCAATGTCCAGTCAATGTCCGAGAGATACGGGTTGGCGGGAAGAGGGGGTGTGATGTACCTACGGCATCTGAGGGTCACGGAGTGTAGATTATGGTAGATAGAAGACAGTGGAAGACCAGGACAGGGACCGGCTTGGTGCATCCATGAGCCAGAGTTATTACTAAAATAAAGGATTTTACAATTACCTAACTTATTTGCCAAAAGACATCAAGACTCTTTCTGTACCCACATTTTGCTGTACATAGTATTCTACGTGACAGTTCGCAAGCTCATCGCCGCTGTTAGAATACTAACTGGTCCTCATGATGTTTTCGAGCACTGGCACTGCATACATAATTTTTTCGATAAATAAAATCCATTGGTACGTACGTAGGTACACTCAGTAAAAAGTTAAGGGACAAACATTAAAAATAGTCGAATTGAGAACTCCCTCCATTATTGATGTCGGTAAAAAAACCTAAGAGTATGAAAAAAATAGGAACAAGAGAACGCTAAAAACTTCCAACAAAATCTATTTCTCATTTTTTCCTCCTTTCCTTTCTTTCGCTTCGGGGTTTAATGATAAAACGAAATGCGATATCTGAATTCGGATCGAATTTTCCGCCCCATTCCGATCTTTATTAAGAAATTCACAATTTGTCAACTTTACGCGTGGCTTGGAGGAAATTATCTAGATAAATCATAATAATACAATTCCCCGATTGATCTGATTCTGTCTCTTATAAACTTCTTTTAGTGGCTCTAGCTCTTTCGAATTAGCGTGGTGAAAGTATTTTAAGTGCGCCACTAAGAGGCTTCTTTCGGGCACATTTAGACATATACATAGACAGACATTTATTTGAAAACACACATACACATACAAAACATATAAAAGAAAATGACAAACAGTTAATAATAATAACAGTAGGTAGGTATGTAGGTGTTATTTTTAGTTCCTTTATCTATCTCAAAATATGACGTGCACTTGAGTCGATTGATTCAATATCGTAATGGAGCTTCTGTCTCATTGATTTCATCCGAGTACTTTAGTCTTCGGCTCCGGCTCCAAATTACATTTTCATTAAAAGTTTACTACAAATATTATATTTTGATCACACCAGCAAAATTTTTTTTACTCACTCGAAATTTTACCTTATTGCATTTACATTGCTTTGAACATGCACAGTCGGCAGCAGAAGTAGTAAGCACACGATGTATTACGACACGCTACCCCCCGGTTTCTAAAAGCGCGATCAACACTAATCGGCTGTCAAGTCACTTGCTATCTCTATCTAGTTTGAAGCTGAAGTAGCAAGTGACTTGACAGCCGATTAGTGTTGATCGCGCTTTTAGAAACCGAGGGTTAGTTTCCTATTACAGATTTTATAATAAGAACAATCTAAATCCTAACTAGCATTAAGTTTGCAAACATTTATAATTCTTTTCTATGTAATATTTTTTTCAAAATCTCTTAAAAACTTAAACCGTTCTGCGATGCTGACTGTACCAAGACCTGTGGCCCGATTACGCTAATGTCTGGCTATCGAGATGACTTTCATTCCGATCCATCCAAAAAATTTAGCATCCATCCCAAGGAATTTAGGTACTAGATCCATCCATATTGTTGCTATTACACTATGGGGATCAAATGCTCTCGTTAGAGAGTATCAAATTTCTTGATCAAATGTCAAACTGAAAGCCATCTCGATAGCCAGACATAAGCGCAATCGGGCCGCTGGCTCTGACCATCCCCGCATCGTAAATTTATGTTGAGTACTATAACTCCGTATAAAGTTCCTATATATCTGAGGGAATGACTACCGTACCTGGGGATAAGAACTTTCATTCAGATTTCAATTTCAATTTTTCAAAATATATTAAATAAGGTGAAAAGCTTAGCTTCTAGCCAATAATTACATGAACAGATTGCATCCTGTAATTCAGCGCAAATTGATATAGTTCTAACAGAAAGAGAACGTTTTGAGACAAAGGAGCCTGGGAATACATCTCTTTATCTCCGACCAAGTGAAACTCAGCTTGTCACTTGAACATAACATTATTTATATCCATCTAATGTAAATGTTGCCTTCTTCTGCTGCCAAGCGTTGCTGTGTTTCGATTTGAAGAGTATGGTTGCCGGATAATATAAATGTGCCTGTCATATGAGACTTAAATGTAGGTATGTCTCAAGTTGATAGACGTAGGGTACGTTCCTATTGTGCGTTACGAAGCAATGCTGTGTTATAGATGAAGTTTAACACTTATCATCAGGTGGGCCATCTGTTTGTTCCATCTGCTAGTTGTATAAAAAAATCTAAAACATAGCTTTTTTATATTTGATAACTTATTTAAAGTAAATTACAACACATGAATTTACAAACGGTAAAAATTACACATGGAAGAGTTTAGCTATCTGCGATCGTTGCGAACGATCTAGAGTTAATCAACTGATCCAAATCAGTGGCAATCAAAAGCCTCCTGCAAGATACCGATTGCATTGCCGCGCTTCATCAATAAATTATATACAGTGACCAAATATTTCAGCTCAAATATGCAGATGTTCACTCAACTTTGCAATAAAACCGCAGAAATCATCTTTCGGTTTCTATTCGACTTGACACAACGTGGTTGGTTTTAAAAACATTATAATCAATTTACAATAGGCAGGCGACTTTCTGTCTATCCACGACTTTACTGGAAGTTTAACTAATTTTTATCACTACATATCACCACATAGTATAAAACAAAGTCGCTTTCTCTGTCCCTATGTCCCCATGTCCCTATGTATGCTTAAATCTTAAAAACTACGCATGGATTTTGATGCGATTTTTTTTAATAGATAGAGTGATTCAAGAGGAAGGTTTATATGTATAATAAATGCATGATATGTGCACTTGTGCACCCGTGCGAAGCAGGGGCGCGCGGGTGGGTCGCTAGTATTCTTATAAAACTGATGCAGCTGCACGAATTTCATCCCACGGTAGATATCCCCTCGGATCTCATACCAAGTACGAACTCCAGGATATTTGAGGATATCTATAGGGGGTAGTCAGAGATACGTCAAAACGTTACGCTTGGCAGTAGTTAGTATTCTATAGATGACAGGTTGCAAGCCCATCGCCGTTAACTATAAAAATATTATTTATAATGTCTTTCAGAGGTCGCTTCCTAAATTTTCTAAAATAGGAAGGTACCTCTTTCGGTGTAGCTAATAAAAAATGCTCAATACACAAAATTAATACCAAAAAGGGGTAGCAGAAACCAAATAGATTAAATATTCCGGCATTTAAACCAGTTTGTATTAACTTCATTATAAAAACCAATGGCAAAAGGCTTGGTGGGGATTTTTGGGATAATCCCTCTTTTCAACCCTTGCCAACGCGAGCGTCGGTTTCGAAGTCTGTATGTTAATTTTTTCCTCGTATTAATTGTAGATGCCGCTATGAGGAATATCCGACATTTTTACAATGGTTTTTGGCAACAGTGTAAAAATATAAAATAGCATTAAATTATTCAAAATAATAGATGGTAATAATGGTAGGCACACAACAGAGAAATTTTAGGTAGAGTTGGGGATCGGACGAGGGACTGTAATCTGCATCCTGTTTCAGTTTTTTGTTGAGCTAGCTTGCCGATGAAACAAATAACAGGCATGTGCCTTAAGTTGATGGACGCAAGTGCATCGTAAAACACGATCCTTATGTGTGCGTTTTGCGAGGCAATGCTTTGATAGATAGATAGATAGATAGATAACGCATTTATTTGCCCAACTGATACACACAAATAAGAGAAATAACAAAGAAAATAAGAATAAACTAACAAAGTAAATTATAAAATAAACAAACTTTTTGAACACAAACTTAATAACTTATTCTATTGAAAACTAAATATTAACTTATTGTATCGAAAAACATTGACTGATATACCTATCGATAAAGGTTATTGATAAAGGTGATGGTTGCTTCATGGATATCATAAGCTTGTTCCATTGCTATAACTATCACCTATAAAGGTAGGCACTCAACAGGCACATTAGTTAAAGTGTGATATAGTTCAGGGAAAGGACGAGAGGCTCTGTGTTCTGCCTCCAGCGGCTTCCTTCGAACTGCTAGATCAATATGAGTATAACTAGTTGATGGTTTAAAATATTAATTTCTCATTAAATTTCCAAAAAAATACTTATTGAGAAACATACATATATTTTTCAGTTTTGTTTATATACTAGAACAACATTTTGTTCATCCATTTATTACCTTATATCATAAATCATTTATTCGCTGTGAATCTAGGTCTGTTTATAAAAAAACAGATGTTATGGTTATAGATAGAACACTAGATTCTAACACTAGAAATTAACAGTACAAAGAAAAACTTAATGCTATAAAGCATTATCTTCCAGATAATCTGTGTGCATTGTGAACATTTTGATATTCCTTACCTATTATTAAACATTTTTTTAATTTAATTTTTTTATTTAATTAATTTATTCAAGACTTTACGTGTATTATTTCTTTGTGTGTTGTTTTGTCAATCTTAATTTATTTTTTTCTTATATCTTAGTAGAATTGACCGTAAGCCGTTCTAATTATTTTGAATAAATAAATAAGAAGTTCGGTTTAAACAATTTATTTACAAAAAGACATAAGTCACTTACATGTAAATAGATGTTTAACAGTGAAAAATAACAGTAGTTAGTAGGTAGCCGTTCGATTACGTATAATTAACCATAAGTTGGTAGAAAGGTGTTACGCATGTCACTTAGGTACAAAAAAAAACATTAATTATCATGACATAGGTAGGTAGGTGTAGATCGCTGACTCGCCTCAGGTTGTTATTAACACATATTTTAGTGTTCATCTGGAAGGTATCTAACCTGAGATATGCAATGCTTACGTTTGTTTAACAGCGGCGGTGGTAGTCGCGTTCTACCTGTGCTGGGCTCCGTTCCACTTCCAGCGCCTGTTCTTCATCTACGGCACCGCTTCGCCGCAGTACCACGCCATCAACGAACACCTGTTTTACGTCGCCGGGGTCTTCTACTACATATCGGCCACTGTCAACCCAATCCTCTACAACGTGATGAGCCATCGGTGAGTTACTTTGCTTTGTTTCGGGGTGTACAGCAAAACTGATGTCTTCCCGAAAGACTACAGTATGGGGCTCTTCAACAAGGGAATTGGTCGCGTGGAACTGGCACCTAGAGTCACCTAGTTTTACGACGTTTCGAGGTGATCTTTGTTATTTTATTGATAAATATATTTTGACTTCGACTTTGGGCGTTTTAAAATATTAATAGGGTCAACACGGTAACCGCTTTTACCTAGGCGACCAGGCGGGCCGTAAGGTTTGTTTTTTTTGTATAAAAAACGCAGCTTACCGACAGTGTATCTGTATTAGTTCTGAGCCAACTAACACAAATGTAACAATTTTGCTATTTATAATCTTATTGATGGCCTACTCTTTCAGTGCTTATTTTACCAAATGCCATAAATAAGAATGTTAGCAACTACTACTAAGCCACGGGCGACATATGAGAATAGTGATAGCGTGAGATTCACAAGGTTTTTTTATACTACCAAGTAAGCAAACGTGCAAACGACTCACCTGACGTGAAGTGGTTACTTAGCTTATGGACATTTGCAACACCCGAGGCATCACACGCGCTTTGTGACCCTTTAATTATTTAAAATACCCCCTTTGAAGAACCCCATCTTGTAATTTCCAGGGAAAACCTCAGTGCACTAATTTTCTTCTTACTGTGTCACTAGTTTCTTTCAAAACAGTTGTGGTAAAGATTTTTATGTGCGCCTCGAAGCCCCTTTCGGGAACTTGTATACTAATATATTTATGTAATTGTTTGTAAGGTGGTTGTGTACATAAACATAAAATATAGTATTAGCGAGTAAGTAGTTTAGAAGATAGAAGCGATCTATTTCCGTTTTCCTCCTTAAGTGAGCGATCGTTTTGCGTAGGGCATTAAAAGGGGCAAAGGTATTTTAAATGTTTTGTAGCTAATGTAAGTACAACCCTTTATCTTTACAAAGTTCGAAAATAGCTGATGGATGATCCCGAAAGGGTCAGTTTAGGTTGTTTTGTCCGGGTATGTCATCGCACGCATGGCTGTACTTTGAATAATTTATTTTAATAATGTGTTGTTAGACTAGTAGAGCTGTTCGTGAAGGTCTCCTCAGTGCCGCGAAGAAACGTTTTTTACTACCTATGTCTTACTACGTTTCATTTTGAGATTTCTTGAAGTAACATAACTGTGCTCGCGTCATAGATAGGTAATCTTAAATTCTAATACAAATTTCCCACTTCCAAGATTTATTTCATTCAACGTTACAGCTTTGCCACTGATGCCACTCTCAGTTCTGAGATCCACTTTTCATACCGGCGCCGGTGGCATAAGAAAATATTTTATTTATTACTGTCAAAACATAAAATATTAATACTGAATATTGAAACTCATACGTTACTGGAAAATATTGGATCGGATCTAGAAAATATGCCATCTATAATAGATGACAAAAAACCTAAAAAAAAGCTAGTTTATACGCGTTCCAATGTGATCCTTGTGATGATCTTGATAGTACGAGTACGTAACCTGTTTAAATTTTGAGTCACGACATCAAGAGATTGGTATAACAGGAAGGCTCACAGAGCGACCGACGTCGTTAGTAACGTGTGGGTTATAGGTACTATAATTCTTTGAAATGTATCACCAGCTTAGCTCATCTTACGAGTTGAGCCTCCGTAAATACAAGCCTTATTTACGAATCCTCGACGCATTCAACGAATTTGTGTTAATTACAAATACGACAAAGTAAATAGCATTATTTGTGGGTATGTCTGAAAACAAAGCCTTTCTGGAACGAATATGTCAAGATGACAAACAAAGGGATTAAGCAGGATAAATCATTAAGACGTGCAAAGACATCGCACGTCTCACTGATTTTTTCTTAGTAATTTAATTAAATCGTCTTATTTATTTAATAATAGTAAAATTCCGTAAGAATCCTATACAATAAATAAATAAATAAATAATAAATAATAAATAATGCTGGACAATCCACACAGCACTATCTAGCCCCAAAGTAAGCTATTCAAAGCTTGTGTTATGGGTACTAGATAACTGATATATTTAATACATTATATACTTACATAGATATATATTTTTTATTATACATAGAAAACACCCAGACCATCGGAACAAATTTCTGCAGATCGTACACAAATTTGTTCCACGGCGGGAATCGAACCCGCAACCTCTTGCGTCGCAGGCAGGCTCTCGCCCGCTGCGCCACAGAAGTCGTCAAAATTATATATATATATATATATATATGTACCTATATTTACAATAAAGTTAAGCTTAGCTCATCAAGTGAACCCTCAAGTCAGTTCTGCCTTCTCTTAAGTTACATAGAAATATAAAAAAAAGATACAAATAGTTAAACTTGCTTAAATTTAAAATTTACGTTTCTTGTAAAACAGTGGTTTATGCTATAGGATACTCATTCTTCCAACAGTTACCGACTAGCCTTCCGCGAGACGCTCTGCTGTGGAAAGGTCCAGCGGCAAAAGAGTCTCCGGAACCACTCCAGCATCAGGGAGACCACAGTGAACCACACCTCAGAGGGCACTCACCTGGTGCGCGTGCAGTCGCATAAGCTAACTGATAAGAAACGGCGAAGCAGCTTTGTTACGCAGACCACGAGGTAGGAGCACTGTAATTAGCTGGTGACCTGTATTACAGGTTTTTTAAACCTATCTCAGGCACCAGTCTCTCGCAAAAGTGGTGCCTAAACCTCACATCATAACACCTTCTTTATTGTTACCTTTTTGTGATGAGAAAATAAACATATTTTTACTTTTTACTTACTTACTTTATTATAGGTAGGTACCTGGATTTCAGTGTTCTGTTCTGAAGTTTAGTTTCTTAGTTAGCTCGTATAGGCTCCAGGTAGAAGAGTTAATAAGTACACATTGATTATCATCAATGTGTAATATTTTTACACGTAGTACAGCTGAATGAGCTCGTCTGGGGAAATACTATAGACCATCGTAATTTATGTCTGTGAGCAGTGAAGCTCGCATGGCTGTGTTCTTATTGAGGCGTATGGGGGACATATCATAAGTGATAGTCGCAGTGCATTACCTTATGTGCCATTATTTACCTTAATTAATAACATTTAGTAAACATAATAAATATAAAGCATGTACAAAGGCGAACCCTATAAATAATTCTCTTCCAGCACCTTGATATAGAAAATTGAAATGAAAGGTAGGTGCGTGTACGAAATGAGAGTGCCCAAAATAAAATCATATTGTTCGTTACGTCCTCGACGAAAGTAGAGCTAAGTATTGCTAAGTAGTAAGCTATTGGTTAATAAAATACTGTTTGCAGCGTCTGCAACGAGAAATGGAAGCAGGAGTACTTCAAGGAGCCAAAGAAGATGAGCGTCCTCCTAAAGAAAGAGGGAGTGAACAACAACGAGGGCAGCCGCCTCATCCACAAAGGCTTGAGAATGGAGGAGGACGTCTCTTGCTAAAGGAGTAAGGCCTGTCGACATCACACGGTTAATCTGTTGCCAGTGCGCAATATGTTTTCTATTAAGACCAGATTTGCGGTAGCAGAAATGAGGTTTGAACTAACTGTGGCCACAACTTCGGAGCTGGGAGGCTTAGGTCGCAATACGGCCTTCGTTTTGGCCTATACCAACTTGCAGGACTTTTAAATATACCTTTTGAAACACCGGTGGTGTACTTTGAGGTCACTAGTGGTCGATTGATAAATTCGATAGGTCGATAATTTTGTACATCGAATCGATTAGTAAGAAAGTCATGCCAAAGTGAGTGTAGATAATTACGTATAATATATAATAATTGTTGACGTATAATATATAATGTGGTTTTCGTGGAATTTAATGTGATTTGTAACGTTTGCCAATGGAACGTTAACTCTGTAGTTTTGTTGTTTTTAAGAAAAACACTTTATTACAAATTTGAATATAATTGTACTAGTACTAACTTGCGTTAGGTAGGATAAGGTTTCGATTTGATGTAAAAGGAAATGGTATTTACGTTAAAAACTAGAAATCTAACATGTACATAAAAAATTAAGAGTTGTTTTGTATCTCTCTATACTTATAGATGTATTAGATAGATAGATAGATAGAAGATAGAAAACTCTTTATTGTACACCACAACAAAATAACATAACATGGTAAGAAATTATTTAAACTACAGCGAAGTACAATGGGCGGTCTTATCGCTATGAGCGATCTCTTCTTTGAGACAACCTTTGGATGGACAGGATTTTAATGTCAAAAGGGCGGTGTCACAAAGGACTTCTACACATATTTTATTCCAATTAGCGACATGTATTAGAACACTAAACTAATATTTAAACAGACTTTATTCATTGTAAGTGTTGTAGATACCTATTAAAATCTCAAAAAAATACTGAGAAAGTAATTTTCTTAAAACAGCAACGAAAACAGATGTGGAATGTAATTTCCATTTGTAAAAAGGTACGTGATCTCATACTCTGTTAATTACATTTAAGATGGACAGTGATAAATGTTTAAAAATGTGATCAGTTGTTAAGAACATTTTTGTGTTTTATTTTGCAGAATCTTCTTATCACGGATTTTTTTATGCTTCCAAAAATATAATATAACAATGTATATTATATAGTTTATGTTAGACAATAAGAAAACTGTGAATCTAAGAATGAATATATAAATAAATAAATAAATAAATAATAATAATAATGCATGTATGTACAATCCACACAGCACCGTCTAGCCCCAAAGTACTCAAAGCTTTTGTTATGGGTACAAAATTACTGATATAATTGAACCGAAAAATCCGAATGCTTAAAGAGTACTATTGAGTGGTACACACGAATACGCATCAGGATATACCGTTAGCTTTTATGTCCTAGTAATAAGCGTAATTTTCCTTTTTTATATGCCTGATCTATATGTAACTGTGTACTATTAATAAACTGTTGAGTAATGACTTAACGAATAAACCGTAACTAAATCATATATTAACAATAATATAGTAATATTATTTTGACATGATTCGACTACCTCAGACCAAATAAAAAAGTAAAGACGGACCTCTCGATCAGCAAAGTGAAGCCGGTCATCAAACTTAACCATGTTTTGGATTGAAGCCCATGAATTGGTTTTTAAGCCATTGAGCAAAGGTATTTAAAGTGAAATACGTTTTGTAAACAAGTAACATAGTAAGCTTTGGTTTGTAGTTCCTTTATGCCACCATGTCTTGTTTGAGAAAGGCGTTACTTCCTGCAACACAGCGTAAGCTAAAGCAGGAAGGCGCGTTGTACTTACAACTAGCAGTATGTTATATTTTTTGGAAATAAACTGAAACTGAAACAGCTTCACGACTTTGATCCCCAGGCACGGTAGATATCCCTTCAGATCTCCCAGTACCAAGTAGGTACTAATTCAAGATTCTTTGAGGATGTCTAAGGGGAAATAAATATTATTATTATTGTTAAACTAAGCCTCTTTGTGTAGGTACATGCACAACTACACGCACACACGTACAACGAAACTAAACTACTTTTTTATTTGGTCCGAGTCGACTACTTACTATTTTATTTATTTATTTAAAACTTTCACACAAAACAATATAGTGCTAGGAGGACTTAATGCTAATAGCATTTTCTACCAGTCATCCTGGGCGTGCAAAAAGATGGTGTGGCGTGTTACTAAGTATTTACTATCCGTCGATTATTTGTATGGTAATGCGTACTTTTTAATTACCAATGTAATACCTAATTAATGTTAGTATGCGTAAGCAAATTACGTCATTAGTGTAATACGACGGACCCGAGCTAATTCGATTAAATAATTAGGTAGTAGGTACCTTGTTATTGAATTAAAACTGTAATTACTTAATAATTTGTATTATTTACTTTACGACAATCCTCGCTTTGCCAATGACAGATAATAATAATAAATAAATAATGCTGGACAATCCACATAACCCCAAAGTTATAAGCTACTCAAAGCTTGTGTTATGGGTACTACATACACATAGATAGATATTTTTTTATTATACCTACATAAAAAACACCCAGACCAACGAAACAAATTTCTGTAGATCATACACAAACTTGTTCCGAGGCAGGAATCGAACCCGCAACCTCTTGCGTCGAAGGCGGACTCTCGACCGCTGCGCCACTGAGGTTGTCAAAGATAGTTCTATAGTCTTGGCCTTCAATGGGATTATAGCCGTCCATCCATCAGCTTTTTAGCATCAGCTAGGAGGCACCTTGTGTTATGTAGCCTCACATAGCTCACTCTAGTATCACATCACTCACGACCGATGTTTCGGGTTCCATGAATGTATTACTATTGTGATGTATACAGTGTGTAAAATAAGCAATCCTTAAAATAAAAGGCATTATTCGAGCTCTCTCCTGTACTGTACTGTGTCCTGTAGTACATTATGGTACTAGTGTGGCACATTGATGATTACCGCTGAGGCGCCATTGAGAGCCGAGCCGTAGGCGGGGGCTTAAGAGAGCCGAGGACGGTAATCATCAAGCCACACGTGTATCATACGACGTTTTTCAACACATTTGTGAATAAAATAATAATAAAAACTCAGAACAGACATTTTTCCTTGGAGTTTTCAGGTAGTAAAGTTTCCATACGTTAAGGGCTTCACATCATAAATCGGGCGGTGTACAACATAAATCATTTTCTTCGTAATTAGTACTTGTAGACATTTTAATTAATAAATAACTATAATTTCAACAGTGAAAACGAGTTGTGAAAAATGTTTCGCTTCGGCGGGAAAAATTAATCAGTTTTCATAAGCGCGCGTATTGCGATCGGCCACAGACTAAAGGGATGAGGTTTTTTTTTATTTTCCACGCATAGGGCTTGCGCGTTTAGGCCTATTCTGCCACGTAAAAAATGGGGAATTAAATTTTTCTTTTAAATTTTTCACTCAAATATAACTTTTGTTTTCTCTGTAATAACAGAGAAAACAAAAGTTATATTTGAGTGAATGTTTTACTTATTAAACACGTACGAGTTAAAATTATCTATAATATAAGAAGTTGCATGAAATGAGCAAGCAATAGGAACAATAGTTTATTTGTTCTAACACGATCTTTTTTTGAATAAAAACTTTTTTAGGAACAAAACAACTCAACCAATAAAATTTAAAAAAAAATCTATAACTCACTAGTGGGTTATAGCAATGAAAAAGTCACAGTTTCAATAATGGGTGTCATTCTGTGCCTAATTGCGGTGACCGTAGAGCCACTTTATGAGCAGCTGTGTTGAAAAATATATTTAATAGTTGAATCCCACTCGAATAATAACATATGGGAAATTTTTGATTTCTTTGTAGAATATTATTTAGTTAAAAATTTAAATATTTCTTAGTAAAACGTTTACACAAAAAAGCATGTAAGTATGTCTTACACCCTGTATGAACCCTTTGCTTAGATTACAATGTGACAGATGGATGTGTGTCCCGAAGGAGGATTGTAATCCTCTTACAACACCCAGATTGAGGCAAACCAACACTACGACCAAATACTATACAAAGACCTCTGAGGCTAAATCTGTCCATTTAATAAACAATGGAATTTCAGTCAAATCTGGCGCGGGACTGAGAGTCGAAAAGCGGTTTTTTTCCTTCTATTTCTTCTATATAAATTGGAACAAACGCCTGAGTGAATAGCCAACTCTGTACTCAATACGTTGCTGTATTCAATACATTGCTGTATTGTTGTGTGGCACTATTTCGGCATTGAATGGAAACGTGCATACTAGTAGTAGGCAAGTGAAAATCACTCTTTTCAAAGCCTACGCCAATCTTTCTACACGAGCAGCCTGTGGGTCAGCCATACGAAAAGGTCGCTTAATGTACTATTTCTGCAGATCGTACACAAATTTGTTCCAAGGCGAGAATCGAACCCGCAACCTCTGCATTGCAGGCGGACTCTCGCCCGCTGAGGTCGCCATCAATTTAGAGTGTAGATTTATTTATTTATATTTCATTTGTAATCTGTTATGAATCACCGCGTATAACGAATTGTTTGAACCAAATTACTCTGTCATTATGCAGCTTTTGGTCCCTGATTTCCAAAAGTTGTGCTTTATGAGTATCAATGACCAGTTCTTAAACCAACTTTGGGTATTGTTTAAAATGTTAATTTATAAAGATATCAACTTCAAGTGCTTGCCTCAGTAGATAGTATATCCAAGCTGTAGTCAAAGTCAAAGTCAAAATATGTTTATTCAATAAAATCAGAAGGACCATCTTGAACCGTCTTAAAACTAGGTGACTCTAGTGCCAGTTCCACGCGACCAACATTGTATTTTGATTGACAAGGGTTTGATGGTGCCCCATATTTTTGGGACATTGACTGGATTGATAACTTACTTATAGGCTTGTCGCCTGGAATTGGAGCCAAGATTCAGTTTTAAGTAAAATAAAATTTATCTAAAAAAATAATTATATTTAATATTGATCTGAAATAAATGAATAATAATAAAAAAAGTTATCAAACTGATAATTATGTATTTGATTATCATATTATCATATTGGCCCTTAAGAGCCCCAGGAGACTAACAGAAAATCTTATAACACCAGTCATGACAGGCCATCTGGTTGTTCCATCAAAAAAAACCTATCGGATAACATTATAAAGATGTATGCATACACACTCAAACGATTCCCTATCGTTCGCATTATGTGTATATGGGGGCTCGTTATACAAAATAATTCAATAACGATGCGTGCACAAAGCACGTTTACCGCGCGATTGTACATTAGGCGTGGAATATTAGATAATATCCATGAAATTGGCACTACCTACCTAATATTCATCAGCTGTAAGATAGCTGCGTTTTATGACCGCTGTATGAAAACACACATAAGTCTCAATTTTATGTTTTCTTTTTACCGCCTATCTGAGTATAGCGGTGCGCCTTGAAGTGAGATTTCATGGCTCGTGATCTAGCAGAACTACTTACCAGAAGAACTACGAAATCATTGAAACTCTACCAAAAGATGGCTCACGCTACATTAGTTTTTCATATTTTACTATTTGCGTTGTATCTTATAATAATATATAAATATATATAAACGAAGGTATATAACAAAACTCATAGGTACGATCTCATTTCGTGATAATTAAAGAAATTATTAATAAATCGCCTCAGGGCTTAATAAAAAAACCTGTCATGATGTTAATATCTCAATAAATAAATAAATTTTTATTAGCACTATTTTAGTATATTTCACAAAAACATAGGCTCAATAATAATTCAAAGAACAATAAGGTTGTGACATCAAAATCGGTCGTACTTAACTCATGTTTGTGCATAGGGTTTGGTGCAATACCATAACGCTGGTAAACCTGGTATTATTTGAACGCTTACAAAGGAAACTATACAAAATACATATGCTTGTGTTACGCAAATTTCTACAAATATTAGTTTTTCTGAGTTACCCAATGTTGCTTTAGGCACCATATCGACAGAAAATGGTATTGATCACTCCGTGTCTGATCACTCCGTGTCTGATCACTCCGTGTCTGATCACTCCGTGTCTGATCACTCCGTGTCTGATCACTCCGTGTGTGATCAGCTACTGAGAGGCACGCCGGCACCATGAGGCGGCTCCATCTCCATCAAATACTCGCCTTGGCTGTTTGCTTCAAGGTAATTTCTTTGAACCTAAGTATTATAGAATTCCATTTAATAAATAAAAAAATATATAAATATTGGTGGACATTCCACACAGCACTATCTCGCCCCAAACTAAGCCAGATCTTGTGATAAGGGAGCACCCTCAACTAAGATTGTTACTTTTTAGGAAAAAATTGTGTGTGTGTGTGTGTGTATTTGTCGTGGTAACCAATAAAGAGTTACCATCTCTCTATCAACTACACATCAGTAAAACCCCTATCTAAATACCTACGACCACTCCATTTACGAGGAGTAATCCTTTTGTTGAGAACTACCTTTGGAAGATAGTACTCGTAAGTCACCTAATCACATACCTACCTATCACATACCTACCTATCGCCTACTAACATTTTGCACAACTTTTAACTCTATCAGCCTTAAGTTTCTTGGCAGTTTTCTGGACTATTCGCGTGGAACTAACAATTTTTTTAGTACAAGTATGTCACTTTGATCATTTAGCTAACATAAAAAATGCGAAAGTTTGTGACTCTCTATGACGCCAAATTTGGATGAAACTTGGAAAATACATAGTTTTTAACCCGGAATAGAAATACAGAGTTTTTAACCCGGATAGATTAAGTAGGCTAACTTTTATACCGGTAGTACTAGCGAGTAGAAAACTTACAAAAAATTATCATAGGTGATGGCGATACGGCACTTTAAGCTAGCAGCATAATTATAAACACTATTTTCTATTTTCTATGTCTCAGATGATTTCAAAATTCCAAAAGCACGGCCTACCACGCCTTAAGCAAGGTGAGTGTTGCCACAATTCAGATCAGTGATTGCTAGTGGTATTTAACTTCAGAATTTTCATGCGTCGAAAGGCACGTGAAACATGATAAGGACAGCCTACAAACTCAGTCACCTATATTTAGTCACACACATTATCGAAGATTAGACGGGTCAAAGAGAACACCCTCGATTTGACCACAAATATACTGTCGCAAAATAATCCAAAACTTACAGTGACTAATGGTGTGAGAAGGAGGAGTGTCAGGAAGGAAGCCATGGTCAAGTCACCACAACATTAGAACTATGTTACGTATTTCACTGGGAGACCATGTTTGCGCAACCTAGTCGCACTGCCAACACAATGTATGCAGCTCTATGATGAAGGGTACCTCGGGAGTTCCCTTGGTAGCACAACCAATTAGGTCGTGCAAACCAGGATCGACGCGTGTTGCGCAAATACTAAAATGTGGGTATCTTATAGTTGGTAGCTCTACTTTATGCGCTGTAGGCCGTGGGTTCGATCCCCACGCAGAACAAACATTTTGAAATAGATAAAAAAGGATATGGTTATAAGTATATTCAAGCTATCTGGTTCCCGTAGTACAAGCTTTGTCTAATTTAGAGCTAAATAGTGCTGTGTGGAATTGTTAACTTTTTAGGGTTCCGTACCCAAAGGATAAAACGGGACCCTATATTACTAGGACTCCGCTGTCCTTCCGTGTGTCTGCCTGTCACCGCTGTATCTTATGAACCGTGATAGATAGACTATTGAAATTTTCATAGATGATGTATTTCAGTTGTCGCTATAATAACAAATACTAATAAAAAACAGATTAAAATAAATATTTAAGGGGCTCCCATACAACAAACGTGATTTTTTTTGCCGTTTTTACAGAAAATGCTAATTATTCGTGCGCGAGTCCGACTCGCACTTAACCGGTTTTTTACTAAAAAAGCAACTATGCGCCACTGTCCCTATATCACTGATAGACCAAGGAAACCGAAGTGACGTATCTCAGTGAAATGGAACATTTAATGTTGGGTGTTGAAAGGTAAAGCTACAATGGGCTGCTGAATAGCGTCTACTGTCACATTCTTCATTGTCGGCTCCTTGCAAGACACGACAAACGACCTTCCCATTACAAGCTTAATGTAAGCCATTCAAATGCCTTAGCTATTAACATCCCCATTGTGACTTCACGAAAATTGGCCTGCCCCTGCCCCTGACAAATCTCAATAGGACCAATCGACTATGACAGGGTAATTAAGGCATGGCTTAGATACGGCGATATAAGGCTATTATCACTGATTGTCAACTACGTGGCGTAGGCAGCAAGGTAATTACTTCCATTCTTTCTTAAAAAAAAAGGCTATTTATTTTATTTTATTTATTTATTTATTTATTTATTTATTATAAACTTTAATTAACACGGTGAGAAAACCAATTACATTAATTAAAGCAGTTAAAATTACATAAAATTAAAATTATCAATTTAAATATTAAACAAGTAGGTACAAAACAGTAAAAATGTCAAAAAAAAAAAACAAAAAAAAAACTATTGCTATTGATACAGTAACTTAGCGTTTTTGCTCTCGATAAGGCCACGAGACAATCTTGATACATATTCGATTTTGTGAAACGTTTTTGTTGCAAGATAACAAATTCTTAGTAAAAACATGTCTGTTGTAAATGATTAATGGTATTCCATATGTGACAGGTTGCAAGCCCATCGCCGCTATTACAAAACAAGTCTTGGCTAGTCTTTTAGCCATCACGAAGGGCATTATCTAGCTAGAGGCCCATTTTTTTAACTAGAACGGCATCCGCCACTTACAGTTAATTAAAATTAAAAACAAAAGCTAAGTTAAGAATAAGGCCCTTATTCATAATAGTCACTGAGCGCGCCAATAGCTTATCAGACCGATAAATCTGTTGCTCTCTTTTCGTTGGCATGAAAGTGACAGTGACAAGAATACTCTAAAGAACTAACTATAAAATGGCAGGGATTATGAATACGAGGGAAAAGATATAGGTAAGTACCTATAAAGTTTCTAGGCCTCCATAAGGCTACGTCGTCTCCTCCAGCTGACAATCTAGGCTCCTACAAGTGCTCGCAACGTCGATGTGAACTGCGTACCAGTTATTTACTTTAATACTTATCTTTTTTAAACCGCGTGAAAATTATATAGTAGGATATTTCTTTTCCGCTGAAATACCGTTATTAAATCTTGGACCCCGTCGCCTACGAAGCCGCAGTCTCCGAGGTAACAGTCGCCGTCAGATTACCAGCGTAATGAAATACACTTACTTACCACCAAGCAAGATCGTGGCCTAGGAACGGTCTATTAAGTTAAAAAAAACTCCTTTAGATTAAGGCCCTTATTCATAGTGGTCGCTGAGCGCGCCAATAGCTTATCATACCGGTAAGTCTGTTGCTCTCTTTTTGCTGGCATCAGAGTGACAGTAACAAGAATACTCTAGAGAGCCGTTATAAAATGGCAGGGATTATGAATGAGAGGGTATGACGAAAGGATTTTTTTGAAAGACAATATCGTGAGGAGAACAGTTTAAATCATTTTTAGTTTATGTTTTCTAGCAGCGGCAAGATGCAACTTGTGAAGAAAGGTATACTTACTGCTGGAAAAGGTAACTACAAGTGCCAAATGTATGGACGTACCTCTGACTACCTTCGACATTCGCGGAGAATATGAAGTCGTCCTTGGCACTAAATACGGATTAAATATCAACCTTATTTTGAAGATAAGAAATGAAGATAAGAAAAACAGCAAACAACCATTTTTGAGAATAATATTTCTAAAATTCCGTAGAAATTTCATTTTGATCTAAACAATTTTGCTTTTAAGTTTGTGTGTTTTAAACTAACTGTTTTCATACATTCATACACTCTTTGAAACTCGATTGTTTGCGATAGGTATCTCATAAGTAAATTCAGGATATTTCCTACATTATACACCCACTGTTGAGTACACATTCCGGTCCCTTGTACGTCTCATCCGCCCATTCTCAGCACTCACCACAAACTTCTATGATGAGTTTATTTGCCGCCATGTTGAAAAGCCCTGCGTACGCACGTCGGCATGTAGGCTGTTCGACGCGGTAGGTACTTAGCGTTTGATTCAGGTTTTCATGGCGTAAATAAAAACTGAATACCGTGGGCTGATGAACAGGCTTGGAATTTAATTTAATCTAATACTAGCTGCAGGTCGCGGCTTTGTTTGCGTACGCAAATTGGTTTGTGATCGCTAACTAGTAAGTAGTGACTACTGTAGTGATATTTTACAGTGTTTTTCTTATATTGGACTCGTAATAATTTAATGTTTCTCGCTTAACTATGCTAATTCAGGTTATTTAACATTATGCTATACTATTTGTTCATATTTTCATCAGCAAACATCGTAATTTCCGCATTTTTATATTCGCAGAAAGAAGGATAACTAAGAAATTTTATTAAATATTCAGTATTCAATATTCAGTATTCAGGTACTTCAGAATCAGATATTATTATTATATTATTCGCAGAGAGGATTACGTAAAATATGCTATCATAAATTTGTTATTATGATGGCATATTTTACGTAATAATTTTGTTCAAAGAAAAAGTTACCTTTAAAAGCAAATGGTTAGAGGGATAGGGAGAACAGGAAGTCTTTGGCCTCCCGCCATTTCCCAGCAGTAAGAGGACATGGGCAAAGAAAAATTAAATATACAACACAAATTGTTACACAACCAAGCATAGAGAACCGGACAACAAACTTACAGCTTGGTTCCTACTTTTCTTTTGTATTGTCTATGTTACAAGATAATATTATACTAAAAACAATATTTATATTATACTGAATTTATAATATTATACCGAAAACAATATTTATATTCTACTGAATTTATAATATTATACTGAAAACAATATTTATATTATACCTACTGAATTTATAATATTATACTGAAGACAATGTTGCAAGACAATATTATATTGAAGTTCATGGTGCCAATCTATCAATGCAGGTATATCTAGTCTCTAAATAGATTTACAATGTTTAGCGTTTTTTGTGAGGCTTATTTTTTAAAGAAAATAACTGCAATATAAACTCTGGTTAAAACTAAATGGTATTGTGTTCCCGTTCCCGTAAAACTCTGTATTTTATTGAAAGGGCCCGTCATTAGCTTGCTATAACTTTTCATCGCTTCTTGGCTATTTAGAAAAGCAATAACCATTGACTTTAGAACGTTTAATAGAAAAGAAAACATTCGTCTTTTACGATCTACGATTGTCGTCGTTCTATTGAAAAAGTTCAGTGACCTTAATTAATAAAATTAAACCAATACGGTTTCTATTTAGTATTTATTTATTTATTTATTCATTCTTAGAAACCCTGGCACTATACCCTTTTTAACACCGGAAATTGCTTAAGCCCCATTAAAACTTTAAATTCGTTTATCCCAAGGGTAGGTTAATTCTGTTTTCAGTAGTTTAAATCTTCTATTTATTAACGACCACAGGACACACACACACACACACAGGCTGTTGGCCAAGCCGTACGTGTGTTGCCTGTGTCTGTTCTGCTAGGCTGTGGTCACGTGGAACTGGCACACCTAGTATTAGTACATAGTAGTATGCATCTAGTTTTAAGACATTTCAAAGTGATTCTTATGATTCAACTGAATAAATACTATTTGACGATCTCTGTGGCGCAGCGGGCGAGAGCCTGCCTGCGACGCAAGAGGTTGCGGGTTCGATTCCCGCCTTGGAACAAATTTGTGTACGATCTGCAGAAATTTGTTCCGATGGTCTGGGTGTTCTCTATGTATAATAAAAAATATCTATCTATGTAAGTATATAATGTATTAAATATATCAGTTATCTAGTACCCATAACACAAGCTTTGAATAGCTTACTTTGGGGCTAGATAGTGCTGTGTGGATTGTCCAGCATTATTTATTTATTATTTATTTTATTCGACTTTGACAGAAGCCTACAGCTATCACACAGCTGCGGAGCGTCATTATTGTTAAAAAAATGATGCCAAAGTGTTATTGCTAACTACGTAGTAAAGGACCCCATTTCAGAGGATGTACGGTGACTTCACGTCATGACGGCAGTCATAGTTCACTGTATCCTGAAGGGCAAGGGCACTGACCTGTGCGCAAGGGTCATTAACCTCACTCAATCAACTTGACAGCAATTAAATTGTGTTGAAAATAACGTCAGTTCGCGTAATCGCCACTATAATCACAGAGTACTTTCTTATAAACTTAACTATGAATATGAAAACCGATTTACAAATATTCTTTTTTTTGTAATATTTAGATAGCACACGTTGATGGACGCGGGGCAGCGAATCGTAGGGCACGTTCTTATTGTACGTGACGCGCTGCTTGCTCTGAGTTCGCTCCCGATTCGAATAGGTATATTATGATACAATACATACATATAATTATGTTACAGGTTTCAAGCGGGGACTGCGACGCACGGGTGTGTCTTTCTATGATATTTTCATACCTTATTTATTTATGCTTGTTTAAATACGTTTGGATTATACAGGGTGTGACAACTGCTGAAAATTAAGTTTTATTTGTACTGCTTATTATAGTCAATAGCTATTTAGAGACCTTGTCAACGTAAAATGTTATGTAACTGTTTTATAAGAACGTGTGTCGCAGGTGCTGCTGCTCTACTCTTTATGGCGCCACTGAAAACCAGCGCTGTATGGGCTCGAGCTCATACAGCAAATGCTGAGTGGTGGCCTTTTTTGTCATCAAACAAATTGTAAAAGTGTTTTAAAAAATTATGCGATAAAATAAACAATTTTCTATTCTATTCTATTCTATTCTAAAACTTTTTTATTTATTTATTCATTCTTAGATTCACAGTTTTCTTATAGTCTAATATAACTATATAATATACATTGTGCATTAACCAAATCGAATCTACATTTCACAAGCAAACTTGAGCAGGATTCCGGATTACAATACAGGTTATCCGAATCCAAATTGAAAAACCGGCCTAAAAATTATTTAAATTCTTAGCTAGGATACCCAGATAGCGCTAAGTGGAATTTCTAGCTAAACTAGTCCATTCACCAGACTGTTTCAAAATAATCTAGTGATAGTACAAGAGAGAGAGAGAGAGAGAGAGAGCAAATCTAAGTGGCTCAAATATTCTATACTAGTTGCACCCCGCGGTTTCACCCGCACAGATTGAAATACCAGTATTCCCAAGGGATAAAACGTAGTCTATATTATGCTATTCCAGATTATTATCTATCTCTCTGCCAAGTTTCATCCAGATCCATTCAGCCGTTCCGGCGTGAAAGAGTAACAAACATCCATCCATCCATCCATACTTGCAAACTTTCGCGTTTAATATAGTAAGTAGGATTGGTAGCTGTACAGTGTACTACAAGCCTTTAAAATTAAGAAATCAATTCAATAATTGATTTCCTCTTTACACAAAACAGGGTACTGAAGTATTGTACAAACTGACATATTATGTCAGTTTGTACAATACGGTACCCTGTATTTGCTTGTGAAAATAAAATGTGAGCACATTTTACGACTAAAAGTTATTATTTACAGTGCTATGGAAAAGGATGTTATAGTGGAGTAAGTTAAAACGTTATGAAACACATTTGATTAAAATTATATTTAAAATTCTGTTTGAAAAATTTTGTAAAAGCTCTTTTTAAGCAGAAACTCCTCCTTTTTTTGAAGTTGTTTAAAAAACATCAGTTATTTTAACCTCATAGCTTTTTTGCTGGTGCAGTATGAGATACCCACCATTTTTAATTCATTTATTTCAGCTCAATGGCACACTATGTCTAGCAACTGTAAGTCATCATTAAACGATACGACGCTCCTGTGAATGGCGTCAATTCTGTTGTTGCATTATCCTAGACTAACCTAATCTGACAGCTCTAAAATTATAGCCGTCCTTGTTGTTTCGGTCTTTTAAAAAGGGACGGCAATATTTTTAGTGCTGTCAAATTAGCTTAAGAACGTTACACAACAGAATTGGCACCAATGTCTCCGTGCTGATGTTGTAGTAATTTTATTTTGTTTGTTTTACAGTGCAACGACTTGTCCTGCTCAGCCGGTGTAAGTAGATTTAAATGATTCATAGTAATGTGATATGTACAGACAACATGAGTACATAAATAGTAATCAGATAAGCGGCGTATGCAATGAAAACTATTATTGTATATCTATTAAACTATGATTTAGAAACAAAAACTTATGATCCAATCTATTGTTATGAAAAAACTATTAGTCATTGATATATAAGTAGGATGATGCTGAATAAATAAATAATAAATAAATAGTGTTGATGATAAAGAAAGTCATAAATCTATAGTGCTGATTAAACTTAGTCAAAGTCAAAAGTTATTTATTCAATAAAATTACGAGGATTTGAAGTGGCTCTAGGTGCCACTTCCACGCAACCAAAGCCTAGAATAGCAGGCAACTACTTAGATAGGATAATGTTCTATGTATAATAAAAAATATCTATCTATGTAAGTATATAATGTATTAAATATATCAGTTATCTAGTACCCATAACACAAGCTTTGAATAGCTTACTTTGCGGCTAGATAGTGCTGTGTGGATTGTCCAGCATACACTCCAACTCTGGAGGAGTAGAGTAACAAACATCCATCCATCCATCCACCCATCCACAGAAATAGTTTCTCTATTCCGTGCATCCATCCATACTTACAAACTTTCGCATTTATAATATTAGTAGGGTTAGTATTTTATTTATTTATTTATTTATTCAGCAAAACTTAAATAACAGTTTTAATAATACAACATCGTGAAACCTAGCAAGGTTTGTGTCGATGTTGGCACTGACTCGAGCTGGTGCAAAACATAAAAAGTAGGATGTGGCAAGAATTTATTTATCGCTGCACGACACTCGCTCGTAGCACTTGCTACAAGCGTAGCGCGCTACGAAGATGCTACGAATCACTACTGTCGCCGCTATCTCGCTCACACAATTGAACATTTTTGAAGATATAATCACGTAAAATCGCTATCGGTTAAATTGTTGTCAGTGGCATTACAAAGACTTAGCGAAAAAAATTTATAGTTCCAAGCAAGTTTTGGAGAGCACTGGTGGTCTAGTGGCAGCGGCCCCGCCTTCCGATCCTAAGGTAGTGGGTTTAAAACCGATCGTACACCAATTAGTTTTTCTGTTCAAAAAATGTGCACAATGCACTGACATTTTTTGAGAGTACTGACTCCGAGAAACGGAGAAGGAAAACATCATGAGGACCTAACATGAAGAACCTCTGTATGCCTCAAGTTGATGGACGCAGGGCAGTGCATCGTAGGGCACGTTCCTATTGTGCGTGACCTACGGGGCAATGTTTT
Source organism: Plemyria rubiginata (assembly GCA_963576535.1). Lineage (NCBI taxonomy): Eukaryota > Metazoa > Arthropoda > Insecta > Lepidoptera > Geometridae > Plemyria > Plemyria rubiginata. The sequence continues at coordinate 10,284,668 of OY754928.1, forward strand.
GTTTATAGGTGATGGTTACCACTTAACATCAGGTGGGCCATCTGCTTGTTCCATCAGCTAGTTGTATAAAAAAAACCTAACAAGTTCTAAAACATGTGTCAAGTGCTCGTACGGACTTCTTGAGGCGCAACTAAAATCCTTTCACCACACTGCTTCGAAAGAAACTAGTGACTCGACAAGAAGAAGTGTGGAAACTTGCTCGGATCAACATTTCATTTTCGCTAAAACTTTGCAATGGTGTAATTACAGGCACATGAGGCTTAACATCTGTATGCCTCAAGTTGATGGACGCAGGGCAGTGCATCGTAGGGCACGTTCCTATTGTGCGTGACCTACGGGGCAGTGTTTTGTTTATAGGTGATGGTTACCACTTAACATCAGGTGGACCATCTGCTTGTTCCATCAGCTAGTTGTATAAAAAAAAAAAAAAAAATGCCATTTTGACAAAAACTTAACCGTTTGCGATTTCACATAACTACATTCAGTGATTTTATATCTCCAAAAATGTTCAATTGTGCGAGCGAGATAGCGGCGCGCCGTATGCTGCCCCTTAAATCCCACAACATTAAATAATTGAATAGGTACTCTGGTAGCTCCACCGCCTCTTGTCTAATTACGAACAACTATTAACTGTCGATAAACGACAATGTTAAGCTAAGATTTCTTTAAAATGGTGGCCGACGTCATCAAATAGGTACTAAACACATACCTATAGCTCCTATAGGTATGCGTCTAGTACCTATTTTACTATACTAGACTATATAGGATCTTGAGTTTCATAATATTGGAAGGAATTATAGTGACCTTATTTTGTACATACAAAATATACGATTCGTCGATCTCAGTGACGCAGCGGGAGAGAGACCGCCTGCGACGCTAGAGGTTGCGGGTTCAAATTTGTGTACGATCTGCAGAAATTGGTTCCGTTGATCTGGGTGTTTTCTAAGTTTTAATAAATATCTATCTGTGTAAGTATATAAGTAACTAGCTGATCCCGCGGCTTTGCTCGCGCTCGTTTACTTTGAAAATCTCATACAAACTTTCATCCCCTATTTTATCCCCTTGGGGGTAGAATTGAACAAAATCCTTTCTTAGCGGATGCCTACGTCATAACATCTACCTGCATGCCAAATTTCAGCCCGATCCGTCCAGTGGTTTAGGCTCTGCGTTGATAGATCACTATGTCAGTCAGTCAGTCAGTCACTTTTGAGTTATATATATTTAGAAGATGTATTAAATATAATATCAGTTATCTAGTACCCATAACACAAGCTTTGAGTAGCTTACTTTGGGGCTAGACGATGCTGTGTGGATTGTCCAGCATAATTTTTATTTATATGTATACGTTACGTATTTACTTATCTACCACGAACGTCATATAGCGGTCACCGCTTGTTAGAAAGTTAAAAGCTGACAGTACCAGCAATTAATTAATAATGTATACCAATACAGCATCCAATCCAAACCTTATTATCATGGTTACGGGCTATTATACTACGCTATTACTGTAAGATTATAATTATGACAGATACGGTTTCCAATATCTAATTAATTTTAACCGTAACCCATTGTCATAAGGGCTATTTTACTACGATGAATAATAATTTTTTCACCCCCGGTTTCTGAAAGATCAATCAACACTAATCGGCTGTCAAGTCACTTGCTATTTCAGCTTTTACTTCAAATTAGATAGAGATATCAAGTGATTGGCAGCCGATTAGTGTTGATCGCGCTTTCAGAAATCTGGGGTTTGTTAGATTGACACCACGCAAGAGATTCATTGTTATGTTTTTTTTAAATGGCCGACCGTAGTTTCTCTTTAGTCGGTTGGCGTGAAACTGGCGCCCAGAAACATATATTTGGTGTTCATATAGTGATGAATTAATGAATGAATGAAAATACTTTATTGTACACCATAAAAGAAAAACCACGGAATAGAGAAAAACAGTAAGTACACTAAAAGAAATAAGGAATAAAACTAACTGTACAATGGGCGGTCTTATCACTGAGAGCGATCTTGAGAGAGTGATCCTTGTGATTCAACTACACACCTTTTCGCTTCGCTTCGCACCTTTGATGGACGCAGGGCAGTGCATAGGGCACGTTCCTATCGAGCGTGACTTACGTTGCAATGCTTTGAAGATAGTTCTCACTTTACGCGCATTTTACATCAGCAAGTTTTACCTACAACGCTGACGTCATCGACCCATCTCTGGGCTGAATCGCTCGCAAAATACATTTTATTTTGTATTTTGTAGCAGCATTCCCTTATCCGGATCATACGCTAGCAAAACCCCGGATGTAAGCTAGTTACAGCTAGAGTATAAAACAGCTAGAATTTTCTAAACAAAGAATTTAAGTTCCGACGTTGTGGCGCACGATTTATCCAGAGCATGTTTTCAGGAAATTAGCTCTGACGGAATAATCTAATCCACTTCAAACGCACTCGTAACTCTGGCAATTCTCTTTTATCCACGATATTTTTTGCATCTCGTAGTAGTCGCAGTGGAGTTTAGCTATTTACAATTTCATTAGAATTTCATTTTATTTTTGTTTTGTCAACACAAAACTAAACACCAAACACACCCAAATAACAGTGGCAATATGTGCTTGATTGTTTTTTTTTTATACTACTAGCTGATGGAACAAGCAGATGGCCCACCTGATGATTTGTTTTACAGTGCAACGACTTGTCCTGCTCAGCCGGTGTAAGTAGATTTAAATGATTCATAGTAATGTGATATGTACAGACAACATGAGTACATAAATAGTAATCAGATAAGCGGCGTATGCAATGAAAACTATTATTGTATATCTATTAAACTATGATTTAGAAACAAAAACTTATGATCCAATCTATTGTTATGAAAAAACTATTAGTCATTGATATATAAGTAGGATGATGCTGAATAAATAAATAATAAATAAATAGTGTTGATGATAAAGAAAGTCATAAATCTATAGTGCTGATTAAACTTAGTCAAAGTCAAAAGTTATTTATTCAATAAAATTACGAGGATTTGAAGTGGCTCTAGGTGCCACTTCCACGCAACCAAAGCCTAGAATAGCAGGCAACTACTTAGATAGGATAATGTTCTATGTATAATAAAAAATATCTATCTATGTAAGTATATAATGTAGTAAATATATCAGTTATCTAGTACCCATAACACAAGCTTTGAATAGCTTACTTTGCGGCTAGATAGTGCTGTGTGGATTGTCCAGCATACACTCCAACTCTGGAGGAGTAGAGTAACAAACATCCATCCATCCATCCACCCATCCACAGAAATAGTTTCTCTATTCCGTGCATCCATCCATACTTACAAACTTTCGCATTTATAATATTAGTAGGGTTAGTATTTTATTTATTTATTTATTTATTCAGCAAAACTTAAATAACAGTTTTAATAATACAACATCGTGAAACCTAGCAAGGTTTGTGTCGATGTTGGCACTGACTCGAGCTGGTGCAAAACATAAAAAGTAGGATGTGGCAAGAATTTATTTATCGCTGCACGACACTCGCTCGTAGCACTTGCTACAAGCGTAGCGCGCTACGAAGATGCTACGAATCACTACTGTCGCCGCTATCTCGCTCACACAATTGAACATTTTTGAAGATATAATCACGTAAAATCGCTATCGGTTAAATTGTTGTCAGTGGCATTACAAAGACTTAGCGAAAAAAATTTATAGTTCCAAGCAAGTTTTGGAGAGCACTGGTGGTCTAGTGGCAGCGGCCCCGCCTTCCGATCCTAAGGTAGTGGGTTTAAAACCGATCGTACACCAATTAGTTTTTCTGTTCAAAAAATGTGCACAATGCACTGACATTTTTTGAGAGTACTGACTCCGAGAAACGGAGAAGGAAAACATCATGAGGACCTAACATGAAGAACCTCTGTATGCCTCAAGTTGATGGACGCAGGGCAGTGCATCGTAGGGCACGTTCCTATTGTGCGTGACCTACGGGGCAATGTTTTGTTTATAGGTGATGGTTACCACTTAACATCAGGTGGGCCATCTGCTTGTTCCATCAGCTAGTTGTATAAAAAAAACCTAACAAGTTCTAAAACATGTGTCAAGTGCTCGTACGGACTTCTTGAGGCGCAACTAAAATCCTTTCACCACACTGCTTCGAAAGAAACTAGTGACTCGACAAGAAGAAGTGTGGAAACTTGCTCGGATCAACATTTCATTTCCGCTAAAACTTTGCAATGCCATTTTGACAAAAACTTAACCGATTGCGATTTCACATAACTACATTCAGTGATTTTATATCTCCAAAATGTTGAATTGTGCGAGCGAGATAGCGGCGCGCCGTATGCTGCCCCTTAAATTCCACAACATTAAATAATTGAATAGGTACTCTGGTAGCTCCACCGCCTCTTGTCTAATTACGAACAACTATTAACTGTCGATAAACGACAATGTTAAGCTAAGATTTCTTTAAAATGGTGGCCGACGTCATCAAATAGGTACTAAACACATACCTATAGCTCCTATAGGTATGCGTCTAGTACCTATTTTACTATACTAGACTATATAGGATTTTGAGTTTCATAATATTGGAAGGAATTATAGGGACCTTATTTTGTACATACAAAATATACGATTCGTCGATCTCAGTGACGCAGCGGGAGAGAGACCGCCTGCGACGCTAGAGGTTGCGGGTTCAAATTTGTGTACGATCTGCGGAAATTGGTTCCGTTGGTCTGGGTGTTTTCTAAGCTTTAATAAAAAATATCTATCTGTGTAAGTATATAATGTATTAAATATAATATCAGTTATCTAGTACCCATAAAACAAGCTTTGAGTAACTTACTTTGGGGCTAGATAGTGCTGTGTGGATTGTCCAGAATTATTTTTATTTATATGAATACTTTACGTATTTACTTCTCTACCACGAACGTCATATAGCGGTCACCGCTTGTTAGAAAGTTAAAAGCTGACAGTACCAGCAATTAATTAATAATGTATACCAATACAGCATCCAATCCAAACCTTATTGTCATGGTAATACGGGCTATTATACTACGCTATTACTGTAAGATTATAATTATGACAGATACGGTTTCCAATATCTAATTAATTTTAACCGTAACCCATTGTCATAAGGGCTATTTTACTACGATGAATAATAATTTTTTCACCCCCGGTTTCTGAAAGATCAATCAACACTAATCGGCTGTCAAGTCACTTGCTATTTCAGCTTTTACTTCAAATTAGATAGAGATATCAAGTGATTGGCAGCCGATTAGTGTTGATCGCGCTTTCAGAAATCGGGGGTTAGTTAGATTAACACCACGCAAGAGATTCATTGTTATGTTTTTTTTAAATGGCCGACCGTAGTTTCTCTTTAGTCGGTTGGCGTGAAACTGGCGCCCAGAAACATATATTTAATGTTCATAGTGATGAATGAATGAATGAATGAAAATACTTTATTGTACACCATAAAAGAAAAACCACGGAATAGAGAAAAACAGTAAGTACACTAAAAGAAATAAGGAATAAAACTAACTGTACAATGGGCGGTCTTATCACTGAGAGCGATCTTGAGAGAGTGATCCTTGTGATTCAACTACACGAACCTTTTGAATTTGAGACTATCTCATAAAATAACCTTCTTTTTAGTTATAGTTTATTTTTTATATCTGCTGTGTCATTCGTTTTCTCCATGTATGTTTATGTAAATTAAATAAAAAAATTATTCAAACATTCATTCGAATAATAGAAATAATAAATAATCTAGACGAATCTCACAGTTGAATGCGTTATCTGTGTGTTTGTTGTCAAATAAATTTATAATGTATTCTATTCGTCTATCCTTTATCTTATAAAAGTAACTGAAAGTGCTATTTTTAGATTTCCAGGTTTTAATTGCCTACTTTTGCTAGGCAATACCTATGCTAATACATATTTATTTTTCTTTTCAGTGTATCGGATCGAAATGCTTAGCTATGGTAATAATGTTTAACAAACCAACGCGATATAATTTGCTTATAGACTAGCTAAATTCTAGCTAGATAGGTAGATTAGCAGAGAGATCACTGGTGGTCTCGCTCTAACGACAAAAATGTCTGGAAGAGATCGCCGATAAGACCACTGAAACATTTTTATCTTATAAATCAGTTCTTATTTGTTAGTTCGTAAGGTTTACATTATACAAAGTTTATACAAAAATTGCCATTTATAATAAAATACATAAAATATAATAATAAAATATATTCTATAGTGCACGGGGGTGAAGTGCGTTGCCTCGGTAAGTTGAATACTGTAAATTTTTACTAAAACATCTAGATATTTACAATTCGTCTTTTGCTATGTCTAAAAAGTTTGGTGTCTATTTTTCTAGGCCTTTTTTTTGCTCTTTGCCTTCATATATACACTCTCCTGTCATTTCCAAACAGCAAATATCTTCTTTCTTTTCCTTTTACACTAATATCACAATATATGTCTTCTATTTAAATAGCTTTAAAAATATCAAAAAACATTAAAAAAGCTTTGAAACTAAATAACGACCGTGCGTCAATTTCAGTCCGAGTTTTAACATTTATCACCAAAGCGCAAAACTAACGTCTGGACGCAATAAAGTTTTTGAATCGAATTTTATAAATGGCTATATAGGCTGAAATAAAGCTCGTATGTGTGTTTTCCACACTAAAATATATAACGTAGGTGTCAGTTAACTTGTTGTATTCAACACCAAGTTGAAATAAAGTTCAGAATCATTAAACAGAATATTTACGAAATTATAACTTTAAAAACATAATTATTATCTATCACGAATTGATATATACATATTGTAACGTGAATATGTTCAGTACCTACCTACTTCCATTAGAACCACAATCTATATTATATAGATTTCCGAGATGTTAGAAACTTCTGAGAAAGTGAATAAATTTTAGGTATTTCTGATACGAATCTTCTCGATAGTCGATCAATGTGACTTATTTCCAAATTCCTGAAGCTTTTTTAATAAAGGCACGCTATTCTACTTCTTTCAATATTCCAATTTTGAATATTGAATTGTCACACGTTTTCATTTTAGTGTCATGGAGTGTCGTGTGTCTCTCAGGTAATTGAAAATGTTTACCTATTAGAGATGGAGGCACAGATGTGCTCACATAAACAAGACTTTTTTTCAATTCATTACATTGAATGAATGAATGAAAACGCTTTATCGTACACCTTACAAAGTAACAAAAAAATTAAACAAACATTGTAATGACGACCTCTGTGCTGGACTGTGTGAAAAAATATCTATCTATGTAAGTATATAATTTATTAAATATATCAGTCATCTAGTACCCATAACACAAGCTTTGCAGCTTTCTTTGGGGCTAGATGATGCTGGACAATTTATTTATTGTGTCCATTGTACACAATGGGCGGTTTCTCACTAACAAGCGATCTCTTCCAGACAACCTTTGGATGGAGAGGAGCCAATATAAAATATGGTTGGTTTGAAATATTTTATATTTTTTATTTATATTTCAGTGTGCTGGACTGGCATGCCGGGCATTAGTATGTATGGTTTATTCATGAAGTATCAAAAACTACATCATTAACACAATACAGTTTACAGTTTTGGGTGATTTTATTTTTGGCTACTTACTATCCCAGGGCAAAAGCGAGCGTTTTCACTGTTAAAAAAAACAAATGTGAAACGAAATAACAAATTGCACGACAGAAACAGAGGTGTCAGGTGTGTTTTATTTGAAAGCTACCACAAGCCAGTATTAGTGATAGTAATACAAAATTTTATTTAGCTTGTTTGTTTGTGTAAAATTATTTTATTTAATTTTCAGTCTTTTTTGAGATCAATACTCCTGCATCCTGCATCCTGCATCCTGCATCCTCCATCCTGCAATGCGACCTACGATTTCCATCTACTTTTATGTAAAAATAACCTGTGTTTAATGTACACGAACTAGTTGCGCCCCGCGGTTTCAACCACGCAGATTTTAATCGCGGTATTCCCACGGGATAAAAAGTAGCCTATGTGCTATTCCAGACTACAATCCATCTCTCTGGCAAGTTTCATCAAGATTCGTTCAGCCATGCCGGCGTGAAAGAGTAACGAACATCCATCCATCCATACTTACAAACTTTCGCGTTTATAATAGTAGTAGGATAATAGAATTATGAATTATTATTTTCTACGCGTCTGTAGTATACAGAATATACAAGGATAGTCGGAGTCATCAGTAATTTTCGGGATGATCTGTAGTGCTATTCTGTCAACAACAATCACTCAAATTACCACTGAGGCTGAGTGTGTAATCGAAGTGAGCGCGGGTCCGCTAGGTGATAGGATTTATTAGGTGATGAGTACTCCCCGTGATTTAGTTGTTTGAGGAATAGCACACTCATGGTCATCCGACCATGAGTGTGCGGTCGGACTCAATCGGCGGAGACAATTAGATGGTGGGGAGAAAATACATAATCAATTGTTTCATTCCACAGTGCCGCGGCGATAATTGCTCCCAAACAAGCAAATTCTGGTAACAAATAGTTTGTGCGTAAGCATTTGGTAAATGTATTAAGTTTTTTGAAATAAATGAATACGAACTAGGTTGAGTGTTTATTTTCGATTTGAAGATTGTGTTGCCGGTGAAATTACAGGCACATGAGGCTTGACATCTGTATGCCTCAAGTTGATGGACGCAGGGCAGTGCATAGGGCACGTACCTATCGAGCGTGACGTACGATGCAATGCTTTGAAGATGGTTTTCACTTTACGCGCATGTTACATCAGCAAGTTGTATAAAAAAATAGGTTTTCCATCTGCGACCTACAACGCTGACGTCATCGACCCATCTCTGGGGCTGGATCTTACGTCTTTCAACGTTTGTATAGCTCGCAAAATACATTTTATTTTGAGTTTTGTAGCAACATTTCCTTATCCGGATCATACGCTAGCAAAACCCGGATGAAAGCTAGAAACAGCAATAATTAAAACAGCTAGAATTTTCTAAATAAAATTTTTACTTACATTTTTAAGTTCCGTAGAGATGGGCGTTTTTGGTTTTTCCCGCAAACGGCTATGTAACCGATATACTGTTTGCATATCGATACAGAAATCGGTTTTCAGATGTCGATATCAGTCGTTTGCAAGGCTATCTAAACGTATCTGCTGAACGAGAGGTTTTCTCCGTGCTTCTCTGAATAAAATTTAACAAACAAAAATATGTTTATAATATTAATCTTCTCGCTTCCCTTATCGCTCAAGCGTAAACTCATGGACGTATGCATCCTCTCCGTTCTGACATATGGTGCGCAGACCTGGTCTCTGACCAACATCCAAAAGTCCAAGCTCAAGGTTTGCCAACGTGCGATGGAGCGGAGTATTTTAGGCGTGCGACTTATTGACCGAATTCGCAACACGGACCTACGCTCACAAACCCAGATCGTAGATGTAGCGACCAAAGCTGCCAAGCTCAAGTGGGAGTGGGCCGGCCATGTCTGCCGCATGGACTGCAAGCTCTGGCCCAAACTAGCAACGGAGTGGCGCCGCAAGAACCGAGGCGTCGCGGCAGACCCAAAATGAGATGGCGTGATGAGCTCGACAAGTACCAGCCGGAGTGCAGCACCAGAGCACGGGACCGCACAGAGTGGAGAGAATGGGATGAGGCATTTGCCCAGCAGTGGGACATAGTTTGTTTAAATTTTCTAATCTATTAAATAACGATTCCCTTACATGCTGTAATAGGCTTAGCTAGGTTACATTTTGTTCGCTTAATTTCTTTTTCACAGTAAAACAATTCATACTTAAAAATACAACTACTATGTGTTAATTGTAAGTGATTTCATTTTATTGAAATATAATAACTATGTAAGTTATGTAACTACCTATGTACACTGTTCTGTCTGTTTTAAAAATAAACTTTTTACTTTTTAAAAAGGGAGGTAGCGACTATCAATTGGAGTACGTTTCATATCGATCGTTTGGTTTGTGTATATTTAGTTTTGATCGGGTCTTTGGTTTTAGCTAGATATCATGATATCGGATATGTTGATATGCATATTGATGATATCTAACCCATATCCGACAAAAGTTACGTTTTGATGTATCGAGCTCATGTCTAAAGTTCCGTCGTTGTGGAGCATGACTAATCCAGAACATGTTTTCAGGAAATTCGCTCTGACGACGACGAAACAAGCTAATGCACTTGTAACTCTGGCAATTCACTTTTATCCACGATATTTTTTGCATCTCGTAGTGAGTTTTAGCTATTTACATTTCATTAGGAATTTCATTTTATTTTTGTTTTGTTACCTTACCTACAAATTTCCTGGAACAGAAAGCGCGGACGCTCACCTATCCGATAGTAGAAAGTAATATATGAAAGAAGTAAGAAGGATATAGAAATCTACAAAATTGCAAGCAAATTAGAATATCGTCGCAAATAAGCGAACTTTTTAGTAAACACCCAACACACCCAAACACGGTAGAAATATGTGCTTGATTATTTATGAAATGTAACTGGAATTGGAGAGTTGTAAGCCTTGTTGTTTTTCATGTTAATTTTCACTGCCAATAGCCACTGAAAAATAATCGTAGTACGGGCAGACGGCCGGCGATTCGGGCTTCATCTCCGAGAGATTTATTTATTTATTTATTTATTCATTCTTAGATTCACAGTTTTCTTATTGTCTAATATAAACTATATAATATACATTGTGCATAAACCAAAACGAATCTACATTTTATAAGCAACTTATGTAGGTAGGCAGATCATACTGTGAGATTATTATATAAGTCGGTAAAATCACCGAGCGTGGACTAGAGGGCAGATTTTATAATCCAATCCAAAAGTTACCTTTTATCCTTGGGATCTTTTGTAAATCTTCAATGTTTTATTAGTTTTATAGTGTTGTACTACAGTTACCTGATGAGCTGACGACATTGTGAAGATCGCCGGAACTCGGTGAATGTATCTATGTATTTGCTCAGAGTTATTGTTCGTCCTGGAAATATATAAGGAGGACTATGTCCAGCAGTGGACTTCTACAGGCGAATGATGCACTACACTAAAGAAATCAGAGAGATTTTCGAAAGATTCTACATGGACAAAAACTTTTGTAACATAAATCTATTTTCTAGTTGATGATGAAGAATTAAACCGACACAGCATCACGACTCTGATCCCCAGACGTAAACATCCCTTCGGATTTCTTAGTACCAAGTACCTACCAACTACAGATCAGCCGTGCAAATATACCTCGCTTTGCGAACTGCGCAGTAAATGCATACCTACTTTAAACATGTTTGTTCCGTTAGGAATACGTAGAGTCTCGCGACTGCTTGTGTTCAAACATAGTTATCTAGTTTCCAGAACTGATATAAACGAGCTTGGGAATTAATCGACTGATTGGAAAATTACTATTATTTGACTTGAAACTCAAGCTTGGGTCCCATGGTCCGAAAAATCGCGGACGCACGCAGACCAGCTCGCACGACGCACTGTGGGACCGGCCTGTCCGTGATAGCACAGACACGTCTGTGGCGGTGCGCCGGTATCCATCGCGAGTCGGTAACTTCAAAGGTGCGGTCAAGTGCGGTGCGTCTATCTCTATATATATATCGTCTATCTCTTTCACTTTGCATTTTGAAATGAAGCTTGAAAAGATCTACACAGACCGACACGCACCGTTGGAACGGCCCTGCCTGCGGTGCGTCGCCGTCCGTGCTCGTCGGCTGTGCGTGGCTGATCCGTAGAATATCGGACCGTGGGACCCGAGCTTCAGTGAGACTACTAGTAGGTATAGTATTCTTTTATCTGTGACTAACAATGCACTTTGTGGTCAGATAGTCCTAACACAACGAGCCTGAGTACTATTTGACTTCCTTATTCTTGGATATTATACATTAAAATTTGATACATAATATATTTCATGGATGGCCCCCTTTAGTGGACCGACTACTATGAGTACTTATGTACTATCGTCATTGCCGTGACGTTTCAAATTTTATTTTATTTTTTATTTTTTTATACAACTAGCTGATGGAACAAGCAAATGGCCCACCTGATGTTAAGTTGTAACCATCACCTATAAACAAAACATTGCCCCGTAGGTCACGCACAATTGGAACGTGCCCTACGATGCACTGCCCTGCGTCCATCAACTTGAGGCATACAGATGTTAAGCCTCATGTGCCTGTAATTACACCGGCGACCACACTCTTCAAACCGAAACACAGCGTTGCTGCTTGGCGGCAGAAAAAGGCGTGGTGGTAGTACTTCCCCGGACGACACCTTCACAAAGAGCTCTACTACTCTTAAACCTACTCTTAAATTAACCTTGTGATACAGATTTCAACTCAGTTGGTAGTAGCTCTGACTTCTGCGCTGTAGGCCGTGGGTTCGATTCCCACGCAGAACAAAAATTTGGGTGATTAACATAGATTACGTTTACGTGATGTCTGGGTGTTATTTTAGTATATTTTTTTATTTAAAAGGAATAAATCAATAGAATCAGCTATCTGGTTCCCATATCAGAAGCTTGCCATATTATAGATATTGTTGAAAATCAAAATCAAACCGGTCTTTATTCAGGACAGACACAAGGATCACTGGAAGTTTGTGCAGAAAGACCACCAATATTTTTTTTTATTTATTTGAGTTTTTCCAACATCTCTCAGTAATTAAATCCTGCAGGTAAATTCCTTGCTAAGCCATCTGTGCGCTGCGTTACAATATTATGTAAATACTAGCGACTCGCCCGCGCGCCCCTGCTTCGCACGCGGGGTGCACGTATCATGCATGTATTATAGTAATATTATACAGAATCACTCTATCTATTAAAAAAACCGCATCAAAATCTGTTGCGTAGTTTTAAAGATTTTAACATACAAAGAGACATAGGGACAGAGAAAGCGACTTTGTTTTATACTATGTTGGATAGTGAAGCGGCTTATTATGCCAACGTTTCAACACTGCTTTCAGAAAGCAGATACATAGCCAGGGTCATCCCTGGCTATGTTGGGGACAAGATGGGATGACAAGTTTGTCCAATCTATTGAAAAGGCTTATAAAAAAAATGCTGGACAATCCACACAGCACTATCTAGCCCCAAAGCTAGCCTGGACAAGAAATATCCAAAAAAGAAAGGAGTGGAAACGGTTGGAGGCCTTTGCTTAGGGCACACAGATTTAGCGCCACAACAAAAAAGAACATAAACAAAATAAATAGTAATCTGTGGAATCTGATATGGGGCTTAAAAATATAAACCTTCCTTGTTTAGGTTTAAGTGAATTATATCTGCTGTCTTGGTTTCCATAATATTATAGTAGTTGCCTAGGCTTAGTTTGGGGTCAAGCGGGCCGCAGCAGAGAAAACATCTGACGGGCTGTGACTGTGGTGCTGCTACTCAGACCATGCAGCACTTGCTGGTGAGCCCTCGTGCCCGAGCACCTGCTCGAGGGCAGACCTTAACGCAGCCACAGGTGGCGCCGGCGCCGTTGAGGTGGCCACTTTTAGCCAAAGTTATATAGGAAAGCATCGACGTTAAGAAGAAGTTTGGGGTGAGATCATAGACTTTCCTTCATCCGTGGGTGAGATAGTGCTGTGTGGAATGCCCACCAAGGTTTATTTATTTAAATCATAACCACACACACATCATCTAAACGTTTCAATTATTATTTCAACGTTCCAACAACCAATATACTACTGGCTCTACTCAAATATACATGTAAAGTAATATTAATATACTACTGGCTCTACTCAAATATACATGTAAAGTAATATTAATATGCTACTGGCTCTACTCAAATATACATGTAAAGTAATATTAATATACTACTGGCTCTACTCAAATATACATGTAAAGTAATATTAATTAGCTAGACATCATCGTCTTCAGTTTCCGAGGTACTTCGAGTTGATTAAAATAACTGCTCGCTTGAGGGAGTTTAATTATGGTACACTGGTTTACTTGAGGTTAAATTAGCAATAACGTAGTTAGGGCGCATTTTCATTGATCGATATATCTGTCGTTAGCCCGAACGCACCGACGCATACGTGCTAACGACCAATGAAATTCATCGGTTGATAACTCGGATGATACAAAGCATAATTTTTGATCCATGGCTAGTACGTATGTTCATGCCATTCTCTCAAAACAAACTGTATCCAGATTATCTCGCACCTCACATGCGGGCGCTAACGACCAATGAAAATGCGCCTTTACAAGACATGATTCGGTGGATGGAGAATTGGAGAGAGCTTAGAATCTATCTTCATGAAAATGACAAATAATCGCTGAATGTTTCATTCAAATAACAATCTCATTATTTCATCATCCAGTTAGTGGACTGTATTTTACACGCATTATAAAATGTACTTTTTATCCTATTGAAGGTACATTATGCTTTCATTTACGTGTTTGTTTTCTAAACAAAGTAAAATGAATAAGAATTATTCATGTGTGCAAAAATACCATACAATTCGTAATTTTATTTCATATGTCTACCAATTTCGGATTTTATTTAACATTTTATTGAATTTTAGGAACAATACGCAGATTTTTTGTTAAAGCGTTATTTGTAAACCTATGCACGGTTATAAAAATAAACCAGCTTACAAGACTTTATTTTGAGTTATAAGTACCTACTAATATTTAAAGTTAAGATTTTTGAGTAAAAAACCTAAAAGATAAAAAAAAAGCGGATTTGATCACTTTTTCTTTAATTAAAGTCTGTCTTCTTCTAGTCGTGCCACTTGCTCTTTCAAAACACTGTGGTGAAAGGATTTTAAGAGTGTCTCAAAGGGGTTCTATAAGAGCACCAAAGTTAAAATGTTGATCACAAAGGGGCAATATGTCATTACCGGACCATGGCATCGCAACCCTGGTTTTCATAAGCGACATTGAAATGGTAGAATTTCAATGATTTTACTCATATAATTAATTATACATTCATAAAATCGCTTCTACTTCCCATAGGGGTAGGCAGAGACCACGGATTTATATATAGGATTTAATTTTTTTATTTCGACAGAGTCGAAGTCAAAATCCTATTCTATTTATTCACAAATATCACTTTTGAGTGTTGGTGCCGCGCGACCCAACCGAGCGCGCGAAGAAGACCAGCCAACAAAGTTACATCTGTTTAGTTAGATGAAGAAAATGTGGATAAAATCAGAAAGGGACAAACAAAGAACCTATAAATATACAGAATACATTTATTATTAGTTTTCAGAAAGTTCATTACTTAGTTTCAAGTTTCATATGTTTTATTCTCAGCAATATTTCATGTCGTCTCTTAAGTTTTCAAGTACTTTGTAACATTCCGTCGCACTCGTAGACAGGGTGTAAAACAACCACTTCCAAAACTGGCCATAAAAATAGGGTTTAAAACATACCCAGACAAAATTGCATCAGTTTCAAGATTTTTGAATTTGAAGAATTGTAAGATTTTCAATCAAAATAATGCTGGACAATCCACACAGCACTATCTAGCCCCAAAGTAAGCTTTGATCACTTTGGGGTTACCAGCAATCACATTTTTTTTATAACAAAACTCTTCATATCTTCGAAACGGCTTCATCGATTTTGATGCGGTTTTTCTAAACGATTTGTATGACCATAGGGAAGGTTTTATGATATATTTTAGTATCACTCATGGCCTAGTTCGCTAAAGTGACTTAACGAATTTTGCGTTCTGGTTTTGTCTTTTAATGGTTTACTTTAAATCAAAAACTAATACATTATTTGAAAACACTTCATCACACTCTTGATTTTGATACCTACCCATATTGCTAAGATAGCGAAAAGATTATTTTTTAATGTTTGAGAATATCGCTCCTCCTTTCCTTCCCACGTGACTTTTTGTTTTTTTTATCCTAAGGACACTTGGGAAGTTGCGACGAATCTTTTGATACCAGAATCATCAAAATCCATCCAGCCGTTTGGTTACTACGTGGTAATAAAGGAAATATCGAAGGAAGGATACATAAATACATGCATACATAGATACATGGATAGATACACGCCAAACACGTAACCCTCGGCACTCGGGTAAAAAAGGCTGATAATGATAAATCACTAAATTCGATTGGCTACATATGTAACACTAGTTGCGCCCCGCGGTTTCACCCGCGCAGATTTAAATCCCGGTATTCTCACGGGATAAAAAGTGGCCTATGTGTTATTCCAGACTATAATGTATCTCTCTGCCAAGTTTCATTCAAATCCGTTCAGCCGTTCTGGCGTGAAAGAGTAACAAACATCCATCCATCCATCCATACTTACAAACTTTCACGTTTATAATATTAGTAGGATTAGGAACCAAGCCGTAAGTGTAACCTGTTCTTTTAGGCTCGGATGCGTGGAACTGTGTCCTAGATCCACATAGCTTGAGCTTGTTCCTTCCTTGTGATTCAATTTAATAAATTGACTGACTCTCTAAAAGCAAACTTGCAACTTTTTGGAAGTAGGTACCTAGTCTTTTCCCACCCTGTATTCATGTGAGCCTTTTCAATAACGCCAGGCGTCCATTGAAACATATTTACACAAGAAAACATTATTCGTTTGGATATTTGCGCACAGCTGGGCCGCATTAGACCCCTCTGTTCTTTGTAGGTATTCATAGTGACCTTCGATATACATAATCACACGCTCATAATATTGTGACAAGTTTTATTTTTTTCCTTTTAATCGTTTTATACCTGATAGACAAAATTACTGAAATTATGTAAAATATAGAAAATCCTATTCTATTAACGCTAAAGATCAAATTAGCGGCTTTATTACGTCATGATTTGACAATACGAGTATAACAGTTATGACTTCAAGTCTACTCAAGTAAAGTTGTCTCAAGGAATTTGAATAATCTGTATTCCTTGAGTAGTCTAAAATAATAAAATTGATAACCGTCATGAAATCGCCGAACGTACGATCGTACGTTATGACGAGTAAAGCCAGAATTATATTTAACCCACGCCGCGTGTCGCCACGCTGCCTGACGCAACGGCGGGTTATTACATTTGCGTGTCGTGTCGCCGCGCGGCCTCACGAAAATTCGTCTCAGTCAGTACAGTGGTGGCCTTTGGAATAAACGTCTACAATGTTTTCTTCAGACTCGGATACGGATTTTGATGAAAATCTGGCACACCTGCTTATGTTAAGCTGTTGTACGTCGCCACTCGGCTGTCTGCGCGTACCCACGCGCTATTACACTAGACCCGACTGAGCTGACGCGTCACAACCCCCACCGCCGACCCCACGCCGATCGAAATCGCTCGGTCTGCGTGGCGACAGCAGGCTCTGCGACACGCGGGACGGGACTAATGTAATCAGTCCAGTACTAAATGTATGTAGCCGATAGCTTACCCACGCGTTGCGACACGCGGCGTGGGTTGAATATAATTCTGGCTTTAATTCTGGCTTAAAAATGTACAAATAATTTGCAGCACCAAAGTGTTTGCTTTCTATTTCTTATAAACTATGACAGCAAAACTTTAGCGCTGTCTAACTAATGCAACAACAGAATCGACATTTGTCAGCCAAGTTTGTAAAAATGTAAATACATTGGTACTGCTACTTACGCACGGAGCCCGAGCAATGACCCACCTGCTACGCACCATCAATTATAAAGTGGAAGTGTGCTCGGAATTATAACAGGTCTCATCATACTAGCTGCAGCCCGTTGCTTCGCTCGCTTATTGGTAGAGATTGTTTCCCTGGGACCATACCGAATCAAGTCGCGGTCGGTACCTATCGAAAAATTACTCATTCATACCTACATTGCGTTTTGCGTCCTTTTGTAACTTTTCGCATTTGATTGCTTATAAATACCTACCTACTTATGCTAATATAACTTTTTTTCTTAGTTTTATGCTAGGTATATACCTAAGTAGGTATCTACGTGTATGTTTGGAGCAACATAGCTTTTACATTTTAATTGTTTTTCTAGTGTTATTTTGAGTTGTGTTGTGTAATTCCGGTGGCATTTTAACCAACATTACTTGAGATCTTCGCACAAAGTGAAAGTAGGTACCTATTTGGAATTAAAGTTTGATAAGTATAACATTATGTGATATCCAGAAAATGACTCAAATTTTTTGAAGAAAACCGCCACCATTTTCATATCAAATAACGGGAGACTTAACTGTGACTTAAATAAACTACCAATTCTTCTTCTTCTTTTTTGTTTATGGCTCCTGTCCGTAGCGTATCTACCTAGGTAGGTATATTAGTCAAGTCTTGCCAGTGTCAAGTGATTTTTTATCGTTTATCACTTTTTAGTTACCTATGTCAGTTCATAGCCGAGTCACGTCATTTGTTTTGAAGAAAATGGTGTCTGTAAAATAATCTTATTTAATTTACCTAATACTTTTTGCTCTGTACGTTACTCTAACAATCTCCATACAAAAAATACATACCTACCTACAGACGAACGTAGAACCTTCTCCTTTTGAAAGTCTAACCCCCGGTTTCTGAAAGCTCGATCAACACTAATCGGCTGTCAAGTCACTTGCTATTTCAGATTTTACTTCAAAATACACAGACATAGCAAGTGACTTGACAGCCGATTAGTGTTGACCGCGCTTTCAGAAACCGGGGATTAATATGGCCTGACGACACGTTGAAACACAAAAGTTAAGCCTAGCCTTAGGGTATTGTAGATACCCGAACTACCCTTTTTCTCGATTATTGTCGCACTTTATGTTTGGTTTGTTCTGTAAATATAAGCCATACCTATCTAATGTTGGGATCTCGGCAATAATAAACTCTCCTGGATAAAACAAACAATAACATAAATAACGAATCTCTAGTAAAGCAATAAAGGCGTGTTTGTTTCGCTCTAATGGCGTTTCGACCACTTATCGGCCCTATTATAACAATTTATTGGCTTTTTTATAAAACAAAAAGGTAGAAGTGACTCTCATCTTTTACACATTAGCGGCGTGTAACGTGATATGATTCTATCTAATATAAATAAATGAATAATCCACACAGCACTATCTAGCCCCAAAGTAAGCTACTCAAACCTTGTGTTATGGGTACTAGATAACTGATATATTTAATACATGTATACTTACATAGATAGATATTTTTATTAGGTATATAGGTAGGTACATAGAAAACACCCAGATCGTACGCACAAATTTGTTCCGAGGCGGGAATCGAACCCGCCCGCTGCGCCACTGAGGTCGTCTGCTGATTTCTTGTGTACTATAGTCTCGCACTAGATTTAAATACCTACCTATACTGACTCTCTTTTTACTTTCATCTCACGTATAGATCGCGTCACGCAAAAAGAACGCCGAAGGAGAGGGAGTGGGTGTGATGGCGCGAGTGTTTTGTATGCGCAAACACATCCCATCCACTGTTTCAGCGTTCTTTTTGATTGACTTGTACAATATTATTGACCGAGCGAGCGAAGCGAGCGAAGCGTCTAAGTTTCCAAATTGGCCAAAAATGCGTTTGTCCGGATGTCTGTCTGTCTGTCTGTCTGTCTGTTCTCCTCTACAGGTCGCATTTTTCAACCGATCTGGAAAACTTGTTACACAGGTTATATGACTTATTAGAATTTTTTTATCGTCGGGGATTTTTGATTGGAGGGGTACTTCCCCCAAAAAAAAGGGCAAAAAGGGGACTATTTGATATACTGGATATCTCCACCAAATGAGATCCGATTTCGATTATTCTTTTTTTATTTGAAAGGTAGTAACTATAAGTTGGTCTCATAAAAGTTTGGCGAAGATCTGATAAGGATCTTCAGCATGATGAACAGGATAGCTCATCAAACAATCGATGGTTTTCAATCAAATTTGAGAGAAACACAAAGGACCTCATTCTACACAAGATGAAGCAAAAAAAAAAAAAAAGTTCAAAAAAATCACAAAACGGAAAATGCACTTGCACATTACATTCCTCAAATAGCTCACTTTTAGTATGCTCGCGAGGTCTACAGCTCCCAGAGCCACTAGTGTAATAAGGTATACCTATATAGTTAACTAGATTTAAGGCGTTGACAACACCTAATTGTACTTTTCGCTCGCACGATTCGACATTGGAAGATGTAAAATCAAATAGACATAGGCGAACATAGACAAAATCGCAAACAATCATTTTGTGTGCAATTCAAATTCAATTCAATTCAAATTATTTATTTACGATAGATTATAACATTACAGATACAAATAATCGAATGCGTTACATCTAGTATTATGGAAACAATTAATAGCAGGTAATAAAAAAGTAGGGTAATATTGCACATAAAATATAGGACGGCGTATAGTAATAGTACGTAATAGTATTTAAAAACAACAGAATAGAAATATAAAATAAAATAATATAAAATTAAACATGGTACAACCTCTACTTAAAATTAAGCAAAACAAAAAATAAGATTAAAATCTTTCTTTAAAGCAAGATTACCACGGTAACATCCTTAAAAAATATACATACTTAAAAAATGCGAAAGGTACGGAATCAGAGGCCTTGCCCTGAGGCAGGCAGCCAGAGACAAGTCCAAACACAATGTTTGGACTTGCCTCTGACTACCACTTACTTTTATTTTCGGAGCGTCGCTTCACGAAATCTCAGTTCGGGGCGAACTACTAGTATGGTAGTATGTTAGGTAGTAATAAATGTAGTGAAAGCAGCGCCATCTAGTTTTTGGAAACATAAATTGGTAGCCGCGCTGCGCCTCCTAATATTAATTAGTCATAATTTGCCACGCGCTACAAGCGCTATTGGATGAATAGTATAACACTTCACTGTCTGAAATCGATGGAAGGAAAGTATAAAGAAAGAGATAACAATAGACAAAAGAAGTACGGTGACATTGACAAGTTTAAAGCTGGTTCCCGCGCTTTTATAGAGCTGTACCAACATTTAGAAACTAAGAAATTAAAATTCGGATACAATGCAATACAATGCTCTGAACATTGTAATTGCGAATTCCATAGACATAATTTGTTATCTGTAATGAATTTCTGAATTATTAGGATCCTAAGGCACGAACCAAGCCATAAGTTAGTTGCTTGTTCTTTAAGATGGAGGAGCTGGTGCCTATATTCTTAGGCGCAAATAAAGCTAGCTTTATTTATGATCTTTTAAATTGACACTTGTGATTCAATACATAATATTTTTTACTACACTCAAATTAAAAAGATTTTTCTACTAATATTAATATTATTAGGTACTTCAAAGTTTTTCTCCGAGTGGGAATTGAACCCAGTTTCTGATTAAAAAAGTGCCATCACCGAACTGTGCTGAATGCGGTACATTATAGTTAAGACGTAGGTACAATATGTTTTGCTGGAGTGTTCGTAACAATGAATTTATACTAAGTTGT
Organism: Plemyria rubiginata; assembly: GCA_963576535.1. Classification (NCBI taxonomy): domain Eukaryota; kingdom Metazoa; phylum Arthropoda; class Insecta; order Lepidoptera; family Geometridae; genus Plemyria; species Plemyria rubiginata. The sequence goes on from OY754928.1 coordinate 10,305,984, forward strand.
TTCGGAAGGCGATGTATGAATGTTGGTATGGTTAATAGCATCTTGGCTTATCCCCTGCCGGGTCAAGCCAAGATGCTATATAGGATGGCAGAATTAGGGTAGGTAGAATATGTTTTGATATGACGTGGTGTATTCCGTGTATTTTGTAATGATGTTGTAATAAAGGGCAGTGTGGTCGCACAGCGACAAAGCCTTTTAAATAAAAAAAAATAAAAAAATGAAAAATTTTGTACTTTGTTTAAAATAATTTTGGGAGGAGTTTCCAATATGCGAGCTCAGAGTGGGGGGTGGGCAGGGGAGGTAGGGTGAAGGGAGGGTGAGGGGACCCTCTTCCAAAAAGGGGGGTAAACGGAAACCTTTAGTTTGGAGATTTTCTTTTTGTTTTTTAGGGGTATCAAAATTACGCTAAATGTGGGGATGTGAAGGAGGGGGAGGGAAGCTCCATTCTGAAGTCAGATTCCCGAAGAGATGAGTTATTTTTAAGTTATTAATTTATATGTAAAACTAAAACATCACTTTATTTTCTGTGGCATTGTGTCTGTTTTGCGTCTCACTTCGAGCGTAAACTAAACAAGTTGGGGTGCCCCGGGCTTGACTCTGGAATGGCTCAGCCAGAACTCTCGCGGGGTTGCCCCTGAGCGTCGGAAGTCGCCAGCTCGCTTCGCTCGCCACCTCTCCCCTTTGCTCCACTTGGTTTCGCGGGCTGGCTCCATCCAGGACCTCAACGCGAGCTTCTGGCTTCTCGATTTTTATATACACTCTAGGGGTTGGGACCTCAAGACTACGTGGCAGTCGGGGCACTCTGTGTCGGTTCTGTCACACATTTCGAACCTAACCTACTCAAGTCGGGGTGCTCTGTGTCGGTTCTGTGACACATTAAGAACTGTCAGATTCTGAAAATCCCGTTATTTTATGGAAACATGACATTGTGATACTGTCAGATGAGCAAAAATCTCGTGTAAGTTGACTTTGTAGGGAAAATTTTGAATTAAAAAAAAATATTTTTTGAAAACGGCATTTCCGTGAAAAACGATTTTAGATGTGGCCTTCTTGTGTGTAGACCTAAGTGTGATAAAAATTTCAGTCTCCTATTGCGCTCGCGTTTTAGAAACTCGAGCCGTAATTTTGAGTCGGTGCCAAACAAGCAAATTAATTAATTACGTACATGAAGCCGTCTCAGAATTATTTACTTGTATACTTACATTAACCCTTAAAAAAGTAGCCTATGTACTATTCCCGACTATAATCTCTCTCTCTCTGCCAAGTTTCATTCAGATCCGTTCAGCTGTTCCGGCGCGAAAGAGTAACAAACATCCATCCATCCATACTTAAAAACTTTCGACTTTATAATATTAGTAGTATAAGATATTGCATTGAAAGGAACGTTTTGAAATGGCAAGATGCCGCGCCGCGCGGCGCCTTCACCTTACTTTCATAAACGCCGTTTCAGTTTATTTCGCGCCTTACTGCATTTTATGTCTGTATCTATTTATAGTCTCTGGCTGTATATGTATACAATCTATGGACGATATTTTGACGTTTACCGACGCCGTCCTTTCTATTTCTGATGTGTTGGCAGCGCTGTTGCTAACGCCATTTTTGTTATACACTCGAAGCTGCGTAAGGTGAATTTTTGGTACTCATGGGTGCACGCAACGAGTGCGAAAGAGACAAAATATAAGGAATCTCGTACGGTGCTTCAACTAACCTGAATAATTTCTTCAAAGCTCTATTTACGACGTTTCTCATTGTCTATGCTGTAGATACGCATCCCGAGCGATACATACGGTGAAAAGCTTTTAAAACAAATGTTTAGTAAAAATGAAGGAAAACGCCGTACTTAAGTGGCAAAAAGTGTACAATCCCACGGGCCCCCAGCCGCGTCCTCGCCATGGACACCGCGCAGTCGCCATCAAAGATTTGATGATAGTTTTCGGCGGCGGAAACGAAGGAATAGTTCACGAGCTGCACGTCTTCAATACCACCACTAACCAATGGTTCGTCCCCGTCACCAAGGGCGAAGTGCCCCCAGGATGCGCCGCCTACGGCTTCGTGGTCGACGGGACTCGTCTCCTTGTTTTTGGCGGCATGGTGGAGTACGGCAAGTATTCTAACGATCTCTACGAGCTGCAGGCTTCACGTTGGGAATGGAAGCGCCTGAAGCCCCTCCCGCCGAAGCAGGGACTGCCACCGTGTCCGCGCCTCGGCCACAGCTTCACGCTGCTCAACGGAAAGGTATACCTCTTCGGAGGACTCGCCAACGAGAGCGACGACCCCAAAAACAATATACCGAGGTATCTCAACGATCTCTACATGCTAGAACTGTACCCGAACTCTTCGATGACAGTGTGGGATATTCCATTGACGTACGGGCAGTCCCCTCCACCTCGAGAGTCTCACAGCGGAGTGTCATACACGGATAGGACTTCATCCAAATCATCGCTCATCATCTACGGAGGCATGAGCGGGTCGCGGCTCGGTGATCTGTGGGTGCTGGACGTGGACAGCATGTCCTGGTCGCGGCCCGAGGTGGGCGGCCCGCCGCCGCTGCCGCGCTCGCTGCACACCGCCACCGTCATCGGACACCACATGTACGTGTACGGGGGCTGGGTGCCGCTCGTGCCTGACGAGTCCAAGCTGGCCACGCACGAGAAGGAGTGGAAGTGCACCAACACGCTGGCGTCGCTGAACCTCGAGAACATGACCTGGGACAACATAGCGCTCGACAAGTTCGACGAGTGCGTACCTCGCGCGCGAGCCGGCCATAGCGCGGTCGCGATCCAAACCCGCCTCTACATCTGGTCCGGCCGAGACGGCTACCGGAAGACGTGGAACAACCAGATCTGCTGCAAGGACCTGTGGTACCTCGAGGTGGGCGTGCCGCCGCAGGCCGGGCGCGTGGCGCTCGTGCGAGCCGGCACCACCTCGCTGGAGCTGTGCTGGCCGGCGCTCAACACGGTCACCACCTACCTGCTGCAGGTGCAGAAGTGCGGCAAGGTGGCGCCGGTCACGCGCGCGCCCGCCGCGGCCGAGCCTATGACCGCGCCGCCGCCCGCCTCCCCGGCGCCCGTCGGCCTAGCGTCGCCGCCGCCCGCGCTGCTTGCGCCGTCCACGCCATCCGCGCCGCCCGCGCCTCCCGTCATCGAGCGCGTGACGCCGACGCGCCCGGCGCCGCCGCCGGTGGTGCCCGCGGCCGCCGCGCCTTCGCCGTCCCCAGCGCCGGCGCCGGTGCCGATGGCGACGACCCCGCAGAAGATCGCGATCAAGACGGAGCCGCGCGCGACCGTGAAGATATCACCGAGCGCGCCGGTCATCAAGCAGGCGGCGTACCAGGCGAAGACCGCCAAGTCTCCCGCGGCGGGGCCCTCGCAGCAGATCAAGATGTCGTCCGTGAGCGCGTCCGGCGTGACGCGCATCGTGAGCGGCGCCGGCACGCCGGTGCGCGTGTCGGCGGCGCAGGCCGGCGCCGGCGCGCAGCTCGTGCTGACGTCGGCCGCGCCCGGCGGGCAGGGCGCGCCGCGCTTCGTGCAAGTGAAGAGCGCGACTCCGGCCGTGAAGCTGGCCGCGGGCGCGCAGCCGGTGAAGCTGAGTGCGGGCGCGCAGCCCGTGAAGCTGAGCGCGGGCCCGCAGCCAGTGAAGCTCGCCGGCGGGCCGCTGAAGCTCGGCGTGGGCGGGCTGCAGGGCAAGCTCGCGCAGGCGCAGAAGGTGTCGGGTGGCGTGCCGCTCAAGCTCGGCGCCGGCAACGTGAAGATTGGCGCCGGGAACGTGCTCGTGAAGGCGTCCGGCGGCATGGCGGTGCAAGGCGTCGGCAAGGGGCCCCTGAAGCTGGGCGCGCCGGGCGCCGGCCAGGCGGTGACGCTGTCCACGGGCGCAGGCAAGCAGCCCGTCTACAAGATAGTGACGGCGAAGCAGGGCGAGCAGGCGGTGGGCGGCACGGTGCTGCGGCAGGGCGCCGGCGCCGGCGGCATCCCCGTCATCATCAAGAAGTCGGCGGGCGCGGGCGGCGCGGGCGCGGGCACCGGACAGCCGCAGTACGTGACGCTCGTGAAGACGTCCACCGGCATGACGGTCGCCACGATGCCCAAGATGGCGATGATGCAGAGCCGCGTCCCCTCGGCGGGACAGGCGCTCGCGCCCGGCGCCACCATCGTGAAGCTGGTGTCCGCGAACACGGTCGGCGGCAACAAGATCATCACGCTGCCGTCCAACATGCTGCAGCTCGGCAAGGCCGGCGTCGGCGGCAAGCAGACCATCGTGATCACCAAGTCCGGCAACCAGGCGCACCAGTCCACCGCGGGCCCGCAGTGACTGTGATCTGATGTGAGGGAATGACTCTGATTTATTGAATGTAAATTATGTCGAGGCGCGTGCCGCGTCGCCGTCGCTCGGACTGTAGCATATTATTCTAAATCGAAACTATATAGTTTGAGTTCTGTATGTTATACATGGGTCTGTGTAGAGATTGTCCTCGTAGAGTTTTTACTAAATTTATATTTTATTTACCTACTCTTAAAAAAATAATATTTAAAGTAAATAATTGTATGATTGAAACCTGTTGGAGATCTGGCATAATAAGTGATTCACAATTAACTTGTGTGTTGGTAGATGATTATGATGATTACCTAATTAATTTACAACTTGTGACAAGTTTTAACCAGCATTTGTTTTTGCCTCCTATCTCAGTATTTTGCTAACATGGCAAATTTTTATATAATAACAGTTAACCAAGGTTCACAAGATATTTAATGTTGTTTTATCATCTTTCTATTAGCACCATTTATGTGATCTCATCTCTGAATAAGCATTTTTGAGCTTTTTGTTATCACTTAAAAATGTCTTCCGCTAATCAGTTGATGAGCATTTGTATGTTTTGTGTTCCCAGCAGTTCAACATGTGTGTCGGAGTGTAATGTGCTTGGTATATTATTCAGCAACCACTCATTCCCTGCTTTTAGTGGCTGCATATTTATATAAATTATATAGAGAGAATTCACAAAGTGATCCATTCCTGCAGCCACCGAAAACATGGAATGCTATGTTGGTTTCTTTGTTTTTAATCACATAATTTAATGCACTTGTATAAGTATTGTATGACGTATCATTGTTAATGTTTTCTCGATTTGGCATTCTTGTTACAAGACGTTGAGTCTGTGAAGTCTTCTCAATGTTTGCGTCTGCCTGAGGCTAGTAGAAGACCCCATGCACTCAACGGAACATAATGCAATTGTTATAAACTAAAGCTGATCAATAAGGCATGGAGCCTTTAAAAATAACACCACCTATTTATAATATTGTGTTAATATTTCTGTAAAGTGCTGTGGCAGTTATATATTTACATCTATGACTTCACTAGATAATTACAATAGGTACATGTTTTTTATCAATAGCTTTCTGTAAAACTTGACATAAAAATGCAGAGACATTTTGTAAGGTTTATCTTGTATTGAGAAATATTTTTTACATCAGGTTATAAAAGTATGTAGGTATGTTTAATACATTGATGGGTATTGTAAAATTGTGTTCTGCATTTTTATACATAGCGTAAGCGTCCTAGGTGTACTTCTTAGACTAATCGTAACATATAAGGTAAGTGAGGTATGTAGGTACGGAATGTAAATATCATTAAGTAGATAAATTTAATGTTATAGTTTGTTCATAATATTATGTTCATTTGCTTGAATAAACGATTTGGATAAGTGCGAATTTTATTTTCAGCCACAACAGGATTAAGTACCTATGCCATGAATCCCATTTTGACTTCTTTTTTCATCTAGGTAAGTAGGTACCTACATAGGAATTGGTTACCTGTTCGAGGCTTGGTCGCGTAGAACTGGCACCTTATACCTAATAGGTTATTATTACCTACCTACTAGTGGTAGGTACTACTATTAGTTCTTCTGTGCTACTAGGTAGGTAGATAATCTGAAAACACTTAGGTAACTCTAATATAATACTAACTTAGCGTCATTTACCTATTAATTTTTTAGCATACTATACCTAGATACGTACGACAATATACCTCCATACCTTTAATGTACCTACCGTGATAATCATAATGTATAGTTCCCTCACATTGCACAACTGCAGTATTTAGTGGAAAGCTCCATCTAACTTGCTACATACAAACTAATAAGTATTTTGTACACTCCGCTGCACGGTACTACAACACCACAAGGGAGCTAGGATTTAACCTACACGACTACACCTCACCTCGAATTAGTATAAGAGGTCGCGTCGAGATGGCGCTGAATTCAATATAGTGGTCCCCAGTGCAGGCTTCCAAACAGTTGAATAAAAAAAATATCTGGGTGACCGAGCTTTGCTCGGTTGCATATCAAAGCCATCTACTGAAGTAGCTTTAGTGTTGCTGTGTGGATAAAGCAGTTAGTTGCTCCAAATTCATAAAAATAAAAGTACCTACCACCTTTCAGTAGCCACCTTTCAGCGTTTGTTAAATGAGCAAAGCGCACGCATTTTTAATGGGCAAAGTTCAAGGCACCGTACTGCCGGCCGGCAGCTTAGGATAGACTAGCGCGCAAGTGAAAAAACTTTAAATGGCCATTAAAAATCCCGCCGACAACAGCAGATCCTTAATTAGCTCCATCTGCAATTAATATCCTCTCGCAGGGGGACAATAAGGTTTTATTGGAAAATTTAGACCTCCTTCGGCGGACAAGTGGCGACGGCATTGCACTATTAGGAACCTATTTACAGCTTAGAAGTTTAGGGCACAATCGATCTATTGATCTTTGCAAGTCTGCGATGTGTAGCAGTCTCTTTAGGAGGATCAGTTGATTAAAATAAAATCGTAAATGAACCGGCCCTTATTCCCTTTAGATTTTATTTTTAACCTGATCCTGTCGTATCCTATCGATGTTTCCCTAATACAGAAAAATAAAAAGAACCAAGCCTGCTTGTGTTCAAAGTTTAGGCTCCATTTACGTTTCATTCTAGGATATTCCTTGTATTAGTCACGGTGCGGGAGTGGGAATCGAATCGAACCCACGGCCTACGGCACAGAAGGCAGAGATACTACCAACTGAGCTGTGAAGGCTATCATGCTCAACATACTAATATGTCTAGTCTATGCATGTTAGTGTACTTAGGTATAGCTGGGTGAAGATTTCGAAACCGAATAATAGCTTCCACTCCACTTCCCTCCCACGTATTACCTACCTATCTGATTCTGTTCCCTAAAGTAAGTATTTAAGACATCTACTATAACGTAGGTACTTTTTAGCACATCGCGCCGTGGTACCTTCTGGTTTATCAAATTTCCTCTGTCAATCGGCAGCTGTCAAATTACTGTTGCCTGTCAGGCCCCCCACCTATCTCATCAATTTGGAATATTTGCCGCGCGCCGCGGGAGTCCGGAGAGGGTAACCTAATTGCGATTTATTTGTAATTGAAGTTTTAGATGTGCAGGATCCTGTTTACCACCATTCATGTTTCTGCACTTTTGCAGGGTGTGGAAACAGAGCGCAAGTTTGCTCAAGGATTCGTTTATTCGGTTTCTATTGTTCGCAATTTCTATAGATAATTTTCTAAGCCCTTTCTGATTGAAAATTTATGACTTTTTAGTTGTTTTTCTTTGATGCTCTTGTAATACAACATTTCAGGCACCAGGACCTAATATGTATTAGTAAGTAGGTACATGTAATGAAAAGACAGTTATTATAATAAATTCAATCAAAAATAAATTATTATTTCTATTATAAAATAAATAAATAATGCTGGACAATCCACACAGCACTATCTAGCCCCGAAGTAAGCCATTCAAAGCTTGTGTTATGGGTACTAGATAACTGATATATTTAACACATTATATACTTACATAGATAGATATTTTTTTATTATACATAGAAAACACCCAGACCATCGGAACAAATTTCTGCAGATCGTGCACAAATTTGTTCCACGGCGGGAACCGAACCCGCAACCTCTTGCGTCGCAGGCAAGCTCTCGCCCGCTGCGCCACAGAGGTCGTCAATTCTATTAAATTATATAAGTTATAAAATATTACTTAGGTATTGTAACATTTAATTGTTTATTATGATATAAATATTTCTTAAAAGTATCTTTAAAAAAATATAGCTAATATACAGTCATGCCGAAATATTAAATTGTATGATTAAATCCTAGTCTAAGCTTAAGGGTCCGGTGACGGCGGCTCGCAATTTCGAGGTGCGATTGGCTATTATTTCATTTTATTTCATTTCGGGGATGTTGTTTGAAATAATAACTCTAAAGAAACACGCATAAATACTGTGCGAACACAAATAATACAATAATATAAGGGAAATGTGCTTGAGTCAGAAATCATTTTGGTATTAGGTAAACGTAAGACCAAACATACTAATACCAAAATGATTTCTGATTCGGGCATGTTTCCCTTATATTATTGTATTATTTGTGTTCGAACAGTATTTATGCGTGTTTCTTTAGAGTTATTTTTTCAAACAACCTCCCCGAAATGAAATAAAATGAAATAATAGCCAATCGCACTTCGAAATTGCGAGCCGCTGTCACCGGAGCCTTAAGTTTATCCTACAAGCCCGCACGTGATGATGCTGCAGAAACCTCGATTGGAAACCGATTCAGGGGGCGCCGACACCACCTTCTTCTTCTTCTTGCCGTTAGCGTCAAACCTCTTCTCTTCCTGAAAACATAGCAGAATTAAATAGTACAAGTAGTAGAACTAGCGGCTACGGCGCGTAGCGTCTTCGTAGCCGCTACGCTGCAATAGGTGATATCAATAAACTATAATTATTTTCTTGTAGAACTTTGTATCATTTACCCGCAGTGTTACTTGGTCTTCATAGCTCAGGCAATCTTAAAACATAATTATACCGAGGCCTAACAGATATGTTATCGGAGTGTGTCATCCGTGAGCCGAGGACTGGTGAGTACCTAAGGTATCTCTAGATGGTTTGCAAAAGGTAAAATTGCAAAAGGATTTTACACACGAGCATCGTTAAAAACCCTTCGTTTTGGCAAAATTAACGATCGATATGCAGTTTTGAGAAATATTCCTGTTTCTTTCATAAGTATTTTCTGTGTAACATTCATTATTGAGCTGTGCTTAGATTTTACGAGCACATTGAAGCAATGGCGGTACTAGGAGCATGATATTCTCGAAACGCAATGTTTTCAAAGCACGCAGTTACATCGAAATCCGCTCAGCAGCGCTCTTTACGCCGAGATAAGTGTAAGTGGCCGGCGGGGCGTTTACCCCATTACAATTATTGTATCGACCCCAATGCCATTAGAATAAGACATTCGTCTCAATGCGGGAATCGAACCCACCACGGTGGCCTTGCTTGTGTGGGCATTTGCTCTTTCTTTTAGCACTTTAGCACAGACTGAATGCTTAAGCTATTAAAGGTAGCCTGGAGTATTATTTCGCTATTCAACTGCTTTGCTTGCTTGCATATTGACGATGGATTCAGGGCAGTGCATCGTAGGACACGTTCTTATCGTGCGTTGCTTGCAAGGCAATTTTTCGTAAGGTGATGGCTACTATTTAATATCAGATATGATTTTAGCTTGGTAAACAAGAAGTCTTATAAAACTTGCCAACGTAATACATACATAAAATCACGCCTATTTCCCATAAGGGTAGGCAGAGACCACGGATTTCCACTTGCTACGATCCTGACATACTCCTTTTGCTACATTCACTATCATTACATTCTTCATACATGCTCGTCGGTTTAGGGTATTCTTGACCCGGCCATTCTCTAGAACATCTGCTATCTGATCTAGATAGGTCCGCCGAGGTCTTCCCTTCCCAACAGTCCCATTCACACTCGCCTGATGCACCTTTTTCGTCAATCTTCTTTCATCCATCCATCACGTAATACACAAAGTAAAATTTAATATACAATTTCGTAAATCTTTTCAGAACAAAAGGTTCAGGTTTGTATGTGCTAATGCAGGTCAGCGACAAATAAAGCTGATGAATGACATACCTCGACGAGTTCTCCGATGTTGTACTTGACGAGGATGGTTCTTGCGTCGGAGCTATGGCCCACCTCGTCGAAAGCCTTCGTGGCGTCGCGGCCGGCCTCGTCCAGGATGGGGTCAGGACCACCTGGATGCTGGAAAATTACCATCAAATAAATAATTATATACTATTTGAAACGTGTACGTTTCTTCGTATAAAGAAATACATATGAATAAATTACATATTTTTATATATTACACAGGTACACCTACTTGTAATATATAAAACCACCCACACAGAGAACAAACATCTATGTTCTGTGTAGGGATCGAACCCACGGCCTCCAGGGCATAAGGCGCAATTCTGATGATGTATTGATAGATGTTAGTACGGATGGATACTTAAGGTACAGTTACTACTGAGCTGTGAAAGGCTGCCTGTGATGTTCCGTTCGTTAGCAGATTTACAGACAGCATTCTGCGCTGGTAAAACCGCCCTTATGTTTAAAAATATACTTCGCTGTGTAATTTAAAGGACATCGCCAATTCTTAATTGGTTTTATTTTAAGTAATTTACCTAATTTTAGATTGGGAACGTGATATCTGCCAAACGTCGGGTAGGAATTGAACCTAAAGCACGGAACTTTTTATTTATAAATCGCTAAAGCATGCACAAATACAATTCAGATACATTATTCTTCATAGATGCTTGTTCGTCAGAGAGATGATCTTTCCTTTATTAAATACTAGCTGGTACCCGCGACTTCGTCTGCGTACTTTTCGCAATAAAAGGTAGCCTATGTCCTTTCTCAGGGTCTAAAGATTGTCTGTGCCTAATTTCATCAAAATCGGTTGAGAGGTTTAAGCGGGAAAGCGTAACAGACAGACAGACAGACAGACAGAGTTACTTTCGCATTTATAATATTATCGCATTTATAATATTACTAGCTGGTACCCGCGACTTCGTCTGCGTACTTTTAATCTCTTCATCTCTTTTTTTCGCAATAAAAGGTAGCCTATGTTCTTTCTCATGGTCTAAAGATTGTCTGTGCCAGAGGAGAGGAGAGGAGAGTGCTGAGAGGTTTAAGCGGGAAAGCGTAACAGACAGACAGACAGACAGACAGAGTTACTTTCGCATTTATAATATTAGTTGGGATGGGATAATAGTAGGGACTAAACTGATTAAATACTGAACTGGGTAGTTCAATGAAAAATTTGAATCCTACCCACCTCATTCATGTACTTGGTGACGTCATAAACCTTGTCCTTGTACACGATGTACGCTGGAGAGCCGTTCTTGCCGTCGCGCGCCGCTACCTCGGCGAGTGTGAACCGTTTCACTTCTCCCATTATTAGTTATCTGAAATAGTTTATACAGCCACTGATCATTGCTGAAAAATGGGAGATTCTTAGTTGTTATACTGATTTTGCTGAAACGCGCCTTTTGATCATCACTCATGATGCCCTGCGTCCATCAAATTGAGGTATAGGAACTCGTAGGTACAATATTTTACAACTTTGTAATTTTATTTTGTCTAAATTCACAAGTTGAAAAGTACTGCTGATATTGTACTGAAGTCGACACGGGACTCAAACCATACCACACTGTGTTACAACATATTTTATTAGTTTAGTTTACTACACTTAGGGAATCACAAAGATGTAGCGTAGCCCCGTATCAAGGGGAAGGTCGCGGGTTCAAATCCCGCTCGGAGAATAACTTTTGGGATATTAAAAATCTTTGTGTTACAACATGTTGAGTTCAAATAAAAAGATTCGAAATAAATGGCTGAACAAAGTTAATCCCAACTTTCCGTCTCTCCGATGTGATATGAATTCCAAAATCAGATCATCCTTTCAAAAGAATACGCTTTAACGATTTCTAAAGAAATCGCTACATTTTTTGCAAATATAGCTTCAAGTCGAAATTGTTTTTAGGGTTCCGTACTCAAAGGGTAAAACGGGAACCCTATTAAAGGCTCTGCTTCTTCTCCGCTGTCTGTCTGTCTATCACCAGGTTGTATCTCATGAACCGTGATTCTTTCTCAAATTTAAATTCTCTATTTATTTAAAATAAAATAACATATTTAGATGGTTGTGCCGCTGTAACAACAAATAATCATGCTGCTAATGGTTTGGAGCCCTTCGTGCGCAGGCTCGAGCACTTGGCCGGTTTTTTTTATAATACTAAGCGGTACATGGTGGTTTTGTTATGTCATTCGTATTTACCGATATCGTCCTAAAATCGTCGGCTTAATGTAATAAAATCTATTTAAGATCTCCATACAAGATACGCACCCTGATTAATTCAGTGACGTACGCATCAAAATAGTTTAAATTGAGAACGCAAGCATTTCCTCGAAATGTAAAGGTACTTAGATAAACATTGATGTATCTCGCAATTATGAGGGAATAATTAATGATGTTGTCTCAAACCCGATGCATCATGTGGTTGAGGGTCATCTCAATAGGTATAGGTCGCATCAACCATAAAGAGCGCTGGAAAATAGTGGAAGGGATGTGTTTGCGCATACCAAATACTCGCGGCATCACACCCCCTCCCCCTCGTTCCGGCATTCTTTTTGTGTGACGCGCACTATAACTCGTGAAAAGGTTACACGTCATGAGGTCAACGATCTACTACAAGAAAATGATCAAGTTTATCCAGTGTGCTAAGTACTTAGATACACTTCTTATTAGATATAGATAGGTACTTTATTCTACAGTATCTACGTAATATAGAATAAAGTAACTAAGTATATAATATACCAACTAATTACATACTGAACGGTTTAACAGCCTCGTTAAGTCTTTCTCTTCTCACTTCAAAGTCAAAGTCAAAAAGCGTTGATTCAGTTGAATCACATGGATCACTTTGAAACACTTCAGCACCTATTGCTCCTATCCTGCTAATATTTTATTAGAAGTTTTATATTTTGTTTGGTCATAAAATATTTAGTATATGGACCTGCTGTATTATGGTGTTGGATGTTCTTTGAATCTATCACGCCGCGGCTGAACCGATTAAAATTAAACATAGAATAGGCTTAGAATAGGTTAAGTTCATCGTCTGAGTATCGGGAATATCGTCATTATATTTGGCACATTTAGCATTCCATACGTGACAGGTTGCAAGCCCATCGCCGCTGTTAGAGTACTAACTGTTTTCCGCAGGATATTTCACTATTGTGTACTGATTAAATACTTAAACTTGAGTTTCTGTTTTCAGGCTAATTTTTTATACATGAGTACATATTTATTTTATTTAACAACTATTTTTATTACAATTAAATTAATGAACACTTACGCAATTTCACTAATATTTTCGTGCGGGTAAGATCTGTGCGAGAGCGCCACACACACACTAAATCCAGCCCAGTTTCGCGACAGCTCACAACTCGATAGATAAATCGATTAGATTATGTTTCGCACTATTATCGATAACGTTATCGATGTCAATACCTGCCTTATTCATCACTTGTGACGTCACGTCTGTCACTGCTCAGCTTGCACTTAGCGTAGACTTGGTTTTAATCAGTTTTAATCAAGGAATTATAGTATCCTATCAGATTGCTGTCTCGGACAGCGTAGTATGAAATGTTCACATATTCTATTATTTTAATTAGGATTCTGTTTAAGGCGTTGACAACACCTAATATTTCTCTCGCTCGCACGATTCGACATTTTGAAGCTATAATCACTAAATACAATTTTGAAAAATCGCAAACAACTATTTTGTGTAACTGTGTGCAATCACATTGCACACAGTTTAGTCAAAATTTGACTTTGATTGATGCAAGTTTTCCTACTCAAAAGTTTGCTTATGTACGAAAACTAGAAAAGCAAACTTTTAAGTAGGAAAACTTTTACCGGTCAAAATGTTTTTTTTACTAAACTGTGTGTAATGTGATTGCACACAAAATGGTTGTTTGCGATTTTTCGAAAATGGGTTTAGTGATTTTATAGCCTTCAACAAGCCAAAACGTGCGAGCGAGAGTCACATTAGCTCTTGTCTTCACCTTAAAAATGGAAAACAAAGTGACACTTAAGTGTCACTGTCTCGAAAGAGACCACTTCTCTGTTCCGTGATAGAGACTATCTATCTATGTGTAGACTATCTTAGAACTAGCCTTATAAAGAGACCACTTCTCTGTTCCGTGATAGAGACTATCTATCTATGTGTAGACTATCTTAGAACTAGCCTTATAAAGAGACCACTTCTCTGTTCCGTGATAGAGACTATCTATCTATGTGTAGACTATCTTAGAACTAGCCTTATAAAGAGACCACTTCTCTGTTCCGTGATAGAGACTATCTATCTATGTGTAGGCTATCTTAGAACTAGCCTTATAAAGAGACCACTTCTCTGTTCCGTGATAGAGATTATCTATCTATGTGTAGGCTATCTTAGAACTAGCCTTATAAAGAGACCACTTCTCTGTTCCGTGATAGAGACTATCTATCTATGTGTAGGCTATCTTAGAACTAGCCTTATAAAGAGACCACTTCTCTGTTCCGTGATAGAGACTATCTATCTATGTGTAGGCTATCTTAGAACTAGCCTTATAAAGAGACCAAAAGATCAAAAAAATCACAAAACGGAAAATGCACTTGCACATTACATTCCTCAAATAGCTCACTTTTAGTATGCTTGCGAGGTCTAAAGCTCCCAGAGCCACTAGTTGTAAATGGTGGTAAGTATGTACAAATTTTAAACTGCCCTCAACATTGTACTGACTAATAAATCAATAAAACTGGTGTAATCGTACATCAAAAAGACAAACCATTTGCCCATTGTACCTACTACTTTATTTTTGTGTTCTTTTTTTTCTGTAAATTTTGGTGTACAATAAAGAATTTTTCATTCATTCATTCAAACACAGATTTACACAGGAAAAGTTTATTCATTGTTCAAACACTTGGAGACATTTACAAGACAGTCTCAAAACTACCATCGACTGCTCATTTCCGCGCACAGAGACAGGGCATCGGCGGACACGTCGGGTTATATTTCTTTCTAAACATTCCAATTTTAAAAATTACAAAATTATTCCTAATACAAAACCAAGTTGGCTTTCTGAGTGAAGCATCACGAAGAAGGCTTTATGTTAAATGTAGGTCCTTCCACCCAGACAGGCCCTTACACTGGTAATATCTAGTAACACAAGTGAGGGAGAGTGTACGGCGTGTAATCTGTCCGGTCAACACGCGCCGATGAGTTTGCGTAGCATCATCACGTGTGTATCTATTTACTCCACATTGTAGGCATCACTTGGAAAAGTAATAAACTGGCATACTTGCTGGAGATATTTGCTTATATTTAATACTGGCGAATATTTATCACAACGCCATGCTAATTGCTTCTTATAAAGTGAGATTTCTACTCACTCTGATGAGTGAGTTAAATTTCAGACACTCTTAAAAGGCGCTCAGTAGAAATTGTTTTTGAAATTTTGCACCACAAGGGGATGAAAAGGGGTCTAAGTTTTTATAGAAATAGCTGTTCGCAGACATATCACCCGAAGCACAGTATTTTATATACAATGGAGTAGTTTAATAATTATATTATATTTATCAATTTATAAATTATCAAGATAAAAGATGGACCAACAGGGTAACTTCTTGGAAAGGCCTACAAGGCAAGCGATTATACTAGACCCTATACCCGGTGGGACGACGATATAAGACAGACGGCGGGCCCTCACTGGCTCCATACAGCAAAAAACCGCGACAAATGGCTATCTTTGGAGGAGGCCTTCACCTGCGAAAGGGTTCTAGTGATTAAGGAATTTTAAGCATAGGTATAGATAGATATAATTATTGTAATCAGGAAAATACTTTGTAACTTACTTTTATTATTGTTTTACTATGTGCGCTAGAAATCAAAGGCTTTTTATTTTTTTATTATTATTTATAAACGTTCCTCAGATGTCCTTACATAACATACTACAGAGAGAGTAAAAAAGAATGAGACCCTGATCTCCATTCGCATTAAGAAACCAGACAGGCACTCCTCACGTCAATTACACGTAGTTAAATTAACTATCATTTAACTGCAGTCGTTAACTGGCACTCCTGACGACGCGCGTAAAGCCGGGTGTAAAACTATACTTACTCGATTTTACTGGCCGCCTAATTGGAGGTTATAGTTTGCGATGTAAAGATGGATTTTATTGTCTACCTACGAGAACTGATGCTGGAAGCAGTTTGGGAAATTCCTCCATTATTGCAAATGATGATCCCTCATGCACGAGGGTCCAACTCGCGTGCTTTTACCTTAATACGCTTTAAAATAAAATGCCAAATTAAAAATATAACGTTGGGATTTTTATTTTGTTTTACCTACAAGTATGTACTTAAGAAAATTGCGGAAAAACGCTTGTCAAGTCACCACCACACCACCATTGCAATTTCCGGAATCGAAAATGTTGACGAGATCTTTGTAGACAGCTGAAAAATAATCTGCTGTAAGGTTTAATTATGAAGCCAACTTTTCATTTACTTAAAAATAATCAAGCACGTCACAACACGATAGAGAATACGAGTGTGTAATATTCGATCATATGCACTAAACCTTGTCAATATGTATCTTAGAGCGATTTTTACCAAGGCAGCAAACCTCCGATTTTGGCCAGCCTAAGTAGGGAGTTTTTTTTTTAAGGCCAAAGCAGGCAGACCAGCATACGGGCCACCTGATGGGAAGTGGTCACCGTCGCCCATGGACACCTGCAACACCAGAGGCGTTGCTGATACGCTGCCGGCCTTTCAAGAAGTGATAAACCCGCCTTTTGAGGGACCCCATGTCCTAGCTCCGAGGGAAAACCGCAGGGGGGGAGAATGATTTAATACTAATATTAGTTTGGTAGAAAGCCCTTCAAAATACTAGGACTAGCTTTATTTGATCTACCCACACAGTCTCTAATTGATTCTATAAGCCTTCAGCGGTTCCAAGCATTCAACTGCCGTGTAATGTTCTTAGAAATCAGCTCATCCAACTATCTACAAGCAATTCGATTAAATTCTATTAATCCGCCTCCTCTTCATCGAGTGAAATCTTTCAGGTGTGACAAGGCAGCCTGCTGACCTTGGAGCACCTTCTTAATGTCAAGAGTTTATGACGATATGATGACGTCATCAGATAGTTTCAAATTGGGCGGGGACTGATGATGGTGCGCGCGTTGGCCCCGCCCCCCGGACGAAGCCACCAACCGGTATAAAAGCCTGGAGCGACGGAAAGCCTTCAGTGACCAGATCAGCTCGCGGTGGGAGCACGTCTCTACATCTGAAAAAGTTTACGACGAGTCAGATACGGTAAGTTCATTTTTATATTACATCTCGAATTAAATCTTTCAGAGAAAAAACTCGCCCAAAAAATGCAGGAATTGGAAAACGGCTTCAAATTAATAGAAAACCATACTATTTAAAGATAAATAAATAGCTCTGTACAGCGTACATATTAGCAAGGATACATGATAAATACAGGCTTATGTTAATAAAATAGGCAGTCTTATAGCTGAAATATGTTACTTTCAGTCTTATTAAAGATCTTATTAAGCTCAGTTTAAAACCATCCAATTATCAACAGTAAATTTTTTTTGGTGCTCTAAAATTTCAATATTACTTTTGCCAAAAGGTTTTATGTGGTGATGTCTTTTCTTGCTAGATTTTCAGATTTAGCGAACTTAATCTTGTCACTAAATTTATGCAAAATCAAACTCAAAGAAATTTATTTATTTATTTAACCATTGCGTTACAGTAGGTACTATAACATTGGCATGTCAATTTTTACAATAATGTCTTATTCTAATACACTTACACATACTACGTTTGCAAATCAGAGGATGAACAGCTCAGGTATTCATTTAAATGGTAAAATGGGTGGCCTTCTAAAAAGGTTCTGAGTTTGTTTTTAAATCCAATTACTGAAAGTTTTGTCATTTCTAAAGGTAATTTATTGTACATATCAAGTTTTTGACAGAAACCTTGTTTGTATGTTTTGACAAGTCTGGTTCTTGGGACATGCAATTGTTTTTTATTCCGAGTATTAAATTAAGAGGAGACGGTTTTGTTACGATACAATTTAATGCGGGTGTTATTATAGTAAGGAAATGAATAAAATATGTACCTTTGTGTATTTTTAATAGGCTTTTTCAGGGTGGGTTTCTAATAATTAGAACAAATTAAAATAATGAAGTATAAAAATGGCGTTCGGTCATTAACATCCCGTGCTCGAGGGGTTGGTTTCCTTGGATTTTTCCTCCGATGTTAATAAGGACATCCCCAGCCTGCTAGTCTAATTATTAACGTCTATCAGTCAATTACAAATTATACAATTGTCATATTCACATATTTGATTACGAATCTAGATCTAAGAACGTATGAACTGTAACTTTTTTATTATTGCTTAATTGATTGTAATCTGTTTTGTGAATTTAAATAAATAAATAGTACATTGTTCACCGAGAGGAGAAAGTGACCGATTACCGTCGAGGGTGTCGTTTGAAGCCCGAGCCGTAGGCGAGGGCTTTAAAACACCCGAGATCGGGAATCGCACTTTCTCTCGAGTGATACATAGTGCTTTATACTACACCTACAAGGAAAATAAAAAACTAAAACTGAGTCCTCAAACAACACACAAATTGAAAATGGCGCCAATGGCGTCTGCAATTTTCACATGTTCTTTTTTCAAATTGTTTATCCTGCCGCCGCAGGGTCGCACTGCCAGCCCGACACCATCCAACACACAGCTAGTGGCCAGTGTCATTTTGCGAACATGGAGATAAAACTCACTGTAAAAACTTTTTGGCTTTTGATATTTAGGTTACCGGCGCATAGTCTTACCCAAAATTAAAAAAGAAAAACCACGTAAGAAATGGATTTTCATACACTTTTCTCTCCCGCTCAGATGCGTTTTCTCCCCGCATATTTGTTCGATATGCAATGACGTACTTTCTACCGTAAATTTGATAAAGTATCAAGGTACTTTCCAAGCAGGTGTAGTATAAATGATATTTCTCACTGAATTGATTATTTATTTATTTATTTATTTATTTGTTTAAGGAAGACTAACAGCACACCATACATATAAATCAAGAATACTATATAAAACAAAAGGCTAATAATAAGTCTCCACATATAGACATAGAATAAATGCTTATTTGAGCACAAAAAAAAAAAAATCGGGTGCAAGCTACATACACACAGAAAAAAAAAAATACAAATTTCAGAAAGCTATATGATGTTAATGATAATTATGAAACAATATATAGTAAAATAATAAAAACATATACATAAATCTAATACATAAATCTAATCAGCCGAAGAATTGCGAACTCATTATGCGCCTCATCCGCGCTATGCTACAGCCGAATAAGTCAACATTGACACTAAACTTTTTATTGTAAATATCGCACGCACGCCATAAGTATGAATTACAACGATAGTTGGTAGATGCAATATCAAGGTAGAATGTGGGAATGGACCTTCGAGACCTGCCAGGAACATAAAATTGCAGCTTACCAAGCAACTCAGGACAGTCAATTTGAGATGATACCAATTTGCCCAAGTAGATAATGTCAGCAATTTCACGACGGTTCACTAATGGTAACAGATGGTATTTTCTACAAGCTAATTCATAATCATGTACAAATGATTTAGAACGAAAATTAAGAAAGCGTATAAACTTCTTTTGAATTTGTTCAATTTGGTGACGATAAATATTATAATTTGGATTCCAGATCTGTGATGCATATTCCAAGTTACTTCTTACAAAAGTGCAGTATAAAATCTTTAATGTTTTAATATTAGAAAAGTCTTTCGTGTTCCTAAAGATGAAACCAAGAGCTCTGTATGCTTTTGAAACTATAGCGTTAATATGTTTGTCAAATAATAACTTACTATCATGGATTACCCCAAGATCCCGTATGATAGACTCACTAACAAGGGAATGTCCCTTAAGTGTGTAGATGAAATTGTGCGGAACACTTCTGTGGGTTCAATTCTAACCTATTTAGCGAGCAATAGTCATCAAGACGGTGAAGGTCCTCTTGCAAAAGCAAAGAATCATTTAAAGAATTTATAGCTTTGAATATTTTCATATCATCGGCAAATATTAAGACATCGGAGTTAATGAAGCATTTGTGAATATCGGATATAAAAATTATAAAAAGAAGAGGACCTAAAAGGGATCCTTGGGGGACTCCACTAGGAACCCGAACCCAGCTAGACATATAATTACTGACAACAACTGCCTGGGAGCGATTGGTTATGTAGGAGCTAAACCAACGAAGCAAGTCACCACGAATCCCAGAGCGTTGCAGCTTATTTATTAAAAGAACATGGTCTATCCGATCAAACGCTTTGCTGTAGTCAGTATAAATAACATCCACTGGTAGACCATTGTCCATATTGCTAGTAATGCAATCGTTGAGCAAGATTAAATTTGATACCGTTGAGCGACCCTTAACAAACCCATGTTGAGATTTATGAAATGAGTCTTTCAAGGCAGAGTACACCTGATCGTGAACAATACTCTCAAGGACCTTCGCAATAACACATAATTTGGAGATAGGTCTATAGTTTGTGACATCTGTTTTAGATCCTTTTTTGTGGACTGGGGTAACAAAGGCAGATTTCCAGATAGCTGGTACAGTACCCTGAGTAAAGGATTTGTTAAAAAGTATAGATAAAGGTAAAGATAAATTATCAGCACATTTGATTAAAATTATAGGGGGAATATGGTCAGGGCCTGCCGATTTATTAGAGTCAAGTCTACAAAGTTTATCAAATACCATAGTAGGTGTGATTTTAATTGAGAATATATCACCATTCAGAACAGGCTCCTCAAAGAGCTGCGGTTGAGATGCCGCACTGGGGTGAGTAAGGGATGAATCAGCGAAGGTGGAGAAAAAGTAATCAGAGAAGAGCTTGCAGACATCATCACCAGCCACAGCGGTTTGTCCTAATAAAGTCATATTCGTAGGTAAAGATTTAGAGTTAGATTTACTTTTTATGTATGTCCAAAATGATTTAGGATTAATTTTTATAGAATTTTCAATATTTGTGACATATTTACTAAAACATGTAAATTCTACTGTTTGTGAATTCACACGTATTTTTAACCTCTTGTAGATCGGATTTCAAGTCAACAATGTCGGCTGATAGTTTAGGAAGACAACCTATTGTACATGTCACATCATTAAGCTTGTTCATGATATCCTCAAGGGAAATTTGCTTCTTCGGCTCCGACGAAGGAGGAGCTGGTAAGGCGCTCCTCAGAGCGGTGGCAGGTGAATCAGTACTACGACAACCCGGGCACCTCCAATTCGCTTTACGTTCCAATCGAAGTTTGCGGTATGTCGATTCGGTCACATTTCCACACGAAAAACAGAAATGGCCCTTACAGCCTCCACACTGTGCACCGTCATTAGACGAAACATTGCAGGTTGCACAGATCATAGCGAGGTATGAACAAACTAGACAATTTAACACGTAGGTAATTATTATTTGTAACGTTGACGCAGAATAAGTAATGGCGACGTGTAGCTTGCACTAGCGCTCACGCGTAACTGATTATGTAATACAGTGACGTCATTCGACTATTATTATAGATGGGGTAAAATTTGATGTCATTTTTGGGCTCTTCAGGACTCAAAATACTTTTTACGTCACCAAAAAGTCCTTCAAAAAGAAAGGATTCCATGTTGTCGTTTTTGGCCGCATAACGACCACTTGAACACTATATAATAATTATGTAATTCAGAAAACTTACCTACCTCGAATAGAGTTTCTCAAGATTCTTAGAAGTTATATTTATGTTCATACACGCCAACGAAAGCTACGAGGTGTCTACGAAATGTGTCGTAGCTTGTTGTAGAGGTTCTACGAAGAGACTATGAAAAATAAGGGTGTCTACGAGTAGATCTAATAAATTGATAAATATGATCGATGTAATTCGATGATATAGGTGAAATTCATAAATAATTTGTGACGTTTATTGTATCTAATTGTATTGTATATTAAAAAGAAAATAGGAAATAGTGACTTATTGACTACATGCTTATTAAAAACCTCAGATGTAACCAAGAAACTCATTATTCATATTGTCGCGATGTCATCTTCACAAAAATACAAAACGCCATCGCATCTTCCAAGCGGTAAAGGCAGTTATCAAAATACAGCGGCCGCTAAAATACGACAGTGATGGTGTAGATAGCAGCGTGATCTTCAAAGTGACCTTTGTGGTTAAACCGAATAAAAACATTTTAATGTTATCCACTAACCTGCAGCCGCATCGTTTTATTATATCTGCGTCTATACACTATAATGTTTGAAAACTAAACATTTCCTTACATGAAAAACTGAAACTGAAACAGCTTCACGACTTTGATCCCCAGGCACGGTAGATATCCCTTCAGATCTCCCAGTACCAAGTAGGTAATAATTCAAGATTCTTTGAGGATGTCTAAGGGGGTAGTCAGAGGTACGTCCAAACATTACATTTGGCACATACCCACATTTTGCAGTAGTTAGTATTCCATACGTGACAAGTTGCAAGCCCATCACCGCTGTTAGAATACTAACTGGTTTCCTCACGATGTTTTCCTTCACCGTTTAAGAGCACTGGCATTGCGCACATAAATTTTTCGATAGAAAAATCCATTGGTGCACGACCGGATTCGAACCTGCGACCTTACGATCGGAAGGCGGGGTCACTCCCACTAGACCACCGGTGCTCTCTTACATTACATCATAAAAAAAACCACATCGGCGACAACTGTCGTTGTGACGTCACCGTATTTCGGACAGCCCATCTAAAAGGGTGGTAATTAAATATTTCCTGCAGACAAGGGTGAAAGTTTTTGCGCGCTAATCAATTTGAACAAGTGCCATTAATATTGCTTAAGTTTCACGGCTTCATTGCTAGATTTCAGATCGTTTGACGGATATTAATTAATCCATTATATTATATCGATAATGCAGACACAAAAATAATGTACAATTAAATGCACAAACATCATTTATTATCCTACTAATATTATATATATCCTACTAAATGCGAAAGTTTGTGAGTATGGATGGATGTTTGTTACTCTTTCACGCCGGAACGGCTAAACGGATCTGGATGAAACTTGACAGACAGATAGATTATAGTCTGGAATAGCACATATGCCATTTTTTTCCCCGTGGGGATACCTGGATTTAAATCTGCGCGAGTGAAACCGCGTGGCGCAACTAGTTTAGTAGATAAGTCTAAGCATCTATTGTATAGACACGCGCGCGCCCGCGGCTTCACTCATGTACAGTCAGCATCAGAAGTTGTTTCGAGATTATTTAAAGACGTTTAGGGTCGTCAGAAGTACGTGTTCAAATATTGCATTTGACACATACCCATATTTTGCAGTAGTCAGTACTTCATGTAATAATATTACATTAGTTTAATTTCCACACAGTATTATCTAAGCAAAACTGTACTATGCAATAGGAACCAGACAGATGACGTCAAGTTATTATGGTACACTTTTTTGTAAATACATACTTTAAATATATTTCAACGTCCAGACAGAAAACAATATCCAATATCCATCACACAAATGTGTGTTCTGTGTGGGAATCGAACCCACAAACTGCGCAGCAGGCAGAGCTGTTACCGACTGAACTGTGAGGGCTGTAATTAAAGTGTCGTTATGAAAAAAAAGTTATGTTGTTTCCGAAAAGAATTCTCGTTCGTTAATGAGAAGCTTTTTAATTAAGAAAAGACATTGTGGTTTCACTCCGAGTGACACAGACGACTCATTTTTACATCTTCCAGCAAATGTTATTTTTAAATGTTTTTTTTTCTCTCTCGTTTGTTTTGAATATTTACCATTCACTAAAATGTTGTTGAGTTCATGTCATTTTATAGCGCACGCTGTGGTTGCCTATAATTGAAAGAGCACCTAATATAATCCAAACTGGATGGAAATTATTGTAATTTTGTGTATCTTTAGTTGGCAATCCTAAATAAATAAATAAATAAAACGGTGAAAATGACAAGTTTGAGAAAATAAATTGTGAGTTTATTAGATAATATGGGTTCAATCGTCAGGAGACCAAGAATATGGTTCTCTGGGTGTTATAATCATAATCATCGTCGGTCGCCTTAAGTAATAACATTAGCAAATCACTACTTTTACCTCTTGCTAATGGAACAAGCAGATAAGTCCGAATAGGGCAGACTGTTTGTACTCTATTATATTTTCAACACCTTATACATTCAACAGTTTACAATAAAGATTATTCTGATTCTGATAGCCCACCTGATGTTAAGGATAACTGTCACAAAGCATTGCCTGCAAGTCACGTAACGATATGAGCGTGCCTTACTATGCACTGCCCTGACATCATCATCATCATTGCCTCATATGCTTGTATTTACGAACATGCTAAATGAATTAATGCCTTTTGGCTTTAAATACTTGTGTATTTTAATATTGTTTTATTTCAATATTGTTATTAAATGGATACCACAAATAGCTTGTTGTTGTATGTAATTGTTTGACCGCCGATCGAGTTTGAGTATCAATTGAAATACTACCCGCGAACATCGTGTTTATCAAAATAATAATTAATAAATTCAAAATGGAACGCTCATTAGAGATAATTGGCTTTTATGTATTCCTCTTCGCAAGATAAAAATAAACAAGTCTTCATTTTACTAATAATATTTGCCCATTGTATTGCTACAAAGTGTTAGTTTTTAAGTAAAATGTGTTTAACTAATTATGTTGTGGTAATCAATAAAGAGTTATCTATCTATCTATTTATTATTTTAAGCGGCTTTTCTAAGTTATAAGTTTGTGTGAAAATAACTGATAGTTATCTCTACTTATATTCCACGCTATAATTTTATTGATTCCCACCAAAGACAAACATACATATTTTATGTGGTAATGACGATAATAAATGAAAATTAGGTCAGAGAATAAGCTTTGTGTGATGTTAATGTGCTTGACTTGTGAGGCAATACGTCGTTATAGGTGATGGTTACCACTTAACATCATGTGCACCATCTTTTTATGCCACTAGCAAGTATTATTTAAAAAATATCGAGCAAAAACGAATCCGAGTCCTCTCGAAACACCCTTTTTTATCTTCTAAAACTACGTGCTCTGGAGAAAAATATGTTTCTGACTAGATTAAATTTATTAGCATTCACAACGAAGTTATTTTAATATTCCAAAGATCAAATACAGCGCGCGCAAGTTGAATGATTAATTAATCTGAACTTATAAATTAATTAATCGCGAACTGTTGGCGATCGGCTGCGTAAAACGGATTAACAACATCAACCGCTAAGACTCGCCGAACCGAAAGAGAACTCACAAGTTATTAGTTAGTAACTTGGTAGCGTCTTTATCATAATATGTAATACGATATGTTATAAAAAAATATGGAAATACGAAAACTGTATTTAATAAGATATTGTTAATGTTTGTTACTGATCTAAATAAAATTTCATTTCATTTCTGTTACACTAGATGGGTGGGACGAATATGCAACGAAATTACTTCTTGCTACTCATCGTTCTTGTAATGATCCTAGTTACAAATTATAATAAAGAAGCTCCAATGTGGTTCAATCAAGCAATCAAACTCACAAATAATGGTAAATATCCCATTGTAAGTCATAGTTATGTTCGTAACCATGATAGTTTCAAAAATTAGTATCAAAAATTATAATGTGGTTCAAGTTCTGAAATGAAAATATAATTTATATCTGATAACTGAAACAGCTTCACGGCCTAATGCCGTCAGAGGTACGAGTACATCGATGAGTAAATAAAAAATTGGGCACATACAATTTGCAGTAGGTAGTTTTTAGTGTGACAGGTCGCAAGCCCATCCCCGCTGCTAGAATCAAGGACTTGTTTGTGTGGCAGTCCTACTACGTCAAAGTAGAAGCGACACGTCAAACACAACACAGACACGCTGAGGATGTGTGTCTGTTTGGACAATATTTCACACTGTGTGCTCTCATAGCTGCACAAATTAGTATTGCGATCCAATTTCCAATTCACTTTCAAATGAACAGCTACAAAACTAAATGTACAATTACCTTACTTTATAATATCATTTAAAGGTTTGTATATTGTGTGTCACCAGTTTAAAGTTTTTTTCTAAACAGTGTGGTGAAAGAATTTTAAGTGCGCCTCAGTAGGCTCCTTTAGAGCACTTGACAAATGTCATAGAATTTATTACGTTGTATGGCTTTGAACAAAACTACCTACTATAATAGTACTTCTACTACTTTGATTTATTAGTGTTTAGTGAAGTATTTTTAATTGATATTAGAAAAACAGATTTACTTTGACATTTAATTGTACGTCCAAATAAGGCAGACTGTTTGTACTTTTCATGTGCTCATCACCTTACGTTAAACACTTAACAATAAAGATTATTCTGATTCTGATTTCGTATAGTATTCTCTTATCTGTGATATTACGTAACATTAACAGAATTCCAACTTTTCCACTCTCGTGTTGCCTTAGTGCTCTGGACTTACAAGAAATGTTACGAGGGAACAAAGCTATACGTTTTTGTCCCGAATCTCAGAGTAACATCTCATTGTGATTTACAATGCTGTCTAAATTGTCTCGTTATTGTAATTTCTTGTGTACGATTGTAATTACTCGCTTAGAAGATACAATGGAACGATATTATTCTGTTAGAGACGGATTTGATTGTACTCATGTAAAAGGAACTTATAATGAATGTGAATTAACGATCTAATTTGGACCGACAAGCTGAAATCCAGAAGACGGCTACAGTCTACCGTTGATTTATATTGTAAGTGGAGATGATAAAGTGGTTTAGCAAAGTATTTGCTTCTAAGCGATTTAAGAACAAGTTTGACTTGAACAAGTTTCAGCGAGATCGAGGCTGAGCAGAGAATTCTTTACGGTGGATGATAAACTACCCTCATCCCGTGAGACCCTTCCCTTGTACGGTTTTAATGATTTTTCCACCACACTATCATAAGTGCCTAGATAAAAATTTGCCGACAACGCTTTGTTTGTATCATAGGATAGGTCATCACTTAATTTTCGACACAAAACACATAATAATTTATTTATGCCACACGTAAATAATGTTTTTTTAAATACAAGAATATCTGCGGTCTATCGAAAATTATTCGTTATCTGATCTTAAATTGTAACATTAAAACTTACAAAGTACCAAGAGATCTGAAAAGCTACCTGATAACAATGTTTTAAAAAATTATAAAGTTGTCCAAACTTCATACTAAACTTGAAATTACGAGTCACGACGTGTGAGCTGAGCCGCGGGCGTAAACTAGTCAAAAATACAGGGATTAGTACCTTATTTTAGCTTTTGTACAAAAGTGTCCAATTCGGGTCCTATCAATCATGAGACATTGCAGACTCAGGACTCTACAGAAGTGTAATATTGCTGAAAGCGGATTAGAAGGTGCAATCCTCTCGCCGGATGATTAATGAAATGATTCGGTAATTTATTTAGAATTCTAACGAAGCCATTACCGGAGTAGGGCACGGACGCACCCTTCTCTTTAATAAAACAGGAACATTGTTGTTGTCTGTTGATGAAGACAATATAATATTTATGATAATTATCTATCGTGAATTTATGATTAACCTGAACAAGTGGGCTGCTGGACAAGATGTCAATCTGTAGTTAGTAGTTAGTTCGAAGGGAACTGAGGGGATATCCACGTTGGATATCTCCTGGGGGTCAAAAACCTGATACTGTTTTTTTTCTTGTTTCTGGACAATGTAGGTCTTATGGCGGGGTCTGCTGTAGTCATTACTTATGGCGGGGTCTGCTGTAGTCATTACTTATGGCGGGGTCTGCTGTAGTCATTACTTATGGCGGGGTCTGCTGTAGTCATTACTTATGGCGGGGTCTGCTGTAGTCATTACGCTCGGCAGGTTTTTATTTCTCATGCATTTGTACCTATTTCAACAAGTTATATCCAAATCAAATTACTCTCAATGCTGTAAGACATCCCTTTATCTAATATTAAAAACCTATGAGTGAATAATCAGATAATAATAAAGATAAATTTATTTCTTATATAATTTTACAGAGGAAATATGTAAAAAAGAGCTCAAAAAATTGGGAACAGCAACGATCAGGTGTAAAACTTCCATTGTTTCTTGATGCAAGTATCAAGAAACAATGGAACAAATCTTGACTTCGAAATTCCCACAGTACATCAAGATGTACTGTAGGAATTTTGAAGTCAAGAGTCAACAGGTAGATATAGGAAAGGACAAAAAACTGCATGTTCACTTTCCATGGTGTGATGGCAGTTAAACACTAAGATATCAATAATAAAATTATATAAAACGACCTTCCCAGTTGTTGAGTTGAGTAGATTTTATGCAAAGCAGGTTCCCCTCGAAGGATCCTGGCGGCGGCGGCCGTCAACCGGCGCGAAGCTAAACTGGCAGAGAATCGACGTGTTTAATCTGTGCTCTGACATCAGCTCTTTCAATCTTTCAATATAGTGACGAACCCCTGATTCCTGTGGTTCGTCAGGATAGAATGTTGTCGGCGTTTTTATAATGCCATTTGATAATCGCCATTTTGTCGCTGAGAGTGGGCCGAGTGTCGGTGAAAGCACCTACTCGGAACTAATATTAGAGATTTTTTTACAATGTATGTTAACATTTAAAATATGCCGCCATTATGATTATTGTTGGCATTTTAGTCTCGGGGGAGCGTAGTATTCAAATTCCTTGAGCGCTTCAAATCGGCACACTGTCATTTGAATTTTATCCAGCGTAGGCACTTGTATAATACAGATCTGCGGCATTATTCTCTATGACAATCTGACACAAAAAAACTACTTAAATAATAAATAAATAAATAATAAATAAATAAATAATAAATAATGCTGGACAGTCCACACAGCGCCATCTAGCCCCAAAGTAAGCTACTCAAAGCTTGTGTTATGGGTACTAGATGACTGATATATTTAATACATTATATATTTACATAGATAGATATTTTTTATTATACATAAACACCCAAACCAACGGAACAAATTTCTGCAGATCGTACACAAATTTGTTCCGAGGCGGGAATCGAACCCGCAACCTCTTGCGTCGCAGGCGGACTCTCGCCCGCTGCGAGAAATACTAATTAAATATCGCAATCCCTAGGTTTAATTTTTAGGTGGCATTTTATAAGCATATATTAAAGGTTGATTTCACGACCCCTTGCATGAAGTGCCCCTCAGAGACTCTTCCTATTTATTTGTGAATTAAATAAATAAAAATGGTATAATAAAGTATGGTGTAATAAAGTTATTTTAATTCCACTTAAATAAACACTAACCCTGTGCAAGCGTTAGCAGTAAAACGCATTAGTCGAGCCACAGAAACTACCATACAAACTTAATTCTCACTACCACCAATACTGCTAACCTAAAACTTGCTTTTGCCAAGACATTTGAATCTTAGTCCAACGCGATAGAGCTCATTTTTTACACACAGCAGGAAGTTTCGAATCAAGTAAGCGATACACGAAAGTGCACTACGGTCTTATTGTAAGTACAATTGACTTTCTAGTTTGCAGCAAACTGGCATGCCAGCTAATGGATCCAGTCCACTTGCAAGCTAGTTTTGATTGCTAAAACCATTATTCACCTCAAGTCTTGTGACATTTGTTCAGTCTTAAATAATAGTTAATACTACTGAGAGATACTACGTGCTTAGGTACTTAGATAATTTTCCTAAACTAAACACAAGGTCCGATATCGTTAACGTCTCGAAGATTTGACGACCTCTGTGGCGCAGCGGGCGAGAGCCTGCCTGCGATGCAAGAGGTTGCGGGTTCGATTCCCGCCTTGGAACAAATTTGTGTACGATCTGCAGAAATTTGTTCCGATGGTCTGGGTGTTTTCTATGTATAATAAAAAATATCTATCTATGTAAGTATATAATGTATTAAATATATCAGTTATCTAGTACCCATAACACAAGCTTTGATTGAATAGCTTACTTTGGGGCTAGATAGTGCTGTGTGGATTGTCCAGCATTATTTATTTATTTATTTATATCAAATGTATTCGTGATCGAGGCCCAGGCGTCAAGTCTGATGGGCCTGTTAGTGTACCAGCAACCATAACCTTGGATATGAAATAAAGCAATTGGCAAATCACCGCTTACAAACAAAAATACCGGTGATAGTAGGTACTTTCTATTTCAAAAAACGAGTAGTTTTATTACTATTTCATCTTTTAATTCCTATACTAGGCAAAAATATAAGTTTCCCTGCGGGTTAGCTTATCTTTTTGCCTAAATGAAAGGTTAAAACGGATTTGCTACTAAAAACTCTTTTGATAAATTTAAATACACAAAATGTAAACATTATTCACTAATCTTCACAAGCCGAGCATTCGAGCAGTGATTACCTAAATATTTAATTTTATTCTATTCACACACCATTTTATATTCTAAATTACATTTTTCTCTTAGCACAAAATTTAAATTCCACGTTGTTACATCTAGTACTCGCTATGAAGCCTGCATATTTACTTTTAATTTTAAACTTGGCAAAGCACAGCGATGGATGAAAATGTTTGTTTGTCCAAAAGTTGTTTCCATTTCTGGTTTGCTTGTGTTTCCGCTTTGGTTCTTATAAAGCGCTGGCCGTTTGAACGCAGACCATACAATTCTTTAATGATAACAGTTGATAGGAGTACTCTTATATCGGTCTACTATGCTTACTGCCATTCAATTTTGAATTATGCTATAACAGTATGGGGAAATGCTACCAATATTGAAAAAGTTCTTATTTGTCAAAAGAGATCAATCAGGATAATATATGGTCTACATAGATTAAATTCAGTCAGAGCGTATTTTAAAAAATCTAAGATCTTAACGGTTATATCCCTGTTCATAATGAACTCTCTAATAGAAGTACATTTACAAAAACATAATTTACCCATGAAAATGAATATACACCAATTTAATACTCGGAATAAAAAACAATTGCATGTCCCAAGAACCAGACTTGTCAAAACATACAAACAAGGTTTCTGTCAAAAACTTGATATGTACAATAAATTACCTTTAGAAATGACAAAACTTTCAATAATTGGATTTAAAAACAAACTCAGAACCTTTTTAGAAGGCCACCCATTTTACCATTTAAATGAATACCTGAGCTGTTCATTCTCTGATTTGCAAACGTAGTATGTGTAAGTGTATTAGAATAAGACATTGTAAAAATTGACATGCCAATGTTATAGCACTGTAACGCAATGGTTAAATAAATAAATATCAAATATCAAATATCAAATTAACTTTGCAAAACCTAACACACAATTTGAAATGAAATAAAATTAATTCAATTCAACCAAACGTCTGTTACAAACAAATATCTGTTACACACAAACGTCTGTTACAAACAGCACAATACCAAAATTTTTGTGTAAAATACATAATAGTTAAATTATGGGTAACATTGATAAGGTATAATGAAAAGTCACACTAGGTTACAAAACCTGTGTTGTGGATTCTGATCCATATGTATTAAATATCTAGTCGCGGTAGACATCCTCTCAAATTTACTGCAATACTTTACTCAAAATCTGTGAAGTTATCTAGGTAATATAAACTTTAACTAACGGAGAATCTAACTGGTATTTGTAGCACATGACGGCCCCTGCCTTTTTATAAAGCCAGGCTTTAGCGCAAATCCGTATTAGTCAGCGCTCTTCCGCGGATTATTCGCTTTAATTTCAGCAATGTTTAACACTAAGCATACAAACACTCACAAGATAATTTGCAGAGCGCATTTTACAAATGTTTTTTGATTTGCATTTAATTTTGTTGTTGTATTACCCGCTTTGAAACATTGTATTCAAATTCCTTGTGAAACATCGTGATGACACTGTGTTGTACAGTCTTATCTTTTGTTTTACGGAATGTCGTAAAACAAAAGATAAGAGGAAAGGATTTATCAAATGTCTCCTATTTTTCAAGTCTCTCAGGTAAAATGACTTTTGAAAAATAGGTATTTCAATAGTGTTCTTGTCTCACTGTACGCCGCCGCCGCGCCCCAAGCGAGAAGGGTACAACTGCAGCTCAGACCTTTTTATGTACGTAATTATTAATTAAACAGTATTTCGTAGTCGACTATTTACTCCCCAAAAATATGGCCGATTTTTTTTATTCTTTTATTTATTTATTTATTTAAATTCACAAAACAGATTACAATCAATTATGCAATAATAAAAAAGTTACAGTACATACCTAGGTCTAGATTCGTAATCAAATATGTGAATATGACGATTGTATAGTGTTGCATGCATTAAATTATAATTTCCCTAAAACTAAAAAAACAGCAAAGGGCATTAATTATTATTATTGGATTCATAATATTTCGTTAGCAAACTGTAAATACACCGCTATACCTGCTAACGTTACCATCAAAAATATCACCACCATCTTTAACAATTACTTAACATAACAAAGACTTCAAATTGTTGAACGCAGTGTTACGTTCATGTACACGCACGCACGACTGGCGAGGCAATGATTGATATAGGTGATTACTACTTAACATCAGGTGGGCCATTTTTTTTTAACACGTTTTATATCGTGTTAAAAAGTAAAACAAATTTTCTTACATATTTGTACTACAGTAGCGAGCGAGTATAGTAAAGAGAGTCATGGAAGAAGATCCATAGGTACTTTTTAAAACTAGTATAGGGTCGTAGCAACTCGTAGCATCTCGTAGCTTCACGTAGCACCACGTAGCATCTCGTAGCCCGCGGCTACGCGTCATCCAGTAAACAATACTACAATAAATAGCTTTTTTATTTGTACCGAATACCTCTACGTTGTAATTTATTGGCTCTATTGTCGTATAAGTAGTCGATATTACGTTCAAAATAAGTTCCAGCCTTGCTCGTACCGCTCACAGGTACACTGATTACAGTCTCAAAAATTTTCTATATATTTGTATTATAGCTTTCAGTGAGTGAAACTCAGAATAGACCTACTATTCAAACCTTTTACAAATTGGTAATTTATAGCTATAATAACTTAAACGAATTGTGACATAGCTGTAATGATGGAAGGGTACTTTCAAACAGGTAGACATCGATATTCATGAACTCGCGTTAAATGTCACCGTAGGAAGGTCTCTTTCTATACCAAAATACTTCTCTACCTGCACGGATCATGTTAAAAATAGCGCAGGGTTTTATCCTCAGCGGCCTGTCGTACTAGCGTTAGTAACGCTGAAGTTGCAGCCTGACATTTTACGGTCATCACTAACCACGAATATTTAAACATTAATAAAACTCAAGCCAAGCAGCCCCTAAAGCAGCCTCTCCTCGTTCAGTCGTGCAGTCGTTCCATTAAATATATTTAGCAGACACAGAACTTTCAATAAATGGAAAAACACGTGATAAGACCTTCACAGCTCAGTTGGATTTTAATTTTATTAGAAAAAGAAATTGCTTTGCGTTTTGTGCTGTAGGCCGCATAGCAAGTAAAAACACAGAAAAAACTTTGTGTCATGAACATTCTCTATCTGGATGTTTTTATAAATAAAAAGTATTAACATTTCGGTCAAGTCTAGGCTAAGGTTATATTGCACTAGTTTCGCCCCGCGGTTCCACCAGCGCAGATTGAAATCTCGGTATTTCCACGAGATAAAAAGTAGTGTATGTGCTATTCCAGACTATAATCTATATATTTGCCAAGTTTCATCCAGATCCGTTCAGCCGTTCCGGCGTGAAACAGTAACAAACATCCATCCATCCGTACTTACAAGCTTTCGCGTATAGTAGTAGGAAGTCTTGTGTAGTTTGGGGCTGGATAGTGCTGTTTGGAGAATCTTCCAGCATGTTTTTATTAAGGTGAAGACAAGAGCTAATGTGACTCTCACTCGCACGTTTTGACTTGTTGAAGAATATAAAATCACTACTCCCATTTTCGAAAAATCGCAAACAACCATTTTGTGTGCAATCACATTGTGCACAGTTTAGTAAAAATTTCATTTTGATCAATTCAAGTTTTCCTACATAAAAGTTTGCTTTTCTAGTTTTCGTACAAAAGTAAACTTTTGAGTATGAAAACATGCATCGATCAAAATGATATTTTCACCAAACTGTGTGCAATGTGATTGCTCACAAAATGGTTGTTTGCGAAATTGGGATTAGTGATTTTACATCTTTCAAAATGTCGAATCGTGCGAGCGAGAGGAAAATTAGGTGTTGTCAACGCCTTAATCTTCATAACCTTGCTATTGGTGAATTTTCAGTCGAACTGGTTTTAACGAGGAATATTTTTAAAAGTAGTGAAGGTCGGTGCATACTGTAAACGGGGGTCGATGCGACGCGCTATCTTTACGAGGTGAACTTTGCAAATGTTATGGGTTGGTAACATTTTGCACTAAGGTTGCCACATTAACATTGAAATATTAAAAAAAAGGTACCTATCAAGTCTTTAGCTTGCGTTTTTATGTCTTTTGTAATCACATTTATGTAAACGTGTATAATAACGAATTTGAGAAGATAAGAGAAATGTAATGTTTCTTTCGAAAACTTTTAAAATTCAAGTCGATAACTTTAAAATACGTAAGGAAAGCTAAAAACTGCCTTGACACGTAAGATTTTTACTGCCGAAGCGTGACATCCCTATAAGCGATAGGTACCAATATTTTATTAAGGCGTTATCTTGGCAAAGCGCGACATGTCGGCTAGTCCTGTCGTATTTACAGCCGCTTTATCTCTACGCTGTGACATGTCGTGCTGCCATATCTTTGTGACAGCCCTTAAAAACTGATAGTGTCATCTTGAATGTGTATGAGTTTTTTGGAACACAACATTGTTTTGGATTCGTTTTCTGTCATCTATCGAAGCAACATAGCATTTTCATTTTAATTGTTTTTCTAGTGTTGTTTTGAGTTGTGTTGTATAATTTTGGTGGTATTTTAACCAACATTACTTGTGGTCTTAGCATAAAGTGTAAGCATTTGAAATGAAAGTGTATTATGTGATATCGTGATTTAACCGAAAATGTTTCAAATGTTTTGAAGAAACCGCCACCATTTTCTTCAAAACAATTGACTGACTCGACTTTCGACTGACGTGAAACAAAGAGCATATAATCTCTATCACTTGACACTGGCAAGATTGTCGATAGACAGAAGCCATAAAAAAAAAAAAAAAAAAAAAACATTGTTTTGTTTCTTCGAGTAAATAAAACTGTTTTATTTTTTCTGGCATAAAAGTAGCACTTGATTTTGAAGTTTTGTATCGAATAAAATAAACTTAACCCTCCGTGCAAAGGGTTTTATGTTCCCTAAGACGAGATGCTGCACTGCAAAACATCTCGATCTCATAATTTGTATTGTGCTTGTGTTTGTATTAAATATCCCACTAGTTGCGCCCCGCGGTTTCACCCGCGCAGATTTAAATCCCGATATTCTCACGGGATAAAAAGTAGCATATGTGCTATTATAGACTATAATCTATTTCTCTGCCAAGTTTCATCCAGAACCGTTCAGGCGTTCCGGCGTGAAAGGGTAACAAACATCCATCCATCCATACTTACCAACTTTCGCGTTCATAATAGTAGTAGTAGGAAGGTTTGACGTGATTGATAAATTCATAAAATATTTTTCCCAAATGAAGTCAAAATCGCAGTTCATCCTATTTTATGTCACGATCCAAGTACTCACTAACAACCAATCTTCCATTGTGATGTTCCAGTGGGTAGGCCAACTGATAGTATAAATGTTATTCATAAGGTTCCCCACTAGCATGGCCATATTAATTAACGAATTAATTTGAACAATTAGTATGGCTCTGCCTGTAGGTACTCTTAATGAATACCTATTATTGTTGACTCAGACGTTTCTATAATGAGCGGAGAAATTCGTACTTGTAGGAAGCGAGGCGTGTTGTAAGTTCTATAAGCGAATTCAGGCTGAAGTTGACTGTTTTTCAAACAAATATCTGTCGAAAACATACCTGTTTTGATCAGTAAAACTACGAAATAAACAGATAGAAAATACTTTATTGAACACCACATCGAAGCAATATTTATAATTATGAACATCAATATGTACAGAAGTTTTTCGCTACTATTTGGACAAACATTATAAACAACCTACATTTTTAGCCGTAGGTAGATGTTACAGGTAAAAACCACAGGTCAGTTCAAACCGCACGCAGGCAATGTGCTCAAAAGGCTGGCAATGTAATCTTATTGGATGGAAAAAAAAAACAGCTTCACGACTTTGATCCCCAGGCACGGTATATATCCATAATTATTACAGATATATAATATATTATTGGATGGCTATACAAATAACAATGTGAAAATATAATAGACGGTAAAATTATCTCGTTTAGACGTACTTTGAACACTAAAATGCCGTCAAATCGTATTTAGATCAGATTTAATCTTAAACGAAACTTAAAATAACAAAAATCCTACTACTATTATAAACGCGAAAGTTGGTAAGTATGGATGGATTGATGGATGTTTGTTACTCAATAACGCCAGAATGGCTCCACGGATCTGGATGAAATTTGGCACAGAGATATAAACAGAGGTAAAGATGTAGTAGTAGTTTGGTATAGTCTGAAATAGCACATACATTTCTTTTTATCCCGTGCGAATAACGGGATTTAAAACTACGCGTGTGAAACCGCGAGGCGCAGCTAGTCATAAATAAATTTGTTCGGAGTAAAAATGAGAAGGATTCACAAAAATAAAACACGAGCAGTCGTCAAAGCAACGGCTTTTTTTGATATGGGAAGTGACGGAATTTTCTTTTGTGATTGAATAAAATTATATAGCGGAAGTTAGCAGACTTCATGTTTCGCAATTCCGAACAAATTGTGAAGCTGCTTTGAGATGAAAAAAAATAAAACAAATGTTATAAGAAAAAACTCTTTATCGAGTACCTCTACCAATCACAATAGCTTATAACATCACATAAAAATCTGTCATTATAAAATCAATGCTAAGCTTAAAAATATCGCGATTTCTTGCAAATAGATAAAAAACAAAGACAAGACAGGAACTCAATGTACGAACCTTTTTGCCATCCGTGGTATCTTGCGGCGAATGCTCGCTATAAGAAATAAGGCTCAGTCCCAGCGGAGAAGTAAATCATCTTACTACAATAGCTTGTAGGAAATCATCTATATAGAGGGTCATAATTTTAAACCTCACTGCCGTATATTTGGACGATCGCGTTCTAATGAGCGGTGTACACTTGCGGATAATTTTGTGAGGTAGCTCTATTACAGGCTCTTTGTGTCTATTTCGTAGATGATTTATATAGTCAGGGGAAACTTTCAGGGTTTCAGTTTAGGGGATACATCTATTACGGGATCCTATAGAATCTGGGTTAGGATTTTTTGTGGTTTCTTGCCCAGCACCAATAAATACCAAATCTATGAAAGACATCAAATCAAATGAATTATTTAATATCAACAAAAACATTTACCTACCTAAAGTACCTACATGGTCATGGTCTCACGAGCTTAGTCGGTGACGAGCTATTTATTTGCTTCCTTATTTAGAGGTTTTGTCATTCTGAAAACTGAAACAGCTTCACGACTTTGATCCCCAGGCACGGTAGATATCCCTTCAGATCTCCCAGTACCAAGTAGGTACTAATTCAAGATTCTTTGAGGATGTCTAAGGGGGGTAGTCAGAGGTACGTCCAAACATTACATTTGGCACATACCCACATTTTGCAGTAGTTAGTATTCCATACGTGACAGGTTGCAAGCCCATCGCCGCTGTTAGAATACTAACTGGTTTCCTCACGATGTTTTCCTTCACCGTTTAAGAGCACTGGCATTGCGCACATAAATTTTTCGATAGAAAAATCCATTGGTGCACGACCGGATTCGAACCTGCGACCTTACGATCGGAAGGCGGGGTCACTCCCACTAGACCACCGGTGCCGGTTTTGTCATTCAATTCATGTAAATCAAACTGCTATCCTACTTTCAACTCGACATATTGTATATACTTATACATGGACCCTTCTACTTTTTTCTTTCAGTGAGCAATAAGCAATTTGCTATGTAGTCTGACAATCGACACACAGCTACTCGGTCCGAAACGAGATTAATATTGAAAAAAAAACTGTTGGTTTTTATCATAAACTGCTGTTTGATAGCGACGCGACCCCATTTCTGTTGTATTCCATTTAAAACAGCGACGAATTTAAAAGAAACTTAAACCCTCGCTAGCGCGACCCGTAAAAACTAATTACCCTCGATTGGATCGTATTCAAATTATTTTTTAATATTTGAATTTGGAACCACGCCGATGCAATTTGTATGGAAATCCACGCTCTATGGAAACGAGTTTTGCTTCTACTCGCCAGTGTGTGCTCATAGCCTTGTCGCTTACTACAGATGACTTTACTACAGATTGATTGATTCATTACAACTTCAGTACAGTTATTTTAATTGACGCTGTAAAGTTATACTGCCTATCATAGCTATTTTCCTAATCGATTTTGACTGAATTGTGCCTATTTCTACGAACGGGCGAGGTAAGACACCGTATTATGTTTGAATAGGGGTAGATGGCAAAATGATGGATAGGCGACAGTGCAATGAGAAGCTTAACATACATATTAAAGATAAATAATGAATCGTGTAGCTGCTGAATGTTATCTTTTGCATAAGAAGTGTATATATTTTACTTTGGAGTACATTTTAATAGAATGCTAGTAAGGATGTGTACTCAAAGAGAAATGTACGAGTATACCCGTTTCCTCGTTTCCAGCTTCGTTTGAACGAAATGAAGCACGAATCCTTTCATGCTGTGTTAAATCATTAAACATAATAACGCGAATCTTGCTTTATTATTACTTTTATTTTACTTTTATCTTATTTAATAAATACGTATGTGACTAACTTGAATTTAAATCTCATAGACACAGAAAAAGTCCAAATTATTTATTGAATTATTTTAAATTAAACCAATAAGTTTACCTACTTTAAAACATCACAAAAACTAGAAAAATAGTGCCAGTTCTATGCGACAAATTCTAGTAAATAGGCAAAGAACCGGCTGTGCCTGTGTTTTGTGAAATCCTTCAGAAAATTCGACCCATTCCTTAGTATATTTTATTCTCATAATCTCATTAGACTTTTCGTAGCTGCTCTACGCTTCACAGCATTAACAACGTTTTGTTGCTAAAAAACATTGTATATTACAATTTCAAACACAAGAATAAGCTTAGTTCCCTTTGTGGTGCTTCCTCTGATGTACTACGCTTACGTCACGAGCTCCGATACAGAAAGGGTTTTCAAACACGATATATCATCCGTGGACGTTATTTACACAATTTTTTAATATCTAATGGAGTTCATAAAATGAAGAGCTTTTTTCGAAATGGATATTCAATATAAACAGATTTAACTAAACTAATAAATATCTCGGACTAAATATGTTTTATACGTTAATTTTTATACTTACTTACTTTTCCTTACTATTTCGTACAGACGAAAAAAATAAGGC
Source organism: Plemyria rubiginata (assembly GCA_963576535.1). Lineage (NCBI taxonomy): Eukaryota > Metazoa > Arthropoda > Insecta > Lepidoptera > Geometridae > Plemyria > Plemyria rubiginata. The sequence continues at coordinate 10,345,476 of OY754928.1, forward strand.
TTTAATCATCAAATCTCTTCATATATTTGTATTTTGTCATAGGTATATATTTTGTTAGTTTTTCCATGTCCAAATGGTCGCAAAAAATATGAAAACGTTACTTGCTCTACTATCAAAATTACAAAAAACACTGTTTCACTTTATGAAATTGATTTCCTTGTATATTGCCTCAACATATTCAGGAAATTGGATAATGTAATAACTTTGACTATGATTGGCAGATTTAATATTGATGACATGTTAACTTTTTATTATTCGTGAAGTTTACATTTGAGAATAAACCATGATCTAAAAAAATCTACTCATGATATCTATATATATAAAAATTAATTGCTGTTCGTTAGTCTCGCTAAATCCCGAGAACGGCTGATACGATTTGGCTAATTTTATTATTATTATTTATTATTTGCCTATTTAAGGACTATGAAATCATTTCCTATCAGTATATTAATCAATTCTGCAAAATCAAACCCTATTATAGACATGTAGGTATGGTACAATATTTAATATTAGTTCCGGATAAACAGGAATTTCCATTAGTTCGGAGTATGTCTCACAGCCGAGTGAGTCTTCCGAGAGGTTGCGCAAACCTGAGAACGATTATGATAACTCAATGTGAATGCAGGATGTACCTGCCCGTACTCGCACATCGTACCTGTTTGTTACCAGTGGTTAATGACTTCGTTCGTAATCGACAAGTTAGTCGGGACAGCGGGAATATTTTAGAATGAACATAATTTAAAACAAAGCATTTATCTTAAGTATACTGAACACGACAATAAATAAATTAACCCATCTTAGATACGTAGAAGAGATTAAGAAATGCAAAAACATAAGAAATGGTGCCGGTTTTCTTTTCTTTTTTTTCTTAAAAATTTTTGGTCAAATCAGAGTATTATTTATTACAATTAAGACCTCAAGTAAAGTTGGTACAAATGCCACCAAAGTTACACAACCCAACTCGAAATTACTATAACTAGAAAAGTAATTAAAATGAAAAAGCTATGTTGCTTTATAAAATGTCCGAAAATGAATCCTAAACCATCTAACCCTTATAAAGTAATGCATTAACCTTGTAAAAATGCCATCACTGTGTCTACTCTCACAATCCACAGCATCGTTGTTGTTGTGTGTGTTGCTAGTTGCACTCACACACATTGTTGGGCTTTGATGATTATTACTTTGGGAGCAACTCTCACGAGGAAACGTTTGACATGAGAAGCATTATTTTCAATTATTTAAAAAGATATTAGTTAAAACCGTGGGCAAGCAAGTGTGAATTAAATATTTAAAACCGGGCTATTTACACGAATGATGTGACGCGTGTAAATTTAGAATAGCGTGTATGAATACTTGTAAATATGGCACGCGTGCGGTCGCGGGACGTGCCCTACCGCCGAGCCCGCGGATCTACTCCCTCAGAGATGAAGGGTTGAAGGCTTAGCGCCGACAAACGTCTAAACGTACGTATACGTCCTCGTTTTTATACAACCCAGCCAGCAAACGGACTATCAAGTTTGTAAGTAACATTTATACCCCTGGCGGAATAACTATGTAAGAGCGGAGTGCGACTCTCGCACTTTGCCGACTTTTGCCTTATTCAATACAGGTAATAGAGTGTGCAGACTTTAACGAGGTAAACGCGCACTTAACGTAGTCGGACCTAATACTGTTATTTCGTATGCAAATTTAAAAAATATATTAGAAATAAAGTAAACAGTGTCATGATTTTTATCCCCAGGCACATGATATCCCCTCAGATCTCTTATCACCATGTACCAACTGGAGATTCTGATAAGATTATTTATTTAGTATTATTTAACTAATTTAGTTATGATTTTTGTCCATTCAAATCACAGGGATCAATTATAAATAGATAATATTAGATCGCTTTTTTTCACAGACTAGATTTTTTTTTTCTTTTTTTATTATATATTTCCAATGACATTACTTGTAAGTCACAGACTCACATAGGAAAACATTTATTGAATTTAAAGTATAAAGATGATTGAGTGCTGGCATATCGGGTGGATCCCATAGTAATCTGTTGATATCGGTGCGGCTATGGATCTGTTTTGGGACACGTCTGCATGCCGCACGAACAATGTAATTTGCCAATAATAATTACTATTTCCGATACTATTGGGTATATTATTAACCTCATGTTTATTATTCAGGTAGTATTTTAACAGCGGCGATGGTCTTGCAACCTGTCACGAAATACCAACTGTCGCAAAATGTGTAAAAGTGCCAAATGTAAAGGCCGTAGGTCTGACTGCCCCTCTGACAGTTAATCAACTCAAGAGATCCATTGATGATGTCTTTGGTAAAACCCGGCTTGCCTCTACGTTGGTATAACCCTGCAGGGTACATGTGATATTTACTAAAACTCGACAACTATGTATGTAGGTGCCTATACTAAACCAAGTGTAAGCAATAAAATAAATGTATTGAGTACCGCTAATGTCTGGCTATCGAGATGGCTTTCAGTTTGAAATTTGATTCCCATCCATCCTATATGTGATTCAAAATTTAATGTCAAACTAAAAGCCATCTCGATAGCCAGACATTAGCGTAATCGGACCGCGGTTAGTAGGTGATCTGAGATGATATCAATCGTGCTGGGCATCCAAGTTGTAAAGCTATTTGTATGATGAAAGTGCCATTAATAGAGTAGATGAGACGCATGGAGAAGCGGAGTGGACGTGATGTGATCGATAGCGGAGGCCACGCGGGGCTTCGTGCAGCAAATACAATAATCCTAATCCATTGCATCGTAGCCAGCTACTCGCTGCGACGACCGTCATCATCGCGCGACAGCTAAAGGTACCGCCATCCCGACGTAAGTGACGACCGCCGTCATCATACATCAGGGTGGAGACACCACTGGGGAAACTGAAGGTACCGTTATCCCTACGTAGGACTGAGAAGTCAAAGTCAAAGTCAAAATATGTTTATTCAATAAAATCACAAGGACCATCTTGAACCGTCTTAAAACTAGGTGACTCTAGTGCCAGTTCCACGCGACCAACACCGAGAAGAACAGGCAACAAACTCGGCTTGGTGTCTAATACAAATACAAATGACTTGATCGATAAAGATGTTTAGAATGATTTTCGAAATGAATCCCTTTTGGTATTTATAGTATACACCACTGCATTGGCCCGCATTTGGCGCTTTGGTTAACCCAAATTGTGTTATCTAAATAAATAATAAACATAGTCGCACGTGCGCTTGCAACTTGGACAACGTTATCGTCATTGACCCAGGCCTAACTATTACAACCCGAACCCGAACGAATACATTGAATATACTCTAAACAAACCCACAGTTCAGCAGAACTCACATAAATGTTGCTCTGTGGAATTCAGTTACAATAAAAAGTCATAAATTGCGCTTCCTGGTCCATCAATACTCGCGTTATCCAAACAAAATAATTTTTATTAGCGGCTAAAGGGGCTGCTCGTATATTTCATCCGTGCACATGAAGCAACAAAAAATAAACTTTTCTCTGAGGGTTTGCCAATTTATTATGAAGAGCTCTCACAATCCGTCGGGTGTGTAAAAAAGTAAAAATTTTTGATATCCCGATCAAACTCTGCAATCTCGTCCCTCGCCTCGGACCAATATCTCTATTCATCTTAATATGCGTTAGCATCTCTACTAGTCTGTGATGGTAACTGATTCTAACAAAGTTCAAGTTCAATCAGGCTTCAATTTTTAATATCTTTCATCCGTTTTATGATATTTTGACCAGATGTATAAAATTGAGATTACTTTGTAGGTAGGTAGGGTACGAGAGGGAGTATAACGAAAACACCTGTATGGCTCTGTAGTGCACAATGAACTGATTTATTAAAAACGAATATTTTGACCACCCTAAAACTCAAAACACAACGATAGCGCGATCTAGAAACCGTACACTTTTAGTGGCGCCATCTAGTTGTGAAGGGTATAAAATAATTAAGCAAACTAGCTTTAACATTTCGCCCGCCAAGGACCTAGTAATCGGTCCTTAACTCTAAATAAGATAACGTTTACTTATTGACTACAACCCAATGGCTGTTAAAACTATTTAATACTGACATGAAATAACGTTACCTTTTACATAATTTTTACTATTTTAGTTAATTTTACACTTGTATTTGTCCTCCTAATTTTAACATTTATGACTTTTACTTATGTGATGATGATGTTGGCCTTATAATACATTTTTGGTAGTTCGCAATGTAACCACGTGGGTTAAACCATCTGACCTGATGAGGACTACATCATCTACACGTGGCTCGGGAACTTTGATCCTGTCCATTTATAACGATGGACAAGACTCATAAGATAGTCTTGAGACTATTAACGCTAGAAACTCGGTAATAATTTTGAACTAATTGTCATCTTGACAAAGACCTAATATTTGAACTCTTGAAATCTACACCTGACAAGGATACCAGAGGTTCTCCTAACAAATGACCTGGCGTCAGTGGTGGTTCACCCGGTTCGGTACTAGTCATTAAGAAAAGAAGTGCTGTTCTCATACGTAACCATCGAGGGATCTTCACTGTAAGTATTTATTTTTTCTGTTACTTCTTTAGATACCACTTCTTCTCATCCAATACCTGATTACCATTATTTAGTTGACGGATCGAATATTCTCTCTTTGTTTGATGTAGTTTTTTATTTTTGTTACAGGTGCTGATGGAGTAGGAAGCTGCTTCTTGTACTGGAAGATAGCTTCACTTCGTTCCCAGGTGAGATCTAATATTTTTATTTTTTTATCTAGTTTCATTTCTATGCTGTCCTCATTTGATCTTTCATTTTCATATTTTTGTCCTATTATTTCTTTGTTCTGTTTGTCCTCATTTTTGTTCTTCTTTTCTATTTTGTCCTTTCTTGTGTTCTCATGTGTGTTTATCTGTTTCAGGAGCTCCTGCTTGTTGCTGTTCCATTGCTGTACTTTGGAGCTATCTTTATCTTCTAATCCTACTGTTTGTATTTTCAGGTGCTGTGCTTCTATGTCAGACTTGTCTACTACTGGCGGATATTCTATTTCTTCATCATACGCAACTTGATGCTTTGCTCGCCATGCTAAGTCCGACGTTGCTGCTGTTCTGAATGTTGGATTCATTAACTCTTTATCTTGTATTTCTTTTCTAGGATCATCTGTTTCTTTCTCGTTCCTGGCTGCAGCATGGTGTGGTAAGTACACATCTTCATTTTTTCTAACATCTATCACAGCTTCTCTATTAGTTCTTGCTTTAAATATAACTTCACAATTTTGCTCTTCTTCGGTCAATAGCATTTTTGTACTTCTTTCTTCTTCAACTTCGCAAATTTCCTTTAATAATTCATTTTCATTTTCATTGCAAATGGTATGCATGACCGATATCTCATTCTGTGTCGTATTTGTTGGTGTGACAAATCCAGAAAGGATCCAACCTAGAGTTGTGTTCTGTGCAAGTAGTTGTCCTCTAGCACTTTTCTTCATACCTTGTTTCAGGACCTGGCTGTAGACGTCTGCGCCAAGCAGCATATCGATTTTTCGAGGTGTTGCAAATTGCGGATCTGCTAGCTGTATAGTTCCTATATCCACCCAATCTATGTTCTCAATGCATTTTTCTGGTAGATAAGAGGTGATATGGCTTAACACGTAAGCTTGAACTTCTATTTTGAACTGGGGTTCAGTACGTGACTGAATGGTGGTTTGTACTACATACTTAGCTTTGAGTTTGTTATCATTACCTAATCCAGACACCGTTCCTTTTGCAGGTATCTTCTTTAGATGTAGCAGTTGAACAGCAGCCTCGGTAATGAAGCAGGCTTGAGATCCCTGGTCCATCAGGGCTCGGACAGTTTGATACTCACCCGTCATTGCTTCTGCTTTTATTAAGGCGGTCGGTAATAAAACCTGTTTGGTTGTTGGTATGTCGCTTGTAGATAGGCATGCCACGACTTGGTTACTCGTGGATTGAGTTTCGCTCTCAACTGTGGCTTCAGGTTCTGACTGCTGCTGGGTGACTGGCTTATCTGCATTGAACTGTTCTGGTGTTAGATGGAGCAACGAGTGGTGTCTCCTCTTGCAGACACGACAGACAGTCGGTTTTTTGCAACTATACACATTATGGTTTCTGCCTAAGCAGTTGAAACACATCCTATTCTTGCTAACGAAAGCTCTCCTGTCACTGACGTCTTGTTTAGCAAAAGCTTTGCAGAAACATAACTTGTGGCTCTCTGAACAAAACTCGCAAGCTACCGCCTCTGATGTAGCTACCATAGACCGAAAAGATGCTTGTGAACCACCTCCGTACTGTACTACCGATCGCTTGTTAGGTTCTATAAATTCTAAAGCATGAAAACGACTTTCTAGAAAGGTTTTAAACTGCGCAAAGGTGGGTAAGTCATTTTTATTATTTACGGTACTTGACGTATTGGAAATGCTTAGTTCCCATTGTTTCCTAGTTTCTAGGTCCAGCTTTGAACCAACAATGTGGATGATGATGATGTCCCACGTGCTTACATCAACCTCTAATGCTTTCAACGCACTCAAACAATCAGACGTAATATCAATCAATTCTTTAATTGCGGTAGCTGACTCCAACTTCATGGATCGCTGTCCGAATAACCTATTTAGTATCGTATTTGACAAAAACCTTTTATTATTATATCTATTTTCTAACAATTCCCAACAACGATCATAATTAGACTCAGCTATCGGAGTATGCCTAATCAAAAGTTCGGCTTCACCGGTGAGATGCCCTTTCAAATAGTGGAGTCTCTGAACATTATCTAACGATTTGTTTTTGTGGACTAATGAAACAAATAAATCTTTAAAAGTAGTCCATTCATCATATTTTCCACTAAATGTTGGAATGGTAATCTTGGGCAACTTCGCAAGTGAACTCGAATGACCTTCATTTGTACTCGTTGTACTACTACCACTACTAATATTTACTGTTTGTACTGACTTTAGTGATGACCTTAGTGATGACCTTATGTGTGATATAGCCATAATATAACTTTCTTCCGTGTTTGCATATATATCACTTTGAACATAAACAGAATTCTCTAATTCGCTAGCCTGGTATGATTCATACAATGTGGAATTATTTTTACGAAACAAAGTCCAATCTTTCTCTAAATTATTTATTTTAGCCTCAATGTATTCAACGGTACATCTATCTTTAGAACATTTTTTGAAATTAATTAATGCTCTTTCTATGGACCTTTGAATGTCTTTTTGTAAATTAATCATCAATTCCATACCCTTTTGCAAAGTAATACTCGGCTCCATAGTGATTTTTTTTTATAAAAAACTAATTTTACAAAATTAACTTTACGAAACTAATTTTACCTATTCGCAATACTGTACTAATTATAATAATATTATGTGTCGAAATAATTACGTTAAAGTCTCTTTTCTCACACGATTAAATATAATGCAGGTAGGAAGCAAAAAGATTTCGAACAAATAAAACACTAAATTCACTTTATAAGTTGACGATAAGAGTACTCACGATTTATCACCAGTATACAAACACGTCACGATGCAGTCACTGTGTCGCTGCACCGTCAGTTTTCCTGGTCATCAAAGGCACGGAGGATATTTCCGCCCGCCTTGGACTGCTCTGCGGGGGGACGTGGGATTCGGGGACCCACACGCCTTGAACTGCTACTCAGGGGGTGCGAGGTCAGGCGCCTCACACCTTGGACTGCTCTGCGGGGGGACGTGGGATCCGGGGAACCACACGCCTTGAACTGCTACTCGGGGGGTGCGAGGTCAGGCGCCTCACACCTTGGACTGCTCTGCGGGGGGACGTGGGATCCAGGAACCCACACGCCTTGAACTGCTACTCGGGGGGTGCGAGGTCAGGCGCCTCACACCTTGGACTGCTCTGCGGGGGGACGTGGGATCCGGGGACCCACACGCCTTGAACTGCTACTCGGGGGTGCGAGGTCAGGGACCTCACGCCTTGGACTGCTCTGCGGGGGACGTGGGATCAGAGACCCACACACGCCTTGAACTGCTGCTTCTATTCTTCGGGGACACGCAAAAGGCAATGCTCGCCTTTGCCCGCCTTGAACTTGATGTTTTGTACTGCGAATTCACTGTACCGTGTTTTGTACTAGTACCACTCTCGAGAGAACAACGGACGCGATAGGTATTCATTCAACACCGTGTCTCCACTGTACCTAGCCACTGCGATTACAGTAACAACAACTACCTATCCACTGCTGGTTAGCAACTTAGCAATCTAGTATAAATCTAGTGCCAATCTGGCTTACGAAGGACCATGTATAAAATTGAGATTACTTTGTAGGTAGGTAGGGTACGAGAGGGAGTATAACGAAAACACCTGTATGGCTCTGTAGTGCACAATGAACTGATTTATTAAAAACGAATATTTTGACCACCCTAAAACTCAAAACACAACGATAGCGCGATCTAGAAACCGTACACTTTTAGTGGCGCCATCTAGTTGTGAAGGGTATAAAATAATTAAGCAAACTAGCTTTAACACCAGATGATTCTTTATTGCGGTTTCATTACATAGATCTATATTAATTCGGAATATAAGCAGTTGCGATAGAACTACTAATATCAAACAAAACTAACATGATGAGTTGATCAAAGAAAACCACGTCTCTTCATTTTGCATATTCTATCAGTATTATCGCGTGATATAATCTCTCGTATTTGTACCTAGTTTATGCCATGTGGTGCTAGTTTAGAATAAATTAATTGTAGTGTTCAACAAGGTTTATGTAAATGATGAATTATTACTTAATGAATAAAATCATATTATCACTGCATAATTTTTATCAGTATGTAGATATAACTGATCCATGTGTATTTTTTAAATACGTGTAGGTACTCATTGCGTTTAATTTTTAGTATTTTAATACCGGCTACAAACGATATAAAGCTATAAAAGATGGTAGAAGAAGTACGACTAAATACTTAAACCAACTTTAACAAAATTGTAAGCACATTTTTAAAGTACAAAACTACTAGAGGCTTTGAGCCGGCTGGGCACCACACTCGCACAATCTTCTACACGCAACAACCCACCATGAACTGAGCGACAAGTGGAAAGAAGTGCGACTAAATGTTAATAAGACTATTAGCTGAGCTATGGGCAGGCTTTGCCACCATCACCATCAGAGGGAGAAGTTTACTGCTGGACAAAGCTTTCCTCATAGTTTCTAAGATATAACGGTTTTGAGACTTCTCAGACTTATTGCAATCTTTACATGTTATTGGTCTATCATCAGGGCGTCTAACGCATTGTCCTCCAGATTATTGTTGTTAGTTCTCCATGTCCTGCCTATAGCCACTTCACCTGGCTTAGCTAAAGTGGTAAAACTACAATACATTTAAAACTCACTTCAGCGTCTTAAATAGGTCTTAAATAGGTCTTCAGCGTCTTAGATAGGGGCCACCTAGGGTTTAACTTCCTGGGTGGGCTTTATCACTGATCAAAATTGTGTTGATACCTATTTATTTGTGTATGTTAGTTTTAAGTAAACCTATGGATGAATGAATGTATCTGAAATAAAAACTTTTTATTTTTTTTTATTTTATTTAAAGTGTTAGTTATCAGAGACGCAGTACTGCAACATCTAATGGTGACACTGCATATCACTATTCGTGTTTGCGTAATCGTCTTAGGCGGGTTTGAGTCACGCTGACCGGTCGGCACTGATAGCCGAAACGTATGAACTTCTTGCGTTTTAGAATAACGCGTAGCTACAGCGCTTGCAGTTCATACCTAAACGTTTCGGCCGTCAGCGGCGACGGGCAGCGTCACTCTAATTCCCTAATACGACGGTATGTCATGACCCTATTCGCCTATATTTGCCAACTGTTCGCGGGCAAGACGAATACGCAAATACACGACCAAATACGACCGCTACTACCGAATCGCTATGAGAAGTGCCATGATGTAAGGCCCGAATAGCCGGCGGCTCCACGGCGCAGCCCCGGCCCACCTCATTACCGCCTCATTAGCCGCCCTAGCCAGGTACACCTTAATCATACTCCACTTGCTTTTTATATTACACAATTTTACACTGAATTGCAGCGTAAGATTTGGTTTTATAGGACTTACATTATTTTTTAATGCGTGTTTTCTTCTTCTTCTTTTCCCATTTGTCCCGTTTGCGGGCCTCCGAGTACTTGTGCGCCAGGATGCTCTATCTTGAATTGCGTCGATGCGATGTTGAGGGCTTTCCTTCTGTTTTTTATTTGGTTTATAGACTTGTTACGCCTCCACGAGTGAGATAAGGGCGCGGAGATGATGTTGATGGCGTGTTCTTCTAGGCTCGGTCGCTTGGAAGAGGTCGCGCCTAACTAACCAACTGTATCGAACGGTTTAATGTGATCCTTGAGGTTTTATTGAATGAATACACTTATATTATTTTTACTACTTCCGGTCTTACTTAGGTCCAGTAAGACCGGAAGTAGTAAAAATAACGGGTTATTTTAACTAATATTTCAACTGAACCACCAACATAATAAATTAACACATTAATTTAAGTAAATAGAATATAAAAATAAGGTGTTAATATAACACGAAACTAATAATACATAAATAACAAACTACGTCATTTTAGTTACTAGTACATACATACATAATATGTATGTACTATACCGTATCAAAAATAATAAAATAAGATATTATTCTAGCCGTAAAAATATAAAGTTCGTTTCCCGCAGGATTCTGCCTGGGCCTCATAATGATGCATCGTTATTCTCTGCGCCTCAGCTATCTCGGCACTAAAGTTCAGTTTTTGTCACTACTAGCAGCTAACAACGACATTTTACGGTCTCTATCATCCTTTAGCGATACGAAGCGAAAACACGATCTTGATTACTTTGCCTTTTATCAAGCAAAGCCATCTCACGGCGCTGGGAGGGCTCAGCGCTGGACACAAGAATGGCCCGAATTTAGAATGGTGATAAAATCAATACTGGGCAACGAGAGATCTGGATGTCTTCCCGGCTTGAAAAACACAGCCGTTTGTACATTTTTTTTATGAGTGACCAAGCGACGAATTTTATTAAATGGAATATTTTTTTTAAATAAAGAAGTGAAGGCTTTGTTTCATGGATATTGATTAACAAAATCATCATGTTTGATTGGAACTGAGAGAACACGGATTGTTGTTTAGAAAAATCTTTTTAATTTCCTAAATGTGAAACACCATAAAAACCCCTAAACATAGCAATAAAACTAAACTTTTATTCTAGAGGATAAACCCTTCAAGTACGAGAACCGCAATTTTATTTTTATACTTTCTGAATACTGCAAAAGATGTCAGATTGTGATCGCGTCTCATCGCCTTGTCTTATGAAAAATGGAGTTGATAGAAGAGAGGGTCGCGCGGACATTAATCACGCTCAAGCATCGAGTTGACTTCAACTCTGTCGTTGACTTTGATCCAAAGATCCAACATCCGGCTGAGACAAAAGTTAAAAAGTCAAACGCATTTATTTATAGAAATATCACTTTGAAACGTCTAAACGCTATGTGAATGTAGACCGTGCCAGTTTAACTCGACCAAGCTTAGGAACAGGCAACAAACTTACGGCTTGGTTGCTTTCTTACCATTCTTGTGTATGATTCTTGTTACAATGATATAAGGAACCTCCAGTGTGGTGTCAATCGCATGTAGTGCGGCGTAGGCGTAACAGAAACAGGTAGAGGCAATCAAAATTAAATAACAATGTAAAGTATTAACTTAAAATTGTGAGAATGTTTTCAGTTTCTTGTGTATTTAGTTTTTTCAAGCTATTAGAGCAGGGTTTCCTAAATGGTGGTCCGCGGAACCCAGGGGTTCCGTGGTCTGTCCGCGATTTAAATAAAACGTTCGTGGAAAGTACTCATAACCGCGCCGCCACGTCGCGTCGCATCGTCGCGTCGCGTCGCATCGCGTCGCGTCGCGTTGCGTCGATGTTTTGCAATTCTTATATTATTTCTCATTTAAGATTTGTTCTTTCTCCCGAGTCTAACCTGCATATATTCAAACTACAAGGTAAACTTATCAAAACCCCCAGCTAGGGTTCCGCCAAAAATGTATGATTAATTAGGGTTCCATGGCCAAATTAAATTGGGAACTCCTGTATTAGTAGTGTATTAGAGGGATGTAGTCACGCTTGACAGTCAGATTTGGTGTTGTTATATTTTATTGGCAGTGCTGCCATACCCCCGCGTTTTCCTTGAAATGGAATATTAGAATAGAAAAATGACATAAATGCAAAATTTGTCCTCAGTTTGGAGTTCGTTTTTTTTCCTATCTGCAATTTAAGCACCAGTTTTTCATGAGCCGATTAAACCTTGATATAACGCTAACGATTTTATTCGAATTTAAACTTTAAAGACACAGATTGTATGTAATGTATAGCATACCTAACGAACATCGCTGACCGTGTGGGACTGGCACCTAGCTTCGCCTAGCATGAAGACTTTTCAAAGTGTTCCTTGTATTTAATTTTTATTAATAGGTTCACAAACCAGCCATTACATCAAAATATCACGTATAAACAAGCATCTTACAACTAAATTGCTGAGCGGCCTTCAGATGCGAACACAGCATGCATTGTTTTATTGCTCACATTACGTAACTAAATAAGAATTTGTAATTCAACTTATTCAACCTTTTGACTTTAAATAGGTTATCTACTGTTCGTGGCTCCCAGAGTAGATGATGAGTTAACAAACATTAAGAACCTTCAATGGTCTTTTTAAACTAATAGTTGGCTTATTTTTAGATAGTAATCTTAATGATTGTTCTTCAAGACTTATTAACAAATATTCTTGCAAACTGAAATTAAAAGCTTTCCTCAAATTATCTTTGTAATAATTACCTCAGACAGTTTACAAAGTTACCTCAAACAATTAACTCTCTCAACAGTTTAAAGCTCCAAATCTATAGAAATACTCCTCCTACCTATTTGTCAGGTAACTTTAGTCGAAGGCTTTCAGCTGGCAGCTTCCGGCTTTTAAATTATCTATTCTTCAACGCGAGGATTAGCCGATTTGAAGTGTGGGTTATCGGAACAGACAGACTATACGAAGTTACAAATAACGTATTTAGTGTTCGGCTTCTATAACTTACAAGCATCCCTTGGTATCAAACCAGGAATTTGAATACGTATCAACACAGAACGCCAGTAATCCCTCATCCAATTGGCTAAAGTGAACTGTCACGAAGCTGTCATCATCAGGCTGCGAGATGCGAGATTAATCACAAACCAGACGACCCATAATCCTAGGTGAAGACACTGTTAATAAAACAGTTAAAAGAAATACAAAGGTTGCCTAAAAAAACTTTTAACATCATTCAAAGAACAAAACAACCAAAATAAACATTAGAAGACTTACTTTATTGCACACAACAACATCACTTTTATTGCATCAACAAAGTCGCTTTCTCTGTCCCTATATCCCTATGTATGCTTAAATCTTTAGAACTACGCAACGGATTTTGATTCGGTTTTTTTTATAGATATAGTGATTCAAGAGGAAGGTTTATATGTACAATACATGCATGATATAGTAGAAAAACAATGTGCACCCGTGCGAAGCAGGGGCGGGTCGCTAGTAATTAGATAAAAACTTCTTGGCCTCCCTTATACCTACATTTCCTAAGAAGGAGGGAAGTACGATTCTGGACCCTCTCCATCCACCGATTTCTTGCGATCCTACAATTTCGTCGGTTCATCAGGTAGGGTAGTAGCGATAAGATAAAGATATGCGAGTCCATAAAATCAAGATATAAGTCCTAAGTAGTATTTATTTCAAAACTTTACCTGTGACGTCACTATTGCGTTTTAAACTAAAATACCAAACTTTTGTTAGCAGACGCCGCACAAATGAATAATTTGTACTAATTCACTTCCGTATTGTGTTTGAATAGTTGCCAACTTACGCAATACAAAGCTGCGAAAACTTAACTATAGCTTTACACAATATAACTTCATTTTATATACAAGTTGTAGTTGTCAACTAACTTACCACATAAAGCATTTGGGCTTAGTCAGTGAGTACCTTAACCGTAGTTTTACGTCAACTGTTTAATCTCATTTGAGAACACGAAGCGAATACAATTCTATTTTGAACGGAAATAGGAATAACTTCACAACTCTGATCCCCAGGCAAAGTAGTTATCCTCAGATTGCATAGTACGAATTACTATAAGGTATCGTAAGGTCACTTTACCTTACGATACCTTATAGTAATTCGTAATGAATACGTATCAATAAGCAATCATGAATAAGCTAATCTTATTTCTTATAATATATGTACCTACTACTTATTCAATGGATTAATAAATGGCTATTTTGCTAGTAGTAGAGCTCTTTGTGAAGGGCTCGTCCGGGGAAGTACTACCACCACGCCTTTTTCTGCCGCCAAGCAGCAACGCTGTGTTTCGGTTTGAAGAGTGTGGTCGCCGGTGTAATTACAGGCACATGAGGCTTTACATCTGTATGCCTCAAGTTGATGGACGCAGGGCAGTGCATCGTAGGGCACGTTCCTATTGTGCGTGACCTACGGGGCAATGTTTTGTTTATAGGTGATGGTTACCACTTAACATCAGGTGGGCCATCTGCTTGTTCCATCAGCTAGTTGTATAAAAAAAAAGTATTATTATTATAACGTAAGGTAAAGGTATCTTAAGGGGTACGTCCAAATATAATATTTTGGCACATTTACAGTAGAATCTAATGCATCTTTGTGATCCTACGAGTTGTCGTCTGGCTGAGCTTATTTTACAAAAGATCCCCGTGGGGCCTGAAATAGTGTGTTAGAATAGATTTGGCTAGACTCGATACATTTAGTACTAGCTGTCACCTGCGGATTCGCTCGCGTATTAGTAGCAGTCTTTGCTAATATCAATATTTAGAGCGTTTTCTCTTTTTTGTACAGCTTGCTGATGGCCGCAGCACTATATTCTTGTTGATGGCCCAAGCAGATGGCCCACCCGTTGTTAAGCGATAACCAACACCTTGAGCAAGTCACGCACGATAACGCACGATGAACTACCCTGTCGCTTACCACCAGGCGAGATCGTGGCCAAAGAACGGTCTATTAAGTTAAAAAAAAAGTAGATCACTAGAGATTTGAAAGGCCTTCAATGCTACTGAGATTTGAAACTAAATATTGATAAAAACCGTGGCAATCATCCCTAAAGCATATCCTAGGCAGTGCAGTGATGGTTCAAACACTTCGCTTCCGTATATTACAGTTGTTAAACAATGGATTAAAGGAATTTTCGATGATAATTTTTTGAAATAAAATTAAATAATTTATTTGCGTGAGGTTTGCTCGTTATTAATGACTAGCGACCTTTCCCAGCTTCGCATGGGTGGACATAATTTTTTTTAGTATTAAATGTAGCCTATGTTACTCAGGGATAATGTAGCTTTCATATGGTGAAATAATTTTTGAAATCGGACCAGCAGTTTTTGAGCCTATTCGAAACATACATACAAAGTTTTCCTCTTTATAATATTAGTGTAGATTGGTTCACCTCCATAAGAAGAGTTTAATAATTGTTTACATAAAGGTATTCGTTGTCCTTTAGCGCGCCCTCAAACTCCTGCTATTCATATTAAAACTAAACTTAAATACCCAATACGTAACCGATTCCTACAACTTATATGGGATCTCAAACAATATCCGTAACTATTTCGTAATATTCGCATAGCTCTTTTCATGTTCTTTTATTGCTATTTTCGTAGAAAATTAATCAAACTAACCTTCTTAGTTATTAATATTCACGATAAATCTATTCACTTCAATGTCGCCATGTTGATTACCAACATTTAAAAACACAAGGTACCACACAACCATATATTTTTAAATTGGTGTTAAAAAAAACTAAATTAAATGATATGTTTATAACACAACCTTATAAACTAACCCAAGCTAACGGACATGAGAGAAGTATAAAGTGTGGTCCCCAAAAGTACCAAGAAAGAAAATACGTTTTGCTATGTAACTAGTAGGTATTAATTAACTATTCATCCGTCCTACGGCACGGTAGTAATATCAAAGGGTCCATCTACGTGTCAATATTTTTTTATCTCAAAGCTGGTAGACGACATCCAGAACATGTAGGAACATCTTATTTCATTGCACATCCCAGTTTGTTTCCGAGTAAACCCGTCCATTTTCTAATTAGACAGCCGCTTGGGAGTCCGCTGTTTGCGAACCATGCGATCAACGTATTTGGATTTGTATACATAACACCTACTTCCAACCTTAATTATCCGACTGGATATATATATTCCGAGAAAATAAAAGAGAAACATGAAGCGCTCGCGCTCGTGGTACCTGGCTAGCTTATTGCTAAATCAAAACAGTCTTCACTTAGTACCACAAGGATCGCTTTAAATCGTCCTATAAACTAGGTGCATCTACCGACAGTTCTTGGTGACCAAAGTCTAGAAGAACAGGCAAGAAGCGTCCTTCTGTATGAGCGGTTACCATTTGAACGAAACTTACATCCGAGCACACCAGTGCTTCCGAGCGTACGCTCAGCTCTCTTCGCGCTCGATCCACGCATGACGGACCCTTCCTCCCACCCGAGGCGGTTTCAAATTCTAGATCAACAACAACACATGCCCAGAGACAAGTACCTTATTAGCGAGCTTAGTCTAGCTAAACTGCAAATTACAAAAGGTATGTGCCAAATGTAACATTTGGACGTACCTCTGACTATCCCCTTAGACTCTAACCCTCTTCTTCATTATCCCTGCTGTTTTATAGAGGCTCTATCTATAGAATAGTCTTGTCACTGTCACTTTCATGCCATTCAGTAACCATTATGAATACGGGTCTAACCCCCGGTTTCTAAAAGCGCGATCTACGCTAACCGACTGTAAAGCCACTTGCTGAAGTAAAAGCTGAAATAGCAAGTGACTTGACAGCCGATAAGTGTTGATCGTGCTTTCAGAAACCGGGGGTTAGAATCTTGATTTGGTACTGGATAAATAGTCAGATTACAATTAATAAAGTGAATAATGTGCATTTCTATGAAACCTTTAAATGATCTCATGTTGAATATTAGTAACCATACTTATAGAATAAAGTCAACCGTTTATATACTAATTTTCATAAACAAACAGTAAAAACCAATAAATTGTTGTTGTGGTGCAATGTGTGTCAAGGGTAGGCAGCGCACTGAAACTGACTGAACTGACAACGCCCCTGATGTTGTCTATGGGTGACGGTGACCGCTTACCATCAGGTGGGCCGTTAGCCTGTTTGTCTATCTTTTACATAAAAAAAATGCGTTTCGTAACCAGACATTGGATACGGCTTAGTACTTATCATACTTAGTTACTGGGTTTAAAGATAATATTTTGGTGGTTACAACATTAGCTACAGCGATGCACAGGCATCACAACAGTATTAAGTAAGGTCCACTTACTAGCTTCAAGATTTAATTCGTTGAGATCGGTTCAGTGCGGCGCAGTCTCGAATCAACAAAGCATTTAGTTGAAGTCAAAGGCAAAAGGCATTTGGTGCCAGTTCCACACACATCTTACCAACTCTCCCTCACTCTCTCTCTCTTTGGGTTTGTAAAATAGTCTTACTAAAATAGCCTTAGATATTCTAGATTGATTTTTATGAACTACCGCTACCGCTAGGGCGTGAACACAAGCGTTTGCATTATTAAAAAGTAGAAAGAAACTTTTGTTTCACGAAATAACGGAGTGATCCATAAACAGTTCCATTATTCCCAACTTAGACACCTAAGTACGTACTTTACAAAAGCACATCACCCTAATCGAGCCACAATGTTCCAAAACTAGTTAGTTTCCAACTTATAATCCTCCGTCGCCAATGTTGCCACGCTATTCTTTAAGAGTTTACGAAGAAGAGCTTTGGTTCAGTGTTCGAGCTGATTACCGATTAAATTATTCTTATAAGGCTTATTTATTACGCGATAAAATACTACAGTTATCTTATGATAGCTTCCCGCTGACGTGAAAAGTTTACAAAACTGTTTAGAAAAGACCATCGTGATGCGCACGCCAAGCTTTTTGTTTTTCTCCTGTCTTATCATCTCCTTCTATATAAATAAATAAATAGTGCTGGACAATCCACACAGCACCACCTAACCCCACACTAAATTACTCAAAGCTTGTGTTATGGATACTAGATAACTGATATAAATAAATATAAATAAAATAAATAAATATTGGTGGACTTTCCACACAGCACTATCTAGCCCCAAACTAAGCTTATGCTTGTGATATGGGAACCAGATAGCTTGATATACTACTTATATACTTTTTTTTTTTGTAAATACATACTTATAATATTATATAACACCCAGACAGAGAACAAACATCTGTGTTCATCACACAAATGTTTGTTCACGGTGGGAATCGAACCCACGACCTACGGCGCAGAAGGCAGAGCTACTACCAACTGAGCTACGTAGGCTGTCAAATATATATTAATACTACTACTACTTACTACTACTTAATATATTTAATACTAGTGGCTCTGGGAGCTGTAGACCTCGCGAGCATACTAAAAGTGAGCTATTTGAGGAATGTAATGTGCAAGTGCATTTTCCGTTTGTGATTTTTTTGATCTTTTTGATTTTTTTTGCATCATCTTGTGTAGAATGAGGTCCTTTGTGTTGCTCTCAAATTTGATTGAAAACCATCGATTGTTTGATGAGCTATCCTGTTCATCATGCTGAAGATCCTTATCAGATCTTCGCCAAACTTTTATGAGACTAACTTATAGTTACTACCTTTCAAATAAAAAAAGAATAATCGAAATCGGATCTCATTTGGTGGAGATATCCAGTATATCAAATAGCCCCCTTTTTGCCCTTTTTTTGGGGGAAGTACCCCTCCAATCAAAAATCCCCGACGACAAAAAAATTCTAATAAGTCATATAACCTGTGTACCAAGTTTCGTCCAGATCGGTTGAAAAATGCGACCTGTAGAGGAGAACAGACAGACAGACAGACATCCGGACAAACGCATTTTTGGCCAATGTGGAAACTGAGCTACACACACAATGTGGAAACTGAGCGCTTCGCTCGCTTCGCTCGCTCGGTCAACAAAATACTTAGATAGATTTTTTTTATTATACCTACTTAGAAATCACCCAGACCAACGGAACAAATTTCTGCAGATCGTACACAAATTTGTTCCAAGGCGGGGATCGAACCCGCAACCTCTTGCGTCGCAGGCGGACTCTCCCCCGCTGCGCCACTGAGGTCGTATAAACTTTGTATGGTGTATGGTGCAATAAAGAATTCAATAAATTAATAATATGTAGCCATGAAGAAATAGTATTTATATGGTGTGCAACTAAAACTCAATAAAAAACATCGTGTGACTATGTGAAGCGTGCGCCGAAATAAAGCGGATAGGCTTCGTTCCGGCTTGTTGGTTTAAGATAATAATATCTTAAACCAACAAGCCGGAACCATAAGGTCGGATTTTATTAATTTGCTTTTTCTTGTTTTTCTCATCTAACAAATTTCAAACCAGTTTGGAGCCAATGGTAGCTATTTTGTATAATAGCGGTAAAGTACTTAACTTAACAAAATTTTAATATGATTTAGGAATGGAACAAAAAACAAAAAAGATGAAGGATTCATTCAACTCGAATTTAAAACGGTCTACAGAACAGACTGTGTCTGAGTGGTTCAGTTTAGTCTCGGATCGGCAACTCGTCCGCTCCGCCGCCGCCGCCGCCGTCCGTCCGAAATACTTCAGTCGGCACTCCGCATTGGCAACTTGAGTGATGCTTGTTTTAATTAATTTTGTTTGTCAAATCTCCCCGCTTCCTCCTACGCGATTCCCGATAATCGAAGGTATTATTAGTGGAAATTGTCTTTCTATGAATGCCAGATTTGAAACTATTCGTGATCGAAACTGTTGGCGTAATTGGAACTCTCATTTAAAACTCTTTTTAAAATATCTTTATATTTTCAACAACTCTTCAGATATCCTAATACCAAGTGCCAACTCAAATGTTTTTAACGATTTCTAAGGGAGTACTCAGAAGTATGTCCAAATACTACATTTTTTTTGCACTACTAATAAAATAAAGCCTCCTAAACGTTAGAACGGTAGGAAAAGTTTTGCAATGTATACATGCATCAGCTAAGAAACGATGCAACGTAGTGGAACTGGCACCTTAGATTCTCGTTTCAGAGTGATCCTTATGATTCTATTGAATACCTTTCAACTTTGACCTACTTTTAATGATGCTGTGATTTTTAGATTAAAAAAAACTTTTTAGTAACTTGCAATAGGTACTGTTGTCTCAATGTTATCCTCCATATTAAAATTAATGTCGCAAAACTGGCATCGCCAGCACGTGACTAACGGAGCCGTAAAACGTGAAATCGTAATAAAAAGTACGTCTCCCGAGAGTACGTACCACAGCCGCGTACCCGATGTGATTACTTTCACTTTTAATGCGTGTCTCTACGTGGAACATATATATTTTGTGCGGATTTTTACGCTGATTCTCCTTGGAAGTTTATATGAATCTAAAAATGGTATATTTGAATTCTATTCTAATCGATATTAAATCTACGGCGGCAGAAATGAATGCTCAAGCATTTATAACCATACATGGATGGATGCTAAGCTCGAGCTAAGCATCCATCCATGTATGGTTGACATAATTTGCTACGTTAAAATAACAATTCGTTTTAGGAGGAGTACTCGGTCTGTAAGTTGTGAAAATAATTTATAATCACTTGCTGACATAAAAAAGAGCATGGTCCACTTGGTGTTAAGTACAAATAATCACCTATAATAAAACACATACCTTGTGTGTGACGTACCTACCTATGTGTCTGTAATTTCACACATACCTACCCTTCAAATGGAACGCAACTCTACTTGTCGGAAAAATAGTGGAAAAAAAAAATATTTTTATTATTTATTTTTACAAGAATGAATATGCCTAAAAGTTATTTAACAAAACGTGCAAAAATGGTAAAAGAAACATTTTTCTGAGCTTCCAAGTAATGACCATTAATTTTTTAACTCTCGGATTAACTTCAATTGTTTTCCCATTAGCCGGCCATTAGCATCTGAATGGGAACTTCTCGAATGTCCGACGCCGTATAAATCCTTTCCAGATGCACAATAATTAGGAACGAAACGTAAATTAATCTGTCGGTCCTTAAAAACGCAGAACTTTTAGATTTTTTACAATATGAAAAAAGGGATATTTTGTGAATAACTCATTTGGTTTCGTTTTCTAACTGAAGGATCGGTTGGCTTCCACTAAACTAGTATAACTTTTGAGGAAACATTCTAATCAGACGATAGCGCTTTGCGATGGTGAAACCCGCCCAGTACAGGAAAACTTTGGAACGTCTCATAAATACTAGCTTCCATGACTCTGAGTATCTTCATATCGCCTTTAAATTAGTAGTTAGTATTTGATGGACGCAGAGCAGGGCATTGTAGGGCACGTTCAACGTATGTGTAGCAACTTACCATCAGGGTGGCTATCTACTTTCGTTCTATAAGCAATTTTATTTAAACTAATTTCCAAGGAACTCTTGTTAAGCTACTTTGTATTCTATGTGCTTTCATCTTAATTATGGTCCACGGGCGATTATTATCTTACGTCTGTGATCAAAACCTACCTCTACGTGCGTACGTCGGTAAGTAAGCAACTAGCACATCATCTGTGCCAAAACCATCAAATACAATCCTCGAATTTGAGTCGGAGATTATGCGAGTAATTTTAAAGGGCATAATTTGAGGGTTGCCTCCATTACCATAATCCCGACAGATTATGTTAAATGACGTCGCGTCCACAGCAATCCTCGTTTGGGGCGCGAGGTACCTGCACCTACCTCAGGGGACATCTAGACCTCCTATTTCGACAATGGTCTTATTAATAACCTTTTTCATTGACGACCTCTGTGGCGCAGCGGGCGAGAGTCCGCCTGCGACGCTAGAGGTTGCTGGTTCGATTCCCGCCTCGGAACAAATTTGTGTACGATCTGCAGAAATTTGTTCCGTTGGTCTGGGTGTTTTCTATGTATATAATAAAAAATATCTATCTATGTAAGTATATAATGTATTAAATATATCAGTCATCTAGTATATACCCATAACACAAGCTTTGAGTAGCTTACTTTGGGGCTAGATGGTGCTGTGTGAATTGTCCAGCATTATTTATTTATTTATTTAATAACGGCGCCTAATCGCGCATTTTCAAATAGTTTGATGTTTAACCGGAACGTTTTCAGCGAAAACTGAGTAGATTATGGTCGTGCGCAGTGCCAATCTCATATAGGGCACGTCCACCAAGGACGTGCGGTAATTGCTCAACATTAGGTAGGTCAAACGCTTGTGCCATATCTTTCCTGACAATACAATGAATATTTCAGACCGAACCGATATAAAAACAGCTAAGTTAAAACTTAACCTAACGTACGTTTCAAGCACTATAAATAAATAGTACCTACTTATAGCATAGTCTCACCGTCCAGTCAACCTAGACTCTTGATACTTGAATGAGTCTTTCTTATCGTTCTTCACTTCGAAGGGTTCACAGAGCTCAGTTTAAACTGGCTGGTATCTTCGGCTATGGGGTAAGCTGTGGCTCAGGTGTCATCGATATCCTATTTATACTGCATTATCGATCAGCACTCATTAGACCACTACACAGCTAGAAGTATCGAGGTATAGACAATACAGACTGGGACAAAGGAATAGACAATGACATAATTAAGGCTTTTAAGGCTGCGGCTGCGACTTTTAAAGCGTTTCTGAGAACGTCATTTATTAGATTAGTGCTAGCTAGCACTAGCAGTCTTGAATACTATATGGACGTTTAATTCAGGTAGTTATAACAAGTTTGTGAACTACTTTTTAACCCTCAGAAAAAAATGTTTTCATAACAATAAAATTGGGCTAGATAATAATTAAAACGCATATAGCTGCCCTTTTCATGGACGACAATATTAAGATTATGAGAAATTAGTGTAGGAATACACCTATTTGAACAGAAAACCCGATGATCCCAGAAACTTCAAGTTACTATTACTAGGCATATGTATTGGTGTGTAAATTACTATTAGGCATTTATTCTGTCTGTGGCATTATAATTGACCGAGCGAGCGAAGCGAGCGAAGCGTCTCAGTTTCCACATTAGCCAAAAATGCGTTTGTCCGGATGTCTGTCTGTCTGTCTGTTCTCCTCTACAGGTCGCATTTTTCAACTGATCTGGACGAAACTTGGTACACAGGTTATATGACTTATTAGAATTTTTTCGCCGTCGGGGATTTTTGATTGGAGGGGTACTTCCCCCAAAAAGGGGCAAAAAAGGGGGCTATTTCATATACTGAATATATCCACCAAATGAGATCCGATTTCGATTGTTCTTTTTTTATTTGAAAGGTAGTAACTATAAGTTGGTCTGATAAAAGTTTGGTGAAGATCTGATGAGGATCTTTAGCATGATGAACGGGATAGTTCATCAAAAAATCGACGGGTTTCAATCAAATTTGAGAGAAACACTAAGGACCTCATTCTACACAAGATGATTAAAAAAAACAATAAAAATCAATAAAATCAAAAGAATCAAAAATCGGAAAAATTATATCTACCTACCGCTAAGCCAGTGAATTGCTCACTTTTAGTGTGCTCGCAAGGTCTACCAGCTCACAGAGCCACTAGTTTCTAATTGAAGGTTTTCTTATCACACATAGATACCTACTCAGTTATTTTAAGGAGATTTGACACAAATCTTAAACAACTTAAATGATCACGTCTTCAATTACGTATTCTAAATAGCTCTTAGAAAACCGATTACGCAGTACGCAAAATACGAAGCTTACTCGTTTCAAGAGTTTTAAATTCATGTCTCAATTTAGGACTGCTTACCTCAATTTAAAATAGATCACATAAGTCCACACTCGAGTCATCGATACATCCGACCGTTCCGCGTCTCTCGAGTGGAACCAATCTGTAGGTATGAGACGAGGGTAGTCTCGCAATCTCGCATCGGGACGCTGAGCGCCGCTCTTCAGATAATTTGCTTGTATCTGATGAGTTGCGATAGTTAATACATCTGCTAGGTTGCTATACTTGCAATATGACAAATGCAACGAAGGAAAGCTTAGGTTAGGGGTATGTGTTAACGGCAACTCTTTCAGCTTGTTTGTTAAACAAATGAATTAAATTTTTTTTTTTATTCGCCAATAAAATGTACCAAAAAATAAAGTCTATTTATACCATGGTAAATTTTAAAAGCTAAATTTTCCACCGCCATCTGTAGAGCCATTTAAAACTATTTTTTAATCTTGAAACGGAAACTGTCTCAAACTCCGATCTTTCATTTGGCATTTGCTTTACCGAAGACGTAGGTAGGTAAGGTACCTATGGGATTGCACTGCATTCATCACTTGACGTTTATGTGGCTGAAAGCTACCTAAATCTTTTTGTAGAACATTCACTTGGTTTCGAACATGCAAAAGTGAAACCAGACTAACCAATTTAAACAAAATGTCGTTTTAAGCTAATATACAAACACTGTCCGCGGTCTGAAGTAGCGACAGACACGTCGTCGCGTCGTTTCAGAATGCAGTATTGGACATTGTGTACAGTACGTCACGTTGAATAATTCAGAGGAACAGCTGTATCGTTTGTTGCTTATCGTTCGATAAATAAAGAACGCAACCGCTACTCTTTGTCTTTAGTTTGAACAAGAAATATCTCTAAAAATTATTATTAGGATGTGTGCAAAATATTGCCCCTGAACCTAACCAATCATTGACATTGCATAATGTGGAGTTGAAGTCTTTTGTGTTGCCACTGTACTTCTGTTTAATTTTGTCTAATATTATGTTAATCGCACTGTTATATAATAAAAAAAATCTCTTCGATTACCCACTTAAAATAATTTAGTCTCAAGAAGCACATTGTAGAAACCAGATTTATCTATTTCAAATCCTCGCGACGTTAAACTCAAGGCGGTATATTATCGATAACCATTATAACAGTGAGGAATAGTGC
Organism: Plemyria rubiginata; assembly: GCA_963576535.1. Taxonomy (NCBI): domain Eukaryota; kingdom Metazoa; phylum Arthropoda; class Insecta; order Lepidoptera; family Geometridae; genus Plemyria; species Plemyria rubiginata. Next base: position 10,370,510 of record OY754928.1, read on the forward strand.
TTTTACTTCTAGTGCCGTGGCTTTCCACCGCTCTATATTAAATCCGTCCATTAAATCGTACCTTTTGTTCATAATTTCCAGATTTTGGAAAGGCATAACCGTAATTCAGTTAACTCTAGCGGCTTCCCACCAGCGTCTTCAAGATTTACACTGTTTATCATTTTAAAAAAATTAACATACCTACCTAATAAAACGAATTAAATATGGCGATAAAGATTTCTGAGGCAGATCTCAGGAACCAGAGAAACAATTCCCAGCTTTAATAATAGTAGGTTGCCTTCAGCACCGTAGGTCTTAGGTCCAACTCACAAAAAAGAACAAAAATTGATGATGATACTTTCACCTATCTGGTTCCCATAGTACATACAAGATTCGTTTGAGCAGTTTGAAACTAAATGACAAAATATGGACATTCCACACAGCGCATATTTATATTAATTAATAATGTTCATTTACGCACTGTAACGTCGTCTTTGACAGCTTAAGACAGGGAAAGTGTATAATGTAATCCTTCCAGCGCATGTCCCTCCCTAATTAGAGACAATGGACTCAAAACCTTTGTCCCGCGGCGCGCGGTCACCAGTTTGAGGTCTTGGGGTCACTAATGAGGTAAACTACGAATCCACCTTGACAACTGTTGACGTTTACGTACTTGCCTTATTTATTTGAATACCAACTTGTATTGGAACGTTTTGGGAAAAGTGTAAATATCTCGAAACAGATTTAATAATTATGCTGAAAAGTGTGTAAATTCTGTTATTTGACAAGATGAAAAAAATAATATAATTGTTTACCATGTAGATAATAGGTAAAGTCGTACCTACCTATCTAAACTTGTAATAATAAACAAAAAAATGTTCAAACACGTAGCTTAGTTCGTAGGTAGGTAAGAGGCCTTTTCATATGATTTGAATAAGTATTTGGCACGAGAATCACGTGACGCCGCCATTGAACATTGAGACGCTTCTGACACCAACAGCTTATCATTGCCATCAGATCTCATTCAAAACGTACGTATTTATGAATCAGAAGATGGCAACCATTGGAAGTTACTTTGCAAATTTTCTATAGAAATCATGAAATTAAATGAAAACGTTTTTGAAGAGGGTAAGGTCTGATGTTTCAGCCAGCCATCGAAACTATTAGTCCAGTCGGGGCAGACATTTAAATAGAAAAAATTTCGGGGAGCGATTTTTTTTTTTAAACGTCGGGGGTGTGGTTGGAAGTATAAATCTCGATTTTCGAACTAATCCCGGTAGAGGGTTCGCCGCCATCTTGTTTTATAGTTTTTCTGAAATAACTCGTTAATTTTCAACTTTAGAGCAATAATGGTAATGGCAAAGTTGTTGGAAATTTAATTTCTCACAAGTTTGGTCATGATCATTTTTACGCTAGGATCAATATTTGCAGAGTTATACTATCAAGTTTGTCATAAAATTCGTAATGGGTGGAATTTTATTTTCTTCAACTTTTTATTTCTCGCACTTTTCTTACTCCACGATCAATATTTTCGGATTTATACTCAAATCGGAGCTGAAATTGTTTTTATTTTTCATATATTTTATATTTAAACTTATATTTAATTATATTTAAATTTATAGTATAACTCTGCAAATATTGATCCTAGCGTAAAAATGATTATGATCAAACTTGTGAGAAAAAAATTGAACTTTAAAGTGGCGGCGAACCCTCTACCGGGATTAGTTCGAAAATCGAGTTGTATACTTCCAACCCCCCCCCGACGTTTAAACAAAAAATCGCTCTCCGGATTTTTTTCTATTTCAGGCTAGTTTTATGTCTGCCCTGACTGGACTATATAGAAAATATACAAGTGTGAATATAGGCAAAGCCTTTGCCTATAATCACACTTTATATAGGCGTATACTGTAATACTAAACTACTACTACCTACTACTACTGTAAAAGCCGATCTGAAGTTAGCCAAACGATCACATTTTTTTTAATGGTTTATCCGTTTTATCGAAAAAAAAATGTAGGTATACCTACCGAACCTTTTAATATACATGTAAAGGGTTGATCTTCATACATACTGTGTAGTCTGCAATGGCCTTACTCTGCGGTTTTGTGTTGGCATTAAAGGTTCAAAATTAGCGCGAAAAGCCTACAGTCTGCCGAGTTATAGGCGCCCTTATAGTTCCTGTTCTGAATGAATGAATCCGAAAGTTTCGTATTCATATTGTAGCTGAAAGATCGGCTGAGCGCTCACTCACTCGTCAAACTTCTGTCATTGTTATATAATCTGTGGGGACGTCACGCGCGAACGAACGTGCGAACGATAGAACTTTCCCGCCTTTTGTTATAAACCAATATGGTGGACTTTGTTGTAGAGCAAAGGACCTAGCTCTACCATTCATCAAAATCGTAACTCTAACTATAGTTATGTAAAGATTCATGCCACAAAAGTTATTCTCCAACCGGGTTTGTGATTGGACTCCGATGGCGCAGTTGGTAGCGTAGCCTCGTATCAAGGGAAAGTTCGCGGGTTCGTTCTCGGAATCTCGCTCGGAGAATAACTTTTGGGACGTTATAAAAATCTTTGAGTAAACATAATGTAAAGTAGTAGTAGTAAAAAAAGATATTTACGTATTTGATATTGTACTCAGCACTAAAGGTGAAGCTGAAGTTTTAGAATGTACCTAATCCCTTATACGAAGTTTGACGTTAATTAATTATCAAGTACCTAGTTGGTAAGTAAGTGAGTGAAAGAATTCAATACATTCCTTTAAGGGTGTGGGTATACTTAAAAATAATTTCACATAACGATGCTGAGTCTATTAGAATGATTTTACATTCCCAAGTAATCCTATCACAAACATCCTAAGTAGGTACTGCTACCCTTCAAACAATAGAACTAAACCTACAGAGATAGTACTCCATTACTTAAATCGAATTCAAATTTCCAAAGGAAATGCGCTAAAATACTTCTGTTTGCATTTCACGGATAGCACTAATAGCTCTCAAGACTGCGATGAGACTGTGAGACTGAGACTGAGACTCAATGACAGAATGTTCGAACCACTGATAACTTCGCAGTTAGTAAGGACTACTACGGATACAGACTATACTATTCATTGCAAAGCAGTGCCACAGCTAGTCTTATAGTTGGTATAGCATAATCAGCGTACCTGATACCGACATCTACATTATGAAGAGGAGTTTATCTAATAAATAAAGGTTAGGACTACTGGGACCCGAGACTCGGATAGTATAGTATTATTTCACTAAGGTTATCAAATTGATGCACGTTTTAATAGGTAAATATTTTACATTTACTTATTTATAAAATGATTATGACGCCCAGACAAAGAACAAACATCTGTGTTCGTTACTCAGTTGGTGGTTCTCCGTGGGGATAGAACCAACGGCCTACAGCGCAGAAGGCGGAGCTACTACCAACTGAGCTGCGCGAGGGCTGTTTAATCAATAATCTAGCCCTGCATTCCTTCTAGTCCTACTTGTTGAATATGAATGGGGTTGAAGTGCTAGAGAAGTTGCGAAATCAGTGTTTCAGAGAACAGTGGATCGGAATGCCGCCGGCGCTGCTCGCTCCACATAGACGGCTGTCGTAATTTATCGACATTAGGCGCTTGAGTTCCTGCAAATGAACCCACGTCCTTTCTTCAATTACCCTTGAAGTTGTTTTCAACTTTATAATCAACATATTTCGGGAAATAATTAATTTATGTCCCAATGGAGCTCATTTCCTTCTGTAAGAACTACTCTATAATACATGAAGCAATGAATAGAAGATTAATAATTACTTAGGTAGGTATATTAGCAAATTTTATGCATACAAGTATCACTATCACTACATAGTATAAAACAAAGTCGCTTTCTCTGTCCCTATATCCCCATGTCCCAGTGTCCCTATGTATGCTTAAATCTTCAAAACTACGCAACAGATTTTGATGCGGTTTTTTTAATAAATAGAGTAATTCAATAGGAAGGTTTATATGTATAATACATGCATGATATGTGCACCCGTGCGAAGCAGAGACGCGCAGGCGGGTCGCTAGTTTTAAATGTAGGTAAAATGAAAAGCAGAAATTCAAACATTCCTAACAAAAGAGAGCTACATTATTTGAATGAATAGATTTTTATATTTTTAGCACCGCACATCGGCAACTTATACTAACCATCAATAAAATCACTTGCTTAATTTATTATTCTGGTTGCCGACGCTAACAGTTCTATGTAATGAAGAACAAGTATACAGGGTTACAGGAAAAATCGTGCTAGATCCGTTAAGGGCGTGGAGTACCCATCATTTCTGACTTATTTCACTATGAAACACCCTACCCTAAACATAACCCTTTTCAAGCAATTCGACTTTTAATTTTTTTATTGAAAATTTTGTGCACCTTAATTATTATTATTATTGCATTTTTACATGTGTAATAAGATGCTTTAGGATGTCAATCATTAAAATAGTGCATAAGTTAATTGAATAGACCGTAGTAGACAAGTGAAAGTTAAGAAATAAGAAAAAATACTAGAAAGTTTATTTTTCTCTAAGGGATATCTAAAAAAAATATTATGGCAATTGTTTGTGAAATAAGTCAGAAATGATGGGTACTCCACGTCCTTAACGGATCTAGCACGATTTTTCCTGTAACCCTGTATAAGTAAGAAAATAAAATAGTTTTTTATTTATTTATTTATTCTTTATTGTACACAAACTGATTTACACAAAAAATACATAATAGTCATTTTGTAAGTAGCTAAGTAACAATCAATCGTTTAAAAATATCCTATCGCACTTTTGAAAGAGGACACAAGTGGAACACAGGGACAAAGCTATTTTCCAATTAAACGGAGCGAAGCTTTCAAAAAGAACAGAACAAAAATACAAACAAACGTATCGTATGATATCGATGTCTCGAACTTAGATCCTGACCGCCTCAGCCCATTAGCTGGCATTTACGGAGCTGCGCTGCACCGTTTTATTTTTATCTCAATCTCGACACAATGGCTGCACTGCTGCGATGAACAATTAGAACAAGATGAGGCGACAATACGAGAGTAAATATCACATATAACATTTGAAGCAACATTTGCTTTGCGCTGACGGAATTGAACTAACACTCGCTCCTGTTTACGTCAATTAACACAATATGTGCAATCAGACAAATAGTTACTCCTTCAGTAATGAAAAGCAAGCCATGTAGTTTATTTATGCATATTTTACTAGGATAGACTGTCACCACATTACTCCTATGATTAATAAAAAAAACTCGTAATGAAAAGAGAATTATTTTTCCAATTTCACTTCGTCACTTTTGTTAAGTGAAATGTAAAGCATTCAACTTTGATTGGTTGCTTGATTAGTGATCTACTCTTTGAGTTAGTGCCTAGAGGGACTGAGCTTGATTTAATCTATAACTATAAGAATCAACACTGACTGACTGACTGACATATAGACAACGCACAGCCTAAACCGCTGGTCGTAGAGACTTGAAATTTGAGGAGTACATAGTTCTTACAGCGTAGACGTGTACTAAGAAGGGATTTTTCAAAATTCAACCCCTAAGGGTGTGAAAAGGGTTGAAAATGTTTGTATGAAAAAACGTATTCTTTCAACTTAGGAACATGAAACTTAGAGGACATATACCCCAAAATCAATAATTAAGTTTGTCATTTTTCGTTTTTAAGAACTACCCCCAATAAGGGTGCAAAGGGGTGTTGTAGTTTGTATGGGAGTTTTTTAACGAGTGGTTCAATTGATTTCAAACTTGGAGTAAATATACTTCTAAATAAATAATTAATAACGACATTTTTAGTTTTTGTAAACTACCCTTAATAAGGGTGCAAAGGGATGTCAAAGTTTGTACGAGAACTTTGTTACGCGTAGTGCGATTGACTTGAAACTAAAAGTAGATAAATCACAAAAAAATATACTAATTTAGGGTTTTATCTCGGGTGGACTGCGCGAGCGGCATCAGAGGCGCAGCGGTGGCGGGCGAAGCGCGGGGCGGGGCCCTTAGCGGGCCTAGCTGGGACTTGGAGCGGTGTATCTAAGTACTTAGGCGCAAAAGTACTAAACTACGCGGGTGAAACCGCGGGCCGCAGCTAATAGTCCCGTCTGTCCTTGAATGAAGTATCACTGTTTTATAAACAGGGTGGAACTAGGCGATAAGTCACCGCGACAATTTTTTGAAATCAAAACGGTCTTTATTCAGTAGAATCACAAGGATCACTTTAAAACGTCAATATACTTGGTCAATTCACCGCCAGTTCATCGCGATGAACATAGATAGTGGTATGAAACTTACGGCTCTGCTTTCTGCGCTGTTGGTTGTGAGTTCGATTGCCAACCAAGATAAACACTTATGAGCATAATTTGGGTGTAGTTATAAAATAGTAGTATTAGTTTCAGCTATCGTAGTATCAGGGCACATTCATAGCTGCGAGTATTGTGAGAGATGCAGCGGCGTTGTTGACATGGCGTGCTGTTGTTGTTTCAGATGCGTTTCTGCGCTGTGGTTGCGCTGACGACGCTGGCCGTGGCCGTGGCGGAGGACCTCCATCGCGATGCATCCCCTCAGGTTACCACTTATCTGTACCTATTTATACATTTGTATGAGTTGCTGTGTTTCAGTTTGCCATGGAATTACAGGCACATACTTCTTAACATCTGTATGCCCCAAGTGGATGGACGAAGGGCAGTGCGAGGCACGTTCCTATCGGACGTGACTTACGAGGCAATGCTTTTCTATCGGTGATAGTTATCACTTAACATCAGGTGGGCCATTTGCTTGTACCATAAGCAAGTTTTATAAAAAAACACTATGCCCATTACTGCCATCGAGCAAGGTTGCTGTGTTTGAGTTTGGGGTACCGTGAAAGAAATCACGAGCTCATAAGGCAGGCTTATCTAGCAGATGCATGGTAGTGATATTTTTACTGATCTCTTTCGTGCATTGTAACAGCAGTAGGAAAGATACTAGCTAGACCAAACATCTGGCGAGGCAAAAGAAGGCTTCACATTAAGCATTCGGTGTTAGAACCATTAAATCAGTTTCATTCTCGTCTCGCCTCGTTTCACTGCATTCCAGTTATTAATCTTTATGTCTGGAACACAACATCAAGATCCGATCCGATATCATAAAACTTTCCGGTCAGCCCTCATGCTAACTAGGGCACCATGTGTTCGATATAGCTAGTTTCCCGCGCAAGACCTAATTTTACTTACTTTGAACTTTTTAATAATGGTACGTGGGTAAGTATTTTTTTGGCAGGTTTCCCAGACGTCAAACATAAACCCTTTCTAAAGATTACACCAAACAATAGAATGGAGAAACAATACAAGTTCAAAGCGAAAGTATTTTCAAATGAAATAAAATAAAAATATTTTACTGGCGTTAAAAGCTGGGAAAACTTAGGAGTTCGAAGTCTTTAGAGGTTACGTTACAGTGGCAGCGGTTTGAACTTGTGGACAATTTCGTTCTAGTTCTAGTGCTGCTTCACTTTACTGTTTTAATTTCAAACTTTCCAACGGTATTCGTTTGCTACTGAGCATAAATTATAGTGGACTCATCTCATAACTGTACTAGGTCATAAGCTATACTCGGTCGTTTAATTGTGAGCTTAGAAGGTTGTGTAATCGACCATTTATTTTTTCGTATTTAGGTAAATAGATATCCTACTAATGTGCCATAGCTTTCAGAGCATTTTCTAACGAGTACGCTTTTAAACTGTAAAAGCCTGAACTTTTATCATAGAAAGCTCACATCCACTGCTCATTTGCATAAATCCAAGGTCACTGGCACAGCACGCTACTAGATCACCGTGCTGTAAGCCCCGCTACCCGCTACCCGCTACCACCCCGCCCGCGGCCGCGCCCGCGCCCGCGCTCCTCAATGCAAAACAGTTAGCATTGCAATGCTCATTCCAGCTCTCGGAACGTTTAAGCGGAATAATAAGCATAATGAAACAAACGACGAGCAACCACCCCCCTTCCTTCTACTCGCTGCGACAATTACAATTCTTATTTACTTAAGTATTTGTATTCAACAGTTGTTTTTCACCAGCAGCCTCGAGTTATGGTGAAGGGGCCAATTATAAACTTATAAACTCAGCCAATGCAACAAACCTGTCCGCATAACGACAGTACAATAAAAAGCCTGGAAAAGCCTGTTTTTGTCTATCTAGGCCGGTTTGGTATCATCTACGGTTTTATCGTTAGTCCTATATAATGCTAAGTTTATCTTTATTTATACGTCCCCTTTCTCATAAAGGTCAGTTATGATATTTTTACAAAACCTCACCCTCATCTAATTTTAAATATTTTGCAGAACGACAACGATTTAGAATTAACCGAAGAAGACAAACGTGCCTGGGCGAACCTCCACGGAGGATGGGGCAAAAGGGGATGGCAGGACATGAGTTCTGCGTGGGGCAAACGAGCCTGGCAAGACCTCAATTCGGCTTGGGGAAAGCGTGCTTGGCAGGACCTCAACTCAGCGTGGGGCAAAAGAGGCTGGCAAGACCTTAATTCTGCGTGGGGAAAGCGAGGCTGGAACGACATGTCACAAGCTTGGGGCAAGAGGGGCTGGCAGGATCTCAACTCAGCGTGGGGCAAGCGCGCCTGGCAAGACCTCAACTCAGCTTGGGGAAAACGGGCATGGCAAGACCTTAACTCAGCTTGGGGAAAACGGGCATGGCAAGACTTGAACTCTGCCGCATGGGGCAAGCGCGCTTGGCAAGACATGCGCTCCACTTGGGGAAAACGTGCACCTGTAAGTAGCAACAATAACATTATTGATTTAGACGAGAGCCTTAGCAATATTATAAAGCAATTTGGAAGGCACATGAAAAAGCACATCAAACTCGCATGAATAGGAACTCCAAATATTCCAACTTGGTAAATCAAGTTGAATACCCTGCAGACTCGCAACTCGGCGGAAACTTGTAACAGACACGTTCGAAGTGATGTCGCCGTCGCAAGCAGCGGCCGCGCTGACTACGTGCCAATGGGATGCCAAACTAAGCTTAACTTTCACACTTCGACATGAACATGATTCTATGCGTACATTGCCTGATACATGTGGCTCCAGATTTTATAATTTCTGCTATTTTCAGCATTGTAAAGTTCTTTCACGGCCTTGTATTATTAGCTTTGAGTGGCTTACTTTGGGGCTAGATAGTGCTTTGTGGATTGTCCAGAATTATTTATTTATTTATATAATACGTATGGTCGACATTGATATAGTTACATTCGGACAAGTAATTAGGGCCGGGCCGGTATGTGGCGCTGGCGGCGACGGGTCGCTGGCATTCATCAGGAATGCGCCGGAATCGGCCGCGGTGGAAAGGTTAATTGAAACCTTTCCCTTCTTCGTCATGCGTAATGTTTTCAGTGACGGTTTTTGAAACTACTTTTATACTAAGTTTCTTAATGTTTAATTATAGTAGTAGTTTATTCATTATCAAAATCAGACGAACAGTTGCGTCGTGATTAAGCCACCTCTTAACTTTCATTTTATAATTGGTTTCGAAGCATGTAGCTATGTCCTCTCATATTTTTTCTAGTTTATAATAACTTTGATAATGTGTTTTCTTCAGGAGAAATGGGCAAACTTCCACGGCTCCTGGGGCAAGCGCTCCAGCACAGAACCCGACTACGAAGAAATCGATACCGCCATCGAACAAACACTTCCAGTGCAGCCGGTAACAATAACACCTGAAGCTACAACAATACATTTACAAAATAATTCACTTTTGTAATTCTTACTGTTGTAACTTTTTTAATTACGCTTATGAACCAGAACCTGTCTATACGAATTACTTGCTTTGAAGCCGTTTGAGAGGACTTGCTATCTTTTAGGAGACGAGACGAGTTTCAGTCAAGGTTTTATGTAATATGTTTGTGTGCAGATGGACAGCAACGACCGGATGGAAGCTCCCGAGAAGAAGGCATGGCAAGCTCTGCACGGGGCGTGGGGCAAGCGACCCGCTAAGCAGGCGCAGTACAACAGTGGTATGTATCATCCCCTATACAGTTGGGATTTGGACGCTACAGATTTTTGCTAAAAACACTACCTGCCTGGTCCGTCGGGTAGAACAAGATTTTCTCCATCGTCAAGTTCATCCTAACTGGCGCGCTCACGCTGTGATGCAGTACTCAGTGCCGTGCAAAGACTATTATATAATTCTAAAAGCGCCATGTTTTAACCATCTTTAGGGCAAAGATAACAGACAGGTAGCGTAGGCCAACCACGAAGGATACATCTATCAGCTGATACAATGCGGTCTTAAGAATAGTAAAGAAAATAAAGAACAGCTATAAAACGTGTCTCAAATAACAATCTAAATATCTATAGTTTATGAAACATCTCCTATTTATTCGTAGAACATCTCCCAGTAATTTAAAATATTGAGAGTATAATATCAAGCCCAAAATTTTACTTTACATAAACCTTTTTTTTTTCGTTATGTATAATTTAAAGTAACCATCTTCACTACGACATAAAAAGTTAATCAAATTACTGAATGAACCTGCATATTTATTTGGTTTCACATTGTTTTTATCTTATGTAGGTATTATCATTCTTCCTACTCGCACGTTGGAGCAGAGAGATTATCCTGAAATCTCTTCATTAGCTCTCCTGAATATTTCATTAGTAAGCTGCTGTCAAACATATCTCGTAGGACCATTTAGTTGAGTGTAGATAAATTCAAACTTTGCTCCTCTGCTCTCTCTCTCTCTGCGACTCCCAATTAACACCTACCTATGTTACGGAAGTGGGTGGTGTTATCATAGAGCTATTGACACTGTGATACTTAAGGGTAAAAAAAGCAACGACATTAATTTAACATTTATTCTGGACTGCATGTAATCGAGACAGTTAATATAAATAGGTACTTTATTTCGTCTTAAATTTAATGGAGTCTAGTTAATTTAGTTTGGAATCTAATAATGTTGTGTGTTCAACAAATCACATTAGGCACCGGATTCACAGAATACGCCCGAAATTATCGGCTTGCGATGAAAGCGCCCCGAAGTTGAACAGCGCGCCGCGCTCTCTGCCTGACAGATGTCAAAGTAATAAAGTATCCCGCCGAGGAAGGGCGAGCCATTCAGAAAACACAGACCAACAATAAATTGTCGCCAAGTCGGAATCCACCCCAGTTACCCCAACACAGAATTAGATAATAATTCTCGCTCGGCTTTTTAAATTAAACATCCCCGAGTCGATACGGCGGCGGCGGTGGAGGACGACCCATTAGCTGAAATTTTTCAAGCGTAACTTATAATTTCGCGTTAATAATCGGTACGACTTAATGAAAAATATTATTTAGGTACATGGGTTTCGGAAGTTTATTTTAAAGGTTGTGAAATGGTCAACAGGATCTCAGTATTACTGGAAGCGAGAGCCCGGCTGGACTAACTTAAGAGGCATGTGGGGCAAGCGCTCAGCGCCCGCGCCCGGCCGCGCGCTTGCGCTAGTCGAGGAACACGGTAACGCTCGGTCTCCGCCCGCACGCCATCTCTCTCACCACTCGCCTCTCGCGCACTCTCGCAGCGTCGGAGCACTGGCGCCCACACCGCCGGCACGGTCCACACGCCGACAGTGTGGCCGCGATGCTGCTACGTGCTAGCACGGGCTCCAACCCTCACTCTCTCACATCTCTTCCTGTAGTTCTTGTATTCTTTCTTTAGTGTTCTCTGTTTAGATGTCCGTAAAGCTTGCTAGTCTTCTCTTCTCACCTCTTCTCTTTGATGTTAGTTGAATGTTGTATCTGTTAGATATTAGATCATCTACTGTTGTTTTTTTATTTAATTTAAAAACATTTATTTGAAAGTTAAGATAGCGAACATAATATTTTTAACATACTTTCAACATGATTTCAAAATTGTTCGTTTCTAAAGTAAAATAAACCATTGTACTAAATAAATCCCTTCAAAAATTTCGGTTTTTCTAGTAAAGTATGAAAAGTATGAAAACATGAACTGAGGCATAAACGTTGCTTGCGCAGTGAAGAAGAAGTGAAGTGAAGATGTTGTATCGAACGAAAAACTCAGGTGTGTTGTCAGCGATGCGCACTCGACGTGAAGGCGTCCGACTCGGCTCACTGGCGCACACTCGTCGCACAAACATATTTTCTGTAACAAAACGGACTTGTAGAAATAAATTCGTGTCTGGTAGAGGCTTGTTATTTTTGTCTTGTGCTTTTTACTGAGTGGAAAAATCACAACATATAGCCTAGAAACCACTAAACAATCATGAGGTAGGTCTTTTGTTTTTGGGTAAAATGTCCCACATACAGTCGCAACTTTGGTACGATACAAAATCTCTTCGAACGAAATAAGTTAGACTAAATTACAGACTAAACGAGTCGACCGCGTAAATTGAACGCCAGCTCGCAATCTGGAGTCGTCGCGCGCTGATTTTACAAAATAACAATTGCTTTTTATGCGAGTTCCGAACCGGTTCACTTAGCTGCATAACTTACACGTTTTATTGAAGACCCAAACACTTTAAACAGCTCAGACGTTTGACCTTTTCAAGAAAATAAACTCTTTACTTACACTCGCATTTAGCAGTAGGTATTGGTCAAACGCATTTACAAAAGTAGCTCGCTTTATACTCAGTCATTAGCGCTCATCCGTTAGAATTTAAAAAAAAATCTGTCTCTTATTCAAATTCAAATTCAATTTATTAATATACTGATATAACAGACCACGTCCAATGCGTTATACTAGTTGAAATAAAACTATTTACAAACATTAAAATATTGAGATCAAAATTAGAGGTACCTGCTAAAAATATAACTCCGTTGAGTTACCTTAGCGTTGCTTAAACTTTACCACGGCTACGACCGCCTGCACGGTACGCTATAAAGTTTGATTAAACCAAAGAATTTTCCGAATCAGCCGATGAGCGTGAAGCTTCAACTTGTACCTAAGTTGTTGTAAGCCGAGCTACGAGGATCACAAGCGGACGAATTTTCAATCACAGGTTTTATATGTTCGGTTCTCCTAGTGTATGAGATGTACGATTAAAAATACGTACTAGTAATTTGTAGAGTAGGCTTTATACCGTCACTGCTTTTACATAGGTGATGTTTTATTTATTGCATTATTGTGTTAACAAGTTGTTGTCAATCATAAATAGATCGAATTTTTGACTGTTTTTACTTATTTGCCCCTATGACACTTTGAATCGGGACTTTCTTTAGGACGCGCCGATATTTTCCATAGGAATCCGTTGCAATTTTTATCAAGCTATTAGTCGGTATGTGGTGAAAAGTCCTAGCCCAGTTCCATTTCTATCGAACCATACATAACTTACGGGTTTTAAGGCCCATATAAAATTGCCTTCACATTTAGCACGCCGTTCGAGAGTTTATCCGGACGCATGTAGTTCAGCCGATCAGCGCGCGAAACTGCGTCAGCCGCGAGCGAGCGCCATCGAAACTTTCTCGAGTTAATCACGCGTTACAAAGGCCTTTGTTAGTATCACCGGGGGAATTATATTGCGTTTAAAGCTCGGTGGCATCGGATTCTTTTGGAGTAAGCAGCTTAGCGTAGTGGCGGTATTGGGAACAATCTCCACTGGCTAAGCGAAACTTATTTCGGGGAAAAAGAACAACATCCGTAGTAGGGATAGCTTGTTGGGATGTAATGTTTTTTAAAAGATCTGGTTGGGTTTAGCAGGTAGTCGCTGACGTAAAATGATGTCGCTATTTCAGGGTTCTGCATGAGTACTTTAGAGTAGTTTACTCGGGGAATAAAATGTCATCAAAATATTTCATAAATTAATATCTGTATATATTACAGAATTCTTCTTGCTCTCGCAAATGCGAGAAAACAAGAATTCAAGAATTATAAGAAGAATTAATTAGTTAGAAGAAGAATTTAAGAAGAAAACTTTATCATTTGATAAAGTTTTCTTCTTAAACGTTTATATTAAATTTAGTTGTGTAAACTTTCATTTTATATTTCAGAGAGCAGCGGAGAGAGAGACGAGGCCTAAGCAAACGAAAACTGTATTATTATGACTACTATAAATAAAATTAATACAAACTGTCATATCTTTAGGTACAATGGTTATTATATCGACTTTCATCGTATTTCTGGTTTATCTGTAAATTGTCCTGTAATTCATTCGCTAATTTGAGTTTTAAATTAATAATTCCCTTCATTCCCAACCAGTGAAGGGAATTAATAAAAATTACGGTTTATGGTTCCTAATGATTTCAGTATTATTTTGTTGCAACGTTTTGTTATATATCTTAAACCTGAGACAGACCTGTACCAGTAGACGTATTGTAACATGAGCATTCGCATAGCCGAGCGTTCGCCGCTCACATGCAATCTTGTGACATTCGAAATGTTAAATTACATGCATTGTTTATTTTAGGTTTGTCGCCATCTTTAGACCATTGGCCTTTATTTTATTTCGTACAAATATAGCTCTTTCTATGTCACTTCCTAGAGTATATATATCTGATTATTAAGATGGTTTATATACGATTACTATAAGTGTTAGTTACTGCGGTGTCTGTAACATTATGATATAAGTCGCTGGTTATATTATAGTTAGTAATGTTGATGTAAATTGTAATAACAGGCTTCTATCGAAGTTGTCCAATAAAAGTTTATTCGGATGCCGAGATCTGTCGTTTTAATTGCTTCGTTTTATGTCTTTTCTTTTTTAATGGAATTCGAACCTGTAACATAACGTTCAGGAGGCCCGCTGCTTACTACTACTACCATTACTAGTACCAGCACTTGCCCGCGCTAGAGCACTTGCCCGTGCTAGAGCACTTGCCCGTGCTAGAGCACTTGCCCGTGCTAGAGCACTTGCCCGTACTAGAGCACTTGCCCGTGCTAGAGCACTTGCCCGTGCTAGAGCACTTGCCCGTGCTAGAGCACCAGCACGAACATAGGGAAGGGAAACATGGTGAGGAATCACGGCACAATCATATAACGCATGTGTTATAGCTTATAATAATAATAATAATGCTGGACAAACCACACAGCACTATCTAGCCCCAAAGTAAGCTACTCAAAGCTTGTGTTATGGGTACTAGATAACTGATATATTTAATACATTATATACTTACATAGATAGATATTTTTTATTATTCATAGAAATCACCCAGACCACGGAACAAATTTCTGCAGATCGTACACAAATTTGTTCCGAGGCGGGAATCGAACCCGCAACCTCTGCGTCGCAGGCGGACTCTCCCGCTGCGCCACTGAGGTCGTCAAGTTATGTTCACAGTTCATTTACTTTAGATATCTAAAAGCAGAACATAGTAACAGCAGAAAGAAAAACTCAGTCTGTCTGTCACCAGGCTGTATCTACTGGACCGTGATAGAGACAGTCGAAATTTTCACAGATGATGTAAAACAAAACAAATATTTAAAAGGGCTCATACACAACAAACGAGATTTTTTTGCCGTTTTTATATATATTGGCACGAATCCCTTCGTGCGCGAGCCCGACTCGCACTTGGCCGGTTTTTTTTGCGTTAAGCACGTCTTTGAGATTATGTCCTTTACTATCAACATTTTGTAGTTATTTCTGTGTAAAATAAAGAATTAAGGAGAATGTTCACGGTACGCTGGTTTTCTACTACGGCGTAGAGTTTTGCTACGGCCAGCGTAGCGCTTTGCTACACAAGAGAAATACTGTGCATATTTCTAACGTAATTTTTAAAAGCTGTCTACACAATACTACACACTTTCTACACGATACGATCAGGAAAGCGAAGTGTGGGACGCCCCCGATGGACTGACGATATTGTTAGGATCGCGGGTAGTCGGTGGATGAATAGGGCTCAGATTCGTTTTTCCTGGAAAGGGATAGGAGAGGCCTATGTCCAGCAGTGGACTTCCATAGGCCGATGATGATAATGATGATGACTAGTATACTAACATAAAAAATGCCGCGTAAATAAAAAGTATCAATTCACGCAACTTAAAGGTCTAAAAAAATTTGATAAGAACTTTAAATCAAATAATTGAAGTTGGTAAGTCTTTGAAGACTTCTCGTGGCGAAACGATAGCACAATCAAAGAAAACCAACCGAGTGACCGAAGTAACGTAATAGTAGTTTATGAAACTGTTGCATAATAAGGGGTATTAAAACCGAGCCGTAGGCGAGGTTTTTAATAGTATCCCACGAGAGTTTTAATACCTAGTTATGTGCAGTTTCATACACTGCTTTATCTACTCTCATACATTAGTGTTGAACCTAATAAATAAAATATCAAAGTTAGTAAGAAATCCAGTTGACTGAAACAAAACGTATCAATTGGCGCCAAACCAACCGTATAACAGCGCATGCGCGCGCTGCGCCGCCGCCGCCGCGCCGCGCCGTCGCCACAGACTATCAAACTCTTTGGCTGTACGGTTTCAAGACCCTTGCCTTTTCCAAAAAGAAAAATAACTGTATCGTTATGGTAAAAAAGTTATTTTATACAACTATCTTTGTATGAGGAGCTGTATCATAATTAAATTTTTTAACTTGGTTACGGTATTGCGTTTATAAAGTATATCAATATGAATTCGTTTTGACGTTTATAATTCGAATTTTATGACATGAGAGTACCTAGATAAACTTATATTATTACATTCCCGCTCTCCGTATTTGTAGATGACAGCCTTTCGGGACTCGCTCGGCGTTCGATGAAATATTCCTTAATAAATTATCCTTTTGTGCGCTATTTCAAAAGTTAGTTTCATTCATAACATAGAACGAGGAAATTAACGAAATAAAAACGTTTTCGTCAACGATTCAGAATCTTAACAAGTCACTTTTGTAGAGCGTCTCTTTGTTAACTTGAGACAGTTAATTTCCGTTGATTTAAAAACAACATTGAGATTATTTTAATTAAATAAATACATTCTAAGAGTTAAAGACCAGATCTTGGAGATCTTAAGTAGACATAGACATAGACAGACATTTATTTGCCAAAAAAACACACAACAAAACATAAAAAAGAAATGACAAACAGTTAATAATAATAACACCTCAGTGACGACCTCAGTGGCGCAGCGGGCGAGAGTCCGCCTGCGACACTAGAGGTTGCGGGTTCGATTCCCGCCTCGGAACAAATTTGTGTACAATCTGCAGAAATTTGTTCCGTTGGTCTGGGTGTTTATGTATGATAAAAAATATCTATCTATGTAAGTATACAATGTATTAAATATATCAGTCATCTAGTACCCATAACACAAGCTTTGAGTAGCTTATTTTGGGGCTAGATGGTGCTGTGTGGATTGTCCAGCATTATTTATTTTATTTATTTATTTATTTAATAGTAGATAGGTATGTCGGTGTTTGTGTGCTGCAGCAGCAAAAGGGTCTCGACTCAGCGTGTGCCTCACCACTAGGTTAGTAGTTGGGCGCTGTTATTCTGCCGAGACCTTCGGCCAATAAACCTTGTGAGAAATTTATAGTAGTAGTGTGGAGTGTTCTGTTATAAAATATGTTTCAAGTAATAAACAGTACATAGAATTAAGTCTTAAATTGTGCGCTTCATTGCTTTATTAAATCAGAATAAAATGTTTTAAACTTAACATCACAAAGCTAACTTTGAACATCTTCTATTGATTCATTTATTCTCGCCTGCGACGACGTCAAGAACGAGCCGTTTGTTATATTTTCTTGGTGAATATTTCATATACTTCAATGGCATTTGAGTTTTTCTGCCATAAACTATTCCATCCACAGTATGATAGCTCTATAATTTCGCAAAATGGCACCCTGGACCGGCACTTCTTCTTCTTATCGTGTCACTAGTTTGTTTCTAAACAGTGCGGTGAAAGGATTTTAAGTGCGCCTCAAAAGGCTACTCGAGCACTTAACACATACACACACTATTCGATCACTTCACACTATTCAACTACACACTACTGACACATCTTATGTCCACAATACACAAAGGTTATCTGGAAGATAATGCTTTATAGCATTAAGTTCGCCTTTGTACTGTTATTATTATGTGCAATAAAGTATTTTCAATCAATCAAACACATGTTATATAACTTGTTAGGTTTTACAACATGTCGATTTCCTCACGATGTTTTCCTTCACCGGCAGTACGCGTGTGTCTATGTTGAACTATTTAAATAGAGGAGCTTGCACGCGGCATACAAATCCACTGGATTGGGATTGTACTGCTACTGTCACAACAGCACTTGCACCGAATTGGACGGGACTCGTTACCTGACCGGATTCTGGGATACTCGATTCAACAAATCTACCAATTTCAGAAAGTTTTTTTTATACTAAGAGTGTATAGTAAGACTTTTTAATAAAAGTTATTATGTGTTTAATATAGTTAATCTTCAATTTGGGCTTTAAAAATAGTAATGCAATAATTATTTTTGGTTTTTATTGGTATTAGCTATTTCTATAGCACCGTTCGTAACGCTGTACAGATAGTCCAACTGTTTTATTACATTTTTATTTTTCATTTATGCACTGTATCTGATTGAATAGTTGTATCAGCCAAATCCTGTGATGAATCACTACCTATCACAACCTATGCGAGCGTGGCTTACATTCAACACTGTTTTCAATCTGTTGCTACTGTTCTTTAGAACAACAGTAGCGGCACTTGGCTCGCGATAACCCGCAACTAAAGCAAATGAACATTATCGTGCAATTCATGAAGCTCCTGCTACATCAGAGCTTGCAGAGCACACCATAGCTTCAGGTGGTTAAAACCAGGCGTTATCACATACCTAAATATTATCAAAGTGTAAATATGTGCCAAACACTACATTTGGCACATTCCCGCATTATGCAGTAGTTAGTATTTCATACGTGACAGGTTGCAAGCCCATCGCCGAACTAAAGAGTATACGACATGCAATAGTTATTTCCAATTCATCATCGCAATTTGTCGTATAAAGTCAATAGCCTAATGCAAAGTTAATTTATCGCTTAGTAACTAAATGAATGATGAAAATCGAACCATTATTAAATTGGACGGTGATAATCACATTCGGTAGGAAGCATCAGCGACGGCCATTGTGTTTCGTTGTGTTTGTTCTGACGCAACCTGTAATATGACGCCGTGGTTCCAACGGCGAGGGGTGCGGGTTCGAATCAATCAATTTAAATCAATATTCGACTACATTTCTATATCAGCGTGCTATCGTATGAAATAGGGCAAACCGATATGGATGTCAATAGTTATTTGTTATACAAGAGTGCAAAGTTGCTTTTTAACCGCGTGTTCAATTTTGATGACCGAGCAAGCGAAGGATTCTAAAATTTAATCACGAGCGCAGCGAGTGATTCAAAATTAGAATCCTGAGCGTTAGCGAGGGAATCAAAAGAGCACGAGATGAAAAATCTTTGCACTCGAGTGCAACACGTAACTTTTCATTCCACCTCTGCGAGGAAATGACTAAATGCAAAAAAAAAGCGTTTACAATCACATGTTGGCGTCAAACAAACTTCCTCGTCGCTAGAATCACTCATTTTAGTTTTTTCACTTGTTTTCAAGTTTCTTGTTTTTAATATAAGGTAACAATGACGTGAAAAAATGCCGCGTAAAGAACCGCGTACAAAGCAAATTGAAAAAAGAACACCAAGAAGGTTCCGAGTCTGAGTTTTTAACAAATTAAAAAAAAGTTGTATGATATATTCGGCACCATAGAGGTAGCAGTAAATAGGTTTAATGTTTTTTTTAATTCACAAACTTAGTGCACACGATGTTCTAAATTCAATTTACTTTATCCTCTAGAGAATAAAAACGGCTTAGGCACTCATTGAAGAGCAAAAATACTCTTTCCGAGATGGTGGGATGAAAAGGTATTTATTTAGTTGATTCTCAAGGATCACTTTGAAACGTCATAAAACTAGGTGCATCCAACCCCAGTCCCACGCAACTAAGCCTGCGGCCAAGAGCAGACAACCCCAGTCCCACGCAACTAAGCCTGCGGCCAAGAGCAGACAACCCCAGTCCCACGCAACTAAGCCTGCGGCCAAGAGCAGACAACCCCAGTCCCACGCAACTAAGCCTGCGGCCAAGAGCAGACAACCCCAGTCCCACGCAACTAAGCCTGCGGCCAAGAGCAGACAACCCCAGTCCCACGCAACTAAGCCTGCGGCCAAGAGCAGACAACCCCAGTCTCACGCAACTAAGCCTGCGGCCAAGAGCAGACAACCCCAGTGCCACGCAACTAAGCCTGCGGCCAAGAGCAGACAACCCCAGTCTCACGCAACTAAGCCTGCGGCCAAGAGCAGACAACCCCAGTCTCACGCAACTAAGCCTGCGGCCAAGAGCAGACAACCCCAGTCTCACGCAACTAAGCCTGCGGCCAAGAGCAGACAACCCCAGTGCCACGCAACTAAGCCTGCGGCCAAGAGCAGACAACTAACTTACTTTTTTTGTTTTTTTTTACAACCATCTGATGGAACTAGCAGATGGCCCACCTGATGTTACGTGGTAACCATCACCTATAACAAAGCATTGGCTCGTAAGTCACGCACGATAGTAACGCGCCCTACAATGCACTGCCCTGCGTCCATTAACTTGAGGCATACAGATATTAATCCTCATGTGCCTGTAATTTTACCGGCAACAACCACCTTGCAACTTGCACATGCTGAGTTGGGACCAGTTTGCAACTGTCCTAATTTTATTAATAATTTTATGAATAAGTTTATTTTTTATTTTCCACCTGTTGTTTATATGTACCTACTTAGTTGCAAATAGACGTTTTGATTTGATTTGATTTTAATTTGATTTGACATGCAACGAGGCCGGCCACCACCGGGGTGGTTTTAGTGAGTCGACGAGTCCGTCATCCTCACACTACCGGGTAGTGGTAGGGTAGTGACTACCCTATCGTATCCCTCGATGCGGTAGATATCATATAGACAACAAAAAAAAAGGTGATGGCTACCACTTAACATCAGGTGGACCATCTGCCTTTTTTTCATTAACTTGTATAAAAAAAGAACTGGTGGCAACTTTTTTGACTTATGGCTGATTCTACTGTCTTAGTCAGCCACGTTACAACAGGGGGGCCGCTTTGCAAATCCCTATTTTAAAATAGTGATAGTGAATACTAATTAACTTAAACCAACATCCGCGAATAGAGGTTAATTTCTAGAAAATACATAATTAGTTACATAGATTTTGCAAACATGTTAAATAATGTTAATGTTTCAAAAACATTGTTATTTATGTACTTATATATAAGGTTGAGGAGTTATGTAACTATCTGAAGATTGTTCAGGTGGTCCATATAAGGATCCAGCTACGGCGCTTCCGCAGGGACATAGCATACGAGTACGAGTGAACAGAGTAGTGCATAGCTATAGGGCTAGAGGGGAATTTATGAAATGGGTCCCAAATTTAATTTACTTGTACGTTTGACTAAAATATAGCGAGGAGATCAAACTTAAACCAATTAAAATGGTGTTGTCACCACCAATGAAATACTGTAACATGATTATGACATTTTCTGACCAATGCGATGCAACGGCCAAATTAAAACATTAATTGGCATGCGTCAGTGCACGCTGAATCATTTTGTGGCGGGTATTCGAAACAAATTTACTTCACATTGAATTGGTTCACTTTATATTGGTTGAAAAATCTTCGAATTAGTGTATATTACGACATCGACTTGCACAGTTGACTGATTGAACTAGTGCAAACTCAGTCATTATTCCCTTTGTATTGTTTGACTTAGCTAACCGTATGCGGGCCACTAACGGGGAACCGTTGGCCGCTACATTGCCAACATACACATTAAGTGCCGCCATAATTGGGTTATCTTCCGATGGATCCACAAATGCTTGACAGATGACTAGCTAGTACAGTTCTCTTCGTGTTCTCATCACATAGCAATCTTAGAGCAGTGTCTTACTTACTGCATACATTATTTTGTTAGAAAGTAACTAAACTTCGTTTGTACAATAAATTAAGATCTTGTAATGTAAAGTTTTTAATCTCGTTTTAATCAATTATATTATGATTATTTAGTACTTGATACTAAGACATCTGAGGGGATCTACCGTGCCTGGGGATCAAAGTCGTGAAGCTGTTTCAGTTTTTAAACAAATATATGCACTAATATTGCAGTGATTTAGCACACACCGTCTTGGCGCTTCCTCTTGCTTTATATATGGATCAGTTTAGCGATCTGTAGATCATTTACAACAATATGCTGATAGCTTAACTGTTTCATGTGTATAAATCGTAAAAAAAGGATAATTTCTAGAACTCGAGCATAACCGCAATTTGTTATTCAAAATTGTTAATAATGATTGAAATTTAAATAAATAAATGTGTATGTAAGCGAGCCACGTCGTTGTAATGGTGTCCCGGCGTCCCACGTCGGACTGTAACAGTTGCGGGCTGTGATTCACGGCGCGCGGCGACCATTCGTTCCTGCTTGCTCAATCGAACCAACCGAATCCGATCGGGGATTAATCTAGCATGAACCTCTGCTCCGGCCCGCTAATACTGTAAATTAATACTTTCACGGACATGCAAGCGGAATCTACAATCTATTGGCTTGTTAATCAAACAAACTGTTGGGATGTCTCTTCAAGCTACACCAGCAGTAGCAGCAGACCAATAAAACTGTTGTGTAACTATAAATGAACTTTTCAATCCAATTTTATTTCATCAGTTAACACACGTTGTTGGCCTAGTAGGGGAGTCCATCATCAGTGAGTAATAAATAGAAGGAAAGCAATTTTTCAGGAAGCAAAACTCAGTCAAGTCAGGTAGCTGCGTCAAGTGGACTATCATAACTCGAAGAACATGGGAATGGTTTTCACCAAAATATACGGAGATTTTTTAATTAGTATTATTATTTTATGAACTCGTGCTAGCTGGTCGGTTGTAGCTAGTAGCATCATTAGAGAAGGATGCAAGCTATTATTCTTAGTGATGAATGAGCGTTGTTTAAAGTTGGAATGAAATATAGAATCCTTTAAAAAGTTATGAAAAAGAGAACCTAGGTAGGTATTGTTTGCCATATATTAATTTATTTGGCTTTACAAAATGTAAAATACAAAATGATCACTGAAGCGTTTAGGCTTCAGTTCAACACGTGGCCTGCCTAAATAAACTATTTATCTGGCCGTGTTTATCCCGCAGCACGTGTGACTGAGACAAGAACACTGGTGATCTGGTGGTGGCGGCGCCACCTCTCGATCCTAAGGTGGTGGTTTCAAAACCTGACGTGCACCAATGAGTTTTTCTGTTCGTTGCACAGCACCAGTAACATCGTGGGAAAACAATATGTAGTGGAATCTAAGAAGCTTTATATCATACTAGTTGCGCCCCGCGGTTTCACCCGCGTAGTTTTAAATCCCGGTATTCCCACGGAATAAAAAGTATAATATATCTCTGTGCCAATTTTCACCAAGATCCATTCAGCCGTTCCGACGTGAAAGAGTAACAAACATCCATCCATCCATACTAACAAACTTTCGCGTTTATAATAGTAGTAGGATTTCAAGTGCTTTAAGGCGCAATTAAAATCCTTTCACCACAATAGCTCGGAAGAAATTGTCACTACAAGAAGTAGATTTATCTAATCTAGACTTGTTTATCTCAGCGCTGTTTTCACTGGTGGCAATGTTGGATAATATTATTTTTTCCCGTGGATTACTTTGTGGATACTGATGGATGACGGATGTACTCGTGTCCGACCCGCGCCCGTGCTTAGTACAGGGATTAGGGATTATCCTGAATAAACAAAACCAAAGAGGGCAGTATGGTACATGAGGACATTGCATCTGAATTACATGAGGTCAGCACATATCTGGGGCGTTCTATCGCGTCCTCGATCATCATCTGTTCTGCCACTAGAAAGTGGTAGTGACAACACCGGAGGCAAATGTAAATATCTTGTCTGTACTTGGCCAACGTGGTCGTGAGAAACTGCTGGTAAGGTTAGCCTGGTTTATAAGACACGTCAAAATCCTTGCGATTTAATTAAATATATTTTGACTTTGGCTTTCTTATCTCAAATATCCATTTTTTTTATTCAACTGCCTGATGGAACAAGCAGATGGCCACTTGATGTTAAGTGGTAACCATCACCTATAACAGGGCATTGCCTCGTAAGTCACGCTCGATAGGAACGTGCCCTACGATGCACTGCCCTGCGTCCATCAACTCGAGGCATACCGATGTTAAGCCTCATGTGCCTGTAATTACGGCGGCGACCTGACTGACTCTTCAAACCGAAACACATCGTTGCTGCTTGGCAGCAAAAAAAAAGCGTGCTGGTAGTTTCTTCCCCGGAAGAGCCCTTCACAAAGAGCTCTACTTCTCTTGAATTCATCCATTCTATCCATTTGACTTTCTATCGCAGCTCACGGTCGGCACCACGATTATTTGTCGTTAATCAACCTCTAAAAAATGACGTTCTCAATACATAGGTACGGTTGACAATAAGATATAGTTTACAGTTAAAGAACCTGTCACACGAAAAAACAGATATATGCGTATAATCCAGCACAGTAGATATCCTCACGAAAATAAAAGGAAAAAGTTTGGTATAGTCTAAAAGACCCCAATCACAATCCGATTTAGTACAATGAGATAAACAATAAATAATGCAGTTTCATTATCGAAACAATCGCTTGTTTTGTGATTAGGGTCGTGACATCGGCTTCTTTGATAGAACCCTCCTTTATTTCAACTCCTTTATTCAACCTGTCGTCACAAAGGGATAAGCGAGTGAACTTCACGCAGGGCAGTGCATCGTAGGGCACGTTCCTATTGTGCGTGACCTACGGGACAATGTTTTGTTTATAGGTGACGGTTACCACTTAACATCAGGTGGGCCATCTGCTTGTTCCATCAGCTAGTTGTATAAAAAAAAAAAAAAAAACTTCAATGAATATGGCTAATAATTTATTTGCGTTTTCATAGCTTTGTACTCATATTAATTAAAATAAGTCGCGGTCTGGGATCCTTATGATGTAATTTGAGAAATAATTTCCTAGACGACAACTTACCTATTTAATTGAGACGTGTTACAGAATTGGTATCCATTTTAAGGCATCCAAAATACTAGATAAATCACTACTTATTGCATTCTCAAAGTATAGAGAGTAGAGTAAGAGTACATCGTTGGTTTTGTTGAACCCTCGCTCGGTTTTCAATAAAAGTGATACCAGTGATACCATTTAAATCTTTTTAATTTTCACGTTTCGCCCTAACTATGAAACTTAAAATACAACACAATATTTAATACAGTTTTGAAGATAATGGTTTCTGTTCGTTTGTAATAAGAGTTAGAGTAATGTTGGTAGTTTTCTCATTTACAATCGCGTTGTAACTTCCGATCAAAGGTTTTTGCAACTTTCTTATTTTTCCAAAACTTGCAAAACACCTGTTGATTTATTCATGAACAATTTTTGTTCGTTAATTAGTTCATATCTGGTCAACTCGTTAATTATTTATTAATTGAATCCCCAATCACATTTCGTGTTCCCCTTATCGGGTGACAGGGTGATGACAACGTGTCAAAGGGATTTTAAACATAGTTTATTATGTGTGTGATAACGAATAAAGTCTAGCTATGCTATTAGGATAATGGGAATTTCATAGATGAAATAAGAATAAGTGCAGTAGGAAATAAATGTATTAAATAAAAATTGTTGTGACCTAATCAAGAACTAAAGGAATCATTTGGAGTAATGGCAAGCCCTGCCCTCGTAATATATAGATGCAGACATCGCGCCACATACAGACATCGCGCCACATAAAGGCAGAACATACTTATTAAGTTTTATCTGCAGTAAAGCTTTACTCCCCCGAACCAGTCGACGCATTATATTTACAGTAGGTACAGCCGCGAGAGTGCGCGAGGACTGATGCCACTGGATTAGCGGTTTCAAGAACTCACGCACTGCGGAGATCTTTGAAGTAAATCAATTGAGTGGGGTCTTTCAGAATACCAAAAGTTGTATGGGTTGGTGGTGTACGGGTCGTTAAAGTATAAAAGATGGCTTGAATTTAACACGTGATTTATTTACTGAAATTACTTGAAAGAATTAATGAGAGATGTGATCGAGCCGCGGTGTTAATGTGGACTGGTTGGCAGCCGCCCGGTACCCGAGCGGTTCCCGGAATATGCATACGTTGCACTATTGTACTGTGTGAACTGTACATAGTCCGGGGCGCCAGATGAAGTGATGAAGCTCGATGATTTTGTTAGTTTACGGATATGGATAATGATATAAGGTGATAGAACAATGTCTTGTTAGTAATCGCAGTTATGAGACCGACATTATTCGCTTGAAAACCTTATCCTACTAAAAGTGGGTGAAGTACTCGTGTCCTTGTATGTTTTTTGGCACTTCACTTCATCGACCCTAGGTGTAACACTATTTTCACCGCACACAACACTGAACACACTACACTCTTGTACACTGACGCTAGATGAGCCCGCCGCTGCTGTCGCTGATGCCGGCGGCACGGGCGGCGCGCTCCTCGGCAGGAGCGCGGCCCGCACCGTGCTGTTGCCCGGAGCGGCGGCGGCGGCGGCGGCGGCGGCGGCCGAACGGCGCGCTCGCCACCAGACCAGCGCGGCGCCTGCCAACGCTGCTGCTGCTACTGTGTATATTGCGACGTAGTGGTGTACGTCGTGAGAAGACATCTCTTTGTCGTCCCCGAGGTCGAGATGGTCAGCTGCTGCTTTCATCTCTACGATACGTTTGTCGATGCTGTCGATCGATCTTAACAAAGTGTTGTTGCTCTCCTTGAAAAGTCCGGTCGGTATCGTGAGGTTTATGATGTTGTTTACGGGTGCGATCTCTATAGAAAGTACGTCTGGCTCAATATCTAGCTTATTAGTGTGCTGTTTGTGTGACACGATAGTGAATGCATCGCCCTTGATGACGCAGTTGTTCCCTAGAGCGATAATGCTCACACCTGTTAGTTGTTCCTGTGAAACTTGATATCCACAGATAAACTTTACGGTGCATTGACCGCAACAGGTGAGCATGAACTTGTTTACATTGATAAGCTCTGTCCATGTATGCTGACACGTGCTTATTATTGTTTTACATTGACCTTTTTGGTAGTCCTTGACACATAAATTGTCACCAGATGCTTTCTGGTACACCGGCTTCTGTAACTCACATAGATGATTATCTTCTTTGAATTTGGTACATTTTTGCTGTAACTCGTACTCCGAAATAGGCAAGTAGGTATCCTTTTCTATGTTGATTGCTATATACGGCGCTACTGCTGCAACGCTAATAGCGGCGCTCCCTACTTTCTTAGGAACTGAATAAATCTTGAACAGCTGATAATTATCCCTATTCACTAAGGGAATCTGCAACTCGAAGATGAAGTATTTCGATGTCATACGAGCCCTCACTCGTAAAATCTTGTAAATTGCTGCTAGATCAGTCTGGATGTTAGTCGTAGGCAGTGCCAATTCTTTGGACAACTTACTGGAAATGGTGCTGAGTTCGTCATGAAGCTGCGTCGGTGTAAGAAGATGGAAGTTGAATTCATAAGAGTTTGTGATAGTGTCCAACAGAGCGTCCTGGATGTTTTTCAGGTTGTTAAGAATGTTGCTGGCGATCATGCTGGACATAATGAACTCGTTTATGTTATCAATTCTGACAATAGCATCGTTTAGTTTGACTGCCGCTTGCTCTAATTCATTTAAATGCTTGCCGAATATTGCGTGTTGCCTTTCCATCGATGTTTCGATTCTCTTTAGCAGATTGTTTTCTGCTTCTATCACTGAGGTTTGATTTTTCCACAAAAGAACCAAATGTTTTTGGTTGCTTTGAAGTTTAGTGATATCTTCCTCGTATTTTTCGGCGAAACGGCTGTCCAATACGCCAAACAGGCTGTTGGCGATGTATCCTATTCCGTCGATAAGTCCCCGTCTCGTGCGCAAGTTCTTATCGCCGTGTTGTAGCATGCGGTTGTTGTACTCCAATTCTGAGAAGCTATGACGTAGTTGAAGAGTAATTGTATCACAGTGGGATTTTCTTTCTTCGAATTTCGAACATAGCCCGAGTAGATGTTTGTAGTACGCTGTGAATAACGATGTACCTCTCCAGTACGGCTCCATGTTGTAGTACACAACTATTTTCCACTTGTCTTGGATTATTTGCATGTCTGATACTTTGTCAAAGTAAATGCTGTTGTTACTTATGACTGGTGAAATGTTGTACGTGCCATATGTTGTAGCGCACAACATAGTGAAGAAAAAAATCATCGTTATAACGTTGATGCATGACGTCACGAAGTTGACTTTCTTCACACCTTGCACTTGTTTTATTCGCTTTGTAGAGCTTTGTTTTTTGTGTTTCTCTGATTGTGAACTTGCCTTGCTGGCTTCGTCGTTTACGGGTAGAATTGAGACCTTGACGATCGGTCTTTTGAGGACTCCACTCTTCGTCTTGATGCTGACTACACGTATGAGGTTGTCCTTGCCAGGATGGAGTTCAATTACCCTTCCTAAAACCCATTTGCCTGCTGGTAGATGAGCGTCGTGTATAATTACGATGTCATCTAGTTTTATGTTGGGTCTTGTTTCCCGCCATTTGCTCCTTGACAATAACTGAGTGAGATATTCTGCGCGCCATCGCTTCCATATGTCTTGGAAGATTTTCTGTGTAAGTTGCCACCTCGTACGTTCATCTCTTTCAGTTTCATAGATTGTTAAAACTGGACCACTTGCTAGAAAATGAGATGGAGTAAGATAATTGATGTCATCTGTATCCTCGCTTAATGCGCACAGAGGTCGGGAGTTTAGGCATGCTTCCAATTGCGTAAGAAGAGTCGTAAATTCTTCATACGTAAGTTTCTGTTCGCCGACTACTCTGCGTAAGTGGTATTTTAAGCTTTTCACTCCAGACTCCCACAGACCACCTGCTGAAGGCCATGAAGGTGCCAGAAAGTGAAATTCCATTTTCATCTCGCTAAATTCGGTCATAAACTCGTCTGATAATAATGATTTTAGTTCCACGTATTCCTTGCTGAGTACCTTGTTTGCTCCGACAAAGTTTGTTCCATTGTCACAATAAATGTGTCGCGGGGTGCCTCTTCTTGCTGAAAACCTCCGTAGAGCTGCCAAGAATGCTGAAGATGATAAATCCGACACAAGTTCAAGATGAATGGCTTTTGTCACCATGCAAACAAAAACTGACACATATCCTTTCGATGTCTTAATACCTCGTCCTTTGCTTGATTTTACTTCAACAAAACCTGTAAAGTCGACACCTGTATGGTGGAATGGTCTTGAAGGATTGGTCCTTGCTGCTGGCAAGTCACCCATAAGTTGCTGTTGCATTATTGGGTTGTGTCGTTTGCATATAACACACAGTTGTAGGCGTTTCTTGACTGCTCTGTTCCCCCCTACGATCCAATACTCCTGTCTCAGCCAGGACAATGTTAGACGAGCTCCACCGTGAAATGTTTGTTTGTGGGCGTGGTCAATGAGAATGTCGGTAAGATGACTTGAATGCGGTATTATTAGTGGATTTTTCATTTCATCACTAATATTTGAGTTCCTCAGACGACCCCCAATTCTAAGCATACCTTGCTTGTCTAGGTATGGATTCATGCTTAAAATCCTGCTTTTCTGTTTGACCTTGTTGTCTTTCTCGAGGTTCATGATATCATCTGAGAACTCAGATCTTTGAATACATTTTATAATTTTGTATTTGGCAACGCGTAGCTCCTCGGTTGTCAAGTAAGAATGCTTACAACGATTTTTTGTTATCGCGCGCATGACCCATGCAAGGACGCGTGTCGCGCGCGTAAAACTGCTGTGCTTGCTGATTATTTGTTGTACTATGTTTGTACTTGTGTTGTCTACTTGTGCTATATTAACCGATTGCTTTATTTTCTTTGCTTCTAAATCGGTTTCAAATTTTATGTTTTGCGTTTCGTTTTTGAATGATTGAAGCCAAGTAGGTCCATTCCACCAGAGCAAGTGGGTTTTCAATTGACTTGTTGTCATACCGCGACTTGCGCAATCGGCAGGATTCTCCTGTGATTTTACATAGCGCCAGGACTCTGGAGGTATGACCTCTATTATCTGTTTTACCCTGTTGGATACAAATGGCTTCCATTTACTTGGTTCTCCTTTTATCCAACCAAGTACCGCTGTCGAGTCACACCATCCGTAGAACTCGAACTTACGGTCCTTTAAACTTTCTTTGACTTTACTCATGAGCTTTGCTAATAAGTGTGCTCCACTTAGCTCAAGTTTTGGCAATGATATTGCTTTATCCGTCTTGCTGACCGGATTTACCTTGGTTTTTCCTGCCAGAAGTGTAATACTAGCTGTTTCCTTGTTCTGAATTCGAACGTAAATGACCGCTGCAAACGCTTTCGAAGATGCGTCACAGAATCCATGTAGCTGTATTACGTCACTTTCTCCACTTCCTATCCATCTCGGGATTTTAACTTGATCGATGTTGTCTATGTCTTCTCTTAGGTCGATCCATCTCTTATGTATATCTTCGGGGACCTTGTCGTCCCATTGTAGTTCTGCTGACCACATTTCTTGAAATAAGAGTTTTAACTGTATAACGACTGGAGAAAGCCATCCGAGTGGGTCAAATATTTTTGATATTTCAGACAGGAGAAATCGTTTTGTTGGTACTGATGCTGTTTTTTCTGACATTTTGCACTTGAACGTGAATACATCTTCTTTTGTTTTCCAGGCAAGTCCCAATGCTTTGGCTGACTCCTGGTGGCAAAAATCGAAGGTGTTTTGGGTTTCTGAGGTATTGTTATCATTTCCCGTTATCAATTGTGTTTCATTGGAAGTCCATTTTCGTAAGTTAAATCCGCCTAATTTTAGAAGTTTTATGAGATCTAATTTTAGTTGCTTTGCGGATTCAATGCTGTGGCTTCCACTTAGAAGATCGTCCATGTAGAACTGATCTTCCAGGACCCTGCTTGCTTCAGGGTATTGATGACGCTCGTCACTTGCTAGCTGCTTCAGTGTCATCATTGCAAGAAAAGCTGCTGCTTTTGTACCGTATGTGACGGTTAAAAGATAAAAATCTTGAACAGGTTTTTCTAGTGAGTCTCTCCACACTATTTTCTGGTATACCTGCTGGTCTTCTTGTACCAGAACCTGCCTAAACATCTTTTCAAGATCTGCAACGTAGGCGTACTTGTACTGTCGCCAGTTGAGCACCAGTGAAAGAAGGTCCTTTTGTAGATTCGGGCCTCGAAACATCACGTCATTTAGGCTGTAGCCGCTTGATGTACTTCCCGATGCATTAAACACGACCCGTAGTGCTGTTGTCGTTGAGTCAGCGCGTTGTACACAATGATGCGGCATGTAGTACCCGGGTTTCTTGTTACCGGCGGCGCTTGTTGCCGCGCGCATGTGACCTAATTCCTGGTATTCGATCATGAAGTTTTTATATGCATTTTCGACATGATTATGTTTTTCAAATTTTCGTTCTACTTGATAGAACTGTGCCAATGCTTTTGGCCTTGATTTACCCAGCTTTTCATCTGCGTCTGAATGCAGAGGTAGACGAACGACGTACCGGCCATCTGCTTGGCGCTTTGTCGTTGATTTATATAGCTGTAGGCATTCTAAGTCTTGTGTAGACATATTATTTTGATCGGCGATATCTTCAATGGACCAAAACCTGCTGAGGTCGCTATCGTCGGTCAATACCACATTGCAATGGTATGATTTGGTGACATTTGCACTGCCACTTAAAATCCAGCCAAATCGCGTCTGTTGAGCTATTGGCGTAGATATATCTGTACAATGTCTGATGATACCTTCCATGATGATCTCTGAGTAGACGTCTGCTCCCAATAAAATATCTACTGTCCGACTTCTATTAAACTCTGGATCTGCTAGTTGTATGTTTTCTAAATGAGGCCATGATGGTTGCTTGAATGTTTGATTAGGCAAGTTGTTGACTACGTGCCTCATTACAAATGCTTCGATATTTAGTTTGTATTCAGTGTGAAGAGATGATAATGAAATGCCTATTATCCCCTTGCACACCATTTCCTTGGATCCTACCCCAAAAATGATGCCCTTGCATCGCTTGCGTTTAATACCTAATATTTGGGCGGCATTTTCTGAAATGAGGGATGTTTGTGATCCCTGGTCAATAAGTGCCCTAAGTGTTATGTAGGTACCATCAGCCTTGGTCACGTTTACCAGCGCGGTTGCTAACAGAATTTCCCCGGCCCCCTCCTGTAAAACATGTGCATTGCCCCTTTGCTGACTCTGCTGAGAATTTTCCGCCTCACACGGCAGCGATGAAATCCGAGATCTGCCTGTTGAGTTGTTGTGCAACAAGGTATTGTGTTCTCCTTCGCACTCACGGCATTTCTTGGTTGAGTAGCACTCCTTATTGCGATGGGATTTGAGGCATCTATTGCACAAGGCTAACTTGTTGACGATTTTCTGTCTCATGTGAGGTTGCATTTCGAGGAAGGTTTTGCAATGATAAATTCCATGCTCTTCATCATTTTCACATACTGCGCATTTAGGTACTTTGAATTTTCTGCTGTTGAAATTATTGTTGTTTTTGTTGCTGGTAAATGATTTGAAGAAATTCGATTTCTTCGTACTGGTCGATGGTTCTTGCTGTACGGCTTTCGAGGGCTCAACCTTGCGTTTAGATGTTTCTAATGACGTAAACTTGAGTTCCAGGAAAAGAAGTAGTTCTTCCAAGGTAGGTAGATCCCTAGGGTTCTTCAAGGATTCTATGTAATGTAGATGAGTGGCCGCATCTAGTTTGCTTGTAATGATGTAGACGACGACAGGGTCCCAGGTACTTGTATCTACGCCGAGTGCCTTTATCGCGTTCATGCATTCGTTGGTGGTATCATAGACTTTTTTGATGGCTGCTGCCGTTTGCTGCTGCAATGTAGGTAGGCTGCTGAGAGTATTCATGTGGCTGTTGAAGATCAGCTTGATGTTGTTGTACCTATTTTTAAGAATATCCCAGCTTACCTCATAGTTTTCGGAGCTGATTGGTAAATGCTGCACCAATTTTTCAGCTTCTCCCCGAAGTTTGCTTTTGAGGAACTGCATTTTTTGGGCGTTCGAAAGAGACAGATTCTTGTGCACTGCCTCCACGAATAAATCCTTGAAGGACGTCCATTGTTGGTAGCTCCCGTAGAAGGTAGGCACATCCATTTGCGGCGTCGACTTCTCTCGATGGTATTGAGACCACATTTTGTCGCTGAGTGACTTTTTGATTTTGTTGAACTGCTGTTCGTGCCTACCATAGCTTTGCTCGTACTCTATATTATCATCGTAGAGCTCGCTATCAATATCCCAATGTAGGGAATCAATAACAGACCATCGTGCCTGTATTGATTTTAACGCATCTTCGATTTCCCACCTGCTGGCGGTTTCGTCGACGCATATTGCTGCTATCGTCCGGGAGAATGCCTTGAAATTACTCTTCTGTTTTCGTAACATCTCGTCCAGCTTGCTTCTGGTACTCCGCTCTGTGTCGCTGCTGCGTTGAGCTTGGGACCGTGACGATGGCGTTGGCTGCTGCCTTGTATTTTGCTCCTCGGCACTTGGCGATGCTTGCCCCCCACTTGCTAGGGGTGTAGCCGGGCGCAAAAAAGATTTTCCCTCTGTTGCTGTGGCAAAGGTCAAGTAATTTTGTAAATAAGCACGTGTGTTTGTAAAGAAATCGGAGGTTTTCTTATATGTGTCACCGCCGAAATAATCATGCGACTTATCATCAAATTCGCATAATTTGACATGATTTAGCTGAAATTCCTGCCATAGAGATTCTAATGAGCTCAGACGTTTTTTAACATTTGTTGTAGTTTTTCGATCAGCACCGTCTTTCTTGAAATTGACGAGAAGCTGATCCATCGAGCCCATAATTCGGCTTTGTGCAGCCAAAAGATCTTCCATGGCGGACATGATGTTTGACGATAGAGATGTAGAGAGTAGTGAATACTGACTCACCGAAGACTGCTTTCTCACCTTACAGATCTAGGCCTTTGATCTGTACGGCAATCCAGAAAAGACACAAAAACACAAATTGCTATCCGTATTTTTGATCCCGCCTTCGGAGGCTTCGAAGGACCATTTGATGTACGGGTCGTTAAAGTATAAAAGATGGCTTGAATTTAACACGTGATTTATTTACTGAAATTACTTGAAAGAATTAATGAGAGATGTGATCGAGCCGCGGTGTTAATGTGGACTGGTTGGCAGCCGCCCGGTACCCGAGCGGTTCCCGGAATATGCATACGTTGCACTATTGTACTGTGTGAACTGTACAGGTGGATTAAGGTTTTCCATACAAAAATATTGTCAATGATCTATCTTCGATATTTCGATCTTTATTTTTGACAGTATTCTGAATAAGTCCTTATTATTGTAAGGTACTTAATTGTCGTCGTCTTTTGTTGACTTGACTTCACTTTTGTTATTTCTTGTATAAATAATGTAAGTCCGTTGTTGGCTGTATGTTATAAATCTATGTATTTCATGAGCTGTGGATTATGTTCATAAATAAATAAACCATATAAATCTTTACAACAAATGAAACAGATAAAAATTATAAACTATTTTGTGCATTGTGTTCATAAGATTTGGAAGTGTGTGGTCCATGAGAAAATCGTCCGAGGAGTGTGTGTACTAACTATTGCGTGGTGTATGGCTGTAGGGCACAGGCTCGTAAAATCAGGACAAATTAATATTAGTCCCGAACAGCGCGGCCGCGGCGACGCGGTGACGCACGCTCGTAAACACACGCCGCCGCCATTCAAATCACATTTCATAGACTTGAGGAATTGCGTTTCAGTGGTACCATTTTCATATAGTTATTGACAAACAACTATACCTACATAGCTCAGTTGGTAGTAACTCTGCCTTCTGCGCCGTAGGTCGTGGGTTCGATTCCCACCGTGAACAAACATTTGTGTGATGAACATAGATGTTTGTTCTCTGTCTGGATGTTATAAAGTATTGTAAGTGTGTATTTACAAAAAAAAAGTATATAAGTAGTATATCAGCTATCTGGTTTCCATACCGCAAGCTTAGGCTTAGTTTAGGGCGAGATAGTGCTGTGTGGAAAGTCCACCAATATTTATTTGTTTATATTTAACTATGCTTAAAACGAAGTATTTATGTTTAATTAATTTACTTCGTCAATTGGTCAATCTGACGTGGATAAAAATCATAACAAATTTAAAAGTTCTTTAAAAAAATATTTTTTTCTACACTAGAACTAGTATTATGAATTCGTTGACTGGAAAATAAAAATTAACTTGAACAAAGCAATATGTAGTACTAATCCGCTGATCTAATCTCCTTAAGCTGGAATAAACTTAATTAGACTTCGACACGTGTTTCACCTCTCTACGAAGCATCTTCAGGAAATTGACCCGCTGTGCACCGAACGTGTTACCTCGTCGAGCGCTGAGCTGAAAGTTACGCCTGAGTCAATTAAGAGCCCGGTGACCGCAGCTCGGAATTTCAATTTGAGACGAGTCCAAAAATCGATCCGTGTATAGCTATCTCTGTTTAGCTGGTGCAGGCGCGTGTGGGGCAGGAACGAGGTACTACGTATACACGCACACACTCAAGCACCGCTACGGTTGTACTATTTTTCCTACGAAAGGTAGGTAGGTACCATAAACCTCTGCCATTGATAACAATTCGAAAGCGGTAGGTTAGGTACCTACTCACTCACCATGGTAACTATTTCTTTGGGCATGTCATGTGTGTAGTATGTTTATACTGCTTACCTTTTGCGTTTCATAGGTAGGTAGGTGCTTACATTTAGAAAAGTGCACTGTGCAAGTTTGGTACCTACTCCTACCTACCTACCTATTTTTAAAAAATATAAAAGTGAATACCTACCTATATAGTTTGCTTTTTTTTCTTCAAGTTAGGTATTTGACAAGGCCTACGCACTTATACCTATCTCAAGAAACCTATCAATCTATCAGGAAATAGGTACTTACCCATGTAGGTAGGTACCTAACCTACCTCTAGTCCAGCCAAATTCGGTGGGACATTTTTGTAAACTAGCCGAATTTGGCTGAACTGTACCTACCTAGGTAGGTTCATCATAATTCGTCAAATTATGATCTGCTTCTAAAATAGGATTATATAAAATACGAGTAGGTAGGTACCTAGTGTACATACCTACCTATTATTATGAAATTATGATATGACTAGCTGCGCCCCGCGCTTTCACCCGCGCGTATTGTGTTACCAAAATAGCGCAAAAAATATGAAATTTCGATAAAAATATGCGTCGCACTCATCGCTAATGGCGCATCCACACATGCCGCCGGCTTTCAGACCGCCCTGCCGCCGGCTTTACCGGCGGCCAGCAGATACGGTTGCAATTTTCGCAGTAGTGTTGTGACTTATAAAATAAAAGTAAAAAATAAAAGTACTGCACTATCATCCCAGTTAAATTCTGTCATTTCGTTATTTATATGAAATGATGTTATATATGAATACGACAACAATACCACTCCGTATCGAAGCAGCAAGCAAGCAAACTGCCGCCGGCAACGAAAGAAAGCCGCGCGTGCCGCCGGGCATGTGTGGATGCGCCATAAGGTAACCTTAGATCGACTGAGTGGTGGGGATCAAAGTTATGGATCGCGACAGTGTACTCGGGTTTTTCCGATTTAGAGCCGGTGCGTGACGGACGTGTGCGACCACGGAAATATGTTTTCTCTGTTCCGTGTGTGCCACGCTCCGTAAAATTAAATGCGTAGTTATAATACTTTTAATTACTTACTGCTGAACTGATTATTTAGTTCAGTAATTTTACTAATAGAAAACTACATTATCCCTGAGTAGGTATTCAGTTACCTACAAATTTGAAGTTGTACCGTACCTACCCAACTTGGCGGAGGCGGCGGCGCGCGGCCCGCTAAGGCCTCCCCCCCCCGGCGCCCCACGCTTCGCCAGCCACCGCGCCTTTGACGCCGCTCGCGCATTCCACCCGAGATAAAACCCTAAATTAGTATATTTTTTATATATTTGTGATATAAGATAAGGAAACAAAAGATCGATTTAAAATTAGGTAGTGGTAAGTATAAACAACCGAATCAATTTATTATTGAGGTAAGCCTTGTGGGGTAACCATATCGGTAAAACACTACGACATGTACTTACCTATAATGGTAGATAAAAAAAAAATATAGTGTGAGATATTACGGCTTGTTCGTCATCTCGCGGGTTATTACCTATTTTTTTCGTCATCAACTCGCGGGCCCATAAAAGTACAGTCATTATAAAAAATTGATTGAAACTAAAGTAAGTACCAACTATACTTCGTTGGTCTGGCTGTTTATGTATAATAAAAAATATCTATCTATGTAAGTATATAATGTATTAAATAGTCATCTAGTACCCAAAACACAAGCTTTGAGTAGATTACTTTGGGGCTAGATGATGCTGTGTGGATTGTCCAGCATTATTTATTTATTTATATAGACCTTTAAAAAAAATAAACATTGATATGTAGCTAGACTGCATCTACCTATTATTATATAATTTCGATTGAAAAGTACGGAATGAGGCAAGGTTACTAACCCCCGGTTTCTGAAAGCCCGATCAACACTAATCGGCTATCAAGTCACTTGCTATCTCTATCTAATTTGAAGAGTTCTTCTCCGTCACCTGTGGAGTGAAGCAAGGTTGCGTGCTTGCGCCAACTTTATTTGCTTTGTATTTCTCTGTCGTGTTCAGAAAGTTACCAACCTACCATTTATTTATAATAATTCGTACCGTCAATCACACTAATAGTTATTATAAATACAACAGTTGGGATGGACTTCATTGAAAGAAAAAAAATATTTATTTATCAAAAAAAGGAAAATGATATTTGCAGGAAAATGATATAATTTGCATTTCAATCAATCTCTACCTTTCCGAGACACCCTTTAGGTAATGGTAAGCATCAGAACCACTGGACCATGTTTTTTTTATTTATTTATTTTTTTAATACAACTGCAGCTGATGGAACAAGCAGATGGCCCACCTGATGTTAAGTGGTAACCATCACCTATAAACAAAACATTGCCCCGTAGGTCACGCACAATAGGAACGTGCCCTACGATGCACTACCCTGCGTCCATCAACTGTTCGATTTTTTATAAAATAAATATAAATATTGCTGGACAATCTACACAGCACCATCTAGCCCCAAAGTAAGCTACTCAAAGCTTGTGTTATGGGTACTAGATGACTGATATATTTAATACATTTTATACTTACATAGATAGATATTTTTTATTATATACATAAACACCCAGACCAACGGAACAAATTTCTGCAGATCGTACACAAATTTGTTCAGAGGCGGGAATCGAACCCGCAACCTCTTGCGTCGCAGGCGGACTCTCGCCCGCTGCGCCACTGAGGTCGTCAAAGGTTATGTTTGGAAACTATCAATATTTATTACCTTTTTTGAACTATTTAGTACCTCAATTAGACACCCTATAGGTAATAGGGAATTTGACAAATAAAGGTGGAGGGAAATCCAGATCGTGCCCAAGAAGAACTCAAGAATCCAGACATTTCCGCACGAGTCTGATCGCCTGGTGACACTATGGCTCAATTCAGCAACGAAGCGGCGGTGTTTCGGTGTAAATAATTTTAAACATTTTGCTCATTGCTTTATTGCATAGAATCGCTTGAACAGAGCTCAGATTCTCTGACAACTTTACTTTTACTTACTTTATGGCTATGACGATAAAGTTTAAAACTGCCAACAGCTTCGGTGCCAAACTAAATAAAATAGGTACCTACAAGCCCCAGTCTGCGGCTTCGTACACGTTATTCTGTGTCTCCCTAATCGTAATCTATGCAAAGTTTGGAAAACAATGAAGGGGATGTCTTTGCGCATAGGTATAAAATACTTGCGAAATCACACCCCCTCCCCCTCTATCCAGCGTTCTTTTTGCGTGACGCGCACTATACATAATAATTACCTACGGAGGTATCTAGGTAGGTACCTACCTACTTCTCTACTTCACTTACCTAGGAACATAAGTAGATATAGTGCGCGTCAGCCAAAAAGAACGCTGAAAACAGTGGAGGGGATAAGTTTGCACATAGGTACGAGATACTCGATTATTTATTATTTATTATTATTATATTCTGCAATAGAATAGGTCCTATAAAAGAATAAAATACGAGTATGTACCTACATACCTACCCTACTTGCCTATTATTGTGAAGTTAGACATAGACATAGACAGTATTTTATTGGCCACAAAAACACACAGCATACAATTAGGGTATTGTAGGTAGGTATATTATAGTAGGTAGGAGATATTCCTTTCCGGGTATTGCTTTTTTACATCCTGTGCATGTAATCTTCATAAACTCCATGGTAGATAAAGTTCCAAAAAAAAAGATTAATAAAAAAAAAAAAAAATTTTAGTGCAAAAAGTGAGTTTTGCGGTGGGACTTGAACTCGGACTGCTGCGCCGCTTGGCAGTCACTCGACGAACCAAGCCACCAAACTTGATGACGAGCTAGACGAAATAGTCAGATGCAAACAACGCGTTAGAGAAACAACAAGTTATGAAATTGACGACCTCTGTGGCGCAGCGGGCGAGAGTCCGCCTGCGACGCGAGAGGTTGCGGGTTCGATTTCCGCCTCAGAACAAATTTGTGTACGATCTGCAGAAATTTGTTCTGTTAGTCTGGCTGGGTGTTTTCCATGTAAGTATAATAAAAAGTATTTATCTATGTAAGTATAATTATGATGTATTAAATTGAATACCTATAATTGTATCAGTTATATAGGTAGTACCCTTATCACCAGCTTTGAGTAACTTACTTTGGGGCTAGATGGTGCTGTGTGGATTGTCCAGCATTATCCTATTATCCTACAAATATTATAAACGCGAAGTACCTAGGTATGGACCTTCCTCTCCTTCTGGCGTTTTTTTTGCGTGTACGCACTATACATAATCTAGGCACCTACCTACTTATCCTACTAATATCCTACTATGCTAATCCCGTGGGAATACCGGTATATAAAACTACGTGGGTGAAACCGCGGGGTGCTACTAGTCCTACTAATATTATAAGCGTGAAAGTTTGTAAGTATGGATGGATGGATGTTTGTTACTCTTTCACGCCGGAACGGCTGAACGGATCATGGTGAAAATGAGCACAGAGATATAATATATCTAGTCTGGAATAACACATAGGCTACATTTTATCCCGTGGGAATATTGGAATTCAAACCTACGCGAGTGAAACCGCGGGGTGCTACTGGTTTATTACAATAATGGATGTTTTTTTGTTATACGTAGAAAACACCCAGACCAACGGAACAAATTTCTGCAGATCGTACACAAATTTGATCCGGAGCGGGAATCGAACCCTAGGTAATAGGTAGGTACTTCCCTAATTCACATACCTATATAAACAACATGTTAGATAGATAGGTACCTACGTAAATACATATTTACTCTAAATATGAAAACAACTAGGTAAGTAAATTATGTAATAGAGTAGGTACCTAAGTAAGGTAGGTATAATGAGATCCCCCATACGTTCCGAGTTCATAACAAGAACCAAACGAACTGAAAAATATCGAAGTCCGTAAACAAAGCTACAAATAAACAGGTCGCAGTACCTATGTAGGTACTTTTTGTTTCCAACAACCAAAGCAGGAAATCTCAATCCAAGCCAGCGGCACAGTCAATATATTACTGAACAAACAAATACGCACGCACGCACAACACAGTAGGTAGGTAGCTTGTCAGGACACTGATTTAGAAAATAACACATAACAATAGCCTCTCATACCACAGTACCTAGGTGTAGGTACCCCAACGATGACCTCCGAATGAGCCCCGCCGCGCTCCAGACCCTGAGCAACGCGGCGGCGGCGTGGAGGCGGCGCGGCGGTGGCGCGGCAGGGCGGGCGGCGCATAAATAGACACGTTTCATTCAGACGCTTCAGTCTGTGTGTGCGTGCGAACTTGTCATGTCCGAGCGATCACACACACAACCATAGTTTCCCGTCAGCGTACGCCTCCTCGTGCACGGTGCGATAGCACTAATAGAAGTTTGAAATTGGCGTGATTTTGGTTGTATTCCTTAATACCAAAAATGATGACTGAAAACTTTTCGTATTCTTCACATAGTATTTTTTTTCTGTAACTAGACAATGTAAGCTATGTTCCTTTAGAATTAATATTTGAGATATTGTTGTTTTTGATTCGAAATAAGTAGGAAGAAAACTTGTAAATTTTAGCATAAAACAGTGCAAAATGCGATTGGCTTTTATTTCATTTCAGGGAAATTATTTGAAAAAATAACTATGTAGTGACACGCATAAATACTATTCGAATACAAATAATACAATAATATAAGGGAAATATGCTTGAATCAGAAATCATTTTGGTATTAGGTTTGTATGGGAAATGGCCCTCCGCTGGCCCGTTAACCATCGTTGACTGGAACCTATACAAGGCTATACAAGGCTATACAAGAGCCATATCAGGAAGAACAAATAAAAGAGCAACAAAACAAACAGATTTTCCATTTGAATGAATTGGATCAAATTACCACCTTTGATTATCGTAAGCTCAAGCAAGTGCTGCCTTACGTTGTACAAACCTGATGTAAAATACCTACTAATTTACATGCAAACTTCGCTACTCCACATTTGCACAAGTTCAATTGAAAACGTTCGCTTGAAATGATTAGCCTTTCGCGAAGTTTCACTTATTTGTAATCTAAACAACGAACAAGTTGAGATTCTGCCGATTCAACCGCCCGATCCAATTCATTAGGATAGAATTATTGACCGAGCGAGCGAAGCGAGCGAAGCGAGCGAAGCGTCTCAGTTTTCACATTGGCCAAAAATGCGTTTGTCCGGATGTCTGTCTGTCTGTCTATCTGTCTGTCTGTTCTCCTCTACAGGTCGCATTTTTCAACCGATCTGGACGAAACTTGGTACACAGGTTATATGACTTATTAGTTTTTTTTGTCGTCGGGGATTTTTGATTGGAGGGGTACTTCCCTCAAAAAAAGGGCAAAAAGGGGGCTATTTGATATAATGGATATTTCCACCAAATGAGATCCGATTTCGATTATTCTTTTTTTATTTGAAAGGTAGTAACTATAAGTTGGTCTCATAAAAGTTTGGCGAAGATCTGATAAGGATCTTCAGCATGATGAACAGGATAGCTCATCAAACAATCGATGGTTTTCAATCAAATTTGAGAGAAACACAAAGGACCTCATTCTACACAAGATGATGCAAAAAAAATCAAAAAGATCAAAAAAATCACAAAACGGAAAATGCACTTGCGCATTACATTCCTCAAATAGCTC
Organism: Plemyria rubiginata; assembly: GCA_963576535.1. NCBI lineage: Eukaryota > Metazoa > Arthropoda > Insecta > Lepidoptera > Geometridae > Plemyria > Plemyria rubiginata. Next base: position 10,412,825 of record OY754928.1, read on the forward strand.
ACTTTTAGTATGCTCGCGAGGTCTACAGCTCCCAGAGCCACTAGTAATATAATTAAACTAATTGTCAATAAATTGCTATAAATTGTAGTGACGCATGTTTTTAGGATCGAATTTTGTCCGGAATAGGGACACTCTACTGCACTGGTTGAAAAAACACTGTTATGTAGAAACCCAATAGTTACCAGTTACATACAATAAGACCAAAAAGTAATTTTAGCCGATGAGGATTATTTTTTTTGGTCCCATTGTAAAATTTTATTTAATCTAAATGTCCAAGTCGGAGCTTGCTACGCCGTAGCTATGTGCTACGCCGCACCGTAGCCCATAGCTACAGTCGCTCCTCATTAGCTTGTTCCTCAATAGTTTTACTTGAAGTGAGCCCTTTTGTATCGTGTTGTTAATACTTGTTCACGCTCGTTATTAGTGGCAAGAACCCGAGAAGGCTAACAAAGGATTTTAAACTAAAATTTTGAAAGAGAAAAGTATAAGCGGGCCGTAAGTAAGTAAGTAAGGCCAGGGTGTTTAAAAAAATGGGTTACTGGACGAGAACTAAGGTATCAATCAAGAAAGCTGTTTGCTTTCGAACTCTATAGGAGACGACGCGACTCGTACATCGACGTCATTCCAACAAACAATTTCACAAGTGTCCCGACAAATAGATAAAATATTCTATAGGTTACAAAAAAAATTAAGTGGTCTTTGTATAAGATAGAAAACTCCTTATTGATGGAAATAAAAAAAACGATAGAGCATTTCGCCAACTTCCATAATTTTGGCTTCATTGGCTCAGTATTATTTCACATTTGTTATTATTTTTTATTGGCTCACATGAGCAGACGGGCCACTTGATGGAAAGTGGCCCCCGCACCGTTGCGTCGCTGATGCGCTGCCGGCCTAGCAAATAAACCCGCCTTATTTATTTATTTATTAGGATCGCCAAGAGATAATACACAAAACTTAGTACTAGATACAAACAAAATAAACATCCTGACCCGTGCTTATCCACCAAAGGCAACCACAGCTAGCACAGGCATCGTAAGTATATAAGTAGGTAATATGAACATCATTAAAATAATATAAATCAAAAAGTAAGTAAAGTCCAAGCCTTAGTAAGCCTTTTGAAGTACTCCACGTCGGGATTCCGAGGAAACCAGAAGGACGGAGTATCATCCAAAAATGACTCGCGCGCGGTTACAGGACCATGAAAGATTTGTAATTGCGGATAACTAGCCTGAGTCGGTGGTGCGATGATTATACTTATCATCTAGCTAGTTTCCTTTTTTTGTTATTTCTAACCTAACCCCTTATTCATAATCTCTGCCATTTTATAGCAGCTCAATGGAGTATTCTTGTCACTATCACTTTTATGCCAACGAAGAGAGACAGCAACAGACTTATCGTCGTCGGCTGCCGAGCCCTGTCGCGCCCACGTTGCAGTCTCTACGTGCATGCTAGTTAAATAAGTCATATAATTTTATATATATTTTAGTTTGTAAGGTATTTATGCTATGGGCCCTGTATTTTTAAGATCTTTTTACTATTTTGCCTGAAATAAATGATTATTATTAATAATAATTATTATTATTATCGGTCTGATATTGGCGCGCTCAAAGGCCATTATGAATAAGGGCGTGTTAAGTGTGTTAGGTGCTCGGTTTGCGAGTCAATCAGGCATAGTGTCGAGTGCGGGGTACGGACCGCTATACGCTGGTTTAGAGGCGGAACGGAAAGCTCCCTCCGGAGTGCGGACAACACACTTTACTTATTAACGTTCCTAAGATTAACTTTCACTTGAACTACTCTGCATAATCGGTTTTAGTTTTTATGAGCTTAAGTAATTATTTGTAACTTTGGTTTCTCTCTATCTTCCAGCTGCTTGGCACTTCATAGCGAGGCCACTGCTTGAAGACCACGCATTGCTAGAATATCTTATAAAAGCATAAACTTATTTAATATTTTAAATTCATTTATTATAATATGGTTATAAACTACGATTGATAATTAATAAAAAAATAATAACAACTTTGAAACTAAAAAGAACTTCTCATTTAAAATAAATTTAACAATAAAAAATGGCAATATGACAGTGTTTGAGTATAACGTCCGTCTATCTCTGGCGATGAAGCAAAAAAAGAGCCCCGATTTTTTTTTTTCGAATGGACAAATGCTGTTGATCGATGAACGATCCTTACAGCGCTACCGAGCAATGGCGAGCGCGGAGGGCGCTCAACCGGTATGGTTAGGATGGGGCAACAAACGCAAGGGCACCGCTATGGTACGACCTCGGCTTGGGCTGTTGCCAGGGTGGGGGTTTAGATGATCTAGATTAGGCCCCGAGTGGGCGGGAGCTAGGAGACGTCTACGACCCCGCCGGCGGGGTCGGTGTATGTGTGTAGTGTTTGATCTGTTTGTCCAGTCTGTCGGGTTGGATGGCTCGATCGCCTCCGCGTTAGCGGCTGTGATCACGTCATCTGGGTCACCTAGGATGTGCCTTGGTCTACGGAGGGATCTATCAACGGGGGGGTCAATGGGATAATCGGGTAGCGTAGAGACTAGAGGGTTCGGGTGGTGGGGAGCCGAGTCATAGTAACGCCTAGCGGCGAGCTTAATGAAATCGGCAATCGACTCGAGACCTAGATCGCGATGGAGATCGATGTTGCGCATATACCACGGGGCACCAGTGGCTTTGCGCAGGAATCGATTTTGGACACGTTGGAGGGTGGTGATGGATGATGAGTGGGCGAATGCCACAGATGAGTAGGTCAGTATGGGACGGATGCAAGTTTTGTAAAGGGTCACCTTATTTCTAAGGGACATTTTACTAGCTTTGCAGAGTAAACTATGGAGGCGACCAAGGATGAATTTGGCGCGGTTGCTAACTTTTTTGATGTGCTCGTTGAAGTTCAGGCGACGATCAAGAGTGACGCCTAGATAGCGGGCTGACTTTGCCCAGGGAATGGGTTCGTCGAAGAGGGTGATGGGGCGAGGTTGGGGGAAGCCCTTTGAAAAGAACACTGCTGTGCTTTTCGTGGGGTTAACCTCTATTCGCCACTTGCGGAACCATGCGCCTAGCGCAGTGAGGGCGGTTTGCAGCTTGATACATACCCGATTGGGGTTCCGATCGGATGCATACAAGGCTGTGTCATCCGCGAAAAGGGCAATTTCCACCTGATGGGTGTGGGGGATGTCGCTGGTGTACAGCGTGAACAAGAGAGGTGAGAGTGCGGAGCCCTGAGGGACTCCAGCTCTGACGGGTCTGGGGCTTGATAGGGAGCCCTCGACGCGGTAGCGAAAGCTACGATTAAGGAGAAAGGCTCGTATGATGAGAACGAGCCTTACTGGCACTCCAAGTTTGTATAGCTTGTATATCAAGCCATTGTGCCAGACTTTATCGAACGCCTTCGCAACATCGAGGAAGACAGCACCGGTATCTGCGGGCCAGGTATGGTGGCGTCTAGTAAACACGTGTTCCGTGAAGCGAAGCACTTGTTGGGGGCAAGAGTGTCTAGGGCGAAAACCGAACTGCTCGTCAGGGAGAAGTTGGTGCTCGTTGACAAAGGACCAGAGACGTTTCAGAAGGAGACGTTCGTAGATTTTCCCCAGTGAACTGAGGAGACTGATAGGACGGTAGCTGGAAGGCTCTGACGCCTTTTTGCCTGGTTTGGGGATGCCGATGACGGTGGCTTCCTTCCAGGCATCGGGGAAGGTGCAAGTCGCCATAGCCGCATTGAAGATGCTAACTAGGAGGTAAACGAGAGCGAGTGGGAACCGCTTGAGCACCTTGTTGCTGATACCGTCAGCGCCAGGGGCTTTACGCGGTTGAAGGTCTTTGATTATCGCCTGAACTTCAGAAGCCTTAATGAGAGGTAGGGGAGGGTCGGGGGGGGGCAGAGAAGAAAGGTGATTGACTTCGTCGTTCACCAGGTCGAGGTGGTCGGGGTCAACGGGTTCGATGCTCGGGGAGCATTGCGACTCAAGGCTTCTTGCTAGGCAGTCTGCCTTTTCGTCATCGTCGAATGCGAGAGAGTTATCGGGGCGGACGAGGGGGGGCATGACTGAGATAGTGTCTGCTTTCATTGACCGAGCCAGCTTCCAGAAAGCCTGGTGAGTTGGCTCGATCCCTGAGAGCATGCTATCCCAGTCATTATTGGAGTGTTCGCGAATACGTCTCTGTACCTCGCAGCGCAGAGAGCGTAAACGGTCACGATTGGTTACAGAGGGCCAAGAGCTGTAGTGTCGGGTCGCTGCGTTCTTCTTCGTGATCAACCGTCTCACATCATCTGGCAGAGCCGAGCGACGGTATGGCGACGCTGGCACCTGTTTCGATGAACCGCTGATGGCGGAGGTGACATGGTTGGTCAGGGAGTCGATTGCAACAGTAATGTCGTCAGGGGACTTGATGTCGTCGGGGATTCTGTTCAACTCGGGTGAGTGGATAGACTCGAGAGCTTTCCCGAGCTTATACCATTGCACCACGGTCTTAGTGAGAGGGGTCGGGTCAGAGGGGGGGCCTAGGTGCATGAGCACGGGGCGGTGGTCGGAGTCTAGTTCGTGGAGCGTTTCTATTGAGCGCAGCCGTAGGGCTACGTTCTTAAGTAGCGCCATGTCAAGGATGTCAGGTCTATAATTAACTTGATGAGGGTAATGGGTCGGGGTCATGGGAGGGATGATGTCGAAATTAAGATCGTCGGCGTAGGTCTCGAGCAGCCTGCCGTTGGGATTAGTGGTAAGACAGTTCCAGAGAGTGTTTTTGCAGTTGAAGTCACCCGCCAGGATGACGGAGCCCCCGAGATTGAGGAGGGCCTCAAGATCACTCTTGAGTAGAGTTTTAGAGGGAGATAGATAGCAGGAAGCTATGGTAACTGACTGATGACCAGTCATCGCTAGTCTACAAACGGAAGCTTCTAAGGTTTGCAACGGAGGACAGTCGATAGGTATGCAGTGCAGGGACCTTCTGTAATAGATGAGGGTGCCGCCATGTTGGCGGCTGGTTCTATCGTCCCGCACCATCTGGAAGTTAGCAATGCTGGGATTGCGATGGTGCGGTTTCAAGAAGGTTTCTTGCACTAGCATTAAATCGACTTGATGTTTAATTAAAAAGTCCTGGACTAAGGCGCGTTGCGTTTTGAGATCGTTGGCGTTGTAGAACGCTAACGAGACGGAGCGGGGTTTAAGCCTCTCTTTTTGTACAAACATATTGGTTGTTTAAAAAGAGAGGTTATTGACAGCGGCCATAAGCGCGGCCTGGTCTGCAAGATACAGACACTTGTGTACTGGGCTTGGGAGTGCGCGGAAGACGCGGGCGAACTCTTCGGATCGCTTGATGAGCTCAGCGAAGGGTAGGCCTTCTTCGAACAGAGGTTCAGTACGGTTGTAGGAGGGGCCCTGGGGAGCTTGGGGCACTGGTGCAGGAGGTTTGCTTGAGGGCATACGCTCCTGGGGACGAGGGGGGGAGGGTTTTGTCTGACGGGCAGCGCTGGTCGAGGGAAGAGGGCGCGACCACGCGTTGTGGGCCGGGGGAGGAGGGGGTACCATGGCCAGCTTAGGGCTGGTTTTGGAGTATTGAGGCGTTGGTTGCTGTTGCGAACGCGCTTGCGACGGCCTCGGAGTCGCCCGCCTGCCCGCCTTGGGAGCCATGGGACAACCGCGATAGTTCGCGGTATGTCCGGTGGCGCGGCAAAGCACACAGCTGGGCGGCTCTAAGGTGTCGCGAGTGCGCGGGCAGTCAGCGGTGCCATGGTCATCCAGGCACTTGACGCAACGAGGACGGGCGTAGCAGTTGCGCGCAGAGTGGCCGTATAATTGGCATCTGTGGCACTGCGAAGGTGAGCCGTTTTTATGCGGGGTTTCGACGTGAATCCCGGAGAGGCCGTTGACGGTCTTCAAATTGAAGATCGCCTTGCCTTCTGAGGAGAGGGTTAGAATGACGAGCACGAGCTCGAACGGGGTCTTTGTTTTACCGCTGTACATGCGGTGGACTTCCCTGACGGGGAAGCCCTGACCAGTTAGGTCGGACTTAATGGCATCGGAGCCAAACTCAGCGGGGAGGCCGCGTATGACGACTCTGAGTAGCCGTTCGTCTTCCAGGGCGTAGGTATGAAAACCTATTCCCTGCTCCCGAAGGAAAGTAGTGAGCCGACGATGGTCGGCTGAAGTGGGCACTTGGACCTTGATGCCGTCCTTGGTGCTGCGGGCATTTGAGTATGAGATGCCGGATATCCGGCATGCGGCGGAAACGTTGTCCCATTTTTCCTTCTGGCGAAGGAAGATGGGAGGGGGAGGCTTCTCCCTCCTAACTGAGGCGTTAGCCGCAGAAGGTGGGGAGGAAGGCGGGGAGGCCGAGGCGGCCGGACGAGGGGTCTGGGACGCTTGCTTGGCGGGGGGCGCAGCTTTCGATTTCGAATTTTTGCGCTTTCGTTTCAACGAGACAGTGGTGAAGCCAGTGTTATCGGTGTCGTTTGGGGAATCTGATGGATCGGAGGAAGAAGAGGAATCGGAATCGTCTTCCGAGAGGCGAGAGGCGGGGCGGGATGACTCAGAGTCCGCGTCCATGAAGGTTTCGCGGTCTAAGTCCTCTTCGGAGGTTTGGTGAGAGTGGGCTGGAGAGGGCGGGCGGGGGCTTGGGGAGGGTTTTTTGGCCTGAGGGGCCTGGGCGGGTTTTGGTGCCTTAGGGGCTGGGGAGGGCTTGGCGGGCAAGGGGGCTGTGGTTTGGGCCTTAGGGGCCTGGGAGGATTTGGCCTGAAGGGCGGCGGCTTCTCGGCTTTTGAAGAAAGCTTGGAGGGCTGGGGGGGGTTCGAGATCCGGGCGGGTGGTTTGTATGGCCATAAGGGCCGGGATATTACCTGTGGGATTCTCATGGAGAATCCCTTTTACTAGTTTAGGGGCCTGTTGGTAGGCTTTTTGAAGAAAAAAGCCTAATTGCTCTCTGCTGAAGGCAGAGATGTCAATTCCTAATCCGGGGGGGGGGAGAGCGTTTTGGACCCGGCGGTCCATCTCCGCGGGTAGGAACCCCGGGAGGTGTGTAGGTGTAACCTAAACTTAAAGCTATTACGAACCTATCGCAACGGAGCGACGAAGATGACGGGAGGAGGCCAGGCACAAACACAACACAATCACAATCCCAGACAACAACGGCGCGGAGCACAGGTAGCTGGAGCGCAGGTGACAGGTGCAGGAACGGGCGCGGCGGCGGGCGGGATTCCCGCGCAGGTAGGCGAACACAAACGAAACACTGTAATCCGAAACGACACAATAGGAGACCGAACGAACACTGGCACTATGACAGACCGAGGTCTGTTACACAATACGAAGACAAGCGAAAACGCACGAAACGTCAAGGTGGCAACCGAACGGACGGAGGTTAGACGTGGGCGCAGACGAGTGGCCGCGTCAACCATCGAACGCGAAGTCTGAAAGAGCCCCGAACGACGCTCGCGCTGCTTTTATCCTCGGCCAGGCTAGCTCGCGCCACCTTCTGGGTGACGTCACAGGCCACGCCCCCTGTCTGGACGGTTCCACGCTTATTCGGCTTCTCCTGACGGCGGTGCGTCCTCGCCCGCAGGACCTTCAGGGTAGCAGAGTGGCTGTGACGGCATGTCCTCAGTATCATGGGATGGTGATGCAGGAACATGCGTGTCCAACCTAACGACTTGGCGCTCAGCACTACATGGCTGACTCTCATCATCATTGTCATCTGAAAAGATATGATCTGCATTAGTTTCCTATTCGGATTCAAAACCTAAAAGTAGGAAACTCGGTAATCGGTAAACTCAATACTTTCAAATGATACAACAGAGCCCTCGGGTATGTCTACTAAGAAAGCTTTCGAGTAAAGCTCTTGAACTACAAGTAGGTAATTAAGAACAAATTTACACGGCAAAGCCCTCAGGTTACACGAAAAAGTATGAAACAACAGAGCCCTCAGGATGAATAATCAGAACCAGGAGACGTACCATGCAGGATGTTCTCCATCATCGCAGAGCCCTCAGGATGCGCATTGTTCAGAGCCCTCAGGGTAAACAATCAGTACCAGGAGACGTACCTTGCAGGATGTTCTCTATCATCGCAGAGCCCTCAGGATGCGCATTGTCCAGAGCCCTCAGGATGAACAATCAGTACCAAGAGACGTACCTTGCAGGATGTTCTCTATCACCGCAGAGCCCTCAGGATGCGACAGCCAAGAGTAGAGCCCTCAGGATACTGTCCACAAATGCAGAGCCCTCGGGATGCGACATCTAAAGAGTAGAGCCCTCAGGGTACTCGCCACAAGTAGGTACAGAGCCCTCGGGTTGTACGCACCGATATACATAACGAACACTGAGACCAATGATGACTGTGATGAATTAACAAAGCAGAGCCCTCGGGATGCATCTCATACAAGTGCAGAGCTCTCGAGGTGCACAGGTACCTATACACATCACAGACAAGCATACTTCACGCTGTTGAAGCTAACACAATGGCATACTCACTTTCAAAGAACGAGATGCACACCTCGGGGGTCCATTCCCCGCGCCAAAGCGTTATGTATTCTGCGGCCGCTTGCGTGGTTTTACCATAAGATCCAGCAATTAGCTTCAGCTCATAACGTCCATGGGGCAGCACCTGCGTGACAACATATGGGCCGCGCATGCTGGAGTCCAACTTGCCCGTAGCTTGACTAGTCTTACGTACAAAAACCATGTCACCCTTATTGAACGTGCGTGGTGCTTTACGTCGTTCATTAACACGAGCGTCTTGACGAGTGCGATTCTCGTCTAGTAGTTCAGAGGCACGTTGCCGGGCCAGCTCGCGCAGTGATTCACGATTCGGACTTGTTGCCTCTAAGGCAACATCGCGTACCAGAGATCGAATGACAGGCGTTATACTCTCATTACCTGTCAACAAATTAATCGGAGAACATTTGGTTGATTTTTGCGTGGTCATGTTCAAGGTGAGCTGTAATTTCCACAAAACGTCTGACCAACGTTCATGTCTAAAATTAGATTCGACCCGAATCATATTCATTACAGTACGACAATACCGCTCAACTTGACCATTACTACGATGCATCTCAGGAGTTATGAAATGTATGTTACAACCCATTTCTTTGACCCAATTAACAAAAGATGTACTCTCATACATACGACCACGATCGGCAACTAACAGTTTTGGACAACCAAAGAGTGAAATAGCACTTTCAAAAATATGTTTTAACTCATTTGCATCTTGCTTACGTATCGCATATAAAAGGCAGTATTTGGTAAATGCGTCCACAATAAGAACCACATACTTGAAACCGTTCGACTCGGGGAGAGGCCCCAAAACATCGCTATGTACAGTTTCAAACGGTGCAGTGGGCTTGACCCATGACTCGATAGGTTGAGAAGGCTGGCAAGGTACCTTTTTGTGAGAAAGACACACAACGCAATGTTGTATGTACTTCCGCACAAACTGTCTTAACTTGGGAAACCAAAAATGTTTCAACACAAGGTCGGTAGTTTTATCGATACCGATATGTTGGTGTTCATCGTGAAAAACACGCAGTAAGCTAAGGCGGTGACCCTTAGGTACATAACACAGAAAACGCGACTGCTCACCGACCACATCCATTTTATAGTATAGGACGTCATTACGCACTATGTACCTAGAAGAATCTAGCTCACCATCCTTATGCTTCTGAAGCAGGCTTTGCGTCTCCTCGTCAGCGGCCTGCGCTATCTGAGCCCAGTTTAGTGGTTTTCGAATTTCACAAATATTTACCGGGTTACGGCTCAGATAGTCAGCATGAGATAGCGCAGTCCCCTTTCGATACTCGAGATCAAAGTCATAGTCTTGCAGATACATCCACCACCGCGCTACCCTCGGTAGTAGATCTTTCTTACGCTGCGTCAGTTTCAAGGCGTTACAATCGGTCACAACTTTGAACTTTGTACCAATGAGGTAATGCCTGAAATGTTGCAGCGCCTTGACAACTGCCAGCGTCTCCAACTCGTAGGAGTGATAACGCGGTTCAGCCCCTTGAGTTACCTTGCTGAAATAAGCGACAGGTTGCTTGTGCCCACCATCGTGAGTTTGCAGCAAAACAGCTCCATAACCTACCGCTGACGCATCGGTGTGCACTTCAGTGGGGAGGGAAGGGTCAAATATAGCTAATACAGGCTCACTTGTTAACCGCTCGATGATGTCTTTACGGACCTTATCTTGTTCCTCCCCCCACCTGAACTGAACACCTTTGCGGGTCAAATTCGCTATACACGCTGTTTTCGAAGAGTAGCCTGGAATATAACGCCTAAAGTAACCAGCTAGGCCTAAAAACTGTCTTACTTCCTTTACACTGCTCGGAACTCGTGCGGCAACTAAAGCCTCGACCTTATACTTGCTCGGCCTCACCTGACCATTGCTAATCGTTCTTCCTAGGTACTCAACCTCCGTTGTGAGAAACTTACATTTCTTCAGGTTGATGGAGAAACCTGCCTTGGTCAGAGTACCAAGTACCTCACGAAGCGTCTGCAAACCTTCCTCAATCGTGTCGCTAGGCAACAAAACATCGTCGATGTAGACACAAGCCCGACCAGCATCGATGTATGAACGCAACGTGTCAGATATGATGCGCTGGTAAACGACAGGAGAATTCGCGAGTCCATAGGGCATTTTTATATACTCCCAGTGCCCTTCAGGAGTCACGAATCCCGTACGATGAACAGACTCACTATCTAGCTTGATCTGGTGGAACCCGGTCGCCATATCCAAGCTCGTGAAATATTTAGCTTTACCTAAACGATCGATGTGATCGTCGATCAGTGGTAGTGGGTAGTGATCCTTAATGGTGTTTGCATTCAACGCCCTAAAATCTACACACAGCCTATCACTACCGTCTTTTTTCTTAACGAGCAAAACTGGACTCGCAAACTCAGACTCAGACTCACGTATAATGTTTTTGTCTAACAGGTCCTGAATGATACTCCTAACGCGCAATTTTTCGTCATGAGACATCTTATACGGTCGGTAAACTACAGGGGTCTCGTTATGCAACCGAATGTGCATGGTGCCAGTTTGTACGGTTGTAGTGGCAGTACCTACGACCAGATATTCCGCGAACTCATTTATGACACTCATTAATTTCTCCCTATCTTGACCTACCAACGGTGTATTTATCGGTATACAAGGATCTGACAATACCTTACACACGTTCTCGGCTCGTGTGAGTCGTTGTACACCCCGCGTTCGAGTATAGGTCACACCATCTCGATTTAGTACATCGGTGCCGACGATGACAGGCGTGTTCATGTACTTATCCGGAACGACATGAAAATCGACTTCGAGGGTAATCTCGGAAAACTCGACTGACAGAGTGGTACAGTACGAGCTATGTACCTCCTGACTACCTATGCCGCGCAGGACACGAAACGACGGCGTCTGGGTGCATTGCAGGTGTTTGGCTACAGATTCTGAAATCAAAGAAATTGTTGAACCACTATCTATAAGCACATCAACTGGTACCCCTTGGATAACCGCAGTAGCAATGTCGTTCTTTTTGTAGACATCTACGGCTTCGCGACAAAAATTGACGTTGGACTTGCCACGCGAATCGGCACGCTGTTTCGCAAAACAATCGTCAATTTTATGACCTACTTTTTTGCAAAAGGAGCATGGCTCAGACCTCGGCGGTTTGGAAGTTGATGCACTTGTAGGTGGACTGTCCTTAGTAGGTACATCGGATTTTACACGCTTGACAGAGGTGCACGAGATCTGTTTGTGACCATAGACCCCACAGGAAAAACACTTCACCCTCGAATCAGCATGTTCTCGTTTACGTGAGCTCGACTGTGACTCGTTTTTACGAAAAGAGCCACGTGCACGAACAGGTGTCACCTGGACTGGTTTTATATAGGTCGACAAGAAGTTTACTAAGCCGTCTGGTAATAGCTTTGCGTTGGTGGCAGATGCACGAATCTGGGCGTCTGTGATACCGCGTATCACTATGGCAGCAACCAACTCATCACTCATACCTTTGACAATACGTAATCTTAACAAAGAACGCCTAGCATACTCCGCGTACGTGGGGTAGTTGTCTGAATCGGTTTTCATGACGTCGAATAAAATATTCGCGATATCGATATTAAGGGGGCACAATGATTTAAACTCCCGCTTGAAATTTGACCAGCTGCGGTCGCTGCTAACCCATTCATTAAGCCATACTTTCGCGTCCCCTTTTAGGCAATTACCTATACGTGCTAAACACTCGCGATCATCCCACCGATTCAAACAACGTACGTGATCTACTTCGCTACACCACACATCGAAATCATGCAGAGACGGATCAAAGTTTGATATATAAACATGGTTTGATCTAACCGGGATAGCGCTGATTGCACCTACTAGCTTCTCGGTTACCTCATTCATAACCACCTCGGCGGCGGTCGTGCTAGAATTTACCAAACTTGAATATGGCACAGACATGTCGACGCTAGCAGCGCACGACTCGGCGTCAGACGGTGCGGGTAGGAGCGTGTCGCTCGGCTCGCCCGCCGTAGGTACAGACGGCGGTGGCAACTGCTCGACCGGCTCGGGCGGCGGCGCCGGCGTGGCGCGTGACGTAGCCCCATCGTCTGCGCTCGAACTGCGTTGCCTAGAACTTTCTTCCAAAGAATTTAAACGCTCCAAAATAGTCTGAAGCGTTTGCTGCAAGCCAGGGATAGGTGAACTGTCTTTACGATTTCTTTTACTGGACATTTTTGCAACAAAATTTGCCAAAGCAAAAACTCATGGATTCTCAAAATTTCCAACAAATTACTTTAAAAATAAGCCACAGCGGTACAGAATAGGATAGGAATCCCACTTCTGAGGTTATAAACTACGATTGATAATTAATAAAAAAATAATAACAACTTTGAAACTAAAAAGAACTTCTCATTTAAAATAAATTTAACAATAAAAAATGGCAATATGACAGTGTTTGAGTATAACGTCCGTCTATCTCTGGCGATGAAGCAAAAAAAGAGCCCCGAACGACGCTCGCGCTGCTTTTATCCTCGGCCAGGCTAGCTCGCGCCACCTTCTGGGTGACGTCACAGGCCACGCCCCCTGTCTGGACGGTTCCACGCTTATTATATATTATACTTGTCATAAGGTAAGTCATATTTGATTTTTTCTTATGTCGTATATCGTTTGACTCTACAATAACAAATACATTTACAAATACATAGTTAAATACAAAATTATCTAGTAAAACAGTATTGAATATATGAATATAAAGACTACCGACCCTACTCCGCAGGTGTGCTCTGCAAGGAATAATATCGGTGCTCTACGACGAATACAAAACAATACCAACCAATAACCAATCATTTTGAAATACTGAAAAGGTAATCAAGTTTTCATCACATCTATTCGAAAAGAACGACTTGGTTCGCCTTCGCGTGAATGTGCACCCAAAGGTGGTGTTTTCTATAAGAAACTATAAGTGCACTTATTTAAATAAGTGCGCCGGAATTAACTTTCCCGCGCACTTTTTGAATTTGGAACATCTTCAGTGTTCAGCGCCAAAGAAATCGAAGGCAATTATTGTTTGAATAAAGACTGGCTGGTACAACGGCCCATAGACCGCCATGCCGGCTTAGTAAAAAAAAGAAATCAATTTTAAAACGCTCGAAATACAGCCCGCGCTCGTAAATTTTCACGTATTGTTAGAAATTCATGGTTTTGTTTTGAAAAACAGTTCTTCAAGTGACAGTGAAAGTATAGAATTAACTCCTGAAAGTATTAGAACTGACGCAAGAAATGTGATGGATAATATTATTACCTGCAAAGTCTCGAGAGAAATATATGAAAGCCTATGGTAATTTTATTGAATGGAGAAATGCAAGAGGCGCCAATAATTTTTCAGAATCTGTGTTTTTGGCCTCCTTCTAGTACTTAGCCAAAACTAATATGAGGTGCCTTTTATTTTCTCATAGTGGGTGATGAAAAGTAGAGTGTACTACTCGGGAGCAAAATATATTTTTGGCTCGGGCGACGTACTTTGAATCCCTCGCTACGTTTAGGATTCTACTAAAGAATCCCTCGCTAAGCTCGGGATTTTACTCTAGAATCCTTCACTTCGCTCTGGATTCAAAAAAGCGCCCTCGCCGTAAAAATATGATTTCGCTCCCTTATGATACAATCTACTATTTGACGCTGACTGTACAATGGGTGACCCGTTTATTCCGACCTCAAGATGGAAAACTTTAGGATGACCGAAGCGTAGAGAATGTTGTCAATTATTATTTTTTGCAATAGTAGGCACCTATGTATTCAATTATTTTTGTCATAAAAAAACACGAAGCAGAAACACAAATAAATAGGTAGATCATATACCTACATTTCAAAATGTCTATTTGAGGCGACAAAAGAAAAACTAGTATTTTTGCGAACTATCGGAGAATCGTTTATCTTTTCAACTAAAATAATGGGATTCAGGACAGTTAGGGAAATTCAACTGATAAAGGTTTTCTTGTCCACAAAACAGAGATATTACCTACCTACCTACTATCTACAATGTACCGACTGATCTGTCGGATTATGTAAAGGAGAGGTCTCGCGGTAGATATCGGGGCTGTGCTGACTGAACGACGCGGTGGAATCGCTTACATTACAATAAATGAAACTAATATTATAAATGTAAAAGTTTGGATGTTTGTTACTCAGTAACGCCAGAACGGCCGAATGGATCTTACATTGTTAAAGCGGCAACAGAAATACATCATCTGTAAAAATTGCAACTGTCTAACTATCGCGGTTCAGATACAGTCTGGTGAAGGAGGACAGACAGACAGACAGCGGAGCCTTAGTAATAGGGTTCCTGTTTTACCCTTTGAGTACGGAACCCTAAAAAGGAACCAGGATGTAGGTATACCTATCATTTATTTACAAAGAAAATTCCGATGAATACCTACAAGTATTTACAAAACCTCCTTTTTTACCATCAGGTGAGATTGTAGTCAAAGGACGGTCTATTTTATTAAAACAGCTGAGCAATCTGCAGATCGTTGCAAACGATCTAGAGATAGCTCAACTAATCCTAATCAGTGTCAATTGGCAGCGTCCCCAAGACACTAGCTGAATCGCAGTGCGGGCTGGTGCGCTGAGCCAGATACTCAGCAGCCCTCGGGTCACGCGTCGTCATGTCGGTATACTTACATCCTGTTTAAAATAATAACTTTACGATCTTCACCTCAAAAATATATGGTTGGACTGCGGAGCGCCTAATATAACAAGAAACATACTAATATTCCTCAACACATTCCCAATTAAAACTAAAGTAAGCTAACCAGTCGGTAACACTGTTGAGGGTGCAATAAACGTTGTTCACTTAGCTTTAGTTGCTAAACTAGAGGAGACAGTATTGTGGCACCGGCGGCACCGCCCTAGTGACTGCTGCTGCAGCTGTGGCTCTAACTCGCGCGCTGACTCCGCCAACAAACTTGCCACATAGGTATTGCATGTGTGCTAATCGAATCTAGACCATACACCCGGCTCGAGGCCTCGGCTACAGTGGCTGAACGAGCGGACGCGGGAGCGTATACTACCTCAATCCCCCCGTGGATTCAATGACCCACACTATCTCGGTTTCCTCGATATACAAGTTCTAAACCCGGATAGACCTATATGAGCTACAGTAAGTGATATTAACACTTGAGTTGTTATTTAACTAAGTATATCAGTTATCTAGTACCCATAACACAAGCTTTGAGTAGCTTACTTTGGGGTTAGATGGTGCTGTGTGGAATGACCAGCATTATTTATTTATTATTATTTTATTTTGGATTCAGGTATGCCTACGCGTAAATAACAGGCGAGTGATTTTTACAAAACGATACCCAACCTTTCCGGTGATAGGTATGATTTCTTTACTTACAGAACACAAAAATTTTAACCGCCTCCATACCCAAATATTCTTTCATTTTTAAATGCCGTCATTCTCCGCCATTTCTCCGCTTTCAGAATTTAGTCCGGTTTGGATCTGGAGCCAGCGTAACTATCCAAACCTCTTTCTGAGCGATATTTTGCAATAAAAACTTCTCATTTCTATTCGAAGAGTGAAGGAATTATTAAAGGAGACACGTATCGCTGGCTGCAACTATAAGTCAGTGTCGGCGGGCGGCGGTGCCCACTCGCCGTATAATGCGTCCGTTGATAACTTCCTCGGGCACTCGCACTCGTCGAGACTTGTTTATTATTTGAAATCGCAACTTCTCCGCTGAAGTGAAAGGACACGCGATATTTTTCCGATTCAAGAATTCCTTGGAAACTTGGAGAAGTGATTTATTTTTTATGAATGATCGCTTATACGGACCTCTACCTTCGTAGTTAGGTACTTCCCGCGCGGAAGGACTGATTTTTTTAGAAAACAAATCAGGTAA
Organism: Plemyria rubiginata; assembly: GCA_963576535.1. Taxonomy (NCBI): domain Eukaryota; kingdom Metazoa; phylum Arthropoda; class Insecta; order Lepidoptera; family Geometridae; genus Plemyria; species Plemyria rubiginata. The sequence continues at coordinate 10,429,204 of OY754928.1, forward strand.
CAAATACCTAAAGAAGGTATTTGCGATGTAGGTGTAAGTACGTAATAGTCCCTACTTATTAGTTACTAGTAGCACCCTGCGGTTTCACCCGCGTATTTTTAAATCCCGGTACTCCCACGGGATAAAAAGTAGCCTATGTGTTATTCCAGACTATAATGTATCTCTCTGCTAAGTTTCATCCAGATCCGTTCAGCCGTGCCGGCGTGCAGGAGTAACAAACATCCATCCATCCATCCATCCATACCTACTTACAAACTTTCACGTTTATAATACTAGTAGGATTTTGACCGAATATTTTCAGGCAATCAGATGGTAGGTTTTAGTTGACCAAGATTCTGAAATTGTTGTTCTTTGTCTTCTCGTGTTTGCTTTTCTGTCGTGCTTCTGTTAATGTTTTTATTGTATTTTCTTGTTTTAATTATTATAAGTGTAGGTATGTATCGTGTGTCCAAAATAAATGTATTTTCTTTCTTTCTTTTCTTTCTTTCAAGATAATTCTCTTCGCATTTAAATGATACCAAAGCTACTCAAGTAGGTACCTACCTACCTACCTAACGCACCGACTTACTGGAAACTGGACAACAGAATAGTACTAGGTACCGAACGAGTCGTGGTAGATTAATCCACGGTAGAGTAAAACTATCCGATTGGTAGTAGGTAAGCAAACTTTAAGTTTTATATTAAAGCCTGTCTGAAAAATATTTTCCATCTAGTCCACGTAGGTACCTAAGTAGGTAGCTAAAATGTAGCAAGGAACTCCTGATTAGTTCCTTTGACAACTTTCAAACGATGGTTCTCTCGTCTTTATGTAGGTATAAAGGTAAACTAGTTGCGCCTCGCGGTTTCACCCGCGTAGTTTTAAATCCCGGTATTCCCACGGAATAAAAAGTATAATATATCTCGGTGCCAATTTTCACCAAGATCCGTTCAGCCGTTCTGGAGTTATAGAATAACAAACATCCATCCATCCTTCCAGCTCCATTAGTAGGATAGAGAACGGCTCTATAGAGTAGGAACTCAATATTACTATTTACCTACCTATACCTTCTTCATGTCGAGTCCAATAGGCAGTTCTTTCGAAATAGTGTGCTAACATGATAACTAACAGCGCCCAGCAGCGCCCCAAAGAGGCTCCTTTCGAGCACTCGTCTTCAAACTTGTTTTTGAACTATTAGGTAGGTAGGATGAGCACCGGTGTTCTCGTGGAAGTGACTTCGCCTTCCGTTCGTAAGGTCGCAAGTTCGAATCCGGTCGTGCGCCAATGGATTTTTCTAACGAAAAATTTATGTGCGCAACGCCAGTGCCGGAAGGAACCGGTGAAGGAAAATATCGTGAGGAACCAGTTAGTAGGTACAGTGGCGCGGCGGCGATGGGCTTGCAACCTGTCACGTATGGAATACTAACTACTGTAAAATGTGGGTAGGTATGTGCCAAATGTAATGTTTGGACGCACCTCTGACTACCCCCTTATACATCTTCAAAGAATCTTGAGTTACTACTTGATACTGGAAGGGATATCTTGATACTGGAAGGGATATCTACCGTGCCTGGGGATCAAAGTCGTGAAGCTGTTCCAGTTTTTCTTACAGGTAGGTAATAAGTATTTGTGTTGATGTTAATTTTATTTACAACAATTTATAGACGTGTTAGTTGTCAGATATACAGGGTGTTTTTTTTGAGACGGGACAGTAAGGGTAGGTACCTAGCATAACCGTTATAGTTACAGGAAAACCGTTCCTGAGACCTTCCATAACTATCGAAACCTAGCAACGCTATTTGGTGGTAGAAAAAAACATGTTTTAATTTCGAAGTTGTGTCTGCTTAGACAAAATCCTCGGGTCCGTAACGTCCGGTGGTAGGTAGGTATGTAGGTGCGAGCGTGGAGTTTAATATCGGCGGATCAGACATATTGACTGGAGGCGCTTTGAAGCCTGCTTCACTCGGATGCTCGGTATCTCATCAGCATCACAACTTTACATGGTACGAAGAGTTAAATTATTTATTTCATTAAGTAAGTTCAAGTAGGTATACATATATATATTTGTAGGTTATCACCTACAAATCACCACAAATCCTTAGAATAAGACAGATGTATGGCTCAATATGATTTTATTAACTGAACTTTATCTTATTTAACTTTAACTTTATCTTTTTAGAGAGCACCGGTGGTCTAGTGGGAGTGACCCCGCCTTCCGATCGTAAGGTCGCAGGTTCGAATCCGGTCGTGCACCAATGGATTTTTCTATCGAAAAATTTATGTGCGCAATGCCAGTGCTCTTAAACGGTGAAGAAAAACATCGTGAGGAAACCAGTTAGTATTCTAACAGCGGCGATGGGCTTGCAACCTGTCACGTATGGAATACTAACTACTGCAAAATGTGGGTATGTGCCAAATGTGATGTTTGGACGTACCTCTGACTACCCCCCTTAGACATCCTCAAAGAATCTTGAATTAGTACCTACTTGGTACTGGGAGATCTGAAGGGATATCTACCGTACCTGGGGATCAAAGTCGTGAAGCTGTTTCAGTTTCAGTTTTAAGTAGGTATAGTTTGTAACTTTTGTGTATGTTTTAATTGATGTTGTATGGATTTTTATATCTGAAATACTGATAGGTATATATCGATATGATAGCTCGTTTTCGTTCGGTTTTCGTTTTAATTAGCACGTACCTATCTACTATATTTAATTCTTCGACTGAAAGGCGTCATTGTGAAATTAGTGTGTAGTCACGTAGACGAGACGTTTACTCACGGAATGGTCTCTGCAAATAAAAAAGTACCTAATCGTCCGAACTGCTGCCAATGTGGTGATCCCACTAACACCAGTTAGGGAGCAATACAGTTTATAGGGACAAATGGTATGCCTAGCAAGAATTCAGATAAAAAAATTGTTGTAATAAGCTGTTCTTTATAAAATACCTATTCAAATACATTACAGCGTGGTTACTTCAATAACAAAATACGGCGAACAGAACAGCTAATCACTAAAATAAGGTATGTTTATTTGTGTTAGGACTCCAATTATTTAGTCTCATAAATTCGACTTTTCAGATGGCTGCATGCTCGGAAATGAAAGTATTGTACTCAATAAACTTACTCATTTAATAATATTCTATTACAATATTTACAAACTTATATCAAAACGTGTGAAATTTCAAATGATAATTTAATTGAACTCAGGAATACACCGTAACCCGACCACATGAATTTATTTTAAGTTCAATTCGAGCGCCAATTTTCACCCTTTTTTTCGCCGTTTTGTCATTTTGTGTTATTTGATGGTGAACCCATCAAATAACACAAAATACTCACATACATATTTCATCATAGTTTTGTATGTAGATTTTAAAGCCATTCTGTTAATTACATACATAAAACAATAATAAATATTTTGAGTTGGGTCAATCAAACTTGTTTCCGTATTAGAAACTTTTTTGAGAATGTTTATCATCATCTATTTTTCTCATGAGTATCTTCGCCTAGCTGCTTTTTTACTACCATACATACATACATGTATCCGACCTTATGTTGCTATTCATGCAAAAATATTTTTTTTGTTGTGAATTATGTTACAAAAATAATTGTAAATGGACAACATAAAACTTCCTAATTTACAGGTACTTTCACATACCTACCTTTAATATTGGTTAATGCCTTAACCTGTACAGGGTGTAAAAGCTCCACTCACAAAAACCAAAGGTGCCTCCACAGCTAGCTGTATAAAATGAAAACATATCTAGACAAAATAATTTTTTTTCTGAAAAAGCTGTATGTTATCCAGGGGGTTAAGCTAGCCCCATATAAACGCAAAAAATTATAAATAATTCGTCATCATCATCATCAGCCTGTCCAAGTCCACTGCTACTGCATGGCGGTTACACGGACGCTAAGGAGAATATGTGATGATTACAGGCACATGAGGCTAAACATCTGTACGCCTCTAGTTGATGGACGCTGGGCAGTGCATCGTAAGGCACGTTCCTATCGTGCGTGACTTACGAAGCAATGCTTTGCTACAGGTGATGGTTACTCCACTTATCATCAGGTGGCCCATCAGCTAGTATAAAAAAAAATCTCCAACTGGTATTTTAAAAAAAGATATCTAAATAATTTTTGGATAAACCAATTTACTTTGAGCTCAGAAGGTTCCGTTTATGATTCGGAAGTAGTTCTTTTACATCTTGTATAAAATGCGTGTATATTTTTACACGGGAGATATTATACATGAAATGACTTAGGTTTAAAATTGCAAACAACTTGAACGAAGCAAGTAAAGATTTCCTGTTTTTTATAGCTATTTTTTATAGCCGAGATGATAACAATTATACAAACACTCGAACATACACTGGCTGTTTATGTGTATGAATGAACATACACACGGATACGCCTCAGGCTACTCTGCTCGCTCGTTGGCGCTGCGGTGAGCGGCAATTCAATTCGGCTTCGTGTAGCTTGATATGTATCGATGTGTACGAGTACATGTTTATTTATTACCTTCAGAAACAATCTTCCATTTAAAATGATCCTTTTCATTATTTAAGGAAAGCATGCCTGAAGCGCTAGCGAAATCTGGCAAATATAATTTCTACTTTCTAATCTAAATTCTATCCTTGAAAACTATAGGTTAGCGCGTTAGAAAGTCCACACTTGCAAAAACGAAGTTTAAGATAGTTTTTCTGAAAGTTAAACGCAATACTGTCATTATTATTTTCTAATTATTTAACACAGAGATGTTTTCATTATCTGTCTGTAAAGTTGTTCCCCCTAATTTGTCACTTTTAGAGTTATTTCATACTTCGGGTACAATGGATTCCTTTCTTCTGTTCAAATCTCAATTATTTCATACGAGGCCTAAGGCGTTGGGCGCGTGCGGACCTTACCTATGTACATCGCACGTCAGCGAGAGCGAAACTCCGTTACCAGCGCTGCTGTCGAAGACGGGTTGAGCGAACGAAACGTTGGTCAACCGGCACTTCGGCTCGTGAGGATCCTAGCCGCGAACGGGAATTCATTTGATAGATAGCTAGTGGTGAGTGAGTGAGTGTGGTCGTCACTCCCGGTAGGAGCAGGTGACCACGTAGAAGCAGTCGTCGCGCTGCATGGCGAGGCGGCCGAGGTACTTGCGGAAGGAGGCGGCGCCCGCGTCGCAGTACACCAGGTTCAGCGCGTTGTGCTCGGGCGGCAGGTAGACGAGCGCCTCGCCCGCGCCCCCCGCGCCCCCGCCCTCCTCCTCCGGCGCCAGGTACGCGGTGACGCCGCCGAGCAGCGGCCGGCGCGGCGCGCCGAGGTACAGCACCGCCTCGAGCCGCGCGTGCTGGTACGCGGCGCGCGGCGGGATCAGCTGCAACACGCGCGGGGCACGTTAGCGGCGCCGAGAGCGCGCGCGCGGCGCCAGGCACGGGTACTCACGGTGAAGTCGGTGGCGCGCCACCGCTGCAGCTCGAGCGCGTGCAGCTGCGCGAGCGCGAGGTCGGTGCAGTCGCCCAGCAGGCGGCAGAAGGCGGCGCTGGAGAACAGCTGCAGCAGCGCGCGCACGGGGCACGAGCGCGCGCGCGCCGCCGCCCACGCCGCGCTCACCGCGCTGTACTGCCGCTGGTTGCACGGCCCGCGCGCCTCCCACTCCACCTCTGCACAACAACGCGAGCGCGAGCGCGCAAAACTTATACACCCTGCCTTATAATATAACAAGTATGTCACCGAGATCTACGATGACAAACTTGATGACAATGCTGAACAAATATAGCATTGGCACACCTTACACCAACTCCAGCTAGGCATTCGACTAGGTCCATCAGGATTTATTGTAAAGAAAAACATCCAATGTCAGGTGTAGCAGATAACATTCTTGACCGGTTTAATTCTTACGTATCAGATAGGAGGCCTGTGGTTTGGGTAATGGTAACACACATCAAGTTTTTCACTGCTTTCACAGGGCTCACATTTGGATCCCCTGCTTTTCAATCCTTTTTCATACTATTACTTTAGAGTATTTCAGAAATGGTTGTGATGCAGGTCAGTCAATAACGGTCGGCGAGGCCGGTACCTGGGTCCTGGAGCTGCAGCAGCAGTTCCTGGCAGCGCGCGGGCAGCAGGAAGTCCTTGAGGCAGGCCTCGCTGCGGCGCTCCATCTGCGCCTGCACGGCGGCGCGGCTGCGCGGCGCCATGTACGTCGGCTCCACCCACTGGCTCAGCACCACCTGCCCGCACGGCACTGTTACACCGACCAACGCAACGCAACAATACTAATGAAAGTTTAACGTGCTTCCATCCAAGCTCACCACTTCGTTGTGCGGCTTCACGGCGTCGGCCGGCGGCGGCGGCGGCGGCTCCAGCGGCTCCTCCTCCTCGTCCGAGTCGGCGCCGAGCTGCCGCTCGCGGAGGGGCGCAGGGGGCGCCGGGGGCGTCGGCGGAGGCGCTGGCGGCTCCGAGGGGTCCGCCGGCCCGTGGAACCAGCCGTTGATGGACAGGCGCGGCAGCTCCAGGGATAGCACTTCGCCTACCTGGAGATATTGTGGGAGATGAGTGTAAGGTTCACATTCGCACACCGGAGTATGATTAGTTAGTAGGGCAGGCAACAGTAGTGAGGTGAGTGCACCAACCTGGTGGAAGGAGTCCGCGCCGACCTTGAAGAAGGCGAGCATGTTGTTCCTCGGGTAGAGGCGGCGCTGCACGCTCGTCGGCCCCGCCTCATCGTGCCCCACCAGCTCCAGCGCGCCGCCCATGTGCGGCAGCCAACCGCCCGCCTTCTACAACACACAAACACATACACACACTCAAATCAACACTATCCTTTGCATACCTTATATTATATCATTCACATTTATAAATCACGGTACTTACAGACTTCAAGCCTGGTTTGGGGCAATACATTAATGAACTGTGAATGATTGCTAACTTACTTTGAAACTTCATACAAACTAGGTGAGTCAAGTGTCCGAATGAGATCCACATCAATAAACATGATTGATGTAAGCTGTTTTTTGGGCCCATGAAACAGCTTACTAAAGGACTCAATACTAATGAAAACTAATACTAAAGAAATCAATCTAAGTGTAAATTCACTCACATATATCTATAAATATATGTTTCTGGTATCTCTGTTCTTATTTAATTAGAATTCATACCTCTGAGATATGATTATCATTTCCATTCTCTGTGAGTGGTGGTTTGGTAGGCTGCCAGGGTGCCAGGTATAAGATGAATGCTACCCGCCGGTCCGACAGCATATCGTCATGGACTAGAAGGTGGTCTCCGGGACCATACAGGGAACAGGATGCAGACACCGATGTCAGTTGTAGGCCCGTTACTTGTGACATCTGTATGTTTCATAATTGTGTTCAAATACTAGGTAGGTACTAAGAAAAGTATAGTCATAGTATTTTTTTTTATATAATCATTATATTACATACAATATACAATTGTACATACATTATAGGTAAAAGTAAGGGAATTATGAGTGTAAGATCTAGACTTGGGGGAACTAGACAATTGATAAATTAATGAGGATTCTCTAAAATGACTGAAGGCCTATACATATTGACAATGTTTCTACTTACCCATGTCATAACTTCAGTCTTTAAAAGCTCATAAATCCCTCTAATGCTCCTCTGCCAGGTGAGGCTAGCCAGGTCTGCAGTCTGGTGGAACTCGTACAAGTCCATCTTCTTCCGTGCCCAGTCCAGGGTGTTCATGTCATCCACTATATTGTTAATTATGTCCGAGTTGGAAAGAAAGTTGTGAAGTAGACATACACGGAATGGTTCAGCTGTCAGTGTTGCCTCATCACATTTTAAGTCAATTTTGTCTTGCCAGTGTGATGTTAACCTATTTATAAATTCTTGAGACTGAAAATAAGGAGCAAATAAAAATTTGTTAATAGTGTATAGAGAATTTACTAAGTAGTTCTAGCAATTATGAATTACCTTTATTTTGTTATTTAGTTTTGGATCTTCCATTCGATTAGCTCGAGGGAATAGCGGAGCTCTAAAGGCTTTTATACTAATATTTGTATCATCAATAACAATGGAGTCATCTTCACAATGTGGCTCAGAGTCCGAACTATAGTCTGATGAAGATGATGATGACGAGGAGTATTCATCTGCAAATATACAGGTATGTTTTAAATGTAATTCATTTTGGTTGCAGATTAACAGGTTTCTATTCTGTTTGTTATTTCTAATTAGCATTTGACAGTCGTCGTCGAGTTGAAGTATGGGACCGCGCTACTTAAACAGACTGATGATGGATTCCTTTCCCATAATATTATTGAATGTAATGATCCAAAACCCTCCAAGTAGTTAGATTGTTTTGATGCAAAATGCAGCTACGAAGGTCCTGATAACGTAAATTAATCGCAAAGCATATGAATCACATTGAAAGAGGTTCGGATGTTTTGTTTATTTTTGAAATTCCCGCCCAAACTAATAGGAGCAACGCAAGACAAAACATAAATACTGACCTCCGCGGATCCTTTTCACCTCGTCAGCGGAGGCCTGGTACGATGTAATCGCACAGATATCGGAGTCATCACTCTCAGTGTCCGAAATTTCAATAACGGCAGTCGAAGCAGGGCGCTTGGCGGGCGGCCTCTGGTTCGCAGACGCCGCGCTCTTGCCCCCACTTCCACTTGGCCCATTACCAACAGGCGCGCTAGTCGAAGTCGCCTCGTCGTTCTCGTGGCTCGGTGAACTCATTTTTAGCGTCTACACTACATAATACACAAAAAAAACAAAAAGGAACCGAAATTCTACGCTTAACCTCAAAATTTGTTGACGTCCGACCAAACGAAAACTAAACTGACTCATGACTGACAGAAATGAAAATGACAGACAGGTGAAGTAGAATCAAAGAATTTGAATACAGGGAAAAAATTTCAAACTAACTTAACTTTTAAATTTAACTTTTAATTTTAACTTTTAAATTCCTTGATTAGAATAAACTGAAATGTCAAATCAATAATTTTTTATTTATTTTTTATATTACAATTTTTTATTGTTCGACCCAATACAAGATTCGACCCTTCAAGTAGGTAGGTACATACTTATTGTAGGTGCATGATTCCCAAAAAGAAACGAATCAACCTTCACTCAGCTGCGCGGGCTTGCTCCACCCAAGACCTACACGCGAGCTTCTGGCTTCTCGATTTTTAAATACACTCTAGGGGTAGGGACCACAAGACTACGTGGAGATGGGGTGCTTTGTGTCGGTTTTGCCACACATTTCGAACCTAACCTACTCAAGTCAAGGGTGCTCTGTGTCAGTTCTGTGACACATTTAGAACTCGACTGCAAGAAAAAACTAACGTTATCATACACAAGGAATTTGAATACATCATACATAGCACTTCATTCATCTTCTTCTTTTTATTCATTTTCTTCCAAAAAAAGGAACAATAAAATGACTGCCAGAACCGTCAAACGAATGTCACTGTTGCTGTCAGATGCCAAAAATCCCGCAATTTTGGTCACAGTCAGATGATCAAAAATCTCGTGTTATTTGCATTTTGTACGGGAAAATTTGGATTTAAAAGAATTAATTTCTCGGAATCTAGCTCTTGCCGTGTAAAACGATTTTAGATGTAAGCTTCCTAAGTGTAGACCTACGTGTGACAAAAATTTCAGCCTCGCAGCTGTGCACATATTTTGGAAACCTGAGTCCGATTAATACACTTGACACTGGCAAGATGGTCTGTCTTTACGGACATGGTACGGACAAGTGCCACTAAAAAAACAAGGAGCAACTGTCAACTGTCAAGTAAGTCAAGTCAATAAAAGAAGAAGTTTTTCAAATAATGTAAACAAAAAGAGAAAAATGGTCAATTCCACGAAGACAGTCGAAACAACTTCTCTTGAGCCTCAATGTCAACATTTTGTGGCCAGAAAGAAGAGGCTCTGCCGTATGACAGTCCGGCCCGGCCGCCACTACTGTGGGGAGCATGAGCCGCAGCCTCAGACCGAAGATGGAAAGGTAACCTAATCTTTTATAACATTCCTTATAATCACCCAACCCAGTTGCTTATTACCTTTTCAGCAACGAGACGAGTTAGCTTCGTAACCTAAAACAGAGCAAATTCATCTAATACCCTACATTCTGTTGTTTCAGATCGACAAGCGAGTACCATGTCCTAATGATCCGAAACAGTAAGATTAGTTGTAGGCGGTACCTACAATTAAGTTACACCCCACTGTATTTCAAATAAATATTTTTTTCAGTACCTGCTACCAAAGCAAGCTAGAGAAACACTTGACAATATGCAATGCAAGACAGGGAGAGCTGCCTCCATATGTCGTACTCAATATCAATGCTCCGGCTGCACAGGAGACGTGCCTGAGGAAGCCACTCAGCGAGATCTCAAATGAGACTCTGATGCAGGTTATTGACAAAGTCAATGTTTTATATGATAGTGAGTATCAGTTCCATAAACTGTTATTCTAACATAAGTCACTCAAAGTCGTAAAATGAACAAACTACTCTAAATGAATACCTAATGAGCTTCCTCTAGTTCTGGGTTGGATGCCTTTATTAACCCTTTACCGCATACCGACCCAAATTTGGAACATAACTTTAATGGGCTCTAGTAGACTTCTAACGCCATCTCTGCATTCAGTTTGGTATCATTACCTATTGCCAATGACCCTGTTTCACGTAAAATCGAACAGGTGGCGCTCTACCTGGCTTAGGTGACGCGTGGTCCGTCGATAAAGCAGTCGATTCCGCCATTTTGAGTTTGTGTGAGTTTTTGGTTGTTTGAGGTGTAGTTTTATGTGGTTATTGCGATAAAAACATACAGAAAAGTGGTTCGTAGTGAAGAAAAATGGATCCCCGGCGATTTTATGGAGAAAAACGTGAGTTTCATCAGTTCCATCATGATTATTTTGTGATTCAAATGTTGTGCCATATGTGGAACAACATGCAGTTAGATGATTATTGACCTGTCAAATATGGAACAGCATGCAGTAGGGTGACCAAATTGAGGAAACCAAATTTGGAACTTCATGCAGTATGGGTATCATGATGATGATCATCATCATCATCATGTATTTTTTGATCATCCTTACAGTAGTGTATTTTTTATTACAGATGCAATGTCACTTCGACATCGCAGTGCTCCCATCATCCCTGATTCCAGTGAAGACGAAAATATGAGTGACGATGATGACTATGTGATTCCGAGGCCATTAGAACGTGTATATATACCAGAAAGCAACGAAGATAGCAGTTCAAATTCTGAAAATGAGAGTGACACAGAGATACTGAATGAACAAGCACAGCCTTCTTCCTCCTCAAGGAAAAAAAAGGAGAAATTGGTGTGGACCAATACAGGCATCACACATAATGATGCGCAAACTACTTTTATGGGTTGCGCAACTCTGTCTGAAGAAATCATGCAGCTAGAGTCCCCCATGGATTTTTTCAAATTTCTTTTCCCTTCGTCAGCGATAAATTTAATGGAGACAGAAAGTAACACATATGCAGCTCAGATTGCTCCAAACGGTTTCAAACCAGTGACGCATGAAGAAATACGCAAATTTATCGGCATAATAATTTACATGTCAGTAGTTCACTTACCCAGTACACGCCATTACTGGAAGGAAGGCACTTACATCGAAAAAGTGGCTTATGTGATGACATGCAACAGATTTGAAGAAATTAAGAGATTTTTACATTTCTTTGACAAAACGCAAGAGCGTAAACCTGATGAGCCCAATTACGACAAGCTCCAGAAACTGAGGCCGCTTTTAAATATACTACGCGATAGGTTAATGGAAGTGCCAAAAGAAGAATTTTTGGCAATTGATGAACAAATGATACCCACTAAAGCCCGCACTTCGGGTATACGACAATACAACGCAAAAAAACCTCATAAATGGGGCTACCTAAACTATGTGTTAAGTGGGGCCAGTGGTTTCAGTTACGATTTCGAGATTTTCGCAGGTAAGCACCCTGGTCCACCGGAAAACTGTCCTGATCTGGGAGTCCCGGGGAATATAGTACAAAGGCTGTTATTGTCGGTGCCAAATAATCTGAACTTTAAAGTTTTCGTTGACAATTGGTACACTAGCTTGCCTCTAATGGCAACTTTACATCAAAAAGGTTTCTTCCCGTTGGGCACCATCCAACTAAATAGAGCCAGAGATCTTAATGTACAAAAAAAAGAATTAATGAAGAAAGAACGTGGTTTTTGTGTGGAGAAATCTACAGTTGTAGATAATGTCCAACTGTCGGTCACTACATGGGTTGACAATAAGGTTGTCAGCCTGTGTTCTTCGTACGTGGGCAAAGAACCAATGGGGTCAGTCAAAAGGTTCGATAAAAAAGAAAAAGAAAGAATTGATGTGCCATGCCCAAAGTCGATAGAAATATATAATAAATATATGGGAGGAGTAGATTTGCTCGATTCAATGCTGGGATTTTATAGAATAAAAATCAGAAGTAAGAAGTGGTATCATCGATTATTCTTCCATTTTGTCGACCTTACTTGTGTCAACAGCTGGCTTTTGTGGAGACGTCGTATGAAACAGAAAGAAGAGGACTTATACATACCTTTGCTGGACTACAAATTAACATTAGCGAATGTATTAATGCAAGAGGACGTGCGAGTTTATACACCCACAACACGGAACCGTGGACGCCCATTGAACCAGAATGTCGAAAATATAAAAAAAGGCACAAAACGACGTCGCTTAGAAATGCCACCAGTTGAAGTGGCTGGGGATGGATTTAATCATTGGCCCGCGTGGATGTCCGATCGTCAACGATGCAAATGGGAGGGTTGCAATTACAAATCTCATTTAATGTGCCAAAAATGCAAATGCTATTTGTGCCTGAACAAAGAGAGAAATTGCTTCACAAATTTTCACATCTGAAAATCCATTTGTTAGGTAATTGAACGGATTGGCATTATGTGTGCCTCACAGGTGTTTAAATAATAAATGATTAAAATACTTCCTCATTTTTTTTAATACCAGACACATCTCTCCATCATCATCATCATCCATCTTATCATCATCATCATCATCATCCATCTTACCATCATCATCATCATCATCTTACTGCATCATCATCTCACTGATCTCTCTGATCTGATAATCATCTGTCTTACTGCATGTTGTTCCAAATTTGGATACAATACTTTTCCAAGCTGGAGTGCATGTTGTTCCCGATATGGAACTTTCAGTTTTTTTAGTTTTTCTCCGATTTCCGTGTATTTTAATTTTTTTTTTTTTTCCTAGGCTATCTCTCTCTAAAAAGACATGATATATATTAATTTGAACGAATTTAAAAAATCCATGCGGTAAAGGGTTAATACACAATAGAAAAAAATGGGTGCCTTTCAAATTTAACTTGTGTGATACTTTTAAATTCACAGTTTTTACTTATGATGTTTATAAAGGACCTTGCCATTTTAATAAATTAAAAAAATTGCATGACACTATGTAACATTCTCTAAATATTATCTTTGTGTTTTAAGAATACCTAAAAGACAACATCACAACAGCGCCAGAACGGCCCATTCATTCAGTAGTGCTAGAAGAGTTTAATGAATCTCACCGCACTGAAAGCTCTCTCCGACACCTGAGGCAGTCTTCAAGGCTGTTGTGGCTGGCAGAGGATGAGGGTTTGGTGGAGGATAGAACTTGCTATGTTGAGTTGGGAGCTGGGAAAGGTATTTCTTCTTTTATTTTCTCACTAAAAAATATAGAAAATAACATAACAACTTTTTCTATAGAATGATTAAAATAGACTAATTTCAACAATTCAATTTCAAATTTTGATAATTTCAACAATTCAAATAAAATATTCAATAATTTCTATACTTGACATAGACATAATATCAGCGAAAGCTGCTCTTCTATGAATTAAATGATAAAAAATTATCTGAATGTCCAAGTTATCAATTTAAACTAAAACCCTGGAGTTAGAAACCTGGATTAAATGCCAATGATTTTTTAGTACTTTAAAACACTTTTTTTGTTGGTCCTGTATAGTATTCTTTTATCTGTGGTAGAGTGTAGTGTATGTACCTATATGTATCGTGCGTGCATGCAGGTCAGATGTCGTACTACGCGGGGCGCGCGTGGTGCGGCGCCGGCTCCGGCAGCCGCGTGCTGCTGGTGGACCGCGCGTCGCTGCGGCACAAGCGCGACAACCGGCCCGCGCTGGCGGCATGCGCGCTGCGCCTGCGCGCCGACCTCGCGCACCTCGCGCTGCGCCGCCTGCCCGCGCTCGCCGGCGCCGCGCCGCCTGAGCTGCTCGGCCTCGCCAAGCATCTCTGCGGAGTGGCCACCGACTACGCGCTGCGGTGCCTGACGGCGCCGGCGACGGACGCCGAGGACGCGGCGCTGGCGTGTCGCGGCGTGCTGCTCGCGACCTGCTGCCACCACCGCTGCGAGCGCGCCGCCTACGTCGCCAACCAACAACTACAGGTAACATTACACTTTACATGTATTATAACCAAAAGTTGTGTGCATTACCAGTTCTTTACCGCCAAGGGCGCATTTCCTGTGAGTCACCGATACCCTGCTGTGCTGTTTCATAAGTGGTAAGGCGGAAATGCTATATAATACTTGTATACACGAAAGAACCAACATTTTCTCAATACCTATTCTTGGATCACCTGGAATATTAATCAAATAATGACTTACCCAGCACCAAAGATTTTTATAATGTCCCAAAAGTTATTCTCCAAGCAGGAATAACATCTGGGACATTATAAAAATATTTGTGATATCCTTAAGTGTAGTAAACACTATAAATCCAATAAAAAATTACCCAGCACCATTTAGATATAGTCACAGTGATGTCACTGATGATATTTCAATGTTTCAGGAATTAGGCATTACCGGCGATGACATGAACGTTATGTTGGGAATAGTATCGTGGGCCACGTGCGGCGACGGACGCAGTCGCGACCGCCGGAAACGTGAACAAAGCGACGCCAAACCAGCGCCGCGGCCGACCGATGATGATACCGTTACTGGCACAGAGCAAACTAATACAGACCGCAATATTAGTGAACAATCTTCCAAGGACAATATTGGTCAAAATGTGGGAATGAGAAAGCAAGTTTTAAGCCAAGAGTTGAGGGAGCAAGTGGGACGCAAAGCAAAGGCTCTGTTAGACTGGGGGAGAGTGCTCTACCTCCGTGAGAAGGGGTTCAAGGCCCGGCTGTGCTACTATGTTCCCACCTCTGTATCATTGGAGAATGTGTGCATTGTCGCAAAAAATTCTACTGCAAGATAATCTCGCATTATCAAATATGATATCTAACTATTTTATGAAAATGGTAGTTTCATTTGAGATTCTTAGGATAAGGAACTCAGGTCATTTGAAATAGAAACATCAACCAAAATATAATTATATATTCAATATCAATAGTAACTATCTAAAACAAACTATAATTATTATTTATTATACATTATTAAGCTCTCAGAAATCGTTTCTGGAGCTACTGAGCTAATTACAGAGCGTAATGATATCCTGGTTATAAAGAGCTTTTAATTTTATTGGAAGTGTGTTATTACTAAATATCACTAAAATGCTAAACCAACTTGGGGCGAATTCAACAAAACTTATAATAATCATTCCATCTCTGCTTGAGACTTGACAAAAACAAAGACGTAAATGTTAATCAGAGATTGTTGAAACCACCACAAAATCATAAAAAAATATATCGACTTTAGATAAAGAAAAGTCAACTTTCTTTCGGAGGCAACACAACGGCATTCAAGAGCTAGATGCTAATACAAGTTTGAACCTTACGTTATTGGCAACAAATGCTAATGCTTGCGTCGATGTAAACATGTGATTTATAAATAAGTAGTTACTTTTAAATGCTGCTTTTTGGCATAATGTTTTAGGCCAATGATTTATTGTTGAATACTGGAATGCGAACTTTTAAAGAAATGAGTTGCTCTCAACTCATTTTATATAATATGATAATATAGTATACCAATTTTAATATCTTTAGAGCTAATTATTCGTTTTGTAATCTATACTATACCCGCCCCGGTTTGAAAACAGTTTACAAACCCTAAGATAAATAATAAATGGTGATGTACATAAAAATAAAACATACAAAATTGGCTAGATTATAAATAATCATAATAGGTGAGGCTAGACGCACATTTCGGATAGTTAGCCACATTGGCTTACAATAAGAGCTGGGGGCAAATGTGTACATTACATTCTGTACAATCCATAATATTATGTTACAATATTTACATAATCATCTACTTAACACGTTAATTGACAAGTGCTGTTGTCATATTAAAACAAAAGATAAATATAATAATATATATATATTTTTTATTTCAGGCATAAAAAGAAACCCATAAATTACAAAGAAAAAACTAAATAAAATAATATACTAAGAGGGACAATAGTTACCTACTTACTTGCGGTTTCCACCCTGGTGCATCGAGAGCCAAAACCTGTATATAGGGCTGTACAGATTATCAGCCATACATTGTAGTATTCCATTTTTCGAATTCCTAAGACCACTCCAGAAGGAAGCTATTCGCGAGCGAATGATGGCGAAGAAATCCGGAACCCGTGCATCAGCGAACATGCTTGACGCGCTACAAAATCGAGGCTTTTTCATAAGGATGCGATAGGCGTCATTATATTGCACCCTTATGGTACTAAACGATTTTCTTTTGTACTTAAACCAGAGTTGGCAGGAATACATGCCTAGGCAGTACGCTTTAAATAAATTAATTTTCACATCGTCGCTGCATCTGGAAAATCTTCTCGCAAGCATGTTACACCTGATGGACAAGTTCCGTCTTTCTCGCTCAATATCTTGATCATCGTTTAGGTCTTCGGTGATGATATGTCCAAGATATTTGAACTGTTTAACAGCCTTTACCACTGAACCGTTTAGATAAACATCAGGTACCCTCTCCGGACCCCTCCCAGCTCTGAACACAAGCATCTCGGTCTTCATAACATTGTATTTCAGACCGTGAGCCTTGGCATATGCTTCGCAAATAGCCATGAGTTTCCTAAGCCCATTAATCGAGGGGCTGAGAAGCACCATGTCGTCGGCATAGCTCAAATTGTTGACACATACGTCACCAATATGGCATCCGGTCCTGGCACTTCTCAACTCCTCGATTAACCCATTAACATATACGTTGAAAAGGTCCGGAGAGGTCAACCCACCTTGGCGTACCCCGCATTCCAGCTTATAGTCGCTGGATGTCGTGTCGCCCCATCTTACAGCGTTGGTTTGGTTTCCGTACCAGTACCTCAGTAGCTCAACAATTTCTATCGGTACTTCTGAGTCGAGCAATTTGTTCCAGAGAATTTCATAATTCACTAGATCAAATGCCCGACTCAGGTCCAGGAAGCACGCATACACCGAAGTGTCGCGAGTCACGTAATAATTAACAGTATATTTCAGACTGAATATTGCTGCGTCTGTTGAGAGACCAGGACGGAAACCAAACTGTGCATCATCAATTCTTACATTGTTCAGCAGCAAAGGCTGCAGCAGTCGCTCAAAAACTTTGCCTATTATTGTCCCTAATGAAATCGGCCGGTAATTTGCCGCACTACCCAAATCTCCGGTCTTATTCTTGACAACTGGTACAATGACGGCTTTCATCATATCATCTGGCATGTATGAATACTTAACACACAAATTAAATAATTTACACAGTATAGTAAAGATGTCCTCACCGGCGCATAAAATATGTTCTATACTTAACCTGTCATGACCGGGTGATTTGCCTTTTTTCATATTATATACAGCCCTAGATACATACTTTGGCTCAAAGTAAATGTTATTTGGTATGTCTCTCGCAGGAATGTCTTTCATGCACCCTGTTACCGGTTCTGGCTGTATTTTAAAACGTTTCGCAAATAAATCAGCAATATCTTTCGGGTCCTATAATATATAATATAATAAAATATTATATTGAAACTATAAGCTTTTGTACCAGTAATAAATAACTGAAGAAAGAATATATGAATTTATTGAACTACTCTTTTGTATGTATTTGAAAAGTAGAAGAATTGTCATGGCCATCTTATCTTCATTCTACCTTATCATGTTGAATGCCAAACATAAAATTTATTAATTCAATGTGATTGTCGGATAGCACAAGATTAAACTATATGTATAGGAATATAACACTACGACCGCAATGCCGGTAACTCCCGGCGTTATTATAATCACTTGATCATTATCTTTCAGTAGCAAGTCTGAATGTTCGCTTATAGCGTTTGGCGCCGCGTTCGCTCAATCACCGGTCTCATTCTATAGGTATTCTGAGCAGGGACCAATCACAGTCCCTGCACGCAGGATGCTTTACTCAGACCTTCAGACTTATTGTCTAACTTGAAACCAGTGAACTTCAAGCGGATTATCACTGGTTGACCTAGTCAGATTTTTTTCAGTATTGTCTAAGGTAGGTATTAGTTATAGATTTGTCACTTGTTGACTTGTTAAAAACTTTTTTCAAATAAGTGTCTAAAGACCTTGTTGTTGTGTAAAGGTACCGGCAGAGCGGTCGGCAATGACCTATTATATAATACAGGATGTTGCGTTGCGATGCGCGACGCCCTCAGTAGCCGTACTTCTCTTGCAGCGACGACACGAGCCCGTTGGCGAGCGACGAGATGCGATCCGCGACGCGCGTCACGCCCGTGCGAACCGACTCGCGCACCTGGCGACACAACACACACATTATGTATACATACAACATCAAATCACAGGCAATACCGTAAAGGAGATACAGGGTGGCCATTTGCAGAGGAAGACGACGTGGCTGCTGAGAAAACGTTAATATAGCAACTTATGATTGGATTGGGATAGTTAAAAAAAAACAATAAAATCACACAGATCCATAACTCATGAATTTAACTACTAACAATTGTTTGACGAGCACCTTTACGTGTGGCGCTCTTTCTGATACTATTTGTATTAGAACGATGTAAAACTGTACTGTTTGCAATAAATAATTTCATTTCTAACTCAAACCCAACCATTACTGTTTCTCGCGGCACCATTATTTATATCAGGCAGGGATATTGGTATTAGGTCATAATGAACACTCGCATGAAGTCGCATGTATTATATCCTGGCCACACCAACGTCCGAATTCATTGCCCATTGCAACAATTATTGCGATAATTTTAGCGATAGACTCTCCACGTACTGTGACCTCTTCAACGCCACAAATTGCGTTGAACCCTTCGAATTTACAACGGCATTGTTTTTGCCGTTATAAAATTATCGCGGTAATCAACGTCGTGTCGTGGTCACACCAGCGTTCAACGCTCATCACCGCGATGTTACCGGCATTTCTCTCAGTGTGCGATGTCTACGCTACACTAGAGTAGAGTGGAGTAGAGTAGAGTACACTCACGTCGTCGAGATCGGGCGCGTTGACGCTGAAGCCGGCGGCGCTGTGGGGGCCGCCGGCGGCGCTGCGGTGGCCGAAGTACTCCGCGGAGGAGATGCTGCTGCTGCCGTGGAAGCGCGCCGCGCTGCTCTCCCCCCCGCCCCCGCACCCGCCGCCGCCGCCGTCCTGCACACGCTCACACATTTCATTCAAACACAATTATTAGCTGATGAAAGATGTAATTTCTTCGCGACTATGGCATAAGAACAGGACATACACATTACTGCTATTCATATTTCATACTTGTCTAGTTTTCGCTCGCGGCATCGCTCGCGCGCATGCATTGTCCAAGAAACCTACTAGCATAATCATCTAATTTGGATCTATTTATGTTACTTGCCACTTCAGTTTTCAGTCTTCATAATGTATTAATCATGTACCTCATGTCTGTCATTATGTGGCTCATGTTAATTTCATGAGACACACATGTAGCACATTTGATAAACATGTGACTCACTTGAGACACACCCGTAATGAAGTCTTCACAGATGTTCAATCAGGAAACGTTACCTGCTCTCCGAAGAACTGCGCGGAGCTGATAGCCTTCGCGGAGCCGAACTTCTTGACGGCGGAGTCATCTTCGACGTGTTGTTTCGTGCCGCGCGGGCGCGCCGCGTGCGAGTGCGAGGGAGACGGCGCGCCCGTGCCTGCATCTCCTGAGAACATGGTCCGCACGGCGCGGCTCGGCTCGGGCTCGATGCTGGCGGCGCCCTCGGAGAACTTGCTCTCGAACAGCTTGTCCGAGCTGCGGCCGCTGCTGTACGGCTCGTTTCTAAACACGAATACTGGTTACTACATCACTTTCTTGGTCACTGTTATGATAGTGGTCGCCCTAAAGTCTGTTGCTATCTCTTTTCATATGTCTTTAAGTGGGGACTAAAAGGGTCAAAGCACTGACCATGATTCATACGAGTCCAGCCATTGAATCCGTTGTCTCGGATCTCGTTTTAAATAATGAGACACGTGTGAGCGAGGGTAGACAGGGCTCGGCGCTGACCTGATCATGGTGAAGGACGCTGCGAAGTCGTCGATGTCGTGGAGCGCGGCGCGCGCGCCGGCCGCCGCGTCCTCCTGCTCGATCGCCGTCATGTCGGACGTCGCAGAGTGCGACACACCACTGCGTAACAACATAACATACATTATTTAATGTCTGCCAATATTCATTTATTGATTTGCAAAAATGTTTCCTGATCTATTTTCTATTTGATTTTGCAGTAAGCACAGAAATCTGACGAGTTTATCAATATTCGAAGAGCGGTATTTTGAATGAAGAGCGAGGAGAGTCAGCAGCAGCCAGCAGGGCAGTGCACTCACGATCTGCTGGCGGCGCTGGCGGCGGCGATGCCGAGCCGGTCGGCGAGCGCGCGCCCCCCGCCCGCGGCGCCCCCCGCGCCCCCCGGCTCGCGGTACGCCAGGCGCAGCGACGCCACCTCCTGCTCCACGTTCTCTAGGGTCGCCTTGCTCTCCGTAGCTTTCGTCTGGAAACAATTCATTCCTGTTAATCGAAGGTTCTAGATGAGCTACCCACTATGAAATGAAACAGGTTACATGATAGATTGAGATAGAGATGCTAAAAACTATGCTCGATATAATTCGATCAGTCCGAAAGGACTGCATACCACTTCAAAAATAGATTTTAAACTTTACAAAATCTGATAGGTATCTAAAAAACTATTAAATTCCGCATTACAATACCTATAGGTTCTTATTGTAAAATAAATATTGAAAACTATCTATTTCTTGTACTAAAAGCAATAGTTATAACCTCCATTTTTAACTTTTCGGCCAGGATTGCTTCCCTTTCAATGTCGTCAAAGTTGGCAGCTACCTTCGTCGCGCCCAGACCGCCTTTCCGAGCTCCCAACTGGAAATATCCGTCAACTATTATTGCTGCTATAATTATACGAAAATGAAGTTTTAATTAACTAACACCAACATGTTTAACGCAGCATACGTGGTAGAAAAATCATAGAAACATATAGGTGGCGATTACCGCTAAACATCAGTTAGGCCATTTGTTTTTTCCAGCACTAAATAGAATAAATAAAATAGTTAGTTACCCCAGTGCGTTTGGCGGTAGGTTTCCTGGCCGCTATGGTGGACGGACGAGGAGTGTCTCCGGCCGGCGCTGGTGAGGGCGTTGACCCCGCATCCCACAGCAGGGCTTGCGAACTTAGCGCCTCGGGCTTAGCCACCTGATTGTAGAACAACATTATTATCGGTTAGTATTATTTATTTAGTCTCCAACATTAGATTAATAAAACAAACTAATTATGTACGGCTGCGAGGGCGGATACAAAACGACCGAACTGTTTAAAATAAAGGAGTTGTTCAAAAATGAATATAATTAAATACTAATTAATTCTAATTAAAAGTACGTGACTAATGTCTGAAGTAAAGAACAGAAGTGAATCACTTTTAATATGTCCAAAAAGTCACACGGTACGACACCTGGTAGAAAATGCAGCGTAGCATTTCCATGTATCGATCGCGGCAGGTTAATCGTTGCGAAACGCGGCGCGATCCACGAGAAACACAGGTGCTGTAGCTGGTTGCTTAACAAACTCAACAATAATAATCATTACCTCTAGTCCTAAACAAATACAGTTGTACATTAAACAAACACAATATTAATATCACATGACAAGGAAATTCTATCAGCAAGTAGCAGGTTGCAATGCAAATGTAATGTAACTAGAACTCAAGTGTTATACACAAACTATAAGATGAACTCAGTTAAAATACTCCAAACAAAATAAAACTTCCAAAAGTCACTTAGCTGAAATGGTAATGGATGACTGAAAATGTTTGTTAAAGATCTTTGATTTATACATCTGCTCATACCTGATACTGCCATAATTATGTAGACTGCATTGTCTCAAAACAGAAGAATAATGGAACAGATAACAGCAGGCAGATTATTGTTAAAATCACAAATATATTTACGTTTACATTTATCTGTGATTAAAATACTTCAATATTTTATTTATGATCCATAAAAATATGAATAGTTCTAGCAGATGCATAATAGATGACAGGGTTTCATCTAATCTAAATTCTACTAATATTAAGATAGATTTTAGTCTAGAATAGCACAATAGCTACATTTTATCCTGTGGGAATATCTGGATTTAAATCTGCGCGGGTGAAACCGCGGGCGCAACTAGTAATATAATAAATGTGAAATTTTTGATGTTTGTTACTCAATGACGCCAGAGCGGCTGAACGGATCTGGATGAAATTTGGCAGACAGATTGATTATAGTCTGGAATAGCACTTTTTTCCCATAGGAATACCGGGATTTAAAACTACGCGGGTGAATCTGCCGGGCACAGCAAGTATCCGATAAGGGTAAATAACATCATAAAATGGTTTCACTGTAAATATCTATTGCTAAATGATTAATGATTGCTTGAAGTGTGTGAATGAGGGGTTACCTGCGGCGTGAATGCAAGATCGGTATTGTTAGTTTGTGCGCTGGTGTGCTCCGCAAACCAGTCTACCTCATGTTCCTTGGGCTTCTCCACCGGAGCCGCGTCCAAATGCAACTGGAACACAAAACACATTTAATTTCAAATAACCTACTCATAATGGATTACGTCTAACTAAAATGAGATATAATGTGTAATGGAATGAAGCAACATGCTAGATAGTTTATAATAGTTAGCTAGATAGTTATTGATTTACAGATGGGCTGCCAATGCTGGAACTGAGGGTTAACAACACATTTGCTGCCCATAACTTGTCTGTGATTTTTTAGCACACTCACTATATGCCCGTGCCTGTCTTTATAAACTATACCATTTTCTCACAGATTAGCTAACACAAACACCATTGTATTTTGATTATAGCCATTGTGTTAGTCGGTTGATGTTGAAACACACTAATGTGTCGACGGGCACTGGGGTAGAGATCTTAAATCATGTATATGCATTTTGGGCACCCTGGGGACCGAAAATAATGACACATATGTATATGCAGGCTTGGGCACTGTTGGATACCATTTTTTATGGGCAATGACCAAATTAGGTGAGCAGGAAATGCACTAAGACATGTAAAATAGAGATTGCAACAGTGTATGATAACTGGGTATTTACACATATAGCAAAGTTAACTTGCACACTGACAATTTTGAAATTTCTGACTGTTAACATGCTGGCTTGAAGTAAGCTGGTTATAAAGTAAGTACTTACATAATGCTGGAATATTTGTTGATCAATTAAATTTTCAGTCACACATTCTTCAGTCTTGAAAGACACAGACAGATTTTTATTGCAAATAGCAACTACCTACTTAATTACTGGAGGTAGGGCACTCAATGATGATGTGAAAACATACATAAAAATACACATATTTCCCATAGGGGTAGGCAGAGACTACGGATTTCCACTTGCTACGATCCTGACAAGCTTCTTTTGTTTCATTCACTCTCATAACATTATTCATACATGCTGTCGGTTTAGGGTACGCTTGACCTGGTAATTGATGCACTTGATGTGAAAACATTATAATATTTATTGATAACAAAGATGAAATACCTTGGTTCCATAAGTCTTCATGGCTTGTTCAGACATACTACTTAGTTTATCCTTGTACATTTGTGCCACTCGGGAGCTGTACTTTTGTCTTGAATCTTCAGTGGTCAGTCCATTGGTGCGGAAGTATTGTGTCTGGTGAATAATTTGCTCATTTTTATTACCTGATACCTATTATAGATAGCTGGGTCTCAAGAGTTATACCTATTAATTTCAGAGTTCAAAAAAGAGATCGTCACGATATCAGTGTAGGTATCTTGCCAGATATTTGGACATTAATTGTGACGAAATCAAAGTGTGTGAGAGCTGAAGATGGACGTACAGCATTGACGTTCCCGCCGAGCTGCATGTTGCGCAGCTGCTTCCACGTCCAGTTGGTATCGAGCTGCGTGGAGCGCACGAACGTGAGGTGCACCCCGAGGCTGCGGTGCACCGCCGAGCAGTCCAGGCAGATAAACACCCCGTACGTGACAGATGACCACGTAGGGTTCTTCGCGTTGCAGTCGAAACATACCTGTGCACCACACAAAAAGATAACCAATCACTCAAAACATGTAGTCTAACCTCCCGGCTATAAAATAATACCCACTTTGTTAGCGGGAATGCTCCGCAAACGCTGAAAAACCGCTTCAATATCACTTTTGCTAGGACCCGAGTCAGCCATTTTCAATGTGTTGTCGATTTGTCAAATTGTCAAGCAAGTCAAATGCCATCCATCATGATCTATCCCAAAGAAGAGTTCGGTTATTGTACGACATGATAATGTACAGCACGGGCAGGTAATTTGGTAGTTTTTTTCAACAAAAAAAAACATATATACCTACTACATACAGTATTAGGCCCAAGGAATTTGAATACTGTTGGGCCACCACGTTAGGGTACGTTCAGATGACAAGCGTTCAACGCGCGCTGAACGCGCGCTAAATTTTTGAATAGTGTTCACATGACACGCGCTTGTCAGGTGTTGAACGCGCGTTGTCGCGGCCGCCATAGATTTCAGACTTCAGTATAGTTCTACATTTGCCGGAGATCGACGTAGAAACAGTTTTAGTGATGATTTTATACCGACGGCTGAACCGACGCGACAGAAGCCGGAGATATTGGGTCCACCCAATTTTTTCACACAGGCTGATGTCCCATATCGCAGGACGTTTCTTTATTTCATCTATAAACAACTCCGTATTAAAAGCTTTGGTTTCCATTTCGGACGATTTCTGAACGAACTGATCCCTTAAAATGCGTATATCCCGTCATAGAAAACCAATGATCTCAATGCGCGCGTTGACGCGCGCTGACAACAGTCGAGCGCTAGCGCAGCGTCAACGCGCGCTTTATTAAAACGCGCGTTAGCATGTGTACGGCCTGAATAAAAGGTATGTAGTTGTAAACGTGTGTTATCGAAACGCGCGTTGAACGCTTGTCATCTGAACCTAGCCTAATTGAGCTTAAGAAAGAAGCCACATTGGCAGTTTTAGCTTCTTTAGTGAGGTGACTTGCTTAAAAACATCGATAAAATTTTATTTATATAGATTTAGAAAATTTCTACTTGGAAAAATATACGCAATACCAAAACTATGGGAAAAAATGGGTTAAAATGATTATAAAACACTAGCCTTCTCTCAGAGGGGTAAAAATAAGAAATAAAAAATAAATAAGAAATTATGCATTTCATCCGTAGTATCTACTTCATCCGCGCAGTATTCCTACGGGATAAACATAGCAATGCTATGCTAATAATCTACCTCTGTGCCTTTCATCCAGATCCGCTCAGCCTTTTAGGCGTTACTAAATAACGCCTGAACAAACATCCTGAGTACACATATTATATACAAACTTTCACATTTATGTTACTAACTAGTTTCTCCCCGCGGTTTCACCCGCGCAGATATAAATCCCGGTATTCCCACGGGATAAGGAGTAGCCTATGTGCTATTCCAGACTATAATCAAGTTTCATCCAAATCCGTTCAGCCGTTCCGGCGTGAAAAACAAACATCCATCCATCCATCCATACTTACAAACTTTCACGTTTATAATAGTACTAGATGCGCCCCGCCCGCGGTTTAAATTAAAAAAAAAAAAAAACACGCGCAGATTTAAATCCCGGTATTCCCACGGGATAAAAAGTATCCTGTGTTATTCCAGACTATAATGTATATCTCTGCTAAGTTTCATTCAGATCCGTTTAGCCGTTTCGGCGTGAAAGAGTAACAAACATCCATCCATCCATACTTACACACTTTCGCGTTTCTAATATTATTCTAGTACAGATATATTATGAAGGAAGAAAGTAGGATGGGAACTGGGATACCTCTTCTAGGCGGGATCAAGGAGGTCTAAAGAAAAAAAATCTAGTCAATTTTCATAGACAATAGGGTGTAAAGTAGACTTTTATGGATAATCTATAGGTACCTCTTCATTTGTGCAAGCAACAAAACAATTAAAATTTAATTGTCTATGATATGACGGACGTCTCGTCTTGAATTGAATGGATGGACGCATGAAGAATTAGAAATTTTGTTGATAAACTTCGCTAAATCATGAAGCAAAAACTTTGTATTATTGCATGTAAAATTCAGTGAAACATCTACATTCTACAGTGTTCGATTAGAAATATATCCCCGAAAGCACTTCAACCACAGCATCTCACGATTCTCACGGCAAATCGTGATGTCGACGTGCAGCAATCAAGCTGGCGGGTGAAAGTTTCAAGGAGAGAAAATGCTAACGCGTTTAAAACAGTTCGTTTAGTGTAGTGAAAGTCCAGGCAGAGCGATGGAAAGCTTCCAACCTAGTGGCGAGGAGATCGAGCGAGCTCTAATGGACCTGGGGCCGCTTCTCGGAGTCTCCATCAAGGAAGAGGCGCAAGACGAAAGTCTCGTTGACCCTAGTGTGCGCGGTGCCCCACCTAGTAATGTAAGTCTCCCTAGTGCCTATTACACACAGTATCAGAAACATAGTGCATTTTGTCTAGAGCATGTTTACTAACATTTTCTGATACTGTCAAGTCTTAGTCGTTAATTAAATTACAAGCATCCCTTTGAAACGTCCTGAAGCTATGTGAATCTAGGCCTGAGTTCCATGCGACCTAGACCAAAGGAACTGTTTACCTACCAATAAGCAGCAATAAGTGTGAATGCTTAGAACTCTTGTCACTCCATACAAAACCCAGGTTTGTAATACAAAAAACAATACAAACTGAATACCTACATTTGACATGCAGGTTGGCAGTGTACTAGACAATGGAGCGAGCGGTAGCTCAGGCCCGGGCAGTATGGAAGGTGGCGACGGCAAGGAGTCACAAGGAGCGGACTCGTTGGCGTCGCCGAGTGCCACGCGGCCTCCGCCCTCGGCCGCGCGCTGCATCTTGTGTAACGCCCCCTTGGTGCTGGCAGAGGGCACCCCCAAACTCATGGAATGCCTACATTCCATCTGTGAGCCGTGCCTCAAAGCTAAAATTGAGGAGAAGCAAGCTAGCTCTAGAGATTTCCTAGGTTTGTTATAGTTTTTGGTTAAATCTGCCACCTATTACTCTTACCTTTTGACCATTTAATATGAATTGAATAATCATTTTGATACCTTTCTTTTTTAGTTTGTTTGGGTGTTTACTTATATGTTGTTTTTAGGAGCAGAAAGAATCACAATACAGTGCCCTGCTTGTCGTTTGCAATGCCAGCCAGCGAACATGATTGACCAGAGATTTGTGATGGAGAAGATGGTTATTGACCAACCTGGTGCTGGCAATGGTAAACACATTATTTGTTTTATTCTTACAAAACATAATTATGGTTAAGTATGCATCAAACAAATTGTAACAGTGGTTTTAGATGTTCATGTGACAAAATAAAGCTTTTTCTATTCTATTCTAATTTGACTGCCCAGAGTTTATATGTGTTTCCAGGCAGTCTAAATGGAGATCAGCAGTGCAACAGCTGTGAAGAAACAGAACCAGCTACCAGTTACTGTGTGGACTGCACTGAATTCATTTGTGACAATTGTGTGCATGCACATCAGAGGTAAACCCCCAAGTGGAGTTTGTTATCTATTTATTTTTTGTTAGTAACACACTGCACACAATACAAGTAATGGCGTTATTCCAAGGTCAGCAATCTTTGTGGTTAAGAGTTATCATTACAGATCACAGTGCCATTACTATATCTGCTGGAAATCTTTTTTTTTTTCGTAATTTGGTTTGGTTTCATGCTACAGAGAAATTAACGCATTAAATTAAATATTATTTCTGTTATAGACTCATAGGTCGCGTCATCAAAAAAAAACGCTGGAAACATGTGGAGGGGGTGTGCGAGTGTAGTGTATGCGCTAACACACACGTCCCCTTTCTTCCAGGGTTCTTTTTACATGACGCGACCTTTACTAATACATAAACTAATCCTGTAATTTTCATAGTTCTGAGATGATGATCTGAAAATAGCTTAACTGATTCATGCACATTTTGTAAAAACTTGTATTCCTCGTATTTTTTTACACATGAAAAGCTGTAAATTCTCGATAATAAATAAGTTAGTGTAATGTAATGCAAACAATGTATAATTGTTTCGTTTCTCTCTGGCAGGTTGAAGATAACGAAGGACCACACTATAAAGGGCAAGGAGGAGGCCATCGCGGAGCTGCAAGCGGCGCAGGGCTCGCTCGCGTCCAACGAGATGCACTGCAGGGAACATCCACAGGTGTGCAGTACCTACCTACCTACCGCATACATTACATACTGTGATTATATCAACGAACTATGATGTTCATAACTTGAGTTAGCATACGTCATAGTTATACATATGTATAGTAACTTTACATGTCAAAAAATTAAAAGCTCGGTAAAAAAAATATTATGGAACGTGAAAAAGAAAATTGCTAGCTAAGCCGCGGGCGGCCACTAGTTATTATTATTATAAAACGAGTAAGTACGAGAGACTTACGCCACGCACTCGATTCGTAGGTATAGTGCGCGTCACGCAAAAAAAACGCCGGAAGGAGGGGGAGGGGGTGCGATGGCGTGTTTTGTATATGCAAACACATCCCCTCCACTGTTTTCTAGCGTGCTTTTTGGTTGACGCGACCTATACATAATATTTGTTGATCTGCAAAGCGTAATTTTTTTATAAATCCTTAGTCACTGTCAAGTTTTAGACTCTTTGTAAACACTTCATCTGAAACAAAACAAACATTGGTTATTACTTATCAGAAAAGTGAAGTATCTGATACAAGTTGATGGACGCAGGACAGGACATCATAGGACGCACGTTCTTATTGAGGTATACAGATGTTTAGCCTCATGTGCCTGTAATTTCATCCAGACCCTTCAAACCGCAACAAAAATACGCATAGTGGTAGTATGTCTCGGATCGAGAGTCCCACGATGAAAGAGCTCTGGGAATAGTGCAGTGTAGTGTAGTGGGTATATGACATAACGCGTGATGTGTTCAGGAGAAGCTGTCGCTGTTCTGCGAGACGTGCGACCGGCTGACGTGTCGCGACTGTCAGCTGCAGCATCACCGCGACCACAAGTACCAGTTCAGCACTGAGATGGCGGCGCAGGTAACTACCATCCTATCCTACCCACACCCACTGGTAGCCTTGCTGCGAGACGTGCGACCGGCTGACGTGTCGCGACTGTCAGCTGTAGATGTACATGTGTGTGTGTGCGCAGGCTCGCGGCAGCATCGCGGCGCTGCTGGCCGAGGTGTAGATGTACATGTGTGTGTGTGCGCAGGCTCGCGGCAGCATCGCGGCGCTGCTGGCCGAGGTGTAGATGTACATGTGTGTGTGTGCGCAGGCTCGCGGCAGCATCGCGGCGCTGCTGGCCGAGGTGTAGATGTACATGTGTGTGTGTGCGCAGGCTCGCGGCAGCATCGCGGCGCTGCTGGCCGAGGTGTAGATGTACATGTGTGTGTGTGCGCAGGCTCGCGGCAGCATCGCGGCGCTGCTGGCCGAGGTGTAGATGTACATGTGTGTGTGTGCGCAGGCTCGCGGCAGCATCGCGGCGCTGCTGGCCGAGGTGTAGATGTACATGTGTGTGTGTGCGCAGGCTCGCGGCAGCATCGCGGCGCTGCTGGCCGAGGTGTAGATGTACATGTGTGTGTGTGCGCAGGCTCGCGGCAGCATCGCGGCGCTGCTGGCCGAGGTGTAGATGTACATGTGTGTGTGTGCGCAGGCTCGCGGCAGCATCGCGGCGCTGCTGGCCGAGGTGTAGATGTACATGTGTGTGTGTGCGCAGGCTCGCGGCAGCATCGCGGCGCTGCTGGCCGAGGTGTAGATGTACATGTGTGTGTGTGCGCAGGCTCGCGGCAGCATCGCGGCGCTGCTGGCCGAGGTGTAGATGTACATGTGTGTGTGTGCGCAGGCTCGCGGCAGCATCGCGGCGCTGCTGGCCGAGGTGTAGATGTACATGTGTGTGTGTGCGCAGGCTCGCGGCAGCATCGCGGCGCTGCTGGCCGAGGTGTAGATGTACATGTGTGTGTGTGCGCAGGCTCGCGGCAGCATCGCGGCGCTGCTGGCCGAGGTGTAGATGTACATGTGTGTGTGTGCGCAGGCTCGCGGCAGCATCGCGGCGCTGCTGGCCGAGGTGTAGATGTACATGTGTGTGTGTGCGCAGGCTCGCGGCAGCATCGCGGCGCTGCTGGCCGAGGTGTAGATGTACATGTGTGTGTGTGCGCAGGCTCGCGGCAGCATCGCGGCGCTGCTGGCCGAGGTGTAGATGTACATGTGTGTGTGTGCGCAGGCTCGCGGCAGCATCGCGGCGCTGCTGGCCGAGGTGTAGATGTACATGTGTGTGTGCGCGCAGGCTCGCGGCAGCATCGCGGCGCTGCTGGCCGAGGTGTAGATGTACATGTGTGTGTGTGCGCAGGCTCGCGGCAGCATCGCGGCGCTGCTGGCCGAGGTGTAGATGTACATGTGTGTGTGCGCGCAGGCTCGCGGCAGCATCGCGGCGCTGCTGGCCGAGGTGTAGATGTACATGTGTGTGTGTGCGCAGGCTCGCGGCAGCATCGCGGCGCTGCTGGCCGAGGTGTAGATGTACATGTGTGTGTGTGCGCAGGCTCGCGGCAGCATCGCGGCGCTGCTGGCCGAGGTGTAGATGTACATGTGTGTGTGTGCGCAGGCTCGCGGCAGCATCGCGGCGCTGCTGGCCGAGGTGTAGATGTACATGTGTGTGTGTGCGCAGGCTCGCGGCAGCATCGCGGCGCTGCTGGCCGAGGTGTAGATGTACATGTGTGTGTGTGCGCAGGCTCGCGGCAGCATCGCGGCGCTGCTGGCCGAGGTGTAGATGTACATGTGTGTGTGTGCGCAGGCTCGCGGCAGCATCGCGGCGCTGCTGGCCGAGGTGTAGATGTACATGTGTGTGTGTGCGCAGGCTCGCGGCAGCATCGCGGCGCTGCTGGCCGAGGTGTAGATGTACATGTGTGTGTGCGCGCAGGCTCGCGGCAGCATCGCGGCGCTGCTGGCCGAGGTGTAGATGTACATGTGTGTGTGTGCGCAGGCTCGCGGCAGCATCGCGGCGCTGCTGGCCGAGGTGTAGATGTACATGTGTGTGTGCGCGCAGGCTCGCGGCAGCATCGCGGCGCTGCTGGCCGAGGTGTAGATGTACATGTGTGTGTGTGCGCAGGCTCGCGGCAGCATCGCGGCGCTGCTGGCCGAGGTGTAGATGTACATGTGTGTGTGTGCGCAGGCTCGCGGCAGCATCGCGGCGCTGCTGGCCGAGGTGTAGATGTACATGTGTGTGTGTGCGCAGGCTCGCGGCAGCATCGCGGCGCTGCTGGCCGAGGTGTAGATGTACATGTGTGTGTGTGCGCAGGCTCGCGGCAGCATCGCGGCGCTGCTGGCCGAGGTGTAGATGTACATGTGTGTGTGTGCGCAGGCTCGCGGCAGCATCGCGGCGCTGCTGGCCGAGGTGTAGATGTACATGTGTGTGTGTGCGCAGGCTCGCGGCAGCATCGCGGCGCTGCTGGCCGAGGTGAGCTACAAGCGCGTGCTGCTCGGCTCCGCCATGCAGGTCATCCGCGACCGCCAGCTGCTCATCGCCGACAAGAAGAAGGCGCTCGTCAGGGACATCACGCAGACTGTCGTCAAGTATGTACCGACAACACACCACAACACAACACTGCCGACAGATATACTATGCATACATACAAACAAAACTAACGTGCACGGATTAGGGAACACAAGACTGGAAACATTTTAAGGTATAACCAATGACAGATATCACCAAAACTTTTTGTCATACATCAGTAAGAAAAAACGATTAATCAACTCGGAATGTTTTATGTTGCCAAAAAGATCCTTTTGATTTCTAACTGTGATCAAATAGTAGATTGTTTACCAAGGAAGCAAACAACTACTATAGAGCGAGAGTGTTTCTTTGAATCCAGAGCGGAGCGAAGGATTCTAGAATAGAATCCCGAGCGAACGGAGGAATTGTAAAGAAGAATATTAAGCGGGATTTTAAAATGGAATCTTAAACGTAGCGAGAGATTCAAACCAATTTACTCGCATTTATTTTAAGCTTAAAATAGTATTGCTCCTGAACTGCATGCACAGTAACACCTGTTATTTTAGTGTTAAATTGTGCGAGCGAGAAAGCGGCGCGTCGTATGCCCCTTAAACTCCTTTCATCACAGAAAGAACTAGTAACACGACCTGAAGAAGATAAGGTGCAATTAGGCAATACAATCCCGGTATACCGGGATCCCGCATCTTGCGGGGCTAATCCCGCTCGAAACTTTTGTCACGCTTGACTTGACTGCCGAGATTACACAGAAGTGTGGATCATAGGTGCTATCATCTGAAGATTTATCATATTCTTCATCTGACACTATTTGTAAGCTTGACCGAATTAATCTTTTGTATTTTAATTTGAACTTGACGAGTAATTATAATTAACTATACAAATTAACTAGTATCTCGGTATTCCCACGGGATAAAAAGTAGCCTATGTGTCATTCCAGACTATAATATATCTCTGTGCAAATTTTCATCAGGATCCGTTCAGCCGTTCTGGAGTTATAGAGTAACAAACATCCATCCATCTATCCATCCATACTTACAAACATTCGCATTTTTAATATTAGTAGGATTTAATTTGGATTTGTATGTACTGTATTTTAATTGTAATATTTTTCTCATGATGAGTTAGTGTAATTGGTCTGCGTATTGTACTAATTAATTAATTAAATAAATAAATAAATACATTCTTTGTCGTTCAGAGCGATCGCATTATAGTGTACAAAACAATTTTTTCTTGGGCGCGTCCCAACGGTGGTTGGTCGGTCGGGACCTGTCTTTGTAGTGTAATCGCAGTGGGCCGGCTCGGCTCGGCGGCGCGGCGCGGTGTTGAGTGGCGTGTGTGTGTGTGTGTGCAGGCTGACGAACGCGATCAACACGCGCGGCAAGCAGCTGGTGCTGCGGCTCAGCGAGGTGTGCGACGCCAAGCAGCGCACGCTGCACGACAAGAAGGAGGCGCTGCAGCAGCTCGCCGCCATCACCGACCACTGCGTCGAGTTCGTGTCCGGCGCGCTCGAGCACGCGGGCGACACCGCGCTGCTGTACTGCAAGGTAGGCGTGCGGGCGTGCGGGCGCGCGGCGACGTCGGTGGCGGTGGCGGTGGCGGTCTCGGTGACGCTGGTCGTGTGGTTGTTGCAGCCGGCGGTGGCGGCGCACCTGCAGCGCATCAAGTCGCGCCGCGCAGACATCCCCAACCCGGAGATCCCCGTGCGCATCACGCTGGCGCTCGACAAGCTGCCGGAACTGGTGCGAGGTACGCACCTTCTCAATACCAACCAACCCCCCCTCATTATCTGCCTAGCATAATTCTGATTGACCGACAAACTTGACGGCGCGACGAACTCTACCTACATCCGTCCGTGTGTCCCTCAGTCCTGTCGACCATCGGCGCTATAGTGGTGGACGGCAAGGTGGACGGCGGCGCGGGGGGCGGGGGCGCGGGGGGCAGTGGCGCGGGGGGCGGTAGCGCGCAGGGCCCCTACCACCCCCCGCCCCCCGGGGTCGGCTCCCCGCACTCCGCCGTGGTGGCGCTGCAGCAGGCCGCCATGCATCAGGTAACTATATATCTACACTAATATTAATAAGAGGAAACTTTATATTTTAGAATTTTTATATGTTACCAATACGAATGAATGAATGAAAATGCTTTATTGTACACCTTACAAACTAACAAAACAAGTGAAACAAGGAATAACAACTAGAGATATGTACAATGGGCGGTCTTATCGCTAATACGACAGGGGAATAGGACGGGGGCGCCGAAGCGCGGGAGAAGTGCGTGCAAATCTGTAAGTCGTCTCGCGTCTAAGTCTAAAATTATTCCTAAAATGATGAAAATAATTTTGTCCGCCCGAATGCGTAGCTAGAGGCCGCTAGTTACTATTATTGTAGTTTTGAAGTAAATTGTTAAAAATATAAATTGTGTGTGAACTTTGTGCAGATGACTGAGTGTAGATCTTCGATCAATGATTACCCTAGATTAACAATCACGGCCTCAAAAAAACGGCCCGAGAATTACTATCAATTTGTGGTCTTACGTTAGTTTAGTACGCTCCAACCTCAGCCGACGTGCGGACGTGCTAATGCCTCAGTGTGCTTTAGAAAACTGCAAATATAACCGCCGAAACAGTGTCTTTTTTCGTTAAGTACATATCAGTTTCCGTTTCGCGATACATAAAATCTCTAATAAATAATGAAAACCAAATATTTTGTTGTTTAGCGAATATCCGCCATCGAGGAAGCAACCAATCTAGCCAACCGTTGGTTGGTGTTCAGACCAGCCGTTGGTCGAAAACACCACACAGAAACGAAACGATATAGCTCGCAAAGTAATAATGGAGAAAAGTACTTTTTTGTTGCTCTTTAAGGTTGATTATACCAAAAAATTTCCCTTTGTCTTTTCATTTCTAAATGACGGGTGTAATTTATTGCTTTGCTCGTTTTCGGTAACAAATGATCATAAGTGTAAGATAGTATTTTGAAGATTTATGACTTTATTACAAGGCACTATGGTTGTGTATGATTAAGTTGAACTTGAATCTGTTTTAAAACCTTTGTCAAAGTTCGATGTAGATGTTTATGTGTGTGTAAGTATGATGTTTCCGCGGACAGTATTTAGCTTTCATTTTGTAGGTGACCCGTAATCTAGGGTAATCATTGATCGAAGGTGTAAATGCATAATTTTAAGTCAGGTTCCCAATCAGGAAAAACGTAATTGCGTCTTGCTGGAATCCAATTGATTAGTAGGCACACATTGGCAATGTCCCGTTGTGGGCATGTGGAATGATACATCAGTCACAACTGGTAAAATGACATTGCATCTAGTCGTCTACATAAAACTGCTATTTTCTATTGAATCTTTTTATGCATTACACAAGAATTGGGAGATGGTAAGTGCCCTAATTTAGATTTAAGTAGCTTCATCTTGACGCCGCGAAGACACTGCTTCTAATTACGAGATAGTTTTTTTTAACTATGTATCCTCAGTTTTTTTTTTTACTATGTATCCTTGCCAATTTCTTCATAATTACAATAGGATGAAGATTATATAATGTCCCAAAATTTATTTTTCGAGCGGGATTTGAACCCGCAACCTACCCTTTGGTACGGGGGTACGGGCCTACAGATGCGATGGCAAAGTTGGTAGCGTAGCCGTACCAAGGGGTAGGTCGCAGGTTCAAATCCCGCTCGGAGAATAGCGTTTGGGTCATTATAAAACCTTTGTGATATAAAATAAATAAATAATGCTGGACAATCCACACAGCACCATCTAGCCCCAAAGTAAGCTACTCAAAGCTTGTGTTATGGGTATTAGATAACTGATATATTTAATACAATATACTTACATAGATATATATTTTTTATTATACATAGAAAACACCCAGACCAACGGAACAAATTTCTGCAGATCGTACACAAATAAATCTGTGTAGCACTATAAAACTAGTTAAAAATTACAATAGGATAGCTAAATTGTTAGCCCTACATGAGCGTACATTGTTCCATGTCTATACTGTAGACCCTGGCTCGGTACCAGGTCAGTGTGGTGTAGCATGCCTCTAGATGTTGTCTATTTCTTCTTACAAATAGAATCTTCTATTTTAGAAATTAATCATATAGAATCCATTTCCTATTCTAAATGTTTTTTTTTCTGTAAATTATGTCTTATTATGGTTTAGATCTCGCTTATTCATGTTGCATGATTGCAAGGTGTATAATATTTTCGTCGTGTTCACTGTTTTTTTTTTCTGTTTTTTCATTATAAATACTTTCAACTATATGAAATGCAGCGGATGCTCTGTATTGTGGGGTACACAGACTAAGGATGGCATTAAAGCACATTTGCCTCACTCGGCCGCGGGATCTCTCTGTTGAGTAGATCACTGTCAATTAATTCATTGTAGACAACCGCAGTAAACATCAAAAGCTGATGATAGCTGCCGCAAAGGAGTTCGCCACGGTGATGGGCCAACGTCACAAGATTCCAATGTCAAAGTTACTTTGCATTAACACGAAGTTTGTTGTTAGTCGTTCGTGCAGGGCGGCGGCGGCGGCGGCGGGGGCGGTAGCACGCCCCCCGCGCTGCCCTTCCTGTCGCTGGGGGGCGTGCAGGGGGGGCGCGGGCGGCCGCACTCGACCCCCCTGCGGCACGCCATCGTGTCCTCCACCACGCACCCGCACCATCTGCACGGTGAGTGGAGTACGTGTCAGTACACGGTGCCGCACAGCTGCTTATAAAACTGATAATGTATTCAAATAATTATACGTGAAATGAAACTTGCTTCGTAAAAACTGTTCTAATGAAATGCCAATCACTCCCGCTATCGTCAATCATCTCAGAAGTAGTGCTTGTAAGTGATCGCTTTCGCGAGTTGGCAGGCACTCGTTCACAGCAGACGAACAAACCAACAGCAGTAGGATCAGGAGTGGTGACAATGTGTGCGTCGTTGCAGGCATGAGCGAGATGAACCTCCGCGGGCTGCTGAACGCGCAGGCGGCGGCGGGGGCGGCGGGGGGCGGCGCGGGGGGCCGGCAGCCACGCCCCCACCATGCCGCGCAACAAGCCATGCATGCCTACCATCAAAGTTGGTATATTACATTACCACTCTCAATATTATATTATATCGCTTATGTTAAGGGGCAGCATACAGCGCGCCGCTATATCGCTCGCACAATTGAAATTATAAAGATGTAAAATTACTGAATGTATTTATGTAAAATCGCAATCGGTCAAGTTGTTGTCAATGGCAATATTGGCCATACAAAGATTGAGCGTAAATTTAATCTTGACCAAGCAAGTTTTAATACATAAAAATTTGAAAAATATAAATTCACGTTTCTAAGTGTGAAAAGATGCTTGGATCAAAATTTTATTTTCGCTAAATTTTTGTATTGCCTTTGACAACAACTTGACCGATCACGATTTTACATAAATACATTCAGTAATTTTATATCATTAAAAATTTCACTTGTGCGAGCATGATAGCGGCGTGCCGTATGCTGCGCCTTAATGAGGTAGACCTTGGAGAGAGTGCGCGTTCTTCAATTGTCCCCGCGCCCATCTTGCGTCTCGCGCCTCCATTGCAACCTTTGCTGATCTGCTTGTAAAACTTTCAGTTAGCATGATTGGCTATCGTGTGACGATGTCACGATAGTAGCTGTGGCGATAAGACCGAATGCGTTCTATCCGCTTACACTCATAATTCAGTAGGTACTTAAAGCGCAAACTAAAAAAAGTTAAAATTCATCTCTATTTTGAGTTTATAACGTCTTGTCCATTTACATAAACAATTTCACTTGATTCCAGTGATGGGTGCGTACGCGTCTAACGCGTTTGCAGCCAACGCGGCCAACGCGGGGGGGCGCCGCAGCGGGGGGCCGCGTACACCGTCCCCCGCGCCCGCGCCCCCCGCCTACCACCACCCCCCCGCACACATGCATCTGCATCACCAGCAGCAGCAGCAACAACAGCAGCAGCAGCAGCAACAACAAGCCAAGTGGCACATACCGCAGCACGGAATGACAAATGGTAAACATAACAAACATCACGCCTTTTTCTACCGCCAAGCAGCAACGCTGTGTTTCGGTGTGATTACAGGCACATGAGGTTTAACATCTGTATGCCTCAAGTTTGATGGACGCAGGGCAGTGCATTGTAGGGAACGTTCCTATCGTGCGTGACTTACGAGGTAATTCCTTGTTATAGGTGATGGTTACCATTTAACATCAGGTGGGCCATCTGCTTGTTCCATCAAGTAGTAAAAAAAAAATATCCTACAATCGTCAATATTTTTGTGAATGCATTTATAATTTAGATTTATTTATTGCCATTATGTACATACATCAGTTTTTTTTTTATCTTACTTAGTTGATTTATAGTTGTAGGTGAAAATAATGGTATTGCTCCGACGCGACGCGACGTTAGTATTGCTCCGACGCGACGCGACGCGACGTTAGTATTGCTCCGACGCGACGCGACGTTAGTATTGCTCCGACGCGACGCGACGTTAGTATTGCTCCGACGCGACGCGACGCGACGTTAGTATTGCTCCGACGCGACGCGACGCGACGCTAGTATTGCTCCGACGCGACGCGACGTTAGTATTGCTCCGACGCGACGCGACGCGACGTTAGTATTGCTCCGACGCGACGCGACGCGACGTTAGTATTGCTCCGACGCGACGCGACGCGACGTTAGTATTGCTCCGACGCGACGCGACGCGGCGTTAGTATTGCTCCGACGCGACGCGACGCGACGTTAGTATTTGTTGTCGCAGTCCAGAACTCGATAAATCCCACTGTCTATCTTGTTTTGTCGAGATCCGTCTTTGCAGTACTTTTATTCGCAACACTGAATATATTCCTAGCTATTATTGATGCCAAAGTCGATCAGCTAAGAGGAACAGACAAGTGTAGTAAAGCAATTTATTTATTTTATTTATTTATTTACTTACAGCTAGTTCTAACTTTACAGATAGGTACTTATCTAATACGTTAAAACTAGAAATCAAACATTTACATAAAAACAAACAAAAAATTAAAAACAACCACAAAATATAAACACTTCAAGACAAAATAATAAACAATCAAACAGTATAAATAGAATATTAAAATCAACTTAAAAAACTTCTTTCTCACTAAATGTGAGACATATTTAACGCAATAACGAGAAAGAGAAAATGTAGGAGAACATTTAAAAGTGAGAAGACGATCTAATAGCTATTGCTTGGAAACTGGTTAAGATCGGCTCGGGGCAGAGGCGCGTGGAAGGAGTTGGACAGGCCTGTGCCGAACTAGAACAAACAGAGGTGATATAAAGAACCAGCGTAATTTTAAGCAAATCAGTATAAAATATTTTTTAAGTAGCATAGCATAGCAACTTACAATTTCCGAATACAGGCTTTTATTATTATATGCGATCAATTGTTATTCTTCTGTAGTGTAAGCAGTGCTCGGTTACATGTGAGTTCCCAAATGTACGTAATGTTGTGTGCGAGGCGCCTTCGAGCTCAGCATGCTCTCCCCGAGCAGCGGCTGCGGCGCCGGCTCCGACTACAAGATCACCCTGTCCCGCGCGCCCCCCGCGCCGGCGCCCCCCGGCGCCCCCGCCGCGCGCGCCGCGCCCGCAGCCGTCACATCCACCAATCCCAAGACGCCCAGCCCCAGTCTCCACGTGAGTACTATCTATGATAAAACAACACCTGTACTGTAGGCGTTGCTAGGGAAGCGTCGTAGCGACATCGCTAGGATGCGTTAACGCCACAAATGTAGTGACGTATATATAGGTTTTCTGTACCGTGCATGTGCTGTCAGGGCGGCGGCGGCGGCGGCGGCGCGTCGCTGGAGCTGGACAAGGTGTGCGCCGCCTCCGTGCAGGACCTGATGGCCACCATCGCCAAGCTGGACTCCAACGGCGTGCAGGTGCTGGCCGAGCCCGAGCGCGAGCCCGAGCCCGCGCGCGTGCACTCCTCCACCGACGACACCAGAGGTACTCAGCACCACAATCTAATCTAATGCAGGACCTCATCGCCCCTCCGCTCCGGCGGCGGCGGCGGCGGCGCGCGCAGCGTGGCTCGAGGTGTGCGGCGGTCACCCCGAGGACCCGCTAAATATGTTGACGTAAAAACCTAATCTCGATGTTGGTCCTCTAACGAGTTGACATGCGCAGGCAAGGTAGCGGGCGGCGCGGCGGCGGGCGCGGGCGCGGCGGCGGGGGGGGCGGCGGGGGGCGCGGGCGCGGGGGACCCCAACGAGGACTGGTGCGCCGTGTGCATGGACGGCGGCGAGCTGATGTGCTGCGACAAGTGCCCCAAGGTGTTCCACCAGTACTGCCACATACCCACCATCGAGAAACTGCCCGAGTGAGTACATGCGTACATGCACAACACTCATGCACGCATGCATAAAAAATGGCTGAATTTAAATTGTAGGAAATATTCAATGTTTTTATCGTAAAATTACTGAAAAAGGAGATATTGTCAAGAAGCTGATTGGAGGTGTCATTTTTTCAAAATGGCGGCGCGAGCTGTTGTGACGCGAGGTGGCAAAGTCAAATTTCGGAAAGAACAAACCAAAATCTATAAAATCACCAATTTTCAAAACTCCCGGAAAACTTTCCAAGTAACCTCCATAAATCGAACCATTTGCTATTTCGTACCTTGTCCCAAATTAGTTATTTATGTGATGACGACCTCAGTGGCGCAGCGGGCGAGAGTCTGCCTGCGACGCAAGAGGTTGCGGGTTCGATTCCCGCCTCGGAACAAATTTGTGTAAGATCTGCAGAAATTTGTTCTGGTCTGGTTCTATGTATAATAAAAAATATCTATCTATGTAAGTATATAATGTATTATTAAATATATCAGTCATCTAGTACCCATAACACCTGTAATGATGTTAATTTCTCAATAAATAAAATAAATAAAACACAAGCTGTGAGTAGCTTACTTTGGGGCTAGATGGTGTTGTGTGGATTGTCCAGCATTATTTATTTATTTATTTATGTTAATTTGACACAATAATAAAGTAACATAGTTGACCATACATAATACCTATTATCCATGTGATTTTGCCCAACCTGTGTTATTCCCGCTAAATAAACAGTTATTGCATGTAGTGAGACGGAGAGCTGGCAATGCCTGCTGTGCGTGAACTTCGCGGAGATCGCGTCGGTGCGGGACGAGGGGTGCGGCGCGGGGGGCGGCGCGGGGGGCCTGCCGCCGCGGCTGCAGAAGGTGGTGGAGCGCATCACGCTGGAGCTCTACTGCCAGTACGAACTCAGCCTCGTGTTCCGGGAGCCCGTGCCCGCGGACAACCTGCATTACCACGCCAAGGTACCGGCGCGGCGCTACGTCGCTAACCTAACCAACACAATGCAGGCAGCAGGCAGCAGGCGAGGGAATATGTCGCCCACTTTATCAGCCTGTCATGTGTCCTGTGGCTTCGAACTCGAGCTACGGTATAATGTTTCGGAGCAACTCAATGGTTCCGTTAAAGTTTGACTCAAAAACGGTGCGTCAGGGCCATGTGTTGTGTGATATGGTTTTTAGTGTATAATTGTGGAATGTGTGTTGTGTTCAGATATGTCAGCCGATGTGCC
The DNA here is from genome assembly GCA_963576535.1 of Plemyria rubiginata. Classification (NCBI taxonomy): domain Eukaryota; kingdom Metazoa; phylum Arthropoda; class Insecta; order Lepidoptera; family Geometridae; genus Plemyria; species Plemyria rubiginata. The sequence continues at coordinate 10,470,757 of OY754928.1, forward strand.
TCGACATGATCCGCATGAAGCTGCAGCCGGGCGCCGGCGCGCGCTACTCGCAGCCCGCGCACTTCGTGGCCGACTGCCGCCTGCTGTTCCGCAACGCCTACGCGTACAACCCGGTACTGTACTCGCGCTCACATACATACATACATACATACACACATGAAGCTGCAGCCGGATGCTGTAGTGCAATGCGACTAGAGCTGTCATTTATTTATCATCGAACATTATCCGTCATGCGATACTGTATCGCACACATACTTATATTACCTTGAAGCATTACCTGAGCGCTACTCGCACTCCACATACTAATGAAATGATCCATTTCCGCAGCCTGATTCTCAAATCTACAAGGACGCGAAGCGGCTGGAGGAGTTCTTCGACGCGCAGCTGGTGAAGTGGCTGCCCGAGTTCGCGTTCTGGAGCGGCGAGGGCGACCCGCCCGCCAAGCGCTCCCGCCTCGACTGAGCGCGCTGCGGCGCCGAGCTCAGCCCGCGCTGGCCGGCACGCGTCACGCTCACAGCTCCGACGCACAACGCTGCGAATAGTGCGAGAGGGTGCGCTATGTTATTGTTGTTTCGTTCGCCCCACTGACGCGCGCCGCCCGCCATCGTGTCGTCCCCTTCCTACGATTACTCCGTATTGTATGCAGCGTAGTTTCGCGCAGCTGACTAGCAGACTAGCCGAACACAAAGCCGGAACGATTTGCAGATCGTGCAAACGCCTGCACCTGTGTTGTCTCGTGTCGCGGCGCCGGCGCCGGTTCAGCGGTAAACTGTAGGCTGACTACGGCCGGCATTCATGATGCAACATAATGGTTTTATTGACATAATGTGCCGCTAAACTGAACTTAACAAAAAGACTATAAATTACGTAGATACATATTTTGAATGTACGCGGTGTGTGAAGGAGTCGCGTCGGCGATGATGTAACTGGATTCGTTGTTTGTATCGCTATTATGTTGTGTGGAAGGAAGTACCCTTCCTTCGGTGATGTTATTAATTACTCCCACTGTAGAAAAATATGAAGTGCAACAATTAAAAGCAATAAAATAATGTAAAACAGATTAAGCTACAACACTTGTATCAATCCATTTTTGGGAGAATATCTGCCAAAGTGTTGTTCTAAATAAACTATAGTTAAAAATATATGTATCACACTTATTAAATAAAATTGTTCAAATCGATGTAGCACCTTTTTGGCAAAATTTTAAACAAATAAGTTCCTGATGTCAACCAGTTGGTTGCCAACTATGGCCTGATTTATTCTTAAACTATTGATCTTCATTTGTATAAAATGTTTTCTTATAGATTTTTAGCTATTTTGAGTAGTTGATGAATCAGGTTGTTTAATATTTAAATGAGTTTTGTATTTGTGATAATAAGTTCGTTGACTGTGCGTCGTTGAGGCTATTTTATCAAAATTTTACGTTTACATATTTTGTGAACTTTTGAGGTATTATAACTCTGTTTTCTGAGTCCGGCAGCGAGAGAAGTTACGCTGTGGATGATGATATGACTCAAGGGTTTCCAGAAACAGCTAAATCTACTTAGTAAATGTAACTTATTCGTAGGTAGTGTTAAGCAATGATTCATTTTATATCTACTGCCAAACAACAAATCGCAAAATATCCTGTCGAGTGCATTTTGTACCTTTGTTAATTTCATTCTGCTTAGTATATTTGACAAACTACAAAAAAATGTTATTTACAAAGTGCTAGGCATAGGAACCATCGGTTCGGGCTGCGCGAGGAGCTCCGCTCATCGATAGCGGCGCTGGCGACGGCGACGCGCCGTCAATTTGTTTGGTTGTCTCCGAAATATACATTCAAAGCCCGTTGTAAACAACCTCGGCCGTCACACGGTCATCGCGCCTATGTGTTAGGCTCTGTTGTGATATGAATAACTGTTATTTTTCAACAAACGAATTATATCAATGAACCTTTATCCTAACAGGTGAAAGGAAATGAAAGCTTTTAAATTATTATTTATTAAAATTTTAGTAAGTATGTACATTGTACACAGGTACGACTTATTTGTATATTTTCATCACAACAAAACAAAATTCCATAATAATCTGATAATATCAATATTTAATTTTAATATACTCTAGTAGATTTATGATAGAATGGCGCTCGTTATAAGGTTGTTAGTTTTTTGTATATATTATTCACAGATCGCCGTTATTTATTGTATATAAGATTAGACATCTGAAATGACAATTATTGATATTTGCACATTAATAGTTTACCTATTTACTTACTGACTGTTAAGTACACTATATACCTATTTAATTAAGTTGAATTTAATTGGGGACAATTGAATTATAGCAATTTACACTGATTATGTGATTAGACATGACTTGGATCGAAGCCGCCGGCGTCGCACGAAGTCTAGCGAGTAGCGCCTCAGCGGGCAGTGGCGGGTGCAGGGAGGGTGTTCGATGTCACAATTTTGTTGTTGTGTAGGTACCTACCTTTTCTTAATTAGTTGATAGGTAATGGCGACGAGCCTCAACATTTACCGATAATCTCTTTATTGTATTATTCCTAGAAATAAATATTCATTTATTGGATATCTAGCGTGTTTTATTTTCACCAGAGTATAGACTTGATTGAGTAAGCGAAGCGAACGAATCAACTTTTTGTGGTTCTAACTAAGTAAAGTGTATATTGTATTCGGCCTCCCGCGATACAGGCTTGTCCTAGTGCGGGGACCAATGGCAAAATTATTAATGTTTAATTAAACACTTTAGTATAATAAATGAATTCGAATTTGAATGAACTTGGGCGATTTGGCATTTCATGTATGTAAGTATGTTTGTCCGACGATAACTAAGTAGGAACCGTTTATCCGATCTGCATGAAATTCGGCAAGTCGATAGCTTGTACTTGAGAAATTTACTGGTAGTTTAAGAGTAAAATCGGATAAGGGGTTATTAAAATATGGGGCGTTTTAAGGGGGAAAAAATTATAAGGTTACACGGGCTTGGTTTGGACATTCCAAAACAATTTTAAAGTTTTTTTCTAGCTTGCTCGCTTTTTGAGATACAACAAAAAACTACTCAAGAGCTCCCATTTCTATGTTTCGTTGGCATCAAGGTTATTCTACTGGTCGGCTCCTTTGGTTTTTATATTTTTTATTCTTGAAATAAATTAAGACGGTAGGTAATAATTGTCTGTAATGTTTGTCTCATTCGTTGCGTTGAGTAGAATCGAGATTCGAATAACATTACTCGATAGTTACGGAATTGATTCGATTCGTCGAGTCGATGCTGTCAGTCATGTGTCTGTCTCTGTCATACATACTCGCGTGTTGACAACTCATTCGTTTACTTTTCTTAAAAGTACATTTAAAAACAGAGAACAAACAAAAACAAATCGTATTCTGTACAGTATAGTCGCGTCGCGTCGCATTGATAAATTGATTAAATCGGTGTGCGTAGGGCATCACGTTGTTATCAGCTAACTAAAGAGTTCGCGACAGAGGTGAGTGACCGCGGGGAGGTTAATGACACCATTCACTTGCCAAAAATATGTTTTAATGTTTATGAAGCTCACTTGACCACATTGTGATTGTGAGGGCATATTATTATTATTGTAAATGCAAGTATTTATTTCACAACTGAAATAAAAAATATATCGTATTGTTTTACCTAGTGTAGGCTTTAAGGGACCTTTAACCACAGAAGAAATAAATATGCTTTAGCTAACCGCAAGGTCCATATTACTTAGGTAGGTATGTAGGTAATGTGCATAAATGACGTGTTTGTCGTGTGTAAAAGACGTTCTGTCGAGTGGCTATGTAGGTACCTACCTAATTATATAATATACCCTAGGTACCTAATTATATATAATTTACTAGGCCAAGGATAAATGATTTGTGGTCAGATCTATTTACCTATAGGTACCTAGGCAAATACCTAGGTATACCTCAATCCTGACAGCACACCATACATATAAATCAAGAATACTATATAAAACAAAGGGCTAATAATAAGTCTCCACATATAGATATAGGATAAAAAACTTATTTGAACACGGAGGTATAATACCTACCTACCTAATGTTTGTAAGTATGGATGGATGGATGTTTGTTACTCTTCCACGCCGTAACGGCTGAAAGGATCTGGAAGAAACTTGGCAGAGAGATAGATTTTAGTTTGGAATAGCACATAGGGTACTTTTTATCTCGAGGGAATACCTACTGGGATTTAAATCTGCGCGGGTGAAACCGCGGGGCGCAACTAGTGTAGTATAAATAGGTAGGTACCTACCTACCTACCTAACTTTGATCGAGTTTAGTTAGTTACTTAGGTAGGTACTTACCTACCTATGTAAGTTACTACTTACTAAGTAGGTAGGTATTTTATTCTGTGTCCCTTCATGTTTCTGGTTCCCTAGGTAGGTAGGTAGCCTACCTACCTACCCATCATGCAATTTTTATTAGGTACCCGTTCTGGTTATTTGGTTTACATAAATAAAGTAGGTATAGGTGCATAAGTAACTACTTATTGCACATAGGTGTAGGTAGGTAGGTACTTACCGCTGAGATAAACAGTCATCGGCCTATGGGTAAACAAATAAAACAGTCGCTCATCGGCTCCGCTATCTGCCAGTGGTAATGACCAGGCGCGCAAAATTACACCTATAGGTAGTTAGTAGGTACCTGCCTATTTGTACCTACCTACATAGAGCCCGATCCCATCTCATTGCCTTCTTGCCACTGGTGCACTGCTCATAGCCGAAGGGAACTTAATATTTTAAATAGTTGCAATTATAGGTAGGTTGGTAGGTACCTCATTGCATTCTTAGACCCTGTTGGGGGATTGGGAGTCACTGCAAAACACAACCTTTTCTGTGCACCGGTTTATAGTTTTTCTTACCCATAGATTCACAACCGCACCGATCGCCGCGCCGCCGCCGCCGCCGCGCCCGTGCGTAGTAACTGCGGCGACCGCTCGTTCATTTCATACCTTTCTCATGCACTCTATAGATATCGCTGACTTACACAATTCACAATCATACCTACATGTCCCCATTGACCTATTATTTCTCACGTGTGCCGAGTACATGCTAGATTAGTATAAGTGCCTACCTGGTAGGGAGGTACCTACCAACCTTGCACCAATTATTAATTTTGAAAAAGGGAAGATCTCGATCTGTCTAATATCTCCTCTCTCTCTCTTACTCTGTAGACAGGTACGTATCCCCAGTAAGGATGCGTCTGATAATCCTCGACGACGCCGACGTAGTGGCGGAGTGGGCGGCTCGCTTCGTGCTGCAGCGCGTCACGCAGTTCAGCCCCGGCCCGGGCCGGCGGTTCGTGCTGGGCCTGCCCACCGGTGGGACGCCGCTCGGCATGTACAGGAAACTCATCCAATTCTACAAGGAAGGCAGGATCTCCTTCAAATATGTCACAACATTCAACATGGACGAGTACGTCGGTGAGTGTCCTTGGGTACCTGCTTCCTTTCATCGTTTTATACTTGTGGCTAACCTAATAGGTACCTATCGTATCGCAGTGAACTTGTTCAGGTTGCTTCGCTATTTGGGATCGTCGTCGTCATCAATCCGACCAAGTCCACTGCTGGATGTCGGCATTTCTGGGAAGAACGATTTGAACCTTCTGCATCAACTTTCAGCGATCTCCACAATGTCGTCGGTCGATCGGTCGAGACAGTTCCTGTGTCCTTTTAATTTTGCATTATCAAGGAATTGAATAGTGAGTTTCTCATAAAGTGTGTGGTGTGGTGATAGGTATCCCGCGCGACCACCCCGAGTCGTACCACTACTACATGTGGAACGAGTTCTTCAAGCACGTGGACATCGAACCCGCGAACGCGCACCTCTTGGACGGCAACGCGGCCGACTTGCCGGCCGAGTGCCAGCGCTTCGAGGACCTCATCCGCCAGGCCGGCGGAGTGCATCTCTTCGTCGGAGGTACCTACCTATAACCTAACTATACTCGCACATTATCTTATCATCTTTGGGTTTTCAGCTGCTACATATTACGAGAACACTGTTAGATGGATGTGATTTGTTCTAAAAGAGAGATAGGCCAGCATAGAAAAGATGGATGGACTGTGTGAAAGATGACACGAGTAAGAAAAGAGTGAGCATCGAGATGACGAATGGTAGAGGAGAATGGAGGAGTAAAACCATCGAACAAGAATTACACCTGTGTAATTGTGCCTACCCCACATCACGTGGAATAAGGGTAGGAAACCCATGATACCTACTTCCTATTTTAACATCCTAAATTATCGATTGTTAGTTATGGATGTGGATAGGTGGGCCTCCCAAGAAAAGATGGATGGATTGTGAGAAAGATGACATGAGAACGAAAGAAGTGTGCACTGAGATGATGAATGATAGAATACAACGCAGCTTCCTTATTTTTAGTTCGGCTTTATGTGGAGTCGATGCACACATAATCCCAACACACTTCCAACCTCAATTTTTTGATTGAGTGAGCGAAGCGAACGAAAATCTTACAATCAACTTGGGCGATTTGGCATTTTATGTGTGTATGTATGTACGTATATATGTATGTTTGTCCGACGATAACTTGAGAACCGTTTATCCGATCCGCATGAAATTTGGTAAGTCGATAGCTTGTACTTGAGACATTTACTGGTAAGTGGTATGTGGTATGTGAGTGAAATCGGATAAGGGGTTATTAAATTATGGGTGTTTTTAAGGGGGCAAAAATTAAAAAAGTTAAGCAAAAAAAATAAATTATATGTCATATGAAAGGGCTTGGTTTGAACATTCCAAAACCATTTTTATTTTTTTTCTAGGATGCCCGGTTTTTAAGATAATATAAAAAGATTAAATTACGATAGCCAATGACCCAAGAGCTCCCATTTCTAAGACTTTCGTTGGCCTCAAAGTTTTTCTACTGGTCGGCCAATTTCTTTGTTTTTTAACTAATTTTTTTTTTGAAAAAGATTAAGAAGGTACTTGGTTCTCATTAGATGGTGATAGTGACCTGTTCTGATGATGGAGCCAAGGTCTGTTTATCGGAACTCTTCAATAAATAGGCCAATTCAGTTGAAACTTGGTTACCATACATAGTTAGTAGGTGGCAGCCAGAGACAAGTCCAAACACAATGTTTGGTTGGACTTGCCTCTGACTACTACTTACTTATATTTTCGGAGCGTTCGCGTCGCGTCACGAAATCTCAGTTTGGGGCGAACTACTAGTTTTTAATACAAGCTTAAATCTCTTTTTAAACTCGCTAGGGATTAGTTATAGCGCTGAATGTAATGTTGACAGCATAAATACGGTAGGTAGACAGGAAATTCATTGTTTTGTAATGCAGCAGTAGGGAGGTGCGTGTGAGTGAGACAGACGCGATGGTTTGGTTCGGTTTGTCGCAGGCATCGGGCCGGACGGTCACATCGCGTTCAACGAGCCGGGCTCGTCGCTGGCGTCTCGCACGCGCGTCAAGACGCTGGCGTACGACACGCTGGAGGCCAACAAGCGCTTCTTCGGGAACGACATCAGCAAGGTGCCGCGCCAGGCGCTCACCGTCGGCGTCGCCACCGTCATGGACGCCAAGGAGGTACCCGCACGAACCCTAGCCACCCGCCGGCCGGCGCCTCTTACTAAAGACTGCACCCGTCTAATAGGATGTCCAGCGGGACATCTGAGTCTGACATGACACATACATAATAGTCCTGACATGGATTCCCTGTAATGGTACATTTGGTTGGTTATAAATTACTATTAGAGAGCACAGTGAGATAAGACTAAAGGTAGGTAAGTACCTATATAGGTTTGTATATTTTTGACATAAGCGAGTACTGGCTATTATACCTACATAATAGCCAGTACTCGCTTGTGAATAATATAATATTTTTTTGATTTGTTCCGCATTCGTCTCACGCGTTCGTCCCACATTCCAAAAATTTCCGCTTTCGCCCCACCTCTAAAATATTTCTCGTTTCGCCCCACATTTTGTAAAGTACCTACAACAAAGGGATTGGGAGTACAGTTGACAAATAAAAACATTTGATCAATGTTTGTAAAAATATTTATTATTATGTACCTACTCACTGAATCATAAATCATAGAAGTTATTAATTAGATAAAATTTTAAATAATCAACGATTATGTCGTGCCAAGGTAAAAAAAATACCTTTTTCACAATTTTGCTGGCACTAATGTTAATAAATAATTCTTTTTGGCACTTTCACACACAATGACACGCAACTTGTTGTCAACACGACGTTACTCTCATTATTGATCTATATATTATCACTTCTTAGTAAGTGTCCATGTTCCGTACTGTTGCGATTGGTCTACTGATGATCCCATGACGTGATTGGCCCAGCACTTAGCCTATTTGGTCTTGAAACAAGGGATTTTTCCCGACCACCTTTTGTTCTCAGAAATTCCATTATTTACCTGCATAGTGTAGTTGTAAGTTTTAAAAATATAATACCTAAATATTATTTACGTAGTTGACCATCAAAATGCTTGAAGGATTGTTTGTTCTGACTGTACTAAAATACATCACAAAAGCTTGCGGGGCGAAACAGGAACTCAAAATGGGACGAACACGGAAAAATAATATTAAAATATCCATAAATTAATTTCGAGGCGAACAAGGAATATAATGTGGGGCGAATGCGGAATTTTACATGTGGGGCGAAACTCTGCGGGGCGAATGCGGAACAAATCATTTTTTTTTGTTTTTATTACTTAAAACAATTAAAAAATGACAATAAAAACTTAATAACTCCTCATCCGCTTTTACTCATACACATTTTTAGTACCAGTAAATTTCTCAAGTACAAGCTATCGACTTATAAAATTTCACGCCCATCGGATCAACGGTTCGAAGGTTATGGCCGGACAAACATACATATAATGCTAAATCGGCTATGTTGAAGATTATCGTTCGCTTCGCTCGCTCAATAAATAAATAACTATGTAAGCGCGTGCGCGTGTGTCGCAGGTGATGATCCTGATCACGGGCGCGCACAAGGCGCTGGCGCTGGCCAAGGCGGTGGAGGAGGGCGTCAACCACATGTGGACCGTGTCCGCCTTCCAGCAGCACGCGCAGACGCTCTTCGTGTGCGACGAGGCCGCCACGCTCGAGCTGCGCGTCAAGACTGTCAAGTACTTCAAGGTACCGTGCCGCACCGCACCGCACCGCACCGCACCGTATCCTATGCGCCTGCCGCCCTGCAGGCCTATACCTACCAGTCATACTCACACCGCATCCTACACGTCTCACATGTTTCCTCATGGTGTTGCCTTTACCGTTTAAGAGCTCTGGCATTGCACACATAAATTATGAGAAATGCTTAGGAAAATAATGGCAGAATCAACGATACCTATAAATGATACTCCTTTAATAAAAGCGACAAATTATTGCATGTGACCGCCAGCGCCTATAGACTTGGTACCTAGGTATATGCACTTTTCTCCAACTTATAAATAATAAATAATGCTGGACAATCCACACAACACTATCTAGCCCCAAGCTATTCAAAGCTTGTGTTATGGGTACTAGATAACTGATATATTTAATGTATTAATATACCTACATAGATAGATATTTTTTATTATACTTAGAGAACACCCAGACCATGGAACAAATTTCTGCAGATCGTACACAAATTTGTTCCAAGGCGGGAATCGAACCCGCAACCTCTTGCGTCGCAGGCAGGCTCTCGCCCGCTGCGCCACAGAGGTCGTCGTATAGTTATTAATATTTTACTTTAAACACATAGAAAATCATTAATTATTTATTGAGTAAAAAAATACAAAACATGATAATGGAACAGTTATGTAAGTCTACACATTAAAACAAAGAAGAAAAATTAAGTGAAATACCCATGACATTAAAAATTACAGCATGGCTTTATAAAGTTAATACATGCAACATGCACACACATTATTTAGTCACAAATAATTAAATATGTAATTACTTAGCTAATATAATGAAGTATGTACCTTATAACAAAAAAAAACTAAGTACATCAGTATGTGCTTATGTATGTATAATAACATATGTGTGATATAATAATATATGTGGTGTTTGCTAGTAGGTACACTAGATTAACATTTAAACACTTATATGTTAAAATACGAAACAGGATGAAAATTATCATAGGTTTGGTTGTTGGTGATGTGATGGATATTATAGCATAAACATAGCATATAACAATAAGATATAAGAGGATACATAGAAATAAGAATAACATTCATATATTGTAGGTCCCATCATCATAGACTGTGACACACATCATCCAGCAAGCTGTGTCGCTACAAACTTAACAAGTAACCTACCTAAAATGATTATGATAACAATACCTATATGTATATGAATACCTGTCTACCATCTTAGGCTAGAACAGAGCTTAGAGTGTGTGGAGTGGAGTACACTCAGGCTTGTCATGAGAGCATGCAACATGGCGCGCTTCCGATACACTTTCTGATTATAGCCTTCTGCCATCCATTCAGTACATATCGTGTTGCCATCAATAATGTAGTCTTCATCTCAATAAAATCAGTTTATATTACAAATAGCAAGTCTATCACTGGTGTTGGGGATTCACCACTGCACCTAATAAAGCCTGAGTGTACATGTATGTCTGTGTGTGTGGCAGGCGCTGAGTGAAGAGCATCAGAAGATGATCCAAGGAATGCCGGTGGAGGAGCAGGCAGTCATTCACTAGGCGCCGCTGTCGCACACAGTGTCACGCACAGTGTCGCACACAGTGTCGCGCACAGTGTCGCGCACAGTGTCGCACACAGTGCACGCATCGTCCTCACACCATCACTCGACGACGCGACGCGACAAACAGCGAGGCTAATGCCCCTTAATCAACATCACTCAGTTACAAATACAGCTTCTGTTTGATCGCACGAAAGTGCGTTGCGCTGGCTGCAAGCTTCCCCGTTCCCAATTCGCGATTCTAGATTTAAGAAATCACATACTTTATTGAAATAAATAACCAAGTGATAGATGAATGAAGCAAACAATGCATGAAATTGTTAAAAGTGAACTTGTACTTCCAGAGTCTGATGGAGGAACACAACAAGTTGATAGAAGACAAGCGATGATCACATTCCTTAGGTTGACATGTTACCTACCATGGTATACAATTAAATTGTATGTCGCTTATTTTTATACAAATTGTTCGTCATATTATTACGCGAATGCATTAAAAGAATAAAATTTATACCTACTTTATTTACTTTGCATTTTTATTAACTTAGATATTAATACATATTCTACCTGCACCTACTTACTAGAACGATTTATCACAAGTATTTAGGGGTATCAAAATTACCATTGATAGCATCGTCGTAAGAATAATAAACTTAAAATACCTACCTAACACCTATCAAGTTCCGTCATCTAATAGCTCCTCTAGCTACACGACGGACCAGCGAGTGGAGAGGGCGTAGTTGCGAAATCACTTGCTACCTCTCATCTCATTTGAAGTAAAAGCTAAAACAGCAAGTGACTTGACAGCCGATTAGTATTGATCGAGCTTTCAGAAATCGGCCGTAAGTAATTTTGAGATTTGCCAATTAACAATTATTTACACAATGATTGCTGTGTCACAATAATCACAGCATTTCCGCGCGTGAAATTCCGACCATTGAAATAAAAATATCTGTAACTTTGTCATTTTTGATCCGATCCAAAAAAATAAAATAAGTAATTATTGGGTTTTTTAAAGCTACAAATCTGCATACTGAACAAAAAACGTTACTGATCCTTACTATTGCAAGTCCGTCTTGGAAAAGACTCAATCACAACTGAACGTCGCCATCGTGTAGTCGCGTTTCAAGAACTTGCTGGTCCAACACTGGGCCATCGTGTAGTCGCGTTTCAAGAACTTGCTGGTCCAACACTGGGCCATCGTGTAAAGGAGCCATAACCCTGCCATGAAACGATAACGATACTTTCCCCGCGTTCCGAAATACGCCATAATCGATTTGAGCGCTCACAAACCCGTACCGAATTAGCGTGAGCGCGATAACGATGACCCATGAAACGTCATAGATGACGTCATGACATGCGCCATCTTGCGTCAGTGCGCGGCGGCGGCGCGGCAGCAGCGCGCCAGCAGCGCCGCCAGCTGCAGCGCGGCGCCGGCGCCGAGGCCGTCGGCGACGCGCAGGTGTGACGTCAGTGCGCGGCGGCGGCGCGGCAGCAGCGCGCCAGCAGCGCCGCCAGCTGCAGCGCGGCGCCGGCGCCGAGGCTGTCGGCGACGCGCAGGTGTGACGTCAGTGCGCAGCGGCGGCGCGGCAGCAGCGCGCCAGCAGCGCCGCCAGCTGCAGCGCGGCGCAGGTGTGACGTCAGTGCGCAGCGGCGGCGCGGCAGCAGCGCGCCAGCAGCGCCGCCAGCTGCAGCGCGGCGCCGGCGCCGAGGCCGTCGGCGACGCGCAGGTGTGACGTCAGTGCGCGGCGGCGGCGCGGCAGCAGCGCGCCAGCAGCGCCGCCAGCTGCAGCGCGGCGCAGGTGTGACGTCAGTGCGCAGCGGCGGCGCGGCAGCAGCGCGCCAGCAGCGCCGCCAGCTGCAGCGCGGCGCCGGCGCCGAGGCCGTCGGCGACGCGCAGGTGTGACGTCAGTGCGCGGCGGCGGCGCGGCAGCAGCGCGCCAGCAGCGCCGCCAGCTGCAGCGCGGCGCAGGTGTGACGTCAGTGCGCGGCGGCGGCGCGACAGCAGCGCGCCAGCAGCGCCGCCAGCTGCAGCGCGGCGCCGGCGCCGAGGCCGTCGGCGACGCGCAGGTGTGACGTCAGTGCGCGGCGGCGGCGCGGCAGCAGCGCGCAAGCAGCGCCGCCAGCTGCAGCGCGGCGCCGGCGCCGAGGCCGTCGGCGACGCGCAGGTGCGTGAGCGCGACCTCGCGCACGAGCGCCAGCTTCAGGTCGGCCGGCACGTCCAGGGACTTGGCGACGCGGAAGATGTTCGACACGATGTCCTCCGACGCGTAGCCGAGCTTGCACAGCTTCGCCATCACCTGCCAATCCAACAAAATCACATTTTAGACCCTTTTTTATTTGTGAATGAGGTTTCATTGATATTGTTAGGTCTGTTTAGTCCATTGGGCCTAAAATTGACGACCTCAGTGGCGCAGCGGACGAGAGTCCGCCTGCGACGCAAGAGGTTGCAGGTTCGATTCCCGATTCGGAACAAATTTGTGTACGATCTGCAGAAATTTGTTCCGTTGGTCTGGGTATTTATGCATAATAAAAAATAGCTATCTACGTAGGTGTATTATGTATTAAATATATCAGTCATTTAGTATCGATAACACGAGCTTTGAGTAGCTTACTTTGGGGCTAGATGGTGCTGTGTGGATTGTCCAGCATTATTTATTTATTTATTTTATTTTATTTTTAATTCTAATATGTGGTATTTTTAATTTAGCTTTTATTTACATAAAACATTCATGTTTGCTGTAGTACACACCTTGTAAGCCTCGTGGATGTCCTGTCTCAAGCAGGACTCGAGCATGGTCTTCACCATCGCGGGATGTGGTTCATCACACACCTTAAAAACATGGTCCGGACTGATGTGGCCGAAGCCTTGCGCTGTGGATTGTAGGTTGTTGAGGGCAGAGCGCAAATCTCCCTGTGCGGTGTATACCACCGCACTCACCCCTTCTTCTGTGTATGAGAGGTTCTCTGTTTGACACACCTGTATTACCTAAAATAAAAGAACTATTTACATACTGACGACCTCTGTGGCGCAGCGGGCGAGAGCCTGCCTGCGACGCAAGAGGTTGCGGGTTCGATTCCCGCCTTGGAACAAATTTGTGTATGATCTGCAGAAATTTGTTCCGATGGTCTGGGTGTTTTCTATGTATAATAAAAAATATCTATCTAAGTATATAATGTATTAAATATATCAGTTATCTAGTACCCATAACACAAGCTTTGAATAGCTTACTTTGGGGCTAGATAGTGCTGTGTGGATTGTCCAGCATTATTTATTTATTTATTTATTATTTATTGACTGATCTAACTGTCAGAAAGCTTACTAAACAAGTGTGCCATTTATCTTACCAATGTTAGAATCACTAGGGTCACCGATCTGCCTACAATCACACTTTTTCTAAGAAAAAAATAGAAAGGGATATTGTATAGGAATAGAGGGTACCCTAATTTAGAAGAGGAAATTTTTGGCACTTCTCTCTTAATGATATTTATTCCTACTTACTTTAGCAAGTATCTGGGCATCAGTAAGTCTGGAGTATCTGAGCACCGCACATCTGGACTGAATAGGTTCAATGATCTTCTCACTGTTGTTGGCAGCGAGTGCAAATCTAGTGGTGCTAGAGTACAACTCCATGGTTCTCCTGAGAGCCTGCTGAGCTCCCTCGGTCATGCTGTCAGCTTCATCTAAGATGACAATCTTGTGGCGTCCCGGTGGTAATGTTACCTTCAAATTGAAGATTATATATACAAGTATTCTTAATAGGAGGATCAGTGCATCATTAGATTGTTAATAATATCCAGGTACCTTTTGTTGTGCAAACATCTTTATCTTATTTCTAACGACGTCGATACCTCTGTCATTAGAAGCATTAAGCTCCAACACAGCATCTTTGAAAGCAGGTCCTAGTAGAGCGCGAGCCAGACAGAGGATTGTGGTGGTCTTCCCCACGCCTGGTGGGCCTGCGATAATAATATTGGGAGCGTTCCCGGTGCGCGCAAATACTGCCAGACGCGATACCGTGTCATCATTACCAACGATATCATCAAAAGTTACAGGACGATATTTTTCTATCCAAGGCAGATGAACAGTCGACTTTATAGGAGCTGCTGAACCTTGTTTGGAAGGTTTGGGTTCTGCTTCGTCCACTTCCATTACAGTAATTTCATCGTCACTCATATTTGCTTTTTTTACGTAGCTTGAAGTGAGGAAATAATCAAACAAAAACAAATCCTACGAAAGGGAACGAAAAACGCTCAACACACAAAACCACAGAAAACAATTAACTGTACCCGCTGCTATAATAAGAAAACAAACGCAGCAACCAAGGAGCATTTTATAATGTAGATTTAACTTTGGATTATAATCAATTTAGCGGATGCATCATGCATGCCGGCCGGGCGGCCGATTTAATCTGATTACTGATTTAATCGATCGAATCGAACGAAACGAACAAGGAATTTAATTACAATACTCTCTGACACTGAGGGTAAGTACAAAGAGTATACAGTAGTTATGCTCTTTGTCCTTCTTTGTCTGACACTAGCATCCAATCCAAAGAGTATACAATAACTACGATCCATACGCAATCCATACGTAGTTACTGTATACTCTTTGCTTAGAAGAAGAATACTCATCCAAGAAAGAAGATTCAATCAAATTCCTTGTTCGGTTGATTGTGATCATGAATGAATCTCGTAGTTTTACATTCTCTTTGGTTTTACATTCTCTTTGTGTGAATCAACTAGGATTGTTCTTCTGAGGAGTTCTGAGGAGTCAACCAACAACGTAGTGATTATACATGCTCAGTGGGTGAATCAAGGAATTCGAATACTACGTGGGTGAATCATCATCCCAACTGGCATCCCTCCTTATTAGTCTGTGATTGTGATCCCAAGTCAAGTAAACAACACTAAAATCTGAGTTAGTGGATGTGATTTTGTAGGTAACACGGTATAGTGAACACACCTAGACAGGCATCACATCCACAACACTGCTGACCCTGAACCATCACTAGATTGTAGATTCTTAGAAGAAGGTAAAATGGAGTGGTTATTTGGGCACCGGATGACTCCGGACGAGATGCTGCGCAAGAACCAGCGCGCGCTGAACAAGGCGATGCGTGACCTCGACCGCGAGCGCGTGAAGATGGAGCAGCAGGAGAAGAAGGTCATCGCAGACATCAAGAAGCTCGCCAAGGAAGGACAAATGGTATGTTCCATACCACTCCTTCTACAGCTTCTCTGCAACATCTTGTCAGCCACTGAATGGTCAAGAGTGCTTTGGCAACTGTATAAATTATCCTCTTGACTGAGGTGAATCCGTACACAATAGATTTTCGAATAATCTAGAATCTAGATCTAACAGAGAACTGTTATTATTCATTATAATTTTTTACAGGATGCTGTGAAGATAATGGCCAAAGACTTGGTGCGAACACGGAGGTATGTGCGTAAGTTCATGCTGATGAAGGCAAATATCCAGGCAGTGTCTCTTAAGATCCAGACCTTGAAGTCCCAAAGCACAATGGCTCAAGCCATGGGAGGGGTGACTCGCGCTATGGCTACCATGAACCGACAGCTGAACATGCCGCAAATACAGAAAATCCTCCAGGTAATAAATCTGCATACTTGCTTTTAGGATTGGCTACTCATTAACTCATTGGAGTTCTGTTTAAAGTTCTCATTAGTGTGTTGATTGTGTTGTTGAATTTATACATGTAGCACTAGTATCTATAATAGCCATCCTGATTGTTTCCGTTTGTAAGATAAAACTGCAACAATTTTGTGCTGACAAATGATTAATTCTTGGTTAAATGTTTTTTATGGATTTAGTCATCACATTCAATGGTGTTGCCATTGATTTACATATGTACATTATTAGAATAGTTCTAAATTTTATAACTTATCTCTAGATACCCTTGGTGAGCGGACTGGTTTCTGCAAGTAGGCTGCTGATGGGCCCTTTTTGCGTGTCTAGATACCCTTTAAAATGTTAATAACATTGTAATACCCAAATGGGGCTCATGTTTTGGACTTGTTACTTCGAACCACCTGCTTTACAACATTATTATCAAAGAATAAATGATTATGATTAATTAAAAATTAACTCTACCAGCTAATTTGGGCTTCAGGGTAAATATAAGTATAAGAAAGAACATATTTTATTGTGGGTCTGGTCTATGTACCAATCAAACAGAAAAATAAAAAAAAATAAGAGATCACCATATAAGTGTGATTTCTTTAATTTGTAGGCAAATAAAGTTGTTTACTAAAGGTTTATCTGGTCATATTTTTCAATTTTGTGAACATTTCTATCTATGTAAGTATACATGTATAATGTATTAAATATATCAGTCATCTGGTACCCATAATATATATTTATATATAGCTTTGAGTAGCTTACTTTGGGGCTAGATGATGCTGTGTGGATTGTCCAGCATTATTTATTATTATTTCTGGAGACGCCATGATAGTTAAGAGTCCGGTGACAGCGGCTCGCAATTTCGAAGTGCGATTGGCTATTATTTCATTTTATTTCATTTTGGGGAGGTTGTTTGAAATAATAACTCTAAAGAAACACGCATAAATACTGTTCGAACACAAATAATACAATAATATAAGGGAAATGTGCTTGAGTCAGAAATCATTTTGGTATTAGGTAAACGTAAGACCAAACATACTAATACCAAAATGATTTCTGATTCGGGCATGTTTCCCTTATATTATTGTATTATTTGTGTTCGAACAGTATTTATGCGTGTTTCTCTAGAGTTATTTTTTCAAACAACCTCCCCGAAATGAAATAAAATGAAATAATAGCCAATCGCACTTCGAAATTGCGAGCCACTGTCACCGGAGCCTTAAGTAATTTACATTAAATAAATAAATAAATAATGCTGGACAATCAACACAGCACTATCTAGCCCCAAAGTAAGCTATTCAAAGCTTGTGTTATGGGTACTAGATAACTGATATATTTAATACATTATATACTTACATAGATAGATGTTTTTTTATTATACATATATGTATGTATGTATCTGCAGAAATTTGTTACGATGGGAACAAATGTTCCCAGGCGGGAATCGAACCCGCAACCTCTTGCGTCGCAGGCAGGCTCTCGCCCGCTGCGCCACAGAGTTCGTCAAGCATTGAGTTTTGCATGGGTTTGACCGTTTTATGTTGTTCAGTTGTTGGTATAGTTGACTTGTCAGTCCGCAATATTTTGAGTGCATTGTGTTGCTCTCCTTGACCAAGAAAATCTTGATGTACAAGAAAACAAAGGAAAATTAAGGATTATATTGCAGTTAAGAGCCCGGCGACAGCGGCTCGCAGTTTTGAGGTGTGATTGGCTATTATTTCATTTTATTTCATTTCAGGGAGGTTGTTTGAAAGAATAACTAGCCAGTGACACGCATAAATACTGTTCGAATACAAATAATACAATAATATAAGGGAAATGTGCTTGAGTCAGAAATCATTTTGGGATTAGGTAAATGTAAGGCCACACATACTAATACCAAAATGATTTCTGATTCGGGCATGTTTCCCTTATATTATTGTGTTATTTGTGTTCGAACAGTATTTATGCGTGTCACTGGATAGTTATTCTTTCAAACAACCTCCCCGAAATAAAATAAAATAATAGCCAATCGCACCTCGAAACTGCGAGCCGCTGTCGCCGGGCCCTTAAGACAGTTATGATATTGCTAATCAATATCATATAGACAGTACACATACCTGAACCAGGCTCCATAGGTATATTGATGAAATTCAAATTAGATTCAAAATATGTTTATTCAATAAAATCACAAGGATCATCTTGAATGAAACAGCTCCTTTCAGGTTGCATGCTCTCATAAGCCCTGATATAAATCTGCCAAGTGATGTGATTCCAGGAGTTTGAGAAGCAGTCGGAGATCATGGATATGAAAGAGGAGATGATGAATGACTCTATTGACGAGGCTATGGAGGGAGATGATGATGAAGAGGAAAGGTAAGCTTCACAAACCTATGCAGGTACAAGCAACAATACCTAAATAAACTTTTTTTCAGATATATATACAATACCTCCATACCTATTCCTGCTGCCAACCAGGTTGCTTGCTGATTCAATTGGAAGGCTGTGGTTACCGGTTATATGACTGACAGATGAGGCTTAATCTGTTCCATCAGCAAGTAGCTTAAACAGACATAGACTTTAAATAACATTTCCTGTACATCATCATCATCAACAGCCCACAGAAGTCCACTGCTGGATATAGGCCACTTCCACTTCCAGAAGAACGATTCTGAGCCCTTTCCATCCACCGACTACCCGCGATCCTAACAATGTCGTCAGTGCATCGGGTAGGAGGGCGTCCCACACTTTCCTGTTCGTGGTCGCCATTCAAGAACCTTTATTCCCCATCGGTTGTCAGTTCTTCGAGCTATATGATCTGCCCATTGCCACTTCAACTTGCTGATTCTGATAGCTATGTCGGCTACCTTGGTTCTCCTACGGATTTCCTAATTTCTGATTCTATCTCGTAATGATGCCACATTATATTTAAATAATAATAATTAAAAAAAATTGTTGGCGATGACGAACTAATACAGCCTGCAGTTAACACCCACACACCCACACCCTTCAAACCAGTAAGTTTCTTCAACAAAAATAGCTGCAGATTTGATACGTATTCATGTGATTGTTTCAGCAACACGGTAGTCACACAAATACTGGACGAGCTGGGCTTGCAGCTGAATGACCAGCTGTCCGGTCTCCCACAAGCCACCGGCTCCTTGTCCATATCTGGTAAGGTTTCCCACAAGCCACCGGCTCCTTGTCCATATCTGGTAAGGTTTCCCACAAGCCACCGGCTCCTTGTCCATATCTGGTAAGGTTTCCCACAAGCCACCGGCTCCTTGTCCATATCTGGTAAGGTCTCCCACAACCCACCGGCTCCTTGTCCATATCTGGTAAGGTCTCCCACAAGCTACCGGCTCCTTGACCATATCTGGTAAGGTCTCCCACAACCCACCGGCTCCTTGTCCATATCTGGTAAGGTCTCCCACAAGCCACCGGCTCCTTGTTCATATCTGGTAAAACCGTGGGTAAAACTATATTTGTTATTGGGTTTATACAAATGTCTAATATAAAAATGAACCTCTAATTTCCTTGGTCACACTATAACTTCAGAAGTTGAGAATGGCTTTACTGATTTCATGCATTTTTTTTTAATGTTTGCTAATATTTCGTATTTATGTAGAAGGTAAAAGAAAATTGTGCAGAAACAAAAATAAAAAATAATTAATTTCATTTTCCATGCAATTCAATATAATGAAATTTTTGTATGAATGTTCACGGGTTTCGTAACTGTCTAAACGTCTGACATTCATCGACTGTTAGGCGGACTGTAAGTTCGCGGGGTCAACCGTTTATGGTAAACTACGGAAACCAGTGATTCGGTTCTCGGAACCGCTAACCAGCGAAACTCGGCATCGCGCACTATTTTCACATTTTCTTAGAATATTTCATCGGTGCTTTACCAGATTGTGACCCGCGATATTGCATGGGCGTCTCTCCATTAGACGGCGCGGCGCCGCCGGCGACGGCCACGTAGCAGAAATGTACGAAAATAATGGCTTGTTTTTCCACTCTCCGGCAACGGCGCGGCATGGCTCCCGCCGACGTCGTCCGTCGTCCGGCAAAACTGCATGTGTATTGTATATGTATGAATAGTGCCGTGTGCGTGTGTGAGTGCTCGGCCCGGGCAGGAAGGAGGACGAGGACGGCAAACCGGCCAGCAAGCCGTGATCGACACCGTACCGTGCCGTCGCCGGTGCCGTCGCCGACATTCAAAAACCTCCCGCACGAATCGGAAGGCCCGGCCTCCGACGCGCCGTCATCCAGTAGCACTTATTCATGTTCCGTGCACCATCATATATCGAGATAATAATTTCCAGCGAAAACACCGGCGACGCCGCAAGCCGTGGCTGGCGGGTCAGGGGGCGGTGGCGGCGGCGCGGGGGGCGCGGGCGGGGGCGCTGCGCTCAGCGACGCCGACGCCGAGCTGCAGGCGCGTCTCGACAACCTGCGCCGCGAGTAGCCGCGCCCCCCGCGCCCCCGCGGCGAGGGACCGGGGCGGCGCTAGACGCGCTCGAGCGTGCGCCCGCGTTGGACATTCCCCGTCACATTGCTGTTACGTTATTACGGTATAAGTAATTCTGCTTCAGCTTCTCTTGTCATGCGATCCTGATTTTTTTTCGAACCGGCGCACCGCCGTTTGCCGTTTTTAACCGACAAAAACAAAAACGGAGGAGGTTCTCAATTCGACGCGTATATTTTTTTATGTATGACCGCGCATAAGTTTTTACAGAGTAAAGGTTAGTCCCATAAAAAGAATTATCAAAATCGGATTACTCTATAAAAAGTTTGGCGTGGTCAAACGTTAGAGCCGGTCCAGTGTCCAGCCAGAAGGCGCGTTATACTCGCGAGTCCGCTCGCACGTGAAGCGCGAGCTTCTGGACGGGATGTATGTAGCTTCTAGTATCCCGGTTACCAACGCGCCTTCTGGACAGGCTAATACAATCAGTGAGTGAACAATCAATCATCCCTATTATCCTACCCTTAGGTTTGGTTCGAAATTTATATGGGACCATCTTCGGGGTATATCCTCTCCAATTAACGTAACAATTAAGTAGATTAAAGCCACAAAAAAATGTTAAATCAAACTTTAAAAAAAAAAAACCGCCGAAAAATCTGAAAAGCAGAAAATAATTCACTAATGTACGTGTACCTCAGTGTAATTTTGAGTCGGCGCCAAAAATGCAAATTAATTAATTACGTAAAGCCGACTCAGAATTACTTATTTATTACATAAATTACTTGATAAATAACTTAGGTATATTATATTAGTTTAAGAACTTAGTAAGGTTAAATAAAACAGGTTTGCTATTTTTTGCGTATCAGTTATTTCGGCGGTTTAATTTTTTGTTAAAAAGTTTTATTTTGTTTCAACGATAGTTATCTTACCGGTTTAAGTGCACGAGTTTCGTTTTTCGACATGACATGTCAAAAACCTTTAAATGGTACGCGAGTCTGGTTCAGGGAAGCGCCTATGTATAACTTTTCCAAACTTTCGCGATTAACACAGAATGGGCGGTTTTACATTAGACGGCACCGGCATGACTACCGTGCCGGCGCCGGCGGCCCCGCAAACAGCATGCGAATAGGAAGGAAGGAGGACGGCAAACCGTGATCGACACCGCAGTGGAAAGAGAAGCCCCAGTCGTTTTGCCGTCGCCGTTCCCGTTGCCGTCCAAGCGAAAACCGCCCGCCCGCATGCGAAGACTTATCACTACCCGATGCAGGAGGCGGATAGGGTATGAAGGAGGCTGTATTTGGGAAGAGCAATTAGGATGCTGCTAGACGCGCAGTGTGACGTCACACGACGCATGTTCGTGCCTGTAACAGTTAAGACGAAGACAAGAGCTAATGTGACTCTCGCTCGCACGTTTTGACTTGTTGAAAGATATAAAATCACTAAACCCATTTTCGAAAAATCGCAAACAACCATCTTGTGTGCTATCACATTGCGCACAGTTTAGTAAAAAAATCATTTTGATCTGTACAAGTTTTCCTACTTAAAAGTTTGCTTTTTTAGTTTTCGTACTCAAGCAAACTTTTGAGTAGGAAAACTTGCATCAATCAAAATGAAATTTTTACCAAACTATGCGCAATGTGATTGCACACAAAATGGTTGTTTGCGATTTTTCAAAATTGGAATTTGTGATCTTATATCTTTCAAAATGTCGAATCGTGCGAGCGAGAGAAATGTTAGGCGTTGTCAACGCCTTAACAAACGCTTGAAGTGTCCCTGTATGTATGTATGTATGTATAACTACTTACTTACATTGATCTTAGTAGGTACTATACTAATTATTGTTAAGTTTTTATTGTTACAATAAAAGTTTATGTAAATATTATAAATAAAGTATTTTTCCATTAAGTATTTATTGTTCAAAGTATTTCAAACCATAACTACTATTTCATAAGGAAAACATTCATAATACATTTTACACAACACTAAATCCCAATAACATAATCTTATCTTAGGTACTACTATTATTATATACGCGAAAGTGTTGAAAGTATGGATGGATGGATGTTTGTTACTCTTTCAAGCCGGAACGGCTGAAAGTATCTGGATGAAACTTGGCAGAGATATAGATTATAGTCTGGAATACCACATAGGCTACTTTTTATCCCGTGGGAATACCGGTATTTAAATCTGCGCGAATAATTGAATACTTTTTTGTAAATATCTACATTCGGTATAATAAAGTAGGTACCAATAAGGTTTTATTTTTAAAACTAGCTGATGGAACAAACAGATGACCCACCTGATGTTAAGTGGTAACCATCACCTCTAACAAAGCATTGCCTCGTAAGTTACGCACGATAGGAACGTGCCCTGCGTCTATCCGGCGACAAACAGCGTTGCTGCTTGGCGGCAGAAAAAGGCGTGGCGGTAGCAGGCGAGCCACACACAAAGAGCTCTACTATTATCTCTTGAAAATTTAAAATACCTACCTAACGGAAGACGCAACGAAAATATTGATTTGGCGCGCGAATAAACATTGCTCTTTTGTACTAATTGAAGGTAAAATCTTTGCAAAACACAGAGATCAATACTTGCCGACGCGACGCCACGCTTGCCATCTACTTTTATGTAAAATAACCTGTGTTTACAAATGAATAAATGAACTCTGAAACTCTAATATTTAAGTGATAGCGTGACATGGACATGGACCAATTTTTGTTTAGGTATCGGTCACCCAGATATTTTTAATAGGTACCTACCTACATAACAGAGGTTAGGTAGCTGGTGTAGGAGTACTGATAGGTAGGTAGGTACATGGTAAGTCAATAAAGTATGTTTATGATTTTTTATTGTATAGGTAGGTACCTACGCATAATACCTACCTACCTCAGCTACCTACAAAGTGCACAGTCTAAAATATTCTAAATGAACAGTCACAAGAGTTATTTATACATACCTACCTACCTATTTGTCTTATAAACAATATGTCTATGCTAAGAACCTACATTTTCTTAGGTTCCTATATAGTTTTCTAGGGTTAAGTGCTTTGGATGTGTACTTAGTAGTAGATAGGTAACTACCTACCTATAAAAAAGGCAATTCTATAAAATTTCATCCAGTAACTGCCTGCCTACCTATATAGGTAAGTAGTTGTACCGAATAGCACCCACACAAACTAGCTGTAGGTAGGTAGGTATATAGCTGTACAGCTATCATCTACATATATCCTACTCTCCCCCATCCCACATTTGATTTGAAAAGATCGACGCACTACGCAGCGTAGTCGTAGCGGCGCTGGCGGGCGCCGATAAAATACCCGGACTCCACTTATAATTATATCCTATACCCGCCATTAAGTACATATCTAGCGGAGTCCTGTGTTGGAGGGAGACATCAACCGGTGCCCCCAGAACTATCGTCCAAAACAAAAATCTCGATACCTACCTAGTGCATAATCGAAAGACATTTTACTTGACAGTTTAGAATTTAACTAGGTAGGTACAGTATTCACCCATTGAGTTAAAATGTAGGTACTGTATTCATCGGTGTAGGTATTTACGAAATCACAATAATTAATAATTTGACACAAATTAAAGCACTCAGGGATTCGAAAGGAATAACTATTAATATTTTGGCACCTAACTAACTACAAACAGATCTATAAAAAATAATTTCAGCTAATCTTCATCAAATAAATGAACGATGTAGAAGACGTTTTTCCTTCCTATACCTATCACAGTACAGTTACGTACCTCCTCTCCTAGCCATATCGCAGTGCTCGCTACTAATAATACCTAGGCACAGTTATATTATTCACTGTAGGTAACCTAGGTAAATACCTACAGATTTCCTTAGGTGTGTTCCTACACAAAATGCAAACCACTCGTGCAGGTAAAGGAAGAACCGTTTCTGGACTCGACCTTGAGTACCATCTCTAACCATGAAACGTACCTATACTTAGGTACCTGCAACTACCTAGGTGTAGTTTCTTCCGAAAGAGAGTAACATTGTAGGTAAATCTAAAGTGCCGGCGCTCGGCGTTCAGACGACGGAGGAAAGGTTCATCGGAGAGAGAACAGTCTGCAGTCGGCGGTGCTGCGTCACGGGGCCGCCGTCGAGTCATGCCGGCGTGTCGTCGGCGTCGGGGGCGCTGGAGGCGCGGGGGGCGCCGTGCGCAGCGCGCTCACGGCGATGCCGAGCTGGCCCAGGTAGTAGGTGGACATCACGAGCGCCTGCAACAAGCACGCGCGTGCGTGAGACGTGCCGCGCGGCGGGCGGAGGGCGCGGGGGCACGGGTACTCACCCGGCGGTAGGGCACGGGTCCCGCGAACAGCGCGTACCCGAGGATCGCATCCGACAGCAGGAAGAGCTTAGCGCCGAGCGCGGCGGCCCCGCCCCGCGCTGCCCCGCGCCACGCCATCAGCGCCAGCAGCGCCGCGTACGCGGGCACCAGCGCCGCCAGCGCGCCGCGCGCGCCGCCGCAGAACGCGCGCGCGTACAGCGCGCCGCCGGCCACGCAGCACAGCGCGCCGCGCCGCGTCGCGCCGCGCCACCCGAACGCCGCCAGGTAGGCGAGGTGCGCCGCCGCGAACGCCGCCATGCCGGCCGCCAGCAGCGCCGGCCACACGAGCAGCGCGTCGCCCAGCGCCGACAGCGCGAGCCCGCAGCACACGCGCCGCGCGTACTGGCCACTTGTAAACATACGCACGCATACATACCTACACGCGCTGTCGACACGGCATGTCCAGCAACAAGACACGTTCAGGTCCGCAGTCATTTAGAAGACAAGGTAGAGCTGGCATCGAGGAAGCTCGCTGTGCTAAACGGAGCGAAGCTGTACTTCAATGGGAGACAACGACTACTTCTGTACAAGTCGCAGGTCCGACCCTATATGGAGTACTGCTGTCATCTCTGGGCAGGAGCACCTGCATACCAGATTGGTCCTTTTGACGCGGTCCAAAGACGAGCTGTGAGAATCGTTGATGATCCCAAAGAGACTTCTCCTCTCTGTGTGCGTTCTACCGCTTGTATTATACGCGGCATATAAGTTGTGTGTGTGTCTCCAGCTTCCTCATATTGAAAATGTAATTTCTATAAATGCCAATATTTAAAGCATAATTAGTGCACTCATAGATTTGAATCATAATTTAGCTGCCAAATAAACAACGATGCTATAAGCTTATAATAGTGTGTAAGCTGGAGTAACATGTCTCCAGCTGCCTCAGTCAGTGTGGGCAAACGGCTAATGATAGAGATATATAGTAAACGCAAGGATTTAGTACCAAACGAATTAGCGAGGTACCAAAAATTTCAGGTCTGTAGCTCGGAAACTCTTCGAGTTATAAGACTTGATCAACGTGTAAGCTGGAGTAACGATACGTGAAAAAGCATATGCTCGTTCTCTGGAATGGCTGGAGCTAGCAGGTTGCTTTAAGTCTCCAGATTTAGTACCAAACGAATTAGCGAGGTACCAAATATTTGAAGTGTTTCTGTTCAAAACTCTATGAGTTACAAGCTTTTCCAGCTTTTTTTGTTTGTCCAACTTGCACATGTTGGATCTCAGCAACCACAATAGGTACAGACTCGGTTGATGTCTCTGAACCGAGCTATGAATTAGTGCACTCGGTACCAAAAATTTGGAATCTCTAGGACAAGCAGTTCTGTTGTAATCAGCAAAATAACATCCAAGGAATTTGAATACAGACAGATATATTTGTAGCTGCCTGCCACAGTTACCTTTTACCTTGCCGAATACCTTTACCTCGCAATACCAATACCATACCAGGATTACCGGGAAAGAGAGGATCATGGATAAGGAGTAAAGAAAACGCAAGCTCATATTTTATTCGGCGGGAAATGAAACTACATACCAAGAGACAATAACTTTATCAGCGCCAACAGAAACACTTAGAAGTCAACAGAAACATTAGTATGAAGCACAGTCAAAAGAAACATGTGATGTTTGACGCATCAACGAAACATTGGAAGGTTGAAGCAGGTGCACACCATCTTTGAAGATACGAAGACACGATTCTTCAAGCTCGTCGTTTCTGCACTGGAACATACCGCGACCGGCCACAACACTGCGCGCACGCACCAATCTTCACTACACTACTTTGCCGAGCCGCTGTCACCCGAAGACTGAACTCGCGCGCCGTTGTGAGTTACAATATAAGTAGTAAGGGCGGAGCTAACCCAGACTATCGCGTGATAATTCTCGCGCGCTCATTGGCTAATGCATTTTTGGTACTTTATCTAGTTTGTATAAATATTAAGAAAATCTCTGTAAATAATTTATTCCAATTCAAGACTTCAAAGGCGTTTCACTGAATTCCTACTTACTCCCAAAATCTATCTAGACTAATAGGTAGAAATAGGATAATAGGAAAGCAGGCAGGATCTCTCTCAATCAGACCAACAACCAGGAGTTCAACGGTAGCATCTGGCCTACCATAGGCCCCTTCCTACATATTCAAATTCCTTGATTGCATCAGTAGGTACGAGTGTGACGCATTCGCTGTAGTGACAGAGATAGAGCTACTATCAACTGAAGGCTGGTCGAAATGGAACTATCTGGTATTCTGTAACTCATCATAATATTAGTTATTTTGCTGATTACAACAGAACTGCTTGTCCTAGAGATTCCAAATTTTTGGTACCGAGTGCACTAATTCATAGCTCGGTTCAGAGACATCAACCGAGTCTGTACCTATTGTGGTTGCTGAGATCCAACATGTGCAAGTTGGACAAACAAAAAAAGCTGGAAAAGCTTGTAACTCATAGAGTTTTGAACAGAAACACTTCAAATATTTGGTACCTCGCTAATTCGTTTGGTACTAAATCTGGAGACTTAAAGCAACCTGCTAGCTCCAGCCATTCCAGAGAACGAGCATATGCTTTTTCACGTATCGTTACTCCAGCTTACACGTTGATCAAGTCTTATAACTCGAAGAGTTTCCGAGCTACAGACCTGAAATTTTTGGTACCTCGCTAATTCGTTTGGTACTAAATCCTTGCGTTTACTATATATCTCTATCATTAGCCGTTTGCCCACACTGACTGAGGCAGCTGGAGACATGTTACTCCAGCTTACACACTATTATAAGCTTATAGCATCGTTGTTTATTTGGCAGCTAAATTATGATTCAAATCTATGAGTGCACTAATTATGCTTTAAATATTGGCATTTATAGAAATTACATTTTCAATATGAGGAAGCTGGAGACACACACACTATAAGTTGGCCTGTGAACGAAACGTGGAGGGGATACTGCGCGTACCAAGGGCCAATGAGCGCGCGCGGATACCTTATTTTTTACTTCTGCGCAAAAACAGTCATCAGCCAACTTACGTGCCGCTACTAATATAATGGGTTGTTTTTTGAAAAATTGTTCAACATGATGCCCACAGCTTCATTTTACATCGCACTGCTCGCCACCGGCAGGGAGTTCATCCTTGGAGCCAAGATGGTCGCGCACTGTTCGGTTTCAGAGGAGCTTCCTCCCGCGCACTCTAAGGTTGTGGAATGCGCTCCCTGCATGTTTTCCCCGAAGAATACAGTATGTATGGGGTTCTTCCAAAAAGGTGAGTTAAAATACTTAAGTTAAAGGGTCAGCAACGCGCATGTGACACCTCTGGTGTTATCCTACTTCTTTATTTATTTACTAGCTGCCTGTCCCAGCTTCGCATGGGTGGACATATTTTTTTTTAACATTTTAGGATGGACTTAGACTCCCGCGCTTCGTAACCCACGAAGGTGAAAATACACGTGCCAGTAAAATGGAACAGTAGCGGGCATGCAAGTTACCAGCATGCAGGATTTACGGACACATTGTGGATACATTTGCAAGTTTATAAATCGTCAGGTCAGGTGTCGCGACGTTAACACATGCCGGTTTCGTAGCCCCCGCGACCCCTCCATTACGTGGCATGCCAGTACCTGACCTAAATGAATAGAATCTTGTGCTAACTACTTGCATGCTAGGTACAGGCATGCCAATTAGTGTATGTGCCTTTAGCTTGCACGCAAGTGTGGCAGCTACGGGCATGTGTATTTTCACCTTTCTTTCGCTTTCTAAGGCGCACTAAAGTTTTTAATTTCGTAATATCTTTTAAATGGAATGTCCGATTTAAAAAAATTCAAGAAGTAATCTACAGGTATTGAAACAGCCTTGCATACAAAATGATTTAATTGGATAAGGACTAATATAAACGTATAGATAAGAAGAAGAAAGATCGCGTTAGTTAGAAGCGGCTTAGAATACTGTAGCGTAGTTTGGAATCCGTTCTATGAAGTTTACAAAAAAAAATTGAAGGCGTCCAAAAACGATTTTTATGGCACCTTACGTACTCATGCTTCAAAGGTGCATCCTTTGGAGCTACAAAGACCGACTGGAGTATTTTAAAATGCAATCTTTGGAAGATAGACGGTATTTGCATGACAACGTTTTTCTGTTTAAGCTCACTAACGGTCTTTTGGATGCTCCGGGGTTGCTGGCGTCCCTTCGGTTCTCTGCTCCCTCAAGGCTACCTAGAGTCTCTGTGTTTAACCTTTTTCAGGCTGATTACTGCAGCACTAATCTTGGGCTTAATGCTCCTTTGAACCGAATGGTACGTCAGACAACTCCGTCTCGAAGCGCAACGGTAACGTAGACTTATTTCACGGCAGGTTGTTTATGTTTAAGCAAACTATTTTAAAATCTAAATGAATTTATTATTTTGGTTTTATTTTATTTTAAATTATCAACTTTTTAGATTTTATTATTTTTTAATACATAATTTGATGCTCTGTACCTATTGATTATTAAACAATAAATAAATAATAATAATAATAATGTCATATAATACTAATAAAATGTCAAAACTAGATCTATTTACTAAACATTACACTTTGTACATTAAAAGTTCATTAAGTTAATAAAACTATTAACTTAATGAACTTTTAATGTACAAAGTGTAATGTTTAGTAAATAGATCTAGTTTTGACATTTTATTAGTATTATATGACATTTTATTGTAGCTTTACTGTGATTTTAGAATTTTATATAACTTTAATTTTAACTCGCTCTCGCTCTAATTTTTAATTGCACGCTGTCTGTCTCCTGTAATTATTGTAACATTTAGCATGGTTCACTATCTTTATTATTAATTTGTATGAATGTAATTGATGTATACGATGTTGGAGATTCTAAATAAATAAATAAATAACATGGTCTGTTTTTGGTCGGCATTCTTATCAACATTTAAAATGTAGAAAAGTAGTTATAGTAACAACTACAATAGTTAAACATATGTTATCGCTGATTTATTTGTAGATAATGATGTGTTCTTTAATATTGTAGAACATTTTTTTGTTCTATCTTCTATAGTTTCCGCAGCGCATGCGGTGAAAGACTATATTACACCTCGGGTCACATTTTTTACGCTTTCGTAGGGATCCCTAATTTTTTCCGTAACAAATGTAGCTTATGTTATGCAGGGATAATGTAGCTTTCTTATGGTGAAAGAATTTTTGAAATCGGACCAGTAGTTTTTGAGCCTATTCGAAACATACAAAAATACAAAGTTTTCCTCTTTACTGTACATGTAGATTTTTTTACATACACTTTCTATAAATTTAATTGTGATAAGAATATCATATCAACTTATGATTATTCTTCCTCTAATTATATTTCAGTAGGTAGGTATCATGTTTTGTAATGTTGTGTGCTCAGTTAGTAAATATATGATTGACTATGTTCCGTTCGAACCGTCCCGACTCCCGGTCGATCACCCTAGATGCGCATCGATGACTAGCTCGGTCACTATCTACATCTTTATCTTATCGCTCAATTTGTATTGTTATTGACCTAAACGAAGGATATCGTTTGGGTAGGTCATAAAAAATTTTAGTTTTTTTCAGTTCTAAATTGCGGTCCCTAGACCCTGTACAGAGTGGTGATGGTATGTGTGGGAGAGTATAGTACCAACTGACCTCGCGGGCGGCAGGCTGCGCTGATGCAGCGCTGCGGCCAGCAGCAGGCACAGCACGGGCGCGCACTTGGCGGCGACGAGCCCGAGCGAGGGCCGCTCGCCGCCGCCGCCGCCGCCGCCGCCGCCGCTCACCGCGAAGTATATGCACACGCACTGGAAAAACGGAACCAGCCGCCCGCACACGCCCATGCGCGTTATCTGCATACGAACAAAGCATAGGTGTACTCTGTGTACTCTTTAGGTTTTTTTTTCTTAGGTGTAACTTGTATCTTGTAAGTACCTAATTTATTTATTTATTTATGTGTGACAAAAATTTCAGCCTCCTAGCTGAGCTCGCATTTTAGAACCTTGAGCCATTTAGCTGAAAAAGTGAAGT
The DNA here is from genome assembly GCA_963576535.1 of Plemyria rubiginata. Lineage (NCBI taxonomy): Eukaryota > Metazoa > Arthropoda > Insecta > Lepidoptera > Geometridae > Plemyria > Plemyria rubiginata. The sequence goes on from OY754928.1 coordinate 10,501,876, forward strand.
TATTTTTTTCATTTCCTAGAAAAAGGACTCGGGAGAAGGACTTGCCACCTACCCCCACTTGCAACCCCCCCCCCCCCCCTCCACCCAGGAGGTACTCACGTCCTTACTTAGGTACCCACTCTTTTTTAATCCGTGCTAGGTAGGTAGGTACCTACTAAGGTACTGAATACCTACTGCGTGATTTTGTCCCATCTATTAGAGGTACCTATGAATAGATTTTTTAGGTAATTCAACCAAAACCACTCTTAAAAAAATATACCTAACAGGTAGGTAGGTACCTGCCTACCCAGGTAGGTATACTACTAGCCCTTCACAAAGAGCTCTACTGCTCTTTACCTCTACTACCTACTCAGTAATAACTAGGTACATAATTGTGAGGAAAACCCTATAGAGATACCTACTAAGTTTAGTACCTAACAGTAAAGGTAAAAGGCACTTACAATGTCTCTCGGAGAAATCATGGTTGTATTATTGTGCCCACCACAGTAGCCGAACGATGACCGAGGAATATAAATGAGTGGAACTATTTGCTGTCTCCCGCGTCATAATACTTTTCTAACAACGAGATTAAGTACCTACATATGTATAGATATAAACTGTTTTGTTTGTGTATGATTTTTGTTTTGACTGCCAAACACCAAAGAGTACAACACAGACTAGTAGGATGCTAACGCATGGTATACAATAACTACGCAACGCCGTAGTTATTGTAGGTATAGGTAGGTACCTACTCTTTGCGCAACACTGCGAGTAATCCAGCTAAATTACGAAGTTAGTTTGTTAACCTCTGTTTGCACGAGTGTCATCGATTCTTTTGAATATTGCCACCAGGGAATATAACTCTCTCGACGACGAGATGTCACGCACGCAATAGAATATGTAGATATATCTAGATACCTACCATAAAGATGAGTGTAGAACACTTGGTATGTACTTATTGTCTGTCTTGGTCGGGTATACGCGCCTGTCAATTTTATGTATTCTTGTTCTAAGCTGCGGCTATTTTATAGAACAAAATCAATGATGGCGATCAGTCCTGGCACCTGACAATAGCAGTTCAAATTGAGACCGGATGGCCTATACATAGTCTTTATTATTTTTACGCTTGCCAGTACAATTCTAATGCTCCTATTGTTTCAAAATATGTTTATAAAGATAGCATAACAATCTACCTCAATCGCACAATCGCGGCAAAATATTGCGATTAAAAATGTCGTCAGTATGGTCATGTTCATTCATCAAGATGTTACTTCCCCGGTGAAGGGGTAAGTAAATCTGTAAATTACCGAGATATCTGATAGTTTTTGACAGCAACTTTATAAAATTCATTCATTTTTAAAGTTTGCATTACGAAAGCAATGATATCATTGCATGAAGATTATATTTTTGACGCGAAAATGGCTTTTGAATAACAAATTCTACACAAAGTGACTTCGGTCTCAATTTTTTAAAAATTACCTACCTACCTACCATACCTATTTTTTAAAATCATACCTTACAACAAAGTCATTAATTATTATCAATCTCATTGATTTTCAATGTAAGTTTTTATTGTAGTTATGAGAAATTTGTTTATTTTGATGATAAAATTATTAGTGTGTTTAAAACAATTTTTTTGAAACATGTAATGGCTATAGAATTATATTGTTTAATTTTGATTCTAACATTTTAAGATTTCAAATATTAGCAATAAAGTTCTATTTCTTACTATTTTAACCTAAATTTTAGTTTAGTAAATTTTTAAATAATAAAATACTTAAAATATTTCACTATTTTCTATTCAAAAAACACCCTTATTAGGTCAAAATTACTCAAACTGAGACCGGATGTCCTTTAAAAATAACAATTGATAGAAGTTTGAAACTTAACTCAATGTACTCAGTAATAAGTCCATAAATAACTTTGTTCTAGCAAAAATCCATAAAATAAATATAGTCTTTAAAACTAGCACACGATGGTTCAGTGGTACAAACGCATTTGTTCTTTCTATAGTACATCCGGTCTCAACAACAAGTAGCTTTTTAAAATGTCAGGCCTTATGAGGATATATATTATTGTATACCAATATGTAAAGCTAGTAAAGAATATAACGCTACGCCAGAGAGTATTAAATTCCTTGCGCTACAACTCCAAGTACATATCGACGGTGAAGTACCAAGAACTCCTATCTAACATTTTGTGTAATTTTTTTTATTGCATTTTAGAACGCAGAATTAGGCAACGCACATATCCTGAAGACACCAGGACCGATATCTTCTTACTTTTTGAAGTAATGTGTTCTGAAAATACCAAAATTGTGCGATTGAGTAATGTGTTCTAAAAAGGAGAATCCTTGCCCCAAACCGTGAAAAGTCAAAACTTGATGTTGGGCTTTATTCTTTATGACATAGGAGATACTTTGCCCTGACCGTATGACACCGGCTGCCTTGTCTTAGCTGTGATCGCGGTGCAAATGGTCATAGTGAATAAGGCTCCAGATTGAGACAAATCTGTAAATAATAATAACATTTATTTCCAAAAAGGTTTACATTATTGGTAAGGTATAGGTTAACTTATGTTATAGGTTTACATTATTTATTCTATGCTATCCTATATTTTAAATACAAAAAAAAATTTGGGTAGCCTTGTCTTTGATTATATAGGTAGTCCCTTTTGTAGGATTAATTAAAGCTTTAAAATGCACTCGTAAACCTTGCATAGTCAAGTGTTTGACTCCTTGCTCTAACTAAGTAGAAAACTTGTATTTAGACGCAAGGGATCACTGCTTCGGCTATTTGCAATGTGTATAATGGTGCTATTTCATAACTGTCAACCAATAGGAACGCGTTTAAAGAGAGCAACCAACACACGTCCGCGTGCAACAGAGTGCCGAAGCAGATTAGTGTACTTATGGTATTCACTATTTTAATGTATATTTTTTTATACATAATATAATATTAATAATGATACAGTTACATTAACACCATAAATATTTTTTTTAACTAAAGATATGAAACGTTCTTTTCGTCACCTGTAAGAAAAGTAGCACTTTTTCAGATAGGATTTCTTGGTACTTCACCGTCGATATAAATTATATCATATAATATACTCTTTGCTTTGATTGATTGAACTCTGTCTTGGTTTCCATTTTTTCTCGTAGTTTTACATTCTCTTCTCTTTGTTGGTTTCTTTCATTCAATCAAGTTTTTAATATAATAAAAGTCTCCTCAAGTCCTTCTTAGTCTAAGTAATGAATATTGATTGAAAGTACTAAAATGCCTAAGAAGAAAACGGGGCAGCGTAAAAAAGCAGAGAAGCAGAAACTGCGTCAGAAAGAAATTCGAGCCGCGCGAGAGCATGTCGACCTCGCGCAGCACCCCTGTAACGTGCCCATGGAGTGCGACAAATGCCAGAAGTATGGAGTTCCACCAGAAAATGTTCTCATCTTTCAAACCCCAATATGCATTTAGAGACGAACTGCTTGAATAGGCTCTAGGAGGTGTGATAGAACTACTTTTGTATGTTTTGTAGAAAGCAGAAAAGTCGAGCGTTCTGCTACTTCTGTCAAACCCTGCAGCGGCTGCCGACGTGCGCGCACTGCGGGAAGGTGAAGTGCATGCTGAAGACGGGGGACTGCGTGGTGCGCCATCCCGGCGTCTACACCACGGGCCTCGGCATGGTGGTGAGTGCCGAGTGCCGGGTGCCGGGTGCCGGGACAATGCCTACCTACCATTCTAGTCTAGCTAAAGCTACTAGGTATACCTACACACGCATACAATACAATTTGGCAATCTGTAATAGGTACATTCACCTATTACTTACACCACATGGTGTCTTACACTGTGTAATGATGAGATTGTACCTCTTATCCTTAGGCCAATCCTTAGTTTTAAAATATATTTTTAAAACTAGTAATTAATCTTAAAATATGAGTAATGTAGGTACCTATATGTTGTGTTTCAGGGTGCTATTTGTGACTTCTGTGAAGCATGGGTTTGCCACGGGCGCAAGTGTCTTAACTCACATGCATGTACCTGTCCTCTCATGGATGCAGTGTGTCTAGAATGTGAGAGAGGTAAATAAGTCAAATCAAGCTTTTCCAAATTTATAAACAATGTGTAGTGCACCCTATGGCATAATGCTGTGGGGGTCAACCTGCAACTCCAATAAAACGATAATACGAAGAGCCCAACACAACATCCTGAGAAACATATCTAATGCCCCTTGGAAACGCTTAAACAATCATACTAATCACTTGGCTGCACAGCTCAGCACCATCAACCAGTCCAAGAGTTTACGCACACAGCTGGATGGGTTGACATGATGCCTAAGAAAAGGATACACACTTGCTGGAATGCAACTTCTAAAAGACCAATGACCCACCACAAACCTACTCATAGTCTGGAGAATGATCAAAGATGTTTGAACAAAAAAATGTGCTACCTATAGGTATTATTGACGTATATTATTGACGTATATTATTGACGTATATGTATTATTGACAGGAGTATGGGAACATGGTGGGCGAGTGTTCCGCTGCTGCTTCTGCCAAGGGTTCCTGTGCGAGGATGACCAGTTTGAGCATCAAGCCTCGTGCCAAGTGCTGGAGTCTGAAACTTACAAGTGTGAGTGTAACATGAACACCAAAATTCAAAACTTTGCTGTTGTTTATAATCAGTGGGTCAACCTAGGTGAACTGGGTATTAAATAAATAATAAATAAATGTTGAAGCGAGGTCTCTGTGCACAGGTCAGTCGTGCAACCGCATCGGGCAGTACTCGTGCCTGCGCTGCAAGATCTGCTTCTGCGAGGAGCACGTGCGGCGGCGCGGCGTGCGCAGCGACCGCCGCCAGGCGCCGCCCTGTCCCAAGTGCAACTACCCCACTGCCGTCACCGCGGACCTCAGCATGTCCAGTGAGTGCATAGCATACCTACCTGTTACTGCTGCCTCAGGTACCTCACTGCACACATAGCCTGTGTCAACTCATGCTATTTCAGTGTTCATTAGAGTTGGTTATTGCTTCTGTGTAACAGTTTTGGATTGCACTTTTTTTGGCCTTGATTGTAATAAACTTGTATAATTTGTCTGTAGCTCGCTCGCATCGGTACGGACGGCAAGGCGCCTCAGCTGCCGACGACGAGTTCGGCGATGCAGACTACTCGGCCGACGGTTACTCGGGATATGGAGCATACGCCGGTACCTACATAACTATTTATCATATTAGACATAATAACAGAATGCAAGAATGCTCTGGTAACTAGAACTTGAAGTTAACCCCTAAGCTGGATTTTTTCGTTGTTTAGGTGAAGAGGGCGGCGCTGAAGGCGGGGAGTACTACTCTTCTGGCTCCGGCTCCGACTCCGGTTCCGGTTCTGACGAAGAGTCAGAGGAAGAATCTGACGAGGATCTAAAACCCGCGCTCAGAGATGGGCCGGTCAAGCCACAATAACATGCTTTACTTATACCAACTAGTACATAATATACATCCCATTTATTACATACATTAAATTTTATTACGTACTTTCACTTTGTTTTAGTACTAACACTACATTGAGTTTATCAAAACCTTAGTTCCTTCTAAAAATTATTGAAGTACTTACTACACCCACTTATAATCAATCATAGCAGAAAAAACAAAGATTTTTATTTGTCCCAAAAGTCCGAGCCGGATGTAGGTAGCTGAAAAGTTCCGTAAATTTCCGTTACGTAGGTTCCTGTACATATTTTCATGGTCACTTGCTGCCTGTTATAGTCTTGAGTTTTTTTTACAATAATTTAAAGTAGGTAACGTGTCACCCTTCAGGCGTTTTTTGTATGAAGTCTATAGTTCTTTGCAAACGTAGATTCTTGTAACTATGGCGATTTCCCATTTATTGACAGCACTTAAAATATTGCCATCCCTTTCTAAAAAACCGCAACGAGAAGGACGGCTATAATTTTAGAGCCGTCAAATTAGGTTAGTTTAGGATAATGCAACAACTGAATCGACACCACTAGCTTAAATTTTTAACTTAAATGTAAAAAACAACTGGAGCTGAGGCAACATCATAACTTTTGCTTGGGTAATAAATTGTATGATGGTGGCAGCCCATAAATTGTATGTACTTGGTACAAGGAATATAGATGTACTTGTATTTAAATTCCTTGTACTTGTTGTCTGTCTTGCTCGGGTATACGCGCCTGTCAATTTATGTATTCTTGTCTTAGATTATTATTATTATTATTTTTTTTTATTTAAAGGGCTTTGTCGCTGGGCGACCACACTACCCTATAATAAAACATCAAAATACAAATACACATATCAAAACTTAGTCTACATACTTAACCCTAATTCTGCCAACCTATATAGCATCTTGGCTTGACCCGACAGGGGATAAGCCAAAATGCTATTAACCATACCAACATTCATACATCGCCTTCCAAAACAACTAATGCATTGTTACGAACACATTCCAGCAAAACATGTTGTACGTCTTCCAATGTACCGCATTCAGCACAGTTCGGTGATGGCACTTTCTTCATCAGAAACGCAGATTATATTCTTGTTATACATTGTTATGGTATGGAGTTTGCTTGCATGGCACAGTGTTCTCTCGTTCTTTCACAACTCACTCTCTTCTTCTCGACGACCTCTGTGGCGCAGCGGGCGAGAGCCTGCCTGCGACGCAAGAGGTTGCGGGTTCGATTCCCGCCTTGGAACAAATTTGTGTACGGTCTGCAGAAATTTGTTCCGATAGTCTGGGTGTTTTCTATGTATAATAAAAAATATCTATCTATGTAAGTATATAATGTATTAAATATATCAGTTATCTTGTACCCATAACACAAGCTTTGAATAGCTTACTTTGGGGCTAGATAGTGCTGTGTGGATTGTCCAGCATTATTTATTATTTATTTATTTATTTATTTATTACTTCGTCTGCCTTGTTTACTTGTGTTGTAGCCAAAGAATGTAAAACTACGAGAAGAGGCGGGACTTAGTACAGAGCCAATGGGTTCTTTTTACATGGCACTTCAATACCAATAGAAGGAATATTTACGTCAAACAACAACAGTTTCACCAACCTATCAGCCTAAATAGAGCTGCGCGATGGCCCTCGCTTTTATATCGATATCGATAAAATATGTGAGATCGAAAACGACAACTGCTTCCATTCGTATTTTGGTTGTTTTTGTAAATTTCTAGCAGATTTATCAATAATTTCGTCCATAAATGTGATAGTTATTGTTCAGTGAACGTAATATTTTACGGCGATGCCACCAAAAAACGGTTCAAAACGTGTGAAATTGTGAAGATCAGGCGAGCCATAAAATTTTAGAAAAAGGAAGTCTAGTTTCTTTGGATAAGGCTAGGTAAGCATTGAATTAGATATTTTGGTGAATACAAGCAACGAACAAACAACATGCGTCGCTTTCAGAAGAGATTTTAGAGATTTATTTGAGGTAAATATTGAATATTTGTGTAATAGTGATGTACCTAATGTTATTATCGATAAGTGTGTGTCGGACAGTTTTTTTAGGCTAATATCCCATTATACGTGCACATCTAGGAGGCTACATACACAGTCTTACATCACGGGCTTTCCGCGCTGGCTAATAGTAATCAAGTACATATTTCATTTTTTGAAAATTATTTTTTTTTTTCCTACTAAAAGCACAAATTCATGACTATCGGGTCATATTATTATATTATATTTGTTGCAGATAAAAGTGAAAAATCCATGCTAAAGATGAAAAGATTAGTACCCACTTCCGATATTAGTGAGCCGTTGGTCACCTTCTTACTGTGGTAACAGTTACGGATTTGATGACATAACTAATAAGAACTGCGAGACTGTGAAAGTAGATTTTTATATTTTGCCCTCATATTAGGTACTCACTTATTCAGAAACAAAAAATCCATGCTAATGATAAAGAAATAACTGGGAGTCGCAAAAAGCATAATGAGTTTGTACTGTTAAAATTATAATAACCTTTTCAAGAATTGACGAGAATTAGTCTTTTAAACTAATGATCTAGGTACATACTTCTTAAAAAACTACTGGAAATTAATAAAAAAAACTTTGTTACAGAATATGTCAAGCCCACCGTGTCCGTCCTGCTAATACTTAACATTGTAATAAATGAAAAAACAAATTGATAAAATGAATAGGTATTATGTACAAAAATTCTATGTAATAATGCAAAAAGCTTTTTATTTCATATCAGATCCATATTTAAGTCCAACCTAGGACTTCAGGACCTAGGTTGTACTTAAACGTGGATTCAGTCAATAAATGGATTACAAAAAAAAACTCGTTTTCGATCTCGCATATTTTATCGATATCGATATAAAAGCGAGGGCCATCGCGCAGTGCTATTTAGGCTGATAAGTTGGTAAAACTGTTATTTGACGTACACATTCGTTCTGTTGGTATTAAAGTGCCATGTAAATGGATCCCATTGGCTCTGTACTAAGTCCAGCCTCTTCTCGTAGTTTTACATTCTCTTTGCTGCAGTGCTGTCTTACGTAGTTATTACTTATTGTATACTCTTTGGTGCTGCTGTCAGGTGCTGTCTTCTGTCTCCTCTCTCTTCTCTGTGTTGATGCGTTTGTACTTTTATTTTTGTGCTGTCAGTCAGAGTAATAAACGTAATAAATTCCTTGGTGTTGTGTTCTTGGATTTATTTTGTAGAATGTCTAGTGCCTAATGTGTATTTCTGTTTCAATTATCTTATCGGCCTTCTTGTTGGTACTAATAGACTATAGAATAAAGTCCAGCAAGCAAGCAGTAGCAGTAAATTTTATTCGATAAACCTACAACACATTTGCTGTGAGTTTTGTGTTATTCAGTGCACTACTAAATAGTTAACGTGACATTGAAGTGGTGGCTCGAGCAGCGAGAATGAGTCTCGGCGGTCGGTGAAAGTGGGCCACAGGCGGCGGCTGTGCGCCGTGCAGCGAGCGCAGCCAGCGCTCGGCGGACGATGGGCGTGGGCCTGCAGCCGCTGGAGTTCACGGAGTGCCTGGCGGACAGCCCGCACTTCCGCGAGAACCTGCAGCGCCACGAGAAGGAGCTCGAGCGCACCAGCCAGCAGATCAAGCGGCTCATCAAGGAGGTGAAGGATGTCGTGCAGGCCGCCAAACGTGAGTAGTCCCCCCCCTCACTACCGCGCGCTCGCAGTCGCAGCCTTCTCTCAACGTCTCACACAATACCTACTGAGGCAGTTTAAGTTACTTAATGAATTTGTAACTCTACAAGATATTAAATAAATAATAATAAATATTAGTGGACTATCTCCCCTCAAACTAAGCCGAAGCTTGTGATATGGGAATTAGATATCTCAGATACTACTTGGATACTTTTTTTTGTAAAACAAACATCTATGTTCATCACACAAATGTTTTTTCTCGGTGGGGATCGAACCCACGGCACGGCACGGCACGGCAGAGCCTACCAACTGAGCTATAAAGGCTGTAAAATAACCTATTATTTTATTTTAGTATTGTCAATTTGAGAAGCTTCATGGTTAAGTAAATAACAATAATAGTACCAAGGTTAGGTATCTACATTATATGTATATGTCGAGGGAGTACCCTCTGTACGACTTTAAAATAGGGTGACGTCAGCAGCGCCCCCGCCACCGCCATCCCCAATCCAATCGAAGCAAAACTCGAAGTTGGTGTGGCAGGTGTAAATATTCTTCAGAGGTCCTTTCCGACCGACGACTCAAGCGAAAATGAATTCTAGCCTGACCGACGGCTGTATTTATAGCAAAGCTTATCCCCGCGTCTAGCAATTCCGAGGGCAAGCGAAAATTGCTATCGCGAAGCTAAGTCTTTGTCAATGTTACACTGTAACAATGTTTACAATGTTTTCGAAACTTTATACTACCCTCAAAACGTCTTTGTCGTTTTACAATGCTTTAAAAACTTTATACTACCCTCAAAACTAGATTTTAATATTGATGAAACTTTGCGCCAACATAATATTCTTTTCTTATGTCTGCATAAATCTGAGTGCCTAAATGCTAGATGACAATAAGTGCATTATTTTAGCGTTAGTCCTATCCTATTAATATTATAAATGGGAATGTTTGTAAGTATGGATGTTTGTTACACACACACCGGAACGGCCGAACGGATCTGGATGAAACTTGGCAGAGAGATAGATGGTAATGGATAGTCTGGAATAGCACATAGGATACTTTTTATCCCGTGGGGATACTGGGATTTAAATCTGCGCGGGAGAATCCGCGGGGCGCAACTAGTAATACATCTATAGGTATTTATAGTACCCGTCAAACTTCTTGGCCATCGCGCGAGGTGGTAGGGAAAAGGTTTGCACTCTTCGCACCACCAAAAAGACCTATTTTTTGTTTCTTTTTCATTCAAGGTCATTGTCCAAGAAGTTTGACGGATACTATACTTACATGTCTTTTGTAATCACCTCAAATAGTATGTATGTAAGTACCTCTTATTGATAAAAAAATTAATATTTTATCAACTTATCAGGCAGTTGAGTACTTACTTGTAACTGCTTGATAAGTTTATAAAATACCCTATTCCCCTATCCTTGGATAGGAGTAGAGATATTGATTAATACATTATTGAACCCACCCATATAGGTAGTTTCTATATAATTCTAACTGAAATTATACCTATGGGAAGTCTTAGTTTAAGTACATATTAGGTAACGGTCGTCTGAAAGAAATCGCTGTGCTTGATAAGACCACCGATTGTAGGACTAAGTGTATGTATAGTCTATGCTAAGTGCATATTGTTATATGGATGGATGGAGGTTTGTTACTCTTTCACGCCGGAGTGGCTGAACGGATCTAGATGAAACTTGGCAGAGAGATTGGTTATAGTCTGGAATAACACATAGGCTACTTTTTATCCCGCGGAAATTCCGGGATTCAAATCTGCGCGGGTGAAACCGCGGGGCTCAACTAGTTGGAAATAAATGAATATAATAAGAGAAATAAACTTGCAGAAAGTGCCACCAGGATTCCTGTTAGAAAATTTTAAGTGTACACCTATTATGGATAACTTAATAAGAAAAGCTTACTTAGCTACTTAGGGTGTAACTTAGGGTGGCTGGAATAGTGAAGTCCAAAAATAAAATTTAGGTCCCTCGTATCGTGCGGTATCCGAATTACCCCCATGTACATATGTTCTGCTGCGATTGTTCATAGTTTTCGAGTCATGATTTTTTTTCAGAATTTTTGAGAACTTCTATTCGTACCGTCACGTCGTACGTTCGTTTCGTCCAGACCACTATTCCCTAAATCCATTCGTTTATATTTAATAATAAATAAATAAATATGTTTCATTCTTTCTTTCCAATAATATTTCACTTCTCCAGTTTTTTTTTTGTATTTGTGTTTAATTGTAGTATATTTTAAGTAAAATTGTAACAAAATTTCTGTATAATCTATCATTATGTAATGTGTCTTCTTGTGTATGTATTTTCTTTCTTTCTTTTACCGAGAAATCTACTCGTACCGCCGCCGCCGGTGGCACGTCACCGCGGGGCGGGACCGTATCCTGCGTTATCACATTATGTAGCTAAATGATGACAAATGTAACCAGCATGTTGACTCATTATAGGTAGGTAGTTAGGTACTTCTCCGTGCGGATTACATTCGCACAGCACTCGGCTCGGCGTCGGAGGCGCATCAAGTTTATCCATAGAGCTTTTTCCCTTTTCTTACTAGAATGAAGACACCATTAGTTAGGTAGGTACCATAGGTATAGTGCACGTCAATCAAAAATAACGCTGGAAAACAGTGTTTGCGCATACAATACAAACATACGAACATCACACGGCGTTCTTGTTGCGTGACTGACACGCACTTACCTATCTGTATTGTTGCGTGGCAGACTGTTTGTTGGCGATGCTGCTGCAGATGGAGCTCAATTAAATAAAGCAAGAGATGGCTCTCGTCCGCCCCCGCGCGCATCCATACCTATACCTACACATGTGCCACATAGACAGTATACTTAGGTAGGTCCTCAATATACCTACCTACATAGGCAAGATTAGGATTATTAGATGTTTTGGGTAGGTATTTAGTTTTAACTATCATTATTGTGTAGGTATTAATTGCAAAATCCAAAGAATTGAGGTAGCTAGTTAAGTAGGTAGGTACTTACTTGTTTACCTACTTTGAATGTAATGAATGCAAATGACAGCCTTCACAGCTAAGTTAGTAGTAACTTTGCCTTCTGCACCGTTGGCCGTGGGTTTGATTCCCGCCGACTACAAACATTTGTGTGATGAACATAGATGTTTTTTCTGTGTCTGGGTGTTACCTATATAATAATATAAGTACTTTTGTATTTACAAAAAAATGTTTATAAGTACCTAGTAAGTAAGTATATCAGCTATCTGGTTCCCATATTACAAGCGCCTTTAATATAATAATACAAACAAAATTAATACTTAGTTTGGGGCGAGATAGTGTTGTCCGGCAATAGTTTATTATTTATTATTTATTAATGATGTCGTTATATTTCCTTGGATTCCTTGAGTTTCGCAAAAAAAAATATATTGGATACGAGAGAGATCTGTATCAGTTTTACAATCAGTTTTGTCGCTTACCTACGTGCTTCGTTATGGTCATCGAGTTAGAATCCTACCTAGGTTAGGTTAGGATTCTAACTCGATGGTTATGGTAAGTAAATAAAGCCGAGTCACAGCCGATCGGCGCCTCATGCCACCTACTCTCACCGAGACGAGACGATACGATAGTGACGATATCGCGACGCGTCGCCGACTGTTAAGTCGAGGCGGGGGCGAGGCGCAGGCGGCGCGGAGTCGGGGCGCGGTCGCGGCGTTGCCTCTATGTGGAGTCGAGGCGGGGGCGAGGCGCAGGCGGCGCGGAGTCGGGGCGCGGTCGCGGCGTTGCCTCTATGTGGAGTCGAGGCGGGGGCGGCTATACTTCCTTCTTACATTTTGGACAGAAAAAAACGAAACGAAATGACAAAATGGCTACAGAGTCGTCCCCGCCTCGACTCTGCCTCGGCCCCAGCTCGTGTGGGCGACAGGCCTAAGGTGGATTAGGTACACTAGCTAGGTACCTAACCTACCTGTGACAGGGAGTGTAAATAAATGAATGAACGACAATGCAATGCCGCGGCCTCGCTAGCTATCTCGGCAAGGTTGTCTGAGGAGAACCTTGAAGCGTTTATGTACAAGTTTAATGTAGGTATAGGCGCAGTCGGAAATATAGTGCCCACAACCACTCTTCATTTTGTTTTCACTCTTGCTCGACTATAGCTTTCGTTCCATTAAATCAACCAAGATAGTCACGCCACGATGACATTGTAAAGATCGAGGAATTGGTTGAGGGAGAGGGCACAAGTATGTAGTTCCTGTCGATGTACAGGGAGGACTATGTCCAGCAGTGGACTTGTTGGTGTCGGAGCCGGAAACATCATTGTTAGTCTGAAGAGTTGTCCGGTTAGCCCTCCTCCCCACATAGATTTGCCGGATGGGCGTCGTCGTCGCGTCGTCTATCTGATCTGATCAGAAGCACTCACACCACACACGCTGGCTAGCTCTGCCCGTGCACGGTCGCACAAGCTTGCATTTTATTCAGCTTAGGTACTGTAAGATCTTTTTACGCAGATTTACAATTAACGATTATTATTGTAGGTGTTTAATAGGTATGAGATCTAGCTAGAGGCTTCATAAGCTTACAATAACTGCAAAATAAGACGAGCTGTGGATCGGTTCAGCGTGTTTGCAGCCCAACATTTACATTTCATTCAATGATTAGATAATCTAGACTCTCTTTAGTTTATCTAATAATTGAAATGTAAATGTGTGTAGATCATCATCTGTGATCGTGGATGTGGTACGAGGAGCCCTTGTGCAGCAGAGTGTCTGCTGCACAAGGGCTCGCGTGGTTGTGTGCGCGGGGCTGGGCGTGTAGTGACGCGCGGCGCGTGGTTGTGTGCGCAGGGCTGGGCGCGGCGCAGCTGGCGCTGGCGGGCAGCATGGAGCAGTTCGAGTTCGCGTGCATCGGCGCCTCCACGACGGAGGACGAGCGCGTCATCTCGCGCTCGCTGCACCACTTCGCGCATCTCATCCGCACCATCGAGGACGAGCGCGAGCGCATGGTGAGGGCCCGCACTTAACACTCACTCACTCTCTGTTACCGACTAATTATAACCATTGTCTTGTGTATTGTACCTATGCGATACTCATAATGTTTGAGTGAAGCAAGCGCTCTATTCAACACGCGATGCATTTGTCTTATGGTCTTCCCATTAGGCGAGTGTCGATAGCGCGATATTTAGATTGAGCACTATGACATGCAGCTTGCATGGGTGCAGGGTAAATCTATCCATATCCAATCTATCATCTTACTAAGATGGTTCTCCTCTTATATCAACAATAGATCCCAAGCTATTGTCATAAACAACTACATATCAAGCTGGGTCTCCATTCCTAGTGGTGTTCCGCAAGGGTCGTTGCTAGGACCCTTGCTATTTATAATATTCATAAATGACATTAGTAGCTGCTTCCACAATAGTCGTCTGCTTTGCTTCGCTGACGATATGAAGATCTACAGAACCATCGATTCACCTGAGGATGCTACTCTACTTCAAGAAGATCTTTTGAGACTTGACATTTATTGTGCGCTTAATAAACCAGACCTTAATCCAACCAAATGCTCATTAGTTACCTTCTCACGCAAACGAACTATGATCAAATCGTCTTATCAACTAAAGCAGCAAGTTATTCACGAATGCAAGGTTATTAAAGACTTGGGGGTGCTGCATGATTCTAAACTACTCTTTGATTCTCATATAGATGCTATTATAACCAAAGCATCGAGAGCGCTAGGTTTTATAATGAGAAGCTGCACAAGCTTTAATAGAGCTAAAACATTTAAAATACTATATTGTACGTTTGTCCGCAGCATCTTAGAATATGCTTCCCAAGTGTGGAATCCCAGATATGATACCTATATCAACCGAATTGAGCGTATCCAAATAAAATTTATCAAGTATCTTTGCTTCCGCCTAAAATTTCCGTATGACTCCAGTAACTATTTAGAACTTTGTAAAAAATGTCACTTCCTGCCGCTTAGCAAGCGTCGTGAAATAGCTGATATCACCTTTTTATTAAAAATCACCAACAACCAAATTAATAGTCCTGACCTCCTTAGTCAAATTTTTCTTAATGTACCGCGTAAAATAATTCGATTCAACCCGCTTATAAATGTAAAACTAGCTGGAACCAACTACCGACAGAACTCTTTTTTGTGGCGAGTTGGCGATCAGTTCAACAAGCTTTCCAGGTATATTGACCAGGATCTTTTCTGCTCCAGTGTTGTAACTGCGAGACGGCGACTGGGTGGCGACTTCTTTTCCTAAAACTATAGTAGATATCCTTAATTTGGTAGTTATTCTTAATTTTGTAAGTACTTGTTCACTAATATGTTCTGTTCTTACCTTTCTGTATCTATTTCTTTTCTATACGTGAAAACCTGTTATTGGCCTTCTGTTACAATTTTCTTTACTTTTCTGTTTTTTGTGCTGTTGGTTTTCCTAAAAATAAATAAATAAATAAATATCAAGTTGACGCGTGCGTTGGCGTGACTACGGACCAGAAAACTCGAACCGGTACACTGGTTGGTAGGCTAGTCCCCTAACCGACTCGGATACTATATACGTTGTAGGTTGGTAGGTTTGCGTTAGAAAACGAGTGTTAGTCGGCGACAGGTTTGTTAACGGGCTGACTTTCCTCCGGCGATAATGAGCCAATGTCAAGAGGAGTTCGCTTTCAAGTGGCACCCACCGCACCGGTCAGCGTCAGTGCATCTCGCACTGCACGACACGACCTCTATGCAGCGCGGCCACCTCTACCGGCCGCTCTCCGCCCCGTGCCTGTGCCTGTGCCTGTCCACTCGGCTGCGTTTCACTGTCATGGAGCTTGCCCTTCAAACTTTGACTTCCTTGCTCTATTAAATAATCAAAAACAGAATTATAGATCTATCTGCGTAAGCTACCTATAAGAGTTATGGCCTTCGATTCACCTGGCTGACACTTGAAATTGATCCTATTTGGTAATTTAATTTGATGAATGCTTATTGATTTGAAGTCAGAGATTTTCTGTGACTCAGATTCAGACAAAATCATAAGTTATTGAAAATTTTATCACACTTTGGACGCACTTATCGCACTTTTTTTAACGTTCCAACGTTAGGTGAATCTAGCTGCCAGCTAGCAAGCTTGAAGAATTACAGGCAAGCAAGCAACCAATTTACGGCAGAGACTGTGAAACAAGCGTTCGTTACGTATAGTACGGTCTCGCAGTGTGCGGGACGCTGGATGAGGAGGAGGGTTCGGCCGCGTCCTCGTGCGCCTCTTGTTGTTTGTAAACACAACGTGCGTCCGTCGCGCGGCGTGCGGCGCGCCGAGAGAGACGAGCCGACCTTCAGGAACACTTTCCATGCGCGGCGCGAGCGAGCGGACACTCTCACTCGTGTCGTCGCGTCACGTGACGTCACTCGCGGACAACCTTGAATGTCACAATACCTACCTCCGTATGTGGCTCTCAACGTCACTTCACTTGCACTATTTAGCTACTGCTATGCTATGCATACCGTGCCTATGCACCACAGCCTGTGCGCTCGCACGATGCCTGTAGGTAGGCACGCATGCATTACCTAGGTACCTATAGGCTATTGTATTATAATTATGATTAATCTTCGCTACGTGACTTGTCTTTCTCGCTCTCATTATCGTTTGATTCCAATCAGATAATTGCTCAAGGTAACTGAACACCAGATCCGAAAATGAGTTTTCCTGACAAAATCCCTAACTTTGCAATCAATTTCCTACCTTTTTGTTGCTACAGCATGCGGTAGTAGCTACTTACACGGGCAAGCAACAGAGTAAATAAACATTTATTAGAGGTCTCCAAGGAAACTTAGGACGATTGGTTAGTTGGATGATATGGAGTGAAGTAATTACGAATTCTTATATTTTTCTCTTTTTATAAAAAAATCCTGATCACTTTCCCTGTTTCATGTAAGGAAAATTCCTGTCATCAGGTAACTGTATCAAGGTTCACCTTCGGAGAACTTACAAATAGTAAAAAGTGAAAACCTGATAGGTACCCTGGTGCCTACTGACTAGGATCCTGGTTTCTTCACGATATATTTTTTCTCGTTTTACCAAACATAATACCTACCCAGCTAGATGAGTTTGGTGATGCACTAGTGCACTAGCCAGTGTGATGTGTAGTGATATAGTAGATGCACCTACGACCGGATCCGAACCCACAAAATTGAACTTGGTCACTGGTGCTGTGTGGTGGGTTTGACAGGCGTAGTATTACTTACGTACAACCTACACGCACGCTGCACTAGGTAACCTTGTAACATAATCAAGTTAATTGATGCAGTCTCGGTAAATAGAGCAGTTAACAGATGTACCTCCACGTCCACTCCACATAACGCGGGCATTAGGAAGCGCTGCTGGGGCATTATGCACTATGACAATAGGAGATTCCTTGCCCCAAACCGTGAAACGTCAAAACTTGATGTTGGGCTTTACTCTTTATGACATAGGAGATACTTTCCCCTGACCGCGCTGTGATCGCGGTGCAAATGGTCATAGTGAATAAGGCTCCTGGTGCCGACGCGGTCGGTCTTGTGATGGCGTGCCTGCTAGTGCGAATGACGGGTGGGATGCGCTCGCGCGCGCGCATACTTTTCCTGAATGGTATTTGGGCCGCGCGGCGAGTGGAGCGCGCGGCTCTCGGCAATTAGCGATATGACACGTCGCCGTCGCCGCGTCGCGTCGCCTGCAGTTGGTACCTACCTAGTATAGGTACATAGGTAGTACCTTACCTACATGGCTGGCTATGGCTACATAGGTACCTACAATACCTACGATGTCGGATGTCGTGCCGCGTGCGTGACTCGGCCTAAGTAAGGTAGGTACCTACTAATCTACTCGTAAGTAAGTCCTTGTTGTATTGCCTTACGAGCACAGAACTGTATCGAGGCTTGCGATAGAGCGGCGCCTCCTCCCCTCCTCTGGTCTGGCCCCCTCGCCCCCCACGCCCCCCCTCGCCTTGATAACACACTTAGGTGTAAGTGAAGATAGTTTTCAAACTTAGCCTCGGTCGGTAATGAAATGACTAATGAAGCATCTGTCTGTTAGAAATAAGGAAATGAACGCACGGACTGGCTTCACAATAAAACCCTTGCTTTCATCAACACTCTAGCCATAAACTTTAAAGTAGATAGGTAACTTGACCCACACACTTATATAATAAGCTTAAAAATACCACTGCCTTCAATTAATCTTGTTTTATGACGGTTCAAAATGATCCTTGTGATTTTATTGAATAAACATATTTTGACTTTGACTTTCAAATCAAATCAAATCATTTATTCTCAGACCATCCAAGTCCAATTTGTTAGTACACACACAAATAAAAACTTAAAAACTAATGTTAGTCTTATAATGTCATATAATCAATACCTTTGACTAATCTCTAGGCACGGTAGATTTATCCCCTGAGTTGTCTTGATGAACATTCACTTTATCAATTACCCATTAAAATCCTATGGATGGATGGATGGATGTTTGTTACTCTTTCACGTCGGAACGGCTGAACGGATCTGGATGAAACTTGGCAGAGATATATTATAGTCTGGAATAACACATAGGCTACTTTGATCCCGTGGGAATGCCGGGATTTAAATCTGCGCGGGTGAAACCGCGGGGCGCAACTAGTAATCAATAGTTTATCGATCACGGTGTCCTTTTGCAGTTATACCTAAGGAATACCTTTTTTTTTTTTTTTGGAAGGGGGAAAATGCCTTCGCATTTCCCTTCCGCCATGGGGGTGACGGAAGGGGGTATGTGGGGCTCGAACCCACTAAAAACCCCCCTGTGAGACATCCTCCGCCAAAAGGTGTAGCGAGATGGGGTCGCGTTTGCATTCACCATCTCGCCACGGCGATAGGCCCGTATTTACTAAACCGGGCCAATTGCGTCACAACCTTGCTCACCAAGGCCTCTCAAAGTCATTAGGGCCACATTAGCCAGCGAAATTCCCCCGATCTTCCACTGGCGACCCTACTACATAGGCGGGAGAAGGCGGGCGAACCGCCTCCGCCTCCCTCCTGTCCGTCTACGCCGGAGCAGGTCAGCTTGGACATCGTCCTCCCTAACTCGCTCCGCCGCCTCCTTCTGCGCCATAACTGATTCGCAGAAGGAGACTACCGCCTGCCACGATCTCTCGTCCACCAGCATGGCATTGACTACGCTCGGCAGGAATACCTCTATTAGCATAGACTCGTTTGAGTGATGACGTCGCGTCGCGTTGCGTTGCGTTGCGTAACGCAGGAGTGCCGCCGTCGCGTCGCGTCGCGTCGCTACACTGTAATACGCGGCACGTAGGTCGACCGCTGACCGATAATGCGCAGATGTCGAAAATAAGGTACCTATGCCCCGGAGTTCGCGCGCGCTCATTGGCCCTGCGTATGCAGCTATGCACAGTATCCTACAGTATCCCTCCGTTCGCCGGTCAACTCACGCGCTGCGTATTATACCTAGGTAGGTATGTCAAGGTGCGCTTACACGGCCAATTTTTTGAGACTCGGCAACACGAATGGATCAATCTGGAGTAGGTAGGTATTTATAGGAGCGATATTTAGCAATAAAAAAAAAATCAATATGGCTTCTAAGTACCTATTTGCTCCATAAAGGTATCCCATATTATGTCAAAATAAATAAATAAATAATGCTGGACAAGCGCGATCCGTTCAGCCTTTCCGGCGTGAAAGAGTAACAAACATCCATCCATCCATACTTACAAATTTTCGTGTTTATATAGAAGCCATATTGCCGCATTCTTTTGAAATTAAAAAAGTTGCCCGTGTAAGCGCACCTTTACAGTCATGGAAAGTGACCCGCTATTCGCTAATTTATTTTATTTCAATGAGCGCTCGCCGCATTCAGTCCCGCGTGTTGATATAATTATTGCATAACATTGTTAATCTCTTTCCTGACATCGTTGATTCGTTCCATTCGTATTACTGCTATAGAAGATTCAATCAATGTTCATCTATGTGACACACATGATACCTACAGGTAGGTAGGTAGGTAACTGTAGGTATTATTGGTTCTCGTCTGCTAAAACATGAATCAAGTCCAGTCCTGGGGTATTCAAAAGTGACCGATGCGTGGCGTCGCGTGGTGTGGCGTGGCGTGGCGTGGCGTGGCGTCGCGTGGCGTGGCGTGGCGTTGAATCCTTGTTGATTAATTGAGCTGTTTCTTCTTCATCTGGTCCCACCACTGCATTGCGACAGAAGTTGATAGGAAGATTGAAGAAACAGAAAAGAAAAATCAAATTTCTTAATTTATTTCCAGTTTTTTTTCCCACTGCTGGGCAAGGAATTCCTTCTTTTCCAATAAAGTCATACAGTCGGTAATATCAGTTTGGTGTGACTCTCGTTACGTATTCTCACCGAAACTCGCAAGGCAGTTTATTGTCCCGCTAACTGAAGTGTACTTTTCTTTTACATAATATAAAAAAAAACTGAAACAGAAACGGCTCCAATGAATTTCATGCAATTTGGTATGCAGGGGCATTTGGGGGCGATAAATCTAGCTAGGAATCAACCACCGAGCAAAGCTCGGTCACCCAATACCAAATTCGAGATCACATCCCCATCACACCGATGCCGGCATGACTCCGAGGTATCGGCTATCAGCTGCAGCTAGTGCGGGCGGCGCGCGCGCCGGCCTGGCTGCGCCTGCCTGCCTGCCGGCACGCGTTGTGCGGACTCTGTGCAGGCAGGTAGGTACCTACTCAGCAGACATGCATTAGCGGGAGGCGGGAGGGCAGGCCGCCATGCGCCGCTTTGTTTACACAGAGGTAGCTATGCTAATAGCAATGCTATACAATAACACGTTAAAAGCTTCCGCGCTGTCCGACGGCTCTAATAACGTACCAATGTGGATCACGCGAAGCGGCCCTTCTAAAGTCTGAGGTCTTAGTAGAGCTATATTTAGGATAAAACGTACGTTATCCTCATTAGTCATTTACCTATTCGTTCGTAAACACAGTGTTAATTAATTATAAGTTTCACAATTACATAAATAGTAGTTAAGAAGCTTGGAGTCGATATTTGTAATCGATAGATGTTATTTCACATAACGACTATCGATTACAAAACAAAAATAAAGAAGAAGCAGGATGGCTTCAGGGACTCTTGGAAAAATAGCTATGAGCGATGGTTCTGAAATGTAGAATTACCGCAGGTTTTGATAGTTCTATGGATGTAATACGCTGATAATATACAATTAGTTAACTACAGCCTCACTTGTTTGATTGATTTAACAAATCAGAAGTGTGCACCCACGTTCATTGCGAAGAACAAGGTAAAACAATTATGCAGAATTTCCTGGTAAGTTATCTTGAATTTTATAGTTACTTTGTATTTTTCATTGAGTTCAAATGATAAAATCCTTCATCGTACAGTCCGAGATGGGTATCAGGTACAAATCAGTGTTTATATGAGAAAAAAAGGTACCTACAAGGCAGATCCCGCCAATGGAGTGTTAGAGAACTTGGCGGCCCAATCAAGGAATTTGAATATTCCTTGGGCTCAATAGATTCAACAGGTACCTATCATAGCTGTCAGTTCACTTCATAATTTACCTACATACCTACTTGGTAATAACATGGCCTGATGATGGCATTCACCTCTGTTGTGTACATAGGTACTCAACTTGTCATCCTATTATGTACAATGCTGGTTTCCTACTGGAAAAAGGATTTGCAGACACAAATACTATCTAATGTCGAGGTGTGTGTGCAGGTACTCAAGATTTTGGTACTTGGCTATTTTGAAGCACTTTACAATGTAAATATAGTTGAAGCCGGCGCTTTAGCTGACTACTGCCATGGTAGCAGCTACAACAAGTTGATCAGGTTACTTGGGAACATGGACAGAATCCTATGTTTGGTATGTAATCTACATAGGTAATGTTATTTAATGTTGTGAATATGATGATAGATTCAAAGATTACTTCTTGATGTTCTTGGTTTTTTACGTATGCTTTAATAATAAAGGTTCAATGAATGTGTGATTGGAATACTGAGTGATAAATAATTGTATAAAAGTTAGGGTACGGGAAGGTTGACCTATCAAGCAGGATTCCTGTTGATGGCAGAAACTAGATTTGAAGATAAACAATAAAACATGGTAAACTGGAACAGCTAACCATACCTTATTAAGAAATAGAGGTTACTTGTGTCTTGGACTCCCGTATCCACATTTAGACTAAGGTGGTCCATTATGTGTGAGGAAGAAATAGAGGTAAATATTACTTACATAGCTCGGTAAGTAGACATGTGAGTAATACTAATTCTCTGACTAGACCCATAAATAGGGATTATGTCATAACTTGGCCTTTTAATTGATTTGTAATCTATTATGGTTGGATGCTTCCTAAATCAAGGGATGAATAACTTCAAGGCGTAAGCGCAAGAAATGGATTATCATTGTATTTTTTTGGTAGAAATTGTGATATAGGTACCAACTAACTGGAAGCCCTGAATCAATAGATGAGTAAATAAAAAAAAAATGGTATAAGTTCCTCCCTGGCATATTAAACTATCTGCGCTTGAGTCTACACAGAGAGCATGTTCTATTTTATTGATGTCTAAATTATGCCTTAAAGTTAAAAATTAACCCCAATAAACCAATTGGCTTTATTTTGGAATTCATCGAATGGTTTTGAAAGTTGTAATTTGTATTTGAATTGAGCTTTGAAATGAAATGAAATAATTTATTTGTGTGAAGTATGGCACAATTATGATGATATTATAAATAATGAATCTCACTTTGTCAGAAAACCGAGCATGCAAATATAAGTAATAGAGAAAATTACATGTTGGAAATTAAAATATACTTATGCTTTCAATAAATAATTACCAAATACTTTTATAAATAGTAAGCATTATAAAATACAATTTAAAATTAAACATATTATATTATGATTAAAATAAAAAAGTAACTTTATGAAAATTAAAAATCATACTTATCGACTAACTAATTATACATTTTTGTTTTGAATTTATTAGAAAGCAGTTTTATAATAGCCTTAGGTATATTACCAAAAATGTTAACGTCATTAAGTGATTTTTTTTAATGATTAATAGCAGTTTTATGACCTGAAATTAATACATAACCGTGTTGGGTTCTTTTTGAATTTCAAGTGCAAGACAATTGAGTGACCAATTGTGACTTGAACCTAGTCTATTCTGAAACTAGTTATGGTATGGGGCTTTACTTATGTATGGAGATAGTTGTTACGAGTTGAAGAGTTGGGTTCTTTTCAAAATTAAGTACAGCATAATATAAGAATCATGATAATATAATAAAGGGAACTTATTTAATTTGAGATGGTTTCTGTACATGGTTTTTGTGTGCATTTTAATAATTGGTGTGTGTTGAAGAGTCGGTACCATTCAAAATTTACAGCATAACACAAGTTAGCAACATTGGTGGACATACATTTAATTAGGTACATAACAAGTGTTTCAGCTAACAAGTAACATTTCAGGCTCGAAATGACCTTGATTTTGATGTTTGATTGTATATAAAGAAAAACAAGAAATCCATTGACTTTGAATTGTTTGGATCTTCTTCTTCTTTTATATATGACTGTTCAGTGGCCGATAGGGGTTGCCACGAATTTGCCAATGTCGAGTTGTTTGGATCTTTTCAGTTGTTATTATAATAATCAATAATGCATCCAAGTAAAATAGTTTTGATGACCGAATTTTTATTGGTGATTATTTTCATGATATAAGAATATAAGGGTATACTGTAGAGTATAATAAACATAATCCAGATCGAGCCTTGGTAACATTGTTCAATGGCGAAGCTGGGACGCCATTATGATTGATTATGAGAAACCAATGTTGATGATGATGACGATGATGATGATGATGAAGCATGATACATGCTTATATTAACAGTTGAAATTGATTTCAGATATTCATATTGTGTCTTCCTTTCCTTTCACTTTCCTCCTTACCTTTTCGATTGATTTTACTTTAAATTTGTTATTATCTGATGATCTCACTCCAACAAAGAATTTGAAAAGTCAAAAGGGTACCTACCTATAACGAGGAGTCGGATGCAACTCGAACACCGGGGCTCCTAGTTTTGTTGGACTAGGTTTACAAGGATCTCAAAATGGGTTTGATCCTAATAGTAAATTACAAAGAATTCTGGTTAGCTATGAAGTTAGTTTAGGTCTATGAAGATCTGGTTAGCTAAAGTAGATAAGTCTGCTCTCGCTTTGAATGGACGGAGCGACAAACCTTTTTCTATGCGTTACCAAAACTGGAAGGATTAAAGAAAGTGATATGAGGAATTGATAATGATGACAGTAAAATACACATTGACCGAGTTAGAGGATAAACTTATTGCCGCATTCTCATGCGGACATAACCATAGAGGCTTACTCACTGAAATGTTGGCCCGAAAATCTCGCGTGAATGAAACCCTCGATGATCGAGGAGAGCTAATATGACAAAATGACGCTCGTAAACAGGTGCGAGTTCACCGGCAAACGGGCAGTTGACTCACGGAATCTACGATTATAACGAGAGGACGAACGTAGATACCTATCTACAAGATAGTGATAGTGGCTATAAGGAACCAGAAGAAGTATAGAAATATCTTCAAAATATTACTGACTACACTAATGAGACAATTAAAAATACTATTATTGGGGATGGCATCGGTCATATGCCCCAGCGGAATCAGTACGAACACCACAAGTGCAAATAGATAGATAGATAAATTCTTTATTGTACACGAAGAAAAACAAAACAAGTATAGAAAATTGGTACAATGGCGGCTTTATCGCTAAGAGCGATCTCTTCCAGACAACCTTTGGATGGAAAGGATACAAGGAAAATCGGAGAAGCAATCGGTGTAACTAAAGACGGCGGTGTACAATAACTTAGTGTAACACTAAGTTATATTATATACAAATTAAAAATAAAATCGCCCATGTAGAACAAATTAAATCTCCCTTTTTGTTTTTTTGCTCTGCTACTGTAACATATTTGTGGTTCAAACTAAGTAAAGTGTATATTGTATTCGGCCTCCCGCGATACAGGCTTGTCCTAGTGCGGGGACCAATGGCAAAATTATTATTAATTATTAATATGTTTAAACTGTAAATAAAAAAGAAATAAAAACGGGAAACATGGTCACGGTACATAAAATGCCGTCGGTAAGGTCACACAGACCAGAACTGCAGCCATACCTAAGAATTTTGTACCCGTCGACAATGAATGCAACTAATACCATTAAAACATCCTAAACATTGCAAGTGGACAAAAAAGTATGGAAGAACTATAAGTTAATAACCTATAATGTGAAGGCAATTGTAGATTTAGGCCATAAACGAAGTAGAAAGGAAGAAAATTAATTTGTTTGTCATACAAATATAGGAGAGTCTAAAAGTTATAAGCTAGTATCTGATAGTAAAGCCTAAAGCGGAAAAATGTAGAGTTCCCTAAGCCGAGTACGACAAGCAGGTCCCGTCTCGTTGTTTTCAGAAGAGACCCGAAGGTGGTTTTACAACGTACTTAAAAGGGCAAACACAACGTACCCACTCTGAATGGGTTCAGGAATTAGTTTCAGTTTGAGGGAAGAAGGTATATTAAGATGTACACTAGCTATCTGGTTCCCATATCACAAGGTTTGGCTCAGTTCGGGGTGAGATAGTGCTGTTTCAAAAGTCCACCAATAATTATTTATTTTATTAGTTGCAGTGAAGTACCAAGTGATTGCATTAAGGGGTGGGGCATTCCCGATTATCTCGATTTTTAATTGATCGTACTTTAATAACTGAAGACATATTGATATGTAGTTTTGAAGTTCATACATATTATAGCTGTGGACATTTCCTAGTGCATCACACACAAGACAAAAACACGATTGGTGACATTTCGACCGATAGAAAAACATGACAAAGCTACCTCTAAATGAAACATAGAAAGATCAATGGGAATATAAGAATGAGTAAAATGACACGAAATGGATACCAAAACATTGTAAACGTTGTTCCGCATATAGAATAGATTGCAAACGTTATTACAATAAGTTCACCCGGAGAGCAAGAGAGCGCCACGTTCGGAAATCCTCGCCCTAGAGGCGTATAGTAAGAGACGGAGTCGATTAGCCACCGTCATGTTATTAAGACGTACGCGGACCGAATTACCGGTCGTGAGAACATACATAACCGATAGCGTTCTGTTTCCGTACTGAGAACCCAGTTCAAAATCTGAGAAGATACATTATAAGCGCTTGGGTGAAACAGTCGTTCACGGATTGACATAATACTCCGAGTGAGACTTCCGGTCTCACTCGGAGAGCTAAGACACCAATAATGTAAATGTAGATACGGTATGCTATTTAAAGTCGAGCGAAGAGTATAGTTTTGTTGGGTATATACCTACACGATCAGAAGAGGCCAGAGTTCATTATTAATTGTACGTTTAATATCTGGCTGACCGAGCTTTGCTCGGTTGCTTAACAACGCCATCTAGTAAAGTAGCTATAAAATTGTATTATTACGAGCCAATAGAAATTTGAAAGTCATATTAAAAAAAAAACAATCGATCGAAGTTCAAATCGTATCAAATTAAATAAATAAATAAATATGCAAGAATTGCCCAGTATTAGATATAGCGACAGAACCAAATCACTGGTAAATCTCTCAGGTAGATTATATTATGGGGAAGACCCAGAATGAATAGGTCCGAAGGACACTGGCATGACCATAACGTTATGAAAAAATATGATATTATTCAGACAATAAGACAAAAGCTATGCAAAGCCAGTAGAGTACGAAGTTGGTGATTTAGTCATGGTACAACGAAAACACTAAGACCCCCGGTGAAAGCAACCCTAGCTGTATACGACTGTTGAAGGTCACCCCAGAAGAAAATATACGTCATTTGAGTAGTTTTGTTTGAGTAGTTTAATTTGGGGCTAGATTGTGATGTGTGGATTATCCAGTATTATTTATTTATTTCGGTAGACGACATGAAACCACAATGGTGTAAATTAAAAGGTTTTTAGTCTGATAGCTCCTCTAGAGAATGTGAGTGAACCAATCTGATCCGTGGCGAGCGTTACCCCTGTACTGCGTTTCATCTCCCACTCCATTTATCCTATCCTGTTTTGACACTATGAATGAAAGGAGGGCGTAACCCCCCCTGTGTGGGGGTAAGCGTCGAAGAATTATACAGAAATGTCTGAGGGCGTAACCCCCCTGCGTGGGGGTAAGCGTCGACATATAATTGAATGTCTGAAGGCGTAACCCCCAGTGTGGGTAGGCGTCGACAAATAATTGAATGTCTGAAGGCGTAACCCCCAGTGTGGGTAGGCGTCGACAAATAATTGAATGTCTGAAGGCGTAACCCCCAGTGTGGGTAGGCGTCGACAAATAATTGAATGTCTGAAGGCGTAACCCCCAGTGTGGGTAAGCGTCGACAAATAATTGAATGTCTGAAGGCGTAACCCCCCGTGTGGGTAGGCGTCGACAAATAATTGAATACCTTGAGAACATAACCCCCGGTGTGGGTATGCGTTGGCGCCAGTCGGCACACATGAATATCTAGCCAGACAACGATGCAGAGGCTACGTGCTGCAAAGGCGATCCTTGGCCTCTGTTAAGGCCACCCAGAAACGAGGCTAGAGTCTCGAGAGCTGTTGCCTGTCGAGGGCCATGACATCGACACAACGTGTCATTTCCGTCTAACGACGAAATTTAAGTGATAAATGCTGTGCATAAAGTTTTATAATAAATGTGATTCAATGGTCTGTCTAGTGTAGTGTGGTATCAAGTGTTAATATCTAAATCAAAAGAAGATAATTGATATTCTAACCATAAAGTGTTAAGTTTATGGAGTATTATGCCGCCGTCATCTTATAGTATTTAGGCGTGTGCTGTTTTATGAATTTGTTTACTTTTCCTTTCTCTGTTAAATTACTTATTGTATGATATCTAAGCTGCAGTAGTGTAGGTATTTTATTACATTGTAACGAGGATCATACAAAAGAGCGATAGATACCAAGCCGAGTTTGTTGCCTGTTCTTCTCGGCGTTGGTCGCGTGGAACTGGCACTAGAGTCACCTAGTTTTAAGACGTTTCAAGATGATCCTTGCTATTTATTATTTTGTATTTGAATTTGAATTAGTCGGCGCAGCGTTTTTTTTTTGTATGGAAACTCTTATCTGTTTAATCCTATAAGTCACAAGTAATTTATGTCAAATACGAATGAGGTCATTCTTCTGTGTATGGATGGCCGAATACTAGAGTCTAGGTCAGTGGTTCCCAACTCGTTCAATATGGTTACCCCTATGACCTAATAAGAAAATCAATTTTACTCCGACATTGAAATAAAATGTTATCAATGCAAGCAATACAAATATCTTAATGAATAAAAAAATATACAATTTGAAAGCATTTTATATTATTATTTTTTTATTACGCAAAATATGTGTGTGATGGTTAGTATTGCTTTGCATTCACAAGATTTTTTATGTTATGTCATGTTAGGTTTAGTTTCGCATAAATAAAGTACATCTTAAATCATGGCTTACATTGAGATGATTTCTGATCTTTGTTTCAGGCTAACCAACGTTTAAGAGCCAATGTTAAAGAGCACATATTTGACTAATTCAAAATAAAAACATAATTATAAATTATACTTACATAATTACATTACCTACATCTTAAATCGACATAGATTTCCCGATCTTAACGTTTTGTTATTAAAGCTATGGTTGTATTATTTCTCTGTATAATGTCATGTGGAAGGGACACCTACAGCACAAGTCTACAAGGACTTAGTGTAGGATCTTGAATCTCTAATCATCTACAAGCCATGTTAACTCTTCATCACATCAATAAATTACTGTCTATATCTATGATCACTTAATGTGTGCCTGCACCAAAATTTTAGGTACCTACCATATCTATGTTTTTTTTATTTGCTAAACACCTAATTTATTATTGTTTTATGATTATTATACCGACCTAGGTGATAGATGCAATGTACCTAATTATCTTGTCATTGGAGAGTGGAGGCTATGTGGAATTGATTGAACCTGTATATTTCAATATAATAGTATATAAATTGTTGTCCTGTATTAAGTTTTGAAATTACATTATTAACATTTTACTTTGATAAACACAATGCTTTGCTTAATGTATATTTTATCTTCATTAAGATAGGCACATTATTCACTAGATAGTGTGTACAAGCTAAATAACCATGTCTTACTGTAATAATGACAGAGCTAACTTAACAATGACGTCATTATAGGTAATATCAAAATTTCTGTTATTGGGAATGGCAAAACTTATTCAAGACTGTTGACCTCAGGTGCCTAGAGACAGGCACTTGTCAGGATGGTCGAATGTTAATTAATTATAAGTTTCACAATTACATAAATAGTAGTTAAGAAGCTTGGAGTCGATATTTGTAATCGATAGATGTTATTTCACATAACGACTATCGATTACAAAACAAAAATAAAGAAGAAGCAGGATGGCTTCAGGGACTCTTGGAAAAATAGCTATGAGCGATGGTTCTGAAATGTAGAATTACCGCAGGTTTTGATAGTTCTATGGATGTAATACGCTGATAATATACAATTAGTTAACTACAGCCTCACTTGTTTGATTGATTTAACAACAGGTTATAAGTAGGTGGATGGTTGTTACCTTCTGCACCGTAGCGTTAGGTAGGTAAGGTTACCTTACGTACCTACCTACTTGTAGGTATAGTTTATTTCTTTTTGGTTCTCACTCATCGTATTTACTGCTTTTTATAGATTTTAAGAAGCACGACTTTGCTCCCCGGCCAGGCCGTGGCACAAGCCAGGTGGTAATTCTCACATCTCTCAGTAAAACATAATAAATAAATAAAAAGCACTTACTAACTAATATTCCTTTGAGGATGTCCAAAATAGCGTAGTCAGAGGTACCTCCAAATGTAATATCGATGATAATCTATTTGTGCACGACTGGATTCGAACTCTAGAACTGAAGATCAGTCAATCTCATTACCATGGGACGACCATCGGTGCCTTAAAATGACGTAGGTGTGTCATTGTTGGCATTGTTGTGATGTCATATTAACTCCATAATTGTGATGTAAGGCGCGTCGCCGACTGCTAAGTCGAGGCGGGGGCGAGGCGCAGGCGGCGCCGGCGTGGAGTCGGGGCGCGGTCGCGGCGTTGGCTCTACGTGGAGTCGAGGCGCGGGCGGCTATACTTCCTTCTCACATTTTGGACAGAAAATAACAAAACGGAATGACAAACTGGCGGCAGTCGCGGCGCGGGCGGCACGGCGCCTTCGCCGCGACCCCGCCGCGACGCCGTCTCGACTCCGCGCCGCCTACGCCTCAGTCGCGGCGCTCCTACGTCCTACCTCTTAAGAAAAGAAATGAATGGTAGTGCGCTCATCACAGTGGAGTCGCGGTGCCCGCCCGCGCCCCGCGTCGCTCGCGCTGTGCTGATGTGACGGTGTGTGTTGCAGCTGGGGCGCGCGCACGAGCAGATCATCCAGCCGCTGGAGCGCTTCCGCAAGGAGCACATCGGCGCCGTCAAGGTAACCTAGCGCTCCTCTGCCTCACGTCACCGAGCGAGCCTCATTGCTTTCAGCCTTGTTACACTTGACGCACGTTTGTAAAACTGTTTAGGTTTCCTCGCGATGTTTTCCCGCACCGTTTGAGAGTCCTGGCACTGTGCTCATACATTTTTGAATAAAAAATCTCATGTGTGCACGACCGGCTTGGAACCCGGATTGGAAGGCAGAGCTTTTTCCTTTATTAGACCGTTTCACCCGCACAAATTTAAATCCCGGTATTCCCCCGGGATAAAACCTATGCCTATGTGCTATTCCAGGCTATATTCTATCTCTCTGCCAAGTTTCATCCAGATCCGTTCAGCCGTTCCGGCGCGAAAGAGTAACAAACATCCATCCATCCATACATCCGTCGGTTTCAGGAAGGCAAGAAGAAGTTCGACAAGAAGACGGCCAAGTTCTGCCAAACGCAGGAGCGCACGCTCGCGCTCTCCACCAAGAAGCCGGAGGCTGTCTTCCAAGAGGCGAGTGCACCCATCGCTTACTCGCTGTCAGGGCAGTGATGCCTACAGGCGTATACAGGGTGGCCATAACTGTGACGTCCAAAAATAAAATTTATGTCCCTCGTATTGTGATTGTTTTTTTTTGCAACTGTATCTTCATGAGTTGTTTTATGCATATAACAATTAGCTTTGTAACTTTGATGAAAGTTTAAAATGAAAATATTGGAGTAAAGTGACAAATGTCGAAGCATTTGTCACTTTACTCCAATATTTTTGAATTATGACTTAAATTTCCAACTTGAAATGTCTTGTCACTCACGCTACGAGGGACCGTTATTTTTGGACGACACTGTTCCGGCTACCCTGTAAATCGAATAATTGTCATGTATGTTAAGGGTACCAGGTTCGAGCCACCAAATGTTCTACATTAGTTCAGTAGTTTTTGTTTTGAGTTAGTTATTGCTCGAGTGAGCGAAGCGAACGAAGATCTTACAATCAACTTGGGCGATTTGGCATTTTATGTATGTTTGTCCGACGATAACTTGAGAACCGCTTATCCGATCTGCATGAAATTTGGTAAGTACTTGTACTTGAGAAATTTACTGGTAAGTATATGAGTAAAATTGGATAAGGTGTTATTAAAATATGGGGTTTTTTAAGGGGGCAAAAATTAAAAAAGTTACACAAAAAAATTAAGTTACATGTCATATGAAAGGGCTTGGTTTGAACATTCCAAAACCATTTTTATTTTTTTTCTATGTTGCCCGGTTTTTGAGATACAACAAAAAAATTAAATTGAGATAACCAACGACCCAAGAGCTCCCATTTCTAAGAGTTTCGTTGACATCAAGGTTTTTCTACTGGTCGACCAGTTTCTTTGCTTTTTAAATATTTTTTTATTGAAAATAAATTAAGAAGGTACATGGTTATCATTAAACGGTGATAGCTACCTGTTCTGATGATGGAGCCAGGGTCTGTTCAACGGAACTCTTCAATAAATAGGCCAATTCAGTTGAAACTTGGTTACCATACTTAGTATGTAGGTGGCAGCCAGAGACAAATCCAAACACAATGTTTGGACTTGCCTCTAACCACCACTTACTTAAATTTTCGGAGCGTTTGCGTCGCGTCACGAGATCTCAGTTCGGGGCGTCTTCTACTAGTATTTTTAGTTTTTATTAATGAAAAATTCCAGATTAAATCATTTGAAACTGCCGTAGCAAATCTTTGTTATTTAAAAAAAATAAGTTCAAAAATGCCTAAACCCTTGGCAAATCCATCATTTGGAGAATCAAACATATTTTTTATAGTAATCTTTGTTATTCAATTTTGTTATTATTTGACTTCATTTATTTGCTTTTTAACCCTTGTGTGACGCCCGGCAAGGAATACGTCGAGTTACCAGTAACCCTGCATGCTATAATCACTAGTGTATGTACCTGTTTGTGGGCGTGGGGCGGGGTTGCTACTGCAGCAGTGAGTGCGAGTGCGGCGGTCGGTCGGTTGCAGGCTGACGCCGGCATGCAGATGGCGGAGCGCGACTTCTGCCAGGCGTCGCTGGAGTACGTGTTCCAGCTGCAGGCGGTGCAGGAGCGCAAGAAGTTCGAGCTGGTGGAGACGCTGCTCGGCTTCGTGTTCGGCTGGTGGACCTTCCACCACACGGCGCACGACGTGCACGCCGACGCCGAGCCGCGCGTGCGCGACCTGCAGCTGCGCATCCAGCGGGTGCGTCTGTGCCGTGTGCCGCGTGCCGCACTAGCACCCTCACTGCGGCTCTCGTCGACACGCATTCTTACAACACCTTACTCATTGATCGCTTTTGATTCGTAGTTCTGTATTCCGCCGCCCTAGTGGTGCGGCCCGAGCGCGAGAGCAGGAGCTGGATACGTAGATAGATAGCGTTCACTCGTAGGTGAGTTTGGCGCGCGTAACATCATCGCATCGCATCGCAACGCAACCCTCTCGCAGTCGCAGGTCCGCGCGCGGCTACACCCGCCTGCGCTTCGTTGAGTCGACCCTCACCACTCGACGGAACCATCACTTGCCATCATGTTCTAGATGAGACCACCTTAGCGTCTCGTCTCCGCGACCGCGACCGCGACTCATCCATTCAATGTACCAGTAACAGATTTTGATTTGGATTTTTAATTAGTAACCCTGTATAATCGTTGATCATTGTAAACCCTTCCTTCTCGCTATAGACGATAGACCGCAGTATTTTTCTACTTATTACTTACGTAGGAGCATGCTTTATGTAAGTTTTTGTGAGTGAGTGTTTCTGGTGTGGACTAATGAACTGAGCGCTACAGAGTGGCTCGCTGCGTTGTCGCACATCTGTGAGTCGGCAGCGAGCGACGCGACGGTACAGACAGCATACACTGTGACTGCTTCTAATCGGTGCAGTGTGATCTACCTCTAGCAGCATGCGGTGTGCGTGTGTGTGTGTGTGTGTGCGTGTGCGTGTGCGTGTGTATACTAACGTGCCTCGTGCGTGTGTGCGTTCGCAGACGCGCGGCAACTTCGAGGAGACCAGCAAGCAGACCGAGTCGCTCATGAAGAAGATCATGGAGGTGCGGCAGATGGTGAGTACTCCGTGACCTACCCTGAGTGCACGGCCTTTCTACCTGTACAACATGTCATTAAATATTATGTGTAAGTTTGTGTAATGTAGTGTATTTATGTTGAATTGAGTGAGGAATCGTTGTCCTCAGAGTAAAGAAGAAGAAGGCGGCGAGGAGGGGACGGGGACCGCCTCTCTG
This sequence comes from Plemyria rubiginata, assembly GCA_963576535.1. Taxonomy (NCBI): domain Eukaryota; kingdom Metazoa; phylum Arthropoda; class Insecta; order Lepidoptera; family Geometridae; genus Plemyria; species Plemyria rubiginata. Next base: position 10,535,776 of record OY754928.1, read on the forward strand.
GCCGGATACCTGTTCCTCATGGAGAAGAGTAAGTGGCATCCTGTCCCCTGCACCCACCCTGTATGTTCCAGCCTCGCCTCTCATTGTGGAAGAAAGCGTGTGCTGTGAACTCGCCGTCGCGTCGTGCCGTCGTGACATCGTGACCACAGCCAGCAGCAACCGCCGTAACTACGAGCTCGTGTGCTGCGCCGCCGCCGCCGCCGCCGCACGCGGTGACCATAACAACTGCTTTACCTACACTATACGGCCATCAATCAATCTGAATGATTCCATTATATTATTAAAGCATTGTACTACATGCTACGCACCTGACGCCGCCGGTGCGGTGCGGTGCGGTGCGGTGCGGTGCGGTGCGTGACGGCGCGTTGTGTTGCAGAGGCGTTCGGCACCACCACCTGGAGCAAGCAGTACTGCACCTACGAGAAGGGCACGCGCGAGCTCGCGCTCACGCCGTACAACCAGATCAATGTCAAAGCGGTACGTGCCCACCCACCTACGTGCATTACATGCAGTCATCCGTATGGAAACCATGTATTCTAGCAGTGATCAACATGAATGAGCCAAACGTAACATGCGGACGAACCTCCGGCTTCCAACTGTAAAATCTTCCAATTTTCCAGTTGAAGTCGGTGCTGAGGCTCCGGGTTCTACTGCGGCTGGGGATATAAATCGTGAAGTTGTTTCTTATCATTCGGATAGGGACTCATTACATAGTAGCGCATTAATGTAATGTAACCCGCAGAGCGCGAGCGGCGAGTGCGTCCCGGTGTGCGGCGCGCGCGCGGCGCCCGACGCGCTGGAGCGCCGCTTCTGCTGGGAGGCGGTGCCGGCGGAGCGCGAGCGCGCGCCGCTCACGCTGCAGGCGCTCAGCGAGGCGTCGCGCGCCGCCTGGCTGCGCGCGCTGGACGCCGCGCCCGCGCCCGCCGCGCCCGCCGCGCCCGCGCCCGCGCCCGCCGCGCCCGCCGCCGCCTGCCAGCTGGACGAGCGCGGGTTCCAGTTCGCGCGCGCGCTGATCGGCGCGGTGGAGGCGCGCGGGCTGCACGAGCAGGGCCTGTACCGCGTGGCCGGCGTGGCCTCCAAGGTGGCGGCGCTAGTGGCGCGCGGCGCGGCGCCCCCGCCCTGGGAGCTGCAGCGCTGCGAGACGCGCACGCTGACCTCCGCGCTGAAGGCGTTCCTGCGCGCGCTGCCCGACCCGCTGCTGACGCGCCGCCTGCACGACCACTTCATCGCGCGCGCCAGTCAGTACACACACGCACACGCACACGCACACAGCTACCCAGCCGCGGCCCTTGCGCATGCATGCCATACCTCTCTCTCCTTTGCTCCTTAGCTACCATCTAAAAACCGACCAAGTGCGAGTCGAACTCGCGCACGAAGAGTCCCGTACCATCACTACATAGTATAAAACAAAGTTGCTTTCTCTGTCCCTGTGTATGCTTAAATCTTTGAAACTACGCAACGGATTGCGATGCGGTTTTTATATTAGATAGAGTGATTCAAGAGGAAGGTTTATACATGCATATATAATAAATGCAATATATAATACATGCATGATATAGTAGAAAACAATATGCACCCGTGCGAAGCAGGGACGCGCGGGTAGGTCGCTAGTTATCCCTACTATACAAGTATATAGTAAGTATATATATATTACACTATATAGTAGTAAGTAATCCCTACTATATAATATTAAAAATGCGAAACTAACTCTGTCTGTCTGTTACGTTTTCCCGCTTAAACCTCTCAACCGATTTTGATGAAATTTGGCACAGACAATCTTTAGACCCTGAGAAAGGACATAGGCTACCTTTTATTTCGAAAAAAAGGGATGAAGAGATTAAAAGTACGCAGACAAAGTCACGGGTACCAGCTAGTTGTATATAAAGCGGCAACAGAAATATATCATCTATGAAAATTGCAACTGTTCAACTATCACGGTTCGTGAAATACCTACAGCCTGGTGACAGAAAAAAGACAGACTGACATGCGACAGACGGACAGCGGAGCCTTAGTAATAACGCGTTTAGTATAGGTTAGTAACGGTAGGTTCCCGTTTTACTCTTTGGGTACGGAACCCTAAAAATTAATATTTCATAGGCACTGTGAAAGTTGCGAGCGGATGCAATTTTTTTTTTAACTTAATTGCTCTTTCTTTGGCTACGATCTCGCCGGTAAGCCGTGGTGAGCGACGATGTAGCGGACGATGGAACAGAACGGTCCAGAAGACACCTATTCACATTCGCCTTAAAGGCACCCAAATTGTAGGAATCAGGAAAAACAGACGACGGCAATGAGTTCCACTCCTTGGCAGTTCGCATGATGAAGGTAGAAGCAAAACGCTTAGTGCGAATGGGTGGTAAATTAACCAGGTATGGGTGGAACTGCGCCGTACGTCTACTCGTCCTATGGTGGAAAGGGGATGGTGGTATAAGATCATGAAGTTACTGGGCACATTCTCCAAAATGTAACCTATAAAATATCGATAGGCAAGCAACTTTGCGACGGTGTTCGAGACTCTGAACCTTAGTCTCCGCCATGTGTTGCTCCCCTATGAGCCTGAAAGCTCTCCGTTCATTCGAGTCGAAGGCAGCAGGCTGGTGCGGGGCAGAGCCATCCCAGAGGTGACAGCAGTACTCCATACCCGACCGGACTTGTGCTTTGTACAGATTAAGAAGCTGTCCTGGTGTGAAGTACCGCCTTACCCTATTTAAGATACCAAGCTTCATGGAAGCTGTTTTTGCCCTAGACTCGATGTACGAGCCAAAGTTAAGAGCAGGCGTTAGTGAGGCTCCAAGAAGTTCCAGATGCTTCTGTATATTTATAGGTACATTTTGGAAAACAGGAACGCGGAGAAACGGACTTTTCTTTGTCGAAAAAAATAAATTATAAAGTAGGTAGTATATGCGCTGTCACTTACAGGTGTATACAGCATTGATCAGTGATCCGGTAAAGAAACAGCCACTGTTGTTGGCCCACCACCAACAGTGGTTGAAATCCCCTAGCAGTAGGTACCCATTGCGCATCAGGGTAACGTCTTCGGGCCACATCCGCCGCTTCACTAATGTAGTCAAATAACCTGGCTGTCTCGAAGTCTCCAGAGTGTGATCGATATAAACCAGCGTAGATAATTTTATCTAGGCCAAAACCCATACTACAGAAAAGTTGGGCTCTTCAAGGTCACGCAAACGCAGACAGCAGATGTCATCCCGAGCGAACAGACAGCTACCAGCTTTGGGTATAAAATTGTGCTCCAGTGCATAGCCTGGGTACGTGAGGTACGCTGTGTCGGGAGGGCACTGGATCTGCGTCTCCGTGAGGAATAATTAGTGCGGATTATTGGTCTCGAGATAGTGGTGGACCGGGTCGAGATTTGAGCGCAAGCCTCGAATGTTGGAGAAATGCACTTGAAGGGAGAGGACGTACTTCCGTTATAAGCACAACTTATTTTTTTAAACTTTTTCATTGGATGGGAGAGTGAGTGTTTAGGTTTGGGGAAAGACAGCAGTTCAGCGAGCGAGGTATAGGTCAGGCAAGCTCATCGGTTCTCCGCAGGCTCCTGCACGATTAGTGGGCTCGACTGGAAACTGCGGGGACGCCCGAACCCCCCCTTGAATAGCCATCGGATCCTCTTATCCGGTCGCCAACTGACACGATGGAGCACTCTGGGATTTTTCGCGAGGCGGCGGGGCAGCCTTTCACAAGTGACTGCTTGCTAATTGGGCCCCCTACAACCTGCGGTCGGGAAGCGGAAAACCGTGCCTCGGATCCCGCTGCCCTCCAAGTATAGCCATCCGGCGCATTTGCATTGCAAACCTGACTCCCGTGCATGAACTTCTCAGACCTGTCACGTCCACTACGTGTCGCTGGCTACACCGGACAGCATTCCGAAACACAATGCAATCGCTTCACGGAACGGTTTCGTCCGATGGGTGGTGACAAACCGCGGCCGAAGCCTACCACCAGATAGATTGTTACCCACTTGGCGCTACCCAGGGGTCACGTGTAGGGTCTCTTACGGACGCGGGCAACTTTAACCCCCAAAAATATAAGTTAGTTTCGATGCAATGTGAACTCGTCGGTAGGTATACATGTATGTAAGCGCGCGCGTGCATTGCAGAGTGCGAGAGCGCGGAGGAGCGCGCGCGCGGCGTGCTGTCGCTGGCGCGCGCGCTGCCGCCGCCGCACCGCGCCATGCTGAGCCTCGTGCTGGCGCATCTCAGGAAGTAAGTACCGCGCTGCGCCCGCGCTGCGCACTGGCGGAGGCGCCGAGGAGGCACTAACACGCGCGCCTCCTGTTGCAGCGTCGCCGACAACTGCGACAAGAACCTCATGTCCATCGGCAACCTGGCCGTCTGCTTCGGGCCCACGCTGCTGCGGGCGGAGCGCGAGACCGTCGCCTCCATCCTCGACCTCAAGTTCTACAACGTGGTCGCCGAGACGCTGCTGGCGCACGCCGACCCGCTGCCCGAGCCGCCGCCGCCGCACTGTGACGTCACACAGTGAGTACTACAACCTGGGGGGTTATTTTGATTATTCGTTCGGTATTGGATTCGTTACGGAAAGTCAATTGACAGTTTTTTAAGGCATGTTCCTACCGCGTGAATGAAACCACGTTAAATTCCATTCCACGTGGTTATAATGTGGAATAACTCTTTTTTTATACAATTTATTGATGGAGCAAGCAGATAGGCCACCTGATGTTAAGTGGTAACCATCATAGGTGAGGTTATAGGTAACAAAGCAATGCCCCGTAAGTCACGCATGATAGAAACGTGCCGTACGATGCACTGCCACGCGTCCATCAACTTGAGGCATACAGATGTGTGCCTGTAATTACACCGGCGACCACACTCTTCAAACCGAAACACAGCGTTGCTGCTTGGCGGCAGAAAAAGGCGTGGTGGTAGTACTTCCCCGGACGAGCCACACACGAAGAGCTTTACTACTCTTAATGCATGCAATTTAGCGACGGGATGGTAACTTCAGCAGAGTTACAAGCAAATGTATTAAAACAGAGTTTTTACATAATTTTTAAACGACAGGTTGGACTTACAGCTGGCGGAAAGTCACATGTTATTGTTTCGAATCCTAATGTCAAAAGCTTTGTGTGAAAATGTCAAAATCGCGTACCTAGAGCCGAATTCGACACCGACGGTAATCAAAATAACCCTCCTGGTGCTTCTAATTCCTAGTGTAGTGACCCTGAAGAGGAACCCGAGAGTCCGCAATGCTTTGGCAGAGTTTGGCACTGGCAGGATCTTTTAAGTAATAAATATGCCGATCATGGCAGCTTAAAGTCTGTCTGTGTTTATTTTTTATTTTGAGTAAGTAAGCTCAAATTGTCTGTTTTTATTTAATTAAGAAAACATATGTTTAATAATTATAAAAGAGAATGCATTTAAAAAAATTATAAAAACCAAATGGACCGACAAATTCGCACATGTACTTGCAGTAAATATGCAGCAACTTGACCGCCGGAAACGGATTCAATTATAATATAATATTTAGTTACATATTCAAAGAAGAATGGTCCCGATCCATACAAAATTAACCCAAGCCCGGTCTATTGTTTAAACATTTAAATCTAGCCTCTGTTACTCAGGCAGGGATAATGTAGCAGTGGTGCAGGGTGAAATAAATTTTGAAATCGGACCTAGGGTTTTTTGAGTAAAATATTCGTTATACTCGTACCTAGGTATGCCAAAATAATAAAAATAAATAAGGTTTTTAACTAAATTTGATCTTTAAGTAAGTACCTACTTTATTTTAAGCAAAAAAATGTGATTGTTGGTAATCCCAAAGTGATCCTAATGAGCTCAAACACCACACTGGCTGGACAAAAAAGTTTATAATAAAATATTTATTAAAAAATAAAAAAATAACCCGAACTAAAAAGATGTAAACAAGATAATGTATTTTAATATTATATTTTATTGACCAGAAGGTTGAGATCCCATTTTTAATGCAGCTGTTTAATGTTATTGTAAGATGATTGGCGGGACAGGCGTGGTGACATCTATAACTATAAGAATCAAAGTCCTGACTGACTGACATATAGACAACGCACAGCCTAAACGGCTGGTCGTAGAGACTTGAAATTTGAGGAGTACATAGTTCTTACAGGGTAGACGAGTACTAAGGGATTTTTCAAAATTCAACCCCTAAGGGTGTAAAAAGGGTTGAAAACGTTTTTATGAAAAATCGTATTCTTTCAACCTAGGAACTTGAAACTTAGAGGACATATACTCCAAAGTCAATAATTAAGTTTGTCATTTTTAGTTTTTAAGAATGTACGAGAATTTTGTTACGCGTAGTGCGATTGACTTGAAACTAAAAGTGGATAAATAACAAAAAAATATACTAATTTAGGGTTTTATCTCGGGTGGACTGCGCGAGCGGTATCAGAGGCGCAGCGGTGGCGGGCGAAGCGCGGGGCGGGGCCCTTAGCGGGCCTAGCTGGGACTTGGACCGCTGTATCTAAGTACTTAGGCGCAAAAGTACTAAACTACGCGGGTGAAACCGCGGGGCACAGCTAGTTCTACCTATATTATTGTACTGCGCGGAGAGCGGAAGCGGTCCGTACCGCTATTACTTATTCCTTCCTATTGTGTACAATCCTTTCTTAGTCCTTTCTCGCGCTCGCGCTCGCGCTGCCAAGGAGGCAGGTACAAACGCATTCGCAATGCACCACAATACGTACTCTATACTTTGGTGCTACAACTCGTTTCATACCTGTGCTATGTAGGTACCTATGTAATGTACCTACCCAGTAGGTACCTAGGTACCCACTAACCAGCTATCCAGCTATTTAACCTACATTGCTATTCTGTTCCTTTAATCTTCGTAAAGAAACTGTTACCCAGGTACTCAGGTACGTACTGTATTTTTCTTTTCATATTATATTATTTAGATAAAATAAAATATCAAAATATAACAAAATTAAATGAAGTCTCAAAGCGCAACAATCATCCTTATGCACGGTAGACGTCTCCATGTGAGGCAATCTCTAATCAATACCTATCAACTTGAGTAGTTAGGTAGGTACCTACCTAAGCAAGCACTGCCACCTGTCCGTATAGCACCTACCTACAGGTACCTACCTAGAGTAGGTACCTGTAGGTAGGTGGGTACTGTACACTCACAAAGGCTGGGGGACAGCTGACACCTGCCAGCGATCCTTTGATTAACATTCGTACGTAATATCAATGCAACGAACAAAGCTCGCTTGGAACTTGCATTTCAGACAACGCACAGTAAGCTCTTTAGAACTATGTAGGTATCTCGTTTGTTTGTGTAAGTAAGTAGTTGTATACCTATGTATAGTGGTAGGTATCACGGTACCTACCTACAATGGATGGACACCGCACCGGCGCGGGCGAGCGGGCGAGCGCGGGATGAGTGCACACTGCATGCAATGCAGGCAGGCAGGGACGAGGTGAAGCGGGGGCGGGCGAGGGCGCGGGCGCGCATCTGTCGCGCGCTCTTGGCACGAAGGGAAGGCTGCTACAAAAACTACACCTTTTATCTATCTACACAAAAAGTTACTCCTACCACCTTTGGTGCGGATGTATATTTTTGGGTTCAAAGCACTTAGGTACGGTTTATTAAAATCTGTTGCAATACTTATAGGTAATTATTTCGTGTACCTACCTCCCAACTGTTAGGTACCTACCTACCTACCTACTGCTAAATATGTACATGTTTCAGGTTTAATACCTATTTGGACGTGCCTCTGATTACCCCTTGACAGCTCATAGTTTATTTTAGTATCAATCAATCGATATACCTACCTATTGGGTAATGATTAGATCGCAGATGTTTGTGAAGCTATTCACGATGCTCTTCACAATGCCAAAGACAGGCATAGGTACCTACCTAGGTGGCGGGCCGTCGTCGTTACAACTATATGATGTCTCAACGTCGCGTCGCGTCCGTCGGGGGATCGTGACCCTCACCTCAGTAATGAGGAGGTGAGTGCAGCACAAGCAGTAATGAGGAGGTGAGTGCAGCACAAGCAGTAATGAGGAGGTGAGTGCAGCACAAGCAGTAATGAGGAGGTGAGTGCAGCACAAGCAGTAATGCATCAGCTCCGTCGTCGTGCGGGGCTTCCTCGCGGTTCACAGGTCGCTGCTCGCCACCGCAGCTGGCACGGCCGCGGCGTGCGGCATTACATACCTGCATACTAACTGTGGCCGCAGGTATTTACCTGATGTAGGTAAACCATCATCACGGGGCCAATAACTGATTTGGTAAATGTGTGTAGGTGGTATACTATAGCTAGGTACCCCCTGTTGTGTATAGTTAGGTAATCGCATGGTAATCGTGTTCAATTTGCGCGCTGCAGTTACAACTTGCGCAAATAGTCAACGGTCATGAATCCTGTCAATGGTCAACAATCTTGTCTAACAAAGCCCTTTCAATAGGTACCTAAAAAGCTCTATTGAGAAAAAATCTCGGAATCCGTTGGAGAGGTGTTCGGGTGCCGCGATGCCGTAGCGTGTTGTCAGCTGTTGTTACTGTGGACCGCAGCGTGTAGCTACGTACGACTGCGAGTGCCTGCGTGACGTGGCGTGACGTGACGTGACGTGACGTGACGTGACGTGACGTGACGTGACGTGACGTGACGTGACGTGACGTGACGTGACGTGACGTGACGTGACGTGACAACGCGCCGCGCTGCGCCGCTGCGCCTGTAGGTAATGACGTGTACTCACTGCCGCCGCCGCCGCCGGCTAAGCTGCGGCCGCACGCGCGCGCGCGCTGCCTGCCCGCGCCTCCTATCAGCACACAGCGCATCTATACCAAATCTATACACATACCTACCTATAGGTAGGTACTATACACATCTACGTGTACGAGTCAACTACCCTTTTACACTTGCAAGCGTGTGCTTCACGTGTTCTTGGAGTGTCAGCCATCCGCAACAGTACCTATACGTCGCTCATCATCAGAAAAACCATTTATCCTACTTCCTACTAATTATTAATAATAATAATTTATTTCAGACTTGGTCCATAGATGTTAGTAACAAGATAAAATTTATAAAATAGTGTTAGTATAAACGCGAAAGTCTGTAAGTATGGATGATGGATGGATGTTTGTTACTCTTTCACGCCGGAACTGCTGAACGGATCTGGATGAAACTTGACAGAGAGATAGATTATATAGTCTGGAATAGCATATAGGTTACTTTTTATCCCGTGGGAAAACCGACCGCAAAAATCGCAACTAGTCCGTCATACCTATTTTGTTAGTGTTGCCAATGTGGTTTAACAGCGAGATGGCTATCGATCGGCTAAGTTTTATCGATACAAATTATTGCAAATTCGTGTTCGTGTTCCTTGATTGAATGTGCTGAGAACCTGCTCACAATGCAGAGTTTGTATAGACGACGAAAGGAGGCAGAGAATAGTGCACCTGGCATAGCTGGCTCCCCCCGCCCCCCGCCCCCCGCCCCCGCGCTCGGGCTGCAGATAGGGAGGCGCGCGACAGCTGCGCGCGCGCGGAATGCGCACCTGTCGCGTCGCCGCGCGCCCGCGCCGGCGCAGCCTCCGAGCTGTACCTACCTACCTGCCTCCGCTCCCCGCGCGCGTTTACTGCGCGCGATTCCAACACATGTTTCAATTAGGTATAAGGTCATTTCTTTGTTTAGGTAAGTACCTACCTAATGCTTTTGGGGACTGATTATTGAATCTGCAGACGACAAGCATTAGGTATTCTCGAATGCATAGGTACCTATCTAGTTAGGTACCTAGTTTTAAAAAATGACTTAGGTCATCTACATTTTTTTATTTGTGTCCTTCCTGTAGATTCTGATTACATGTTACACGTTACGCAGGTAGGTAACAGTAATAAAATAAAAAGTAACCTCGCTTGCATGTCAAATTAAAAGAAAATACTGAATGCATTACGTAATGTTATGGTCGTTGAACCGCACTGGTGGCGCGGCGGCGCACTGCATCCCGCCCTTGACTCACTGCGGGCCGAGGTCGTGCCCTACCGGCCGGAGGTCGTGTCCTACAGGCCTGAGGTCGCCGATGTCGGACCGCATTACACGGAGGTAGGTAGGTAGTACACTTCCGTGTGATTCGCGTCATCTTCACCAGCTTTATTAATGAAAATTTAATAAAATCACGCTGGCCATGCCTACCTATAATATTGTAAGTACATACCTATTACTAGGTACCTGGTATTTTGTGTTGTCAATCTGTGCCGTTCAGCTTACGTGGTCGTCGTCGTGAAAGAAAGCACTATTATCTATTATTTGTAAGGTTTCGATGGCATGAGCCGCGGGGAGAGCGGCAGGTGTGCGATGTGCGGCGGGAGCGGGAGCGGGAGGAGACGGGCGCAGCTGTCGGCGCCGCCGCCGCATAAGGAGCGCCGCGCGCCGGCCGCCGCGCACTCGCACTGCGCTCGCGGCGCCCGAGGGACGCGCCCTCTGTCTGCTGTACCCGCGCGCGCACTGTACCCACGTACCCACTGTACCACACTTGTTCTACTGGGATTGTGATGTCAAGTTACCATAACTAATAAATAATAATAAGTATTATTTAATAGTTACCTAAAACATTAGTGCAAGATGATCATCTGCCTCTCTGGATTTGTTATCGCCGGCGCCGGGTTGGTATTTCAATACATTTATTTTATTTTATTCGGAAAACAAACAGAATCTAAACTATAAATATAACAACTTAAATAAACTAAATACCAATTATATGTTTTCGCACATACAAATCTAAAAATCTACTTATATATATATATAATTTACTTGGGTTATACCTACCTATTTATTTATTTATTTTATTTATTTATTTATTTGTTTAAGGAAGACTAACAGCACACCATACATATAAATCAAGAATACTATATAAAACAAAAGGCTAATAATAAGTCTCCACATATAGACATTGTGGATTATATACCTATTGTGGATTCTTAATTTATATCTTAATGTATAGTTATTTTTTTTTGTTTTCTTTGCAAATTAATAAGGATATTATATAAGTAATAATATCCTTTGATTTGACAGCTAATTTGTAAAGAAAACAAAAAAAATCCCTTATTGATTTTTAGTTATACCTAATTTATAACTAAAAATCAATAACGGATTTGTATGATAGGTAATGTATGATACATAATACAGTACCTACCTATCATACTAATCCGTTATTGATTTTTGAAGGTGTGAACATTTGATAATAATATGAATTTATTGAATAAGCTAAATGAATATCTTTTTTTGTGTTATAATTAAAATTCTGCTTTAGTGGTACAGGTTACAATAAATTATCTAAGATGGTTAAGTTTCAGATCTCGTCGGGATGAGCACATTTTAACCCTCCTCTATAACATTCTCCATAACCCTATGTCTCCCCATTACCTTAGTGAGCGTTTCACGCCCTTATATGCAGAAGACCAACCAGTGCGCTCTTGCCAGCGTCTTCAATTGGTAACTCCGCAGCATAAGACTGCAGCATATAGCAACTCCTTTACTGCTACTCATCTCTGGAACTACACTCCTCGTACAAATCGCTTAGCTACTTCGGTTGAGATATTCAAGGCTAAAATCCATAATCATCTCTTTGGTAAATTGAACGAATGAGCAATTTTCAACTATTATTCTGTGTATTGATATTATCATATTAAAAAACTGAAACTGAAACAGCTTCACGACTTTGATCCCCAGGTACGGTAGATATCCCTTCAGATCTCCCAGTACCAAGTAGGTACTAATTCAAGATTCCTATTATAATATAAGTATTATAGATATTTATCGTATATATACCTATATGTATAGATATGTGTATTATTAAATTTGTTTTATTTATCTTATACATATTTAGATTTTGTATGTAATTTTTACAACTTTTTAAATGTATTATCTTACGGTTTAATGTATCTCTACGTTTTTCTCTCCCGTGCACTACTGACACATCTTATGTCCACAATACACAAAGGTTATCTGGAAGATAATGCTTTATAGCATTAAGTTCGCCTTTGTACTGTTATTATTATGTGCAATAAAGTATTTTCAATCAATCAATCAATCAAGTTTCAGAGTTTCCAGTTGTGACTTATGTACGTAGTTTGTAATTGTGTTGGTATTTGTTTGTTACAGAGGGTCTCCGACGACGATGCCGCTTGCCGCCCGGAATGACATCGTAAGTACCTCTTCTCTTCTGCACCAGTGCCGCGCTGTGCCGCGCTGTGCTGTGCTGTGCCGCGCTGTGCTGTGCTGTGCCTACTACCTACCTACCTTACCAATCTGGTCTGATCATAGATTTGTATTTGACATTCTACGATCTACATTCACATCTTCAAATAAAGTACTACCTATTAGGAACCTGCTGCTTTCTTGTCAATATTAAATTATTATATTTGATTTCCAGGGCGTAATGGAGCGCGTGAGCGTGGGCGGCCCCGGCTGCGAGCGGGGGGGCCTGGTCCCCCTCGGGGGGCTAGGGGCGCCGGGGGCGCGCTACTCGCCGCATCACCACCAGCTGCTGCAGCAGTTCACCCCGCCGCCCGCACCTCACAGAGGTACATTCCATATACTCCATATCACACAGTTCATAATTGATCGAGTGAGCGAAACGAACGAAAATGTTGTATGAATGTTTGTCCGGCCATAACTTTGGAACCGTTGGTCCGATCTGCATGAAATTTGATAAGTTGATAGCTTGTACTTGAGAAATTTTCTGGTAAATAAATGAGTAAAATCGGACGAGGGGTTAAAAAAACCCCGTAACTTAATAAGTGGGCAAAAATAAAAAAGTGACACAAATAGGTACATATATCAAGTTACATGTCTGAAGAAAGAGCTTTGTTTGGACATTCCTTAAACCATTTTAACTTTTTTTCTGGGACGCTCGGTTTTTGAGATGCAACAAAAACGTTAAATTCATCTTTAAATCCCCATCTCTAAGAGTTTCGTTGACATTGAAGTTTTTTTACTGGTCGGCCAGTTCCTTTAAAAAAAATCTTTTATTTCGGACAACATAAATCCATAGGTGGTTAGTAACATAATTAGCAGAATGGTTAGTAATCAATTGACATAAAACTTACAACAAAATAAAATAATAATAATAAAAGCAGGTCCCATTCGCAGCGTGACTTTAGCACAATAGCCCGGGAACTCTCCCGGGATCACTCTGCGAATCAGGCTTGTCCACAGCGGCGACGAATATCTGTCCGCTACGGTATTCAGAATGCTGTTGTGACTGCCACGCATTCTGCGGATGATGATTTTTGCGAATGATGGCACCGAAGCCATCAGTCTGATATTCAGCAAACATCCCCGATGCACCACAGAAGCGTGGCGGACCCAACATCATCTGAATATAGTGTTCTACTAGCTGCGCCTCGCGGTTTCGCCCGCGTAGTTTTAAATTCCGGTATTCCGACGGGATAAAAAGTAGCCTATGTGTTATCACTACATAGTATAAAACAGTCGCTTTCTCTGTCCCTATGTATGCTTAAATCTTTAAAACTACGCAACGGATTTGATGCGGTTTTTTTTAATAGATAGGAGGAAGGTTTATATGTATAATACATGCATGATATAGTAGAATAACAATGTGCACCCGTGCGAAGCAGGGGCGCGCGGGTGGGTCGCTAGTTCCAGACTATAATATATCTCTGCAAATGTTCACCAAGATCCGTTCAGCCGTTCTGGAGTTATAGAGTAACAAACATCCATCCATCCATTCTTACAAATTTTCGCATTTATTATATTAGTAGGATTGGACGCGCAGGGTCGCTAGCTTCCCGTATACCTGCTTTGGCAGTAAGCTTTGAAAAGCGTGATCTTTACTTGCTCAGTAGATACACCGGGGAAACCTGCGGCCAGCATGTCACCGCTCACTGCCAGCGCCCTGCGCTCCCTTTCAATATCAGCACCGTCTGAGGACGACCTCAATGCAATGAGGTGGCCAAGATATTTAAATTTATGAACCTTTGTAACGTTCATGCCATAAAGGGTGATATTATGAGTGTTCTTATTCGTACCTTCGCCGGCGACCTCAAAGTCCATGTTCTCAGTTATTTCACATTCTATACAAGCCCATGATCATCAGAGCACACCTCACGGACTGTCAGCAGTGCTTGCCTTCTGTCCGCCTCCTTTGCCATCTCTTATTTTTTATTTCTTGAAGTAAATTTGATTATGAAGGTTCTAAGTTCTCATAAAATGGTGATAGCGACCTGGGCTTGTACCACCATCTCTTGAAGCATTCTTATTGCAATATTACTTTTATGTCAATGTAATATCAACTGCATAGTCGGCCTTATGATCAAAAAGTAAAGTAATGTTGAAATAGGAATGCTTCAAGAGTTTTGTACGAACCCGGTTCTGATGATGGAGTCATGGTCTGTTCAACGGAACTCTTCAATAAATAGGCCAATTCAGTTGACAATTGGTTATTATACTTAGTTAGTAGGTGACAGCTAGAAGCAAGTCCAAACAAAATTTTAGGACTTGCCTCTGAGTACCAACTACTTAAATTTTCGAAACGTTAACGTCGCATCACGAAATCTCGGTTCGGGGCGAACCACTAGTTCATTAGAAAAAGCATAATGAAATGATGTCCGTGCAGCGAACTGTTGTAGAATGTAGTATGTACTAACTAACGCAATGTGTCCGCGTTGTCAGCAGGAGCGGCTCGCTCGAGCAGCAGCTCCGCGGACTCCGTGTCGAGCCAGAGCGCGTCCCCGCCCCCCGCCCCCGTCCCCGCCCCCGGCGCCGCGGTGGGCGGGGGGCGGCGCGTGCGCACGCTGTACGCGTGCCTCGGCGAGAGCGAGGGCGAGCTGTCGTTCGAGCCGAACCAGATAATAACGAACGTGTGCGCGTCCGGCGAGCCGGGCTGGCTGCGCGGCGCGCTGCGCGGCAAGCAAGGCCTCGTGCCAGAGAACTACGTCGAACACTTGCCTTGACCGCACACACACAGACACACACACACACACACACACACACACACCAAATAACATATCGTAGTGTTACGTTGTTGATTCTTTTGTACGCATTTGTATATTTTGTACATTGTAAATAAGAGTTTGTTAATATTTTAACTATTTATATTATACTTTGTTGTGACTTTTTACCAAATATATGCGGTGTATCGCATTAGAGGCTCCCTCGACTCGGGGCCTCCAAGTAAACGCTCATTTGAACGATGTTTTGGTATTTTTATTGAGAAACTCCTAAAATACTACATGCATAGCTAAGGTTACCTACCTACATACATAAAGGTACAGACTACAGTCATCGGCAAAACTATATGCACATTTCGACGACCTCTGTGGCGAGTCTGCCTGCGACGCAAGAGGTTGCGGGTTCGATTCCTGCCTCGGAACAAATTTGTGTACGATCTGATCTGTAGAAATTTGTTCCGTGGGTGTTAATTTTCTATGTATAATAAAAAAATATCTATGTAGGTATATACATATAATGTATTAACTATATCAGTCATCTAGTAGGTACCGATAACACAAGCTTTGAATAGCTTATTTTGGGGCTAGATGATGCTGTGTGGATTGTCCAGCATTATTTATTTATTTATTATTATTTCTAATTTGATAAAACAATGTTCCGACTAAATGAAGTCAACCCATACCGCCGCGCCGCCGCGCCGCCGCCGCGCCGCCGCGCCGCCGCCGCGCCGCCGCGCCGCTAGGCTAATCTGAAGTAACATTACACAACTCAGTCGTAATAACTATGAGGAACAATCTTACTAATATTATAAATGTGAAAGTTTGTAAGTATGGATGGATGGATGTTTGTTACTCTATCACTCCAGAACGGCTGAACGGATTTTGGGGAAAATTGGCACTAAGATATATTATAGTCTAGAATAACACATAGGCTACTTTTTATCCCGTGGGAATACCGGGATTTAAAACTACGCGGGTGAAACCGCGGGGCGTGAACTTGTACCACTTCTTCTGTTCTACTTTTGTCGCTGACTGTCAACAGGTTCTTATATAGGTACCTAATCTAGTTTTGGATTGGGTACGCATTTATAATTAACTAGAGGCTTATAGCGGCTTCGCACGCGTGTTGCATTTATGGGTAGTTTAAAAAAACAAAAAGTTCCTTTCCTATTTCTTAGCCTTGGAGTGCATGTACTCCACTCCAAGGTTCAAGGAAAACTATTTTTCATAAAAGCGTTTTCAACCCTTTTAACACCTTTAGGGTTGAATTTATAAATGCCAGTTCTGAGTTCACCGCTACACCCCAAGACCTATAACCATATGTGCGTGAATATGTATTAAAATGTTTGTTTTCATGTGTCTCCCACCCAATAGATTCCCATGGATTGAAATAATAATTGTATTCTTGTTACATCAATAAAATTTAATGAATTATTGATTATATGTTACAAGTAACTCGACACATGAATTAATGTTAATATACGTTTACAAGGTAACAAACCATATTCAGTGCAGTCTTCGAAAATGTTTAGGTACAACTACACAGCCTAAAAGTATAATTTTAGTGTATCATTGTCCCTCACTAGGTGGCCACCACCACCACCATACATACAGGTGTTCCTACAAGTTTAAAATAACATTCAAACAAAAACCTTCAATACAAACGCGTACAGTCAGCTAGTTAACATCAGATGATTTCATATCTCGAATAACTCCAGAAACTGCATCTGCAGCCTCAGGAAGATGATTTTTTCTAATTATTTGAAGAAACGCCTTGTGACTCATAAATATATTCGTGGCTCGGTGAGGCACTCGTTAACCAACAAGAAGGGTCCTCTCTGCCCCGGAGGCGCCGAGCGACGCTAGCGTTACTCGTCCGGTTCGTAGCGGCGACCCTGCGGTGTGCACGGTTACAATCATCGCATCGCGACGCGACGCCGCGACGTTACTCCGTCGAACACACATTCTCGGGGACGAACAGGGTGTCTAAGCGGCGCGAGTCGATCTGCAGATGCGGACAGGAAGCGAAAAGCGGAAACCGCGCGAGCTCAGCGCGACGCAGCCTCGGCGCCGCCGGAGCGTCGTCGCAGGAGTGCTCGCTGTCTCGCTCGCTCTACCCGCAGTTGGTGCGTCCCTCGCGCGCGGCGCGCTGCAGCTGCGCGGCGGCGTGCGCGCGCACGACGCGCTGCAGCGCGCGGTACTTGTCGTGCAGCGCGCGCAGCCGCGCCGCGCCCTCCTCCGCGTCCGCGCGCGCCTGCCGCTTGAGCTCGGCCGCGCAGGCGTCGCGCGCCGCGCCGCCCGCCTCCAGCTCGTGCGCGCGCGCCGCCGCCGCGTCCGCGCGCGCCGCCGCCGCCTCCGCGTCCGCCTGCGCGCGCGCCGCCGCCGCCCGCAGCGCGCGCTCCGTCGCCTCGCCGCCCGCGCCGGCGGCCGCGCTGGCGCTCAGCCCCCCCCGCACCGCCTCCTCGAGCCGCCGCTCGCGCTCCGCCAGCAGCAGCAGCTCGCGCCGCAGCCGCCGCACGTGCTCGGCGCGCCGCTCGGCCGCGAGCGCGGCGCGCGCCAGCGCCTCCACGTGGCGCGCCGCCTCGAAGCTCTCGCCGCGCATGCGCTGCAGCTCGGCGGCGTCGCGCGCGCGCCCCGCCCGCGCGTCGCTGAGCGCGGCCTCGGCGCGCAGGCGCGCGGCGCGCTCGGCGGCGAGGTCGCGCTCGAGCGCGGCGAGCGCGGCCGCGTCGGGCACGTCCGGCGCGGGCGCGCGCCGCGCGGCGACTGGCGGCGCCTGCAGCCGGTCGCGCTCGGCGAGCAGGTCGCGCACGCGCGCCTGCAGCGCCGCGTTGTCCAGCTCGAGCGCGCGCACGGCGCGACAGCGGCCCAGCAGACGACGGTTGCGCTCCGCGTGCGCGTCGCGCCGCCAGCGCTCGTACATGAGCTGCGCGTGCGCGAGCGCCAGCTGCTCCGCGAGCTCGGCCTGCGTCCCCGCGCCCGCGCCCCCCGCGCCCCCCGCACCGCGCCCCTCGTACAGGTCGGCGAGGTAGCGGTCGAGTCGCTCGGTGGGGTCGACGAGCTCGGAGTGACAGAACTTAGTGGAACCCTCCGTCGTCGACTTTTGCTGAAATTAACATTAGTATGTTATGCAATCAGTAAATAAAGGTCGGATTTAAAAGCAGGGCTGTAGATGAAGCGAGCAGTGAAGGTGAACGACCGACGACGCGACATATGATTATTGAAATCACAAGCGCAGAGAGAATCCTAAGCAACGCAAATGATGCAAGGCTCTCGATATAAATCCGATTTATTCAAAAGTTGCATACTAGGTATACTTTATGTCATACCTATGCCTGCGAGGAGATGAATGATCGAAGCGAAAATAAAACATTTAATAAATAAGGTTAAACTAATTGATTGAGTGAGCGAACAAACGAAAATCTTACAATCAAGTTGGGCGATTTGGCATTTTATGTGTGTATGTATGTTTGTCCGACGATAACTTGAGAACCGTTTATACGATCTGCATGAAATTTGGTAAGTCGATAGCTTGTACTTGAGAAATTTACTGGTAAGTATATGAGTCAAATCGGATGAGGGGTTATTAAATTATGGGGGTTTTTAAGGGGGCAAAAATTAAAAAAGTTTGACAAAAAATTAAATTACATGTCATATAAAAGGGCTTAGTTTGGACATTCCAAAACCATTTTTATTTATTTTCTAGGATGCCCGGTTTTTGAGATACAACAAAAAAGTTAAATTACGATAACCATTGACCCAAGAGCTCCCATTTCTAAGAGTTTCGTTGGCCTCAAGGTTTTTCTACTGGTCGGCCAATATCTTTGTTTTCAATGATTTTTTTTATGAAAAAGATTAAGAAGATACTTGGTTCTCATTAAATGGTGATAGTGACCTGTTCTGATAATGGAGCCAAGGTCTGTTTAAGGGAACTCTTCAATAAATAGGCCAATTCAGTTGAAACTTGGTGACCATACTTGGTTAGTAGGTGGCAGCCAGAGACAGTCCAAACACAAAGTTTGAAATTGCCTCTGACTACTACTTACTTATATTTTCGGAGCGTTCGCGTCGCGTCACGAAATCTCAGTTCGGGTCGAACTACTAGTTAAAATAGAATACAGAACCGGTTTTTATTCCAATGGTGACCAATGAAATGAAATCTCGAACAATTATTTAGTATTTTTTTAGCAAGGATGCTATAAAACCCATTGAGATGGATGGAGGTCATGTATTTATATTCAAACAACAAAGCAGTGGGTAAAAGTGCTTGGTCGTGGTCGTGTATTGGTGCACTCTGGGTTTTGTTTGAACAAGAGAGATGGAGAATACTTGTACTCACTAGTGACAGAAAATACTTTTAAAGTATTTCTCTCACTAGTGAGTACAAGTATTTTTGTGTAAATATAGGTATACAAAAGAAACAGTTATTACCAACCTAATGTTTCCAAAACTATACTGATCCTTTTAAAACGGTTCGGCGGCGACGACGCCGACGCACCAAGCGACGCATGAGATGTGAGGCGCCCCGCCAAGCCCCGCCGCCGGCGACGTCAGGGGCGAGCTGCCCGTCCGCGTCCGCTTCTCGGAGCGATGCAGAGAGAGAGGGTGACTCACCGCGTGCGAGTGAGACAGCGCGGCGCTGTAGTCGGCCACCAGGAACTCGTAGTGCTCCGGCCACGCGTCCACCGTCTGCACGGCGGCGTCCGCGCGCGCGCCGCCCGCCGGCCCGCACGAGCGCGCGCGCGCCGCGCCCCCCGCCCCGCCCCCGCGGCCCCCGAGCGCGGGGGGCGGGCGCGGCGGGGGCGGCGCCGGCTCCGCGTCGAGCCACGCGGTCGCGGAGAGCGCGCGTGACGTCAGCTCCCGCACCTGCACACCACATACTACATACACACACTTCATGTGACGACGCTCACACGCGAACAGCGCACCTTCGTCTCTCTCCTGTTGTGTCAAGTATAGTGGTGACCGCGACGACAATTTAAGGTCGTTTCGCAAGTTTGTTGAAGTCGTTAATTGATCGGATGATGGTTTTGTAGATTTAAAAGTAATGTCGGTGCACAGGCCGTTCATAAACATAGGAAGGAACGAAGGTCCGAGGGGTATCCTTGCGGCGGGCCGGTCACGTGGGCTAGGTGCGGTACCTCTTGGTCGGCCGAGGGCGGCGGCGCGCGGCGCGGCTGCGGGCGCGCGGCGCTGGGCGGGGGCGCGCCGCCGATGGGCACGGGCGAGTGCTGCGCGCGCCGCTCGCTCTGCACGCGCTGCAGGCGCGCCGCGCCCGCCTCGCCGAGCGTGCCGGCGCCGGCGCCGCTCGCGGGCGGCGTGCGCGTCAGCAGCGGACGCACGGCGGCCGAGTCGGCCGGCGGGAAGCGGAAGGCCTGCCTGGCGAGGCGCGCGGGCGTGTTCTCGGGCGTGGCCTCGACGGCCGGCTCGGGCTCCGGCTCGGGCTCCGCGCGCTCCGGCAGCGGCGTGTGCGGCGCCGCCTCGGCCCCCGACGCCTCGCCGAGCGGGAACCAGCCCGCGCCGCCGGGACGCACCGCGCCCGCCGCGCGCGCCGCCTTCATTACAGACACACACACACACACTCAGTTTACATTATTATTACGATTGTATTCTACAGTTTGACTAATTTCTATGCAGGCAGAGGGACGGCAGGGAATTTGGTCCGAGCATGAATAAAAATTGTCTCTTAAATAGTATATGTTCATCTTTTACTAGGGCTCCCAACCCCGCAATACCGAGATATCGGTTGTGCGCCGTTTTCGACGGGCGCGGGCACGGGCGCGGGATCCGCGGGCACTGCGGGACTGAAAACAAGCGCGGATGCGATGTCTCGCGAGAGCGATCGCTCGGTGGCAGACATGTTGTGTTTCCTTTGGAAACATTTTCAGTTGAAATTAATAGCTAACAAACTTAATAATTGAGTAAATTAGAAAGCTGTTGGTTCTCCAATAAATATGTATAGGGACGCACCTCGGCTCCCGAGCCGGGCAGCGGCGGGGGCGGGTCGGCGAGGGCGGGGGCGGGGGCGGGGTCTGCGCGCGCGGGCGGCGCCGGCAGCTGCAGGCGCGCGCACTCGGCGAGCACGTCGTGCGGCTCCGCGCGCGGCGGCAGGCGCTGCGGGCCGGACACCAGCGCCGGGTGCAGCGCCACGCCGCGCGCCAGCGCCGCCACCGCGCGCTCCCAGTGCGCGCGCGCCGCGCCGCCCAGCTCCGCGCCGCCCGCGCGCAGCGCCTCCACCAGCGCGCACGGGTGCACGGCGTACGCCGCCAGGAACACGGCGCGCGCGCCCAGCTGCAGCGCCGCGCCCGTCGCGCCGCCGGCGTCGGGCGCGGCGCGCGTCAGCGCCTCCGCCAGCTCGGCGGCGTGCGCGTGCGCCAGCGCGGGCTGCGCCGGCAGCAGCGTCGCCAGCGCCAGCAGCGCATTCAGCAGCGGCGCCGGCTCGCGCTCGCGGCGCGCGGCGCGCACCAGCTCGCGCGGCACGACGCTCGGCGGCAGCAGCAGGTGCAGCCAGGGCGGCCGGCGCGCCAGCAGCGGCGCCAGCGCGCCCAGCGCGAGGTGGCGCTGCGCGGGCTCGGCGCGCAGCTGCTCGGCGAGCGCGTCGAGCGCGTGGCGCGCGTGCAGCTCGGGCGCGCGCGCGACCAGCGCCAGCGCGCGCGCGGAGCCGGTGCGCGCGTGGTACTGCAGCAGCGCGCGCACCAGCCAGGGCTCGCGCACGGCGGCGAACAGCGCGGCGAAGGCGTCCCCCGCCCCCGCGCCGCCGCCGCCCTCCAGCCAGGCGAACACGTCGCCCGCCTCGCACGCCGCTTGCATGGCGCGCGCTCTGCCGGCGACACATGTTATGTAGCTTCATCTGTCTCATCGTCTGTGTCACCATCCGAGGTGACAACCGATTTTCTCTGGTTTGACTGATCATTGAATATTATAAAATATTCAATGATCAGCCATATTTTTATTGTTTTATAATTTAATGTTAAAACTTAATACCGCTAAATGCATTAAGTAGGTACAATATAATATAAGTCTGTAAAAATGTTCGATTAGATCTGCAGGCCATCATGTGGGGGGGGGGGGGGTAATGTCAGTGTTTGATTGACTTACGGCGGAATACTCAAACGCAACTCAGATTTCAGCATGTCTCAAGTCATGGTTTTTTGGTGAATGTGGTTAATGAAAATCTGTTTAAAACTTGTCTCTTGAGACAGGCTCAAATCTAAGTAGCGTTTGAGTATTCGGGTGTTAAGTAGATTAATATGTTATTATTTCATTTTTCTTTTTAGTTTGTGTCTGTAGTTTGGATAGTCTATATAGGATAGTATCATATTCTTTAGTGGAAACTACAGTCTCTCTCATAGGGTATGTAGGCCTGTTTACCGTCCACGTCCCTTTCCCGTCCATTCGCGGCACTACTAGTAAATAAACCCAAAAAATAGCATAATTCACATGCACACATTGATTATGAGTATTTTGGCGCCTTCTTGGATGTCCAAGTAGACACACAAACAAGTTTCAAGTTACTAGTTCAAGCGCAACTATTATAAACAATATAATCATTTTGTGGTCAGCTGTGATACGATGTGAATGGGCTAAAAACAACAAAAAAAATAGTGAAGTGTAGGCGCTTTCACGCTAAGTTATTCACTTATTTTTATGACTTTTAGAGTATTGGTGATTTGTATGCCTTCATAATAGATCAAAGATTATGTTTATAATGTTTTTAGCTTAAAATTTATATTATAAGTTATTTAAATTACGTGGACGAGAACTGTACCATGCTTTTAAAAGAAAATCCCTTTTTCGTCCAGGTGGTCGGCAAACTGGCAAATCATGTCAATAAAGTGATTGCTTGTATTTTTTTATGTATGAAAGCTAACTGCTGCTTTTTAAGAATATTGAGCCTTATTACTCCTCCTAAATTGATTAGCCAGTTTTCGTCCGGGCTTATATGATTAGATCAAGAAATACAGATACTCATAAAATGCTGGTGGTCGAGAACAGGATGGGGTAAATACGACTTCCAGATTTCGACCATGATTTTAATATGCAATAAATAGAATAAAAGTCTATAAACTTTAATTTTCAGCAATAGAATAATATGTATTTATGCCTATTTTATTATTTTCTTGAGGTTTTGCTTAATTCACATATGAATTTCCTCTAAAATTCTTCGTATTACTGTGGACGAAAACTGATACAACCGACCAGTTTTCGACCATTTAAGAAATTATTGATTATTCCTCCAAGCCGGAGGCCTTCGATGAGTTAGAGGACTTTTTCAGGCGGTTGTACGCCTCGCAGGTATCATGTCCAGAATCCAGTGACAAGGATGCTAGAGTCACACTGACCCGGCACTACACAGAATGTATATGTAACATAATGTATTATCCAGAGATCAGCCTTGACAATAGTTTTGAAACAGGAAGAAAATTATGGAAAATCCCCAGGAGAAGACGAATCACTTCGGATCTCTTCCTAATTCTAATTCGTGGTAGGGGAATTTAATCTGCACGGACGTTCCGCAATGGTGCGTATTGTGCATTATCCCTCTGCTAACCTCACCCCAGCCAGTCCAACTCCTTAAAATAGCGGAGAAGGACCTTGGGTTAGTTCCGAACCTTAGTGTTCACAACTCTTAAGGCGGGTAGTTTCCTGTTCTGTAAGAATTCCAACGTGTTTTCAACTCCTTTCTTTAACCATGAGAGAAATCCAAGGGTGTGGAGCAGGAGTGTCGTAGTGTTATTTTTCACCATATTGGCACCACATTTGATATCATATGCCACGTTCACACAATCCGACAGATTATACGTACAAATCTGAAGAGTATAATCAGGCCGTGTGCGTTTGAGACCATGAAAATGCCTTCAACTTTGTTGAAACCTTTGCTGTTTTGCAGTCCTTGCAACGATGTCAGGTTGACTGGCAAATCTGGCGATACATCGAATTGCTGAGATGTTTATATAATGATGCCACCATGTCTGTTCAGGTCCAGAACCACAAAACCTATCCAGTTGCGCCCCGGTTGAAAATTGACATAATTGGCATTAAGATTAAAGGCGAATACATCTTGCTCTTGGGATTTGCTGATGACATCGTCCTATTGGCAGAATCATTGCAGGACTTACAACCGATGCTGAACAGCCTAGCTGCTGCCTCACGACGCGCGACGGGTCAATCTGGGTATGAACTTGGATAAAGCTATGATAGGGACTAGGAATATGTCTGCCTCGGGTAGACCCTGCGGGTGAGAGATATCAAGACCGAAAAACTTAGCTGGGTTCAGTTCGTTCTTCTTCGTTTTGGGAAATTTCTTCAGGTCTTCAGCCCATCCCTTTATGTTTGAAGACGAAAGTTTAAACCAGTCGTCCCACCCGTTATAACTATGACCTATGCTGCCAAAACGTGGCACTAACAGTAGGGTCGGTCCACAAACTAAAATTCGCTCAGCGAGCTATGAGGAGAGCTATGCTCGGAGTTTCTCTGAAGGATAGAATCCGAAACGAGGTAATACGACAGAACTAAAGTAGACGACATAGCTCAAAGGATTACCATGCTGAAATGGCAGTGGGCCGGCCATGTATGCCGTAGAACCGACAATCGTTACAGCAAACGAATACTTGAGTGGAGACAACGTGTAGGTAAGCGTAGTGTAGGACGTTTTCCAGTGAGGTGGGGTGACGATCTGCTAAATGTAGCTGGATGAGAAGAGATGAAGACCAGGATAGAAATCGGGTCGAAGATAGGTTGGTGATGATTATGATGATGATGATGATAATATGCTACGAATGAATATTATAAATAATCAATTATACAAACTATAATCCAAAGAAACATTTCTTCTGAAGTTGGCAAAAATGATTTTCGATGCCTAAATAGTACCTATGTTTTGAACTTTGAATGCAGAAAATTTTATTAATACTATGAATTTTGAAATATATGACATTATTAATTAAATTAGTTTCATTTCCATCAATTTTACTCCTTTATTTGATATATTTTCCCATCAAAAATGAATGGACGAAAACTGGGTAGCAGGTGGTCGAAAACTGGAATTTCTGGACGAAAACTGGGCAAAACAGGGTTTTGAGATTAAAATATTTTTATAAAATTCCCAGATTACTTCACAATTAAATACTTTACATTAAATGAAAATAGAGGATATAAGCTATGTGAAAGAAAAAGTTTCACCTCTAAAGACTTACTATAACATAGATTTTTTGGTGATTGAATGTGACAACTCCGCTAACTGGACGGAATCAGGCGCAATAACCCTATATAGATAAAATTGAACCCATTTTGACGACCTCTGTGGCGCAGCGGGCGAGAGCCTGCCTGCGACGCAAGAGGTTGCGGGTTCGATTCCCGCCGTGGAACAAATTTGTGTACGATCTGCAGAAATTTGTTCCGATGGTCTGGGTGTTTTCTATGTATAATAAAAAAATATCTATCTATGTAAGTATATAATGTATTAAATATATCAGTTATCTAGTACCCATAACACAAGCTTTGAATAGCTTTCTTTGGGGCTAGATAGTGCTGTGTGGATTGTCCAACATTATATTTTTTTTTTTTTTTTTTTTTTGGAGGAAGAAAGAAGCATCGTTAAGACCATACTTCAGGCAAATAAATACATTTTATTGCATCATTTTAAATGAGAATAAGATAAATTCCTCTTTAAACATATCCTCATGTATTTGGTAGGAACTAGCTGACCTTTCTGTATGAGTGTTGCAGCTAGCCAGCACCAGCGGCTGGACAGGGAACTCTTTGCTAATTAATAGAACATACCTACCTACATGCATAACTCTTTGCTAATGAATAGAACATACCTACCTACATGCATAACTATCACTAAACTGCCATCTGGTTTTGATTATCCGTAAAACCTATTCTCATTTGTATACCATGAATGTTATTTAAGCTATAAACTAATAAGTCTAGAGAAAGAAAACAGCTACCTATGTATCAAATCGGCCAAGTTTAGTTTAGTTAGTATAAAATCTTCATTCACTTCACTCAACATGGAAAACAGTAAATTACTTGCATGTAATTATTACAATTCCTTCAGGTACCATGGAGACAACTTGAGCATAAATAAATAAAGGTGTAGGTACATACCTATATTATTATGGTTATCAACTTTACGGCTAAGACATAGGAGGATCATTTTTTGGTTTCTCTGGAAAACTGGAGACCTAAAGGTAGGTAGTAAGTACCTATATTTCGAGCAATCCATGTAGGCACTTAATTATGTATGTGTAACCACAAAGATATCAATACCTACATAAGCTATAATATAACTGATGTATGTACATGTTGGCAATAAATAAATCTAAATCTAAGATACATCGAGAAACATACCGATTAGCCCGGAGTGAAGATCCTTGGGGTGCCGTAGCAGGAGGTATTTTGATTCTGTTTACCTACACGTTCCTATAAAAATTCTAGCACGAAGCTATATAACTGTCAGTCGAATAGAAGCTCCGCTACCCCCGCATGCATTATTGCAAGGCTACATTTAATGATACTTATTAATTAATCCAATCCACACACCAACAATAAAAATAACAATTTATATACTCTTTTTTTTTTTTTTTTTTTTTTTTTTTTTTTTGGCTTCGTACTTTATGTACATTTGCCATTTTCTGTATTATTTTTATATACATAATCAAAAATTAGGGAAACAGGGATTCAATTGACATGGAAGGATATACATAGGACAGGATCAGTAAAGTTAAACATAAAAAAAAAAAAATATATACTAGGTAAGGAAATATGTACACATAGATTATAGGTCATTATATTTACAAAACTAAACTAAATTTTAATATTATTTACATATATAAAGGATGCCAAACAATGATATATACAAGGATCTAAGGAAGAAAGAAGAACAATGATATTAGTAGGAAGAGGAATTCGACAGGAAACAAGATCTTCATATAGTTTTGTGTGATCGTGTTGAGGGCAAGCAAGGAATATATGATTGAGGTCACCAAATTCATTTCCACAGGCACAAAGCGGATCAGACACTATTTTCATCCGAGCTAAATGGGCTGGGGTACACGAGTGCCCCAAACGCATTCTTATCAAAACAGTAGTGGCACGTTTACTAAGTTTCAATGAAAAAAACCAGGGTTTGACCGGTATTGTTTTCTGTATCAGTCTATAATGTTTACCTTTTGTGTTACTAGAATGATCCCAATGTTCATTCCAAGAGTTTTTAAGATAAATCTTGGGTAAGGCAACAAGATCGTGAACATAGTTTTGAAAAGGGTAAAGGTCCCCACACTCTATTGCTTCATTAGCTAATTTATCGGCCCGTTCATTTCCTAAAATACCACAGTGGCTGGGTATCCACGCAAAATTAACAGAAAAACCATTGGTTTTACATTGTAAAAGCTTTGATCTAGCTTCCATTACTAGAGGGTAGAACGTTTTGGAGCGAAAAGGGTATTTCAATAGGGATTGTAATGAGCTCATTGAGTCACTAGAAATAACGGTGTTTCTAAGTTTCATTAGTAAAACGTAATCCAGTGCTTTAACAATAGCAAATAACTCCCCTGTAAAAACTGAAGTCTCAGGGGGTAGTTTGACTTTTTGTACTATATTATACTGTTTGTGATATACGCCTACACCAACATAACCAGACTGTGAGTGCTTGGAAGCATCGGTAAACACCTGATGCCAACCATGCCATCGGTTATCAGCAGCAGATATAAAATAAACATTAGCATGCGTTCCGTGGCGGTCAATATTTAGATCGAAATAAATGTTAATAGCTAGTGTTAAAGCTTTATAGTTACATTGGAAAATAGGCAAAAGAAGTGATTGATTAGTTGCAGCTGACAATGATTTATATTTGTTAAGGCTATTGATTAGCAGAGGTGGTGACTTATGACTCCAATATGAAGAAGAGCCAATAAGTTCTGAGAGATGTTGGATTTTAGAATGAAGCTGGTGGTTCTGAACTTGTAATGTACGAAAGAAAAATCTACTAGACAAAAATTGTCGTCGTAGATGTAAAGGTGGTTCGCCACATTCTAATTGTAGTGCATTAATAGGACTGGACTTCATTGCTCCCACTATGATACGCATAGCTCTAGCCTGTATAGAGTCTAATTTACTGAAAAATAACACTCTTCCAGGCTCCAACAAAAATGTGCCATAATCTAATGTACTTCTGATTAATGCATTATAAATAAGTTTTAGGGAAAAAGGATGGGCGCCCCACCAAACACCTGTGAGGCACCTTAGTAAATTAAGATGTTTTTCGCACTTTTCTACGATATATTCACAGTGTGGAATCCCAGCAAGCTTAGAATCTATTATAACACCTAGAAACTTGGCATGACTTTTTACAGGAATAGATATACCATCATAAATAATATTTATAGGTGGAGTATTCATTTTACGGGTAAAAGGAACAATGATGCTTTTAGAAGGTGACAACTCCAAACCATGTTTATCTAACCATTTTTTTAAAAACTTTAGAGCAAACGATACTTTAAATGCAGCTGTAATGATATTAATGTTCGAAGAATAGAGTAACAAGTCATCAGCATACTGTAGGACACAAACCGTATCACTCACAGATGCTTCCAGATCATATGTATATATGTTATAGAGAAGAGGGCTCAAAACAGAACCTTGAGGCAAGCCCTTCCAGGCAACTCTTGAGAGATTAGTGGTGTTCAAATAAATTTCTCTGCCTGCTAACATGTTCTGAATAAAATTGGTAAGAAAATGTGGAATTTTTAATATATGTAATTTCCTTATGAGTACTTCTATAAGGACATTATCATAAGCAGATTGAATATCCAAGAAAGTCGCTACAACAGATTTATTTTGTGAGAAAGCTATACGAATGTCCGTTGTAAATATACTTAAGCTGTCCATCGAGCTTCTACCTTTTCTAAAACCATATTGACTGTTGGGTAAGATGCTCTGATTTTCAATGTACCACTCTATTCTATTTTTAACTAAATGTTCTACAATTTTGATTATAACTGGAGACAATGCTATTGGCCGGTAGGACACAGAATCGGAAGGATTTTTAGAAGGTTTCAAAAATGGCAACACTATTTGCGTTTTCCATGTTGAAGGAATGACACCTGTCAACATGACTGAATTGATAAGCTCGAGAAAATATTGCAAAGAATTATCACTGAGGTGCGAGTAGAAAGAGTATGGGATACCATCTTTACCTGGAGCTGTATCATGAACGTCTGATAAGACACCTTTCAGCTCGTCTATAGAGAAAGGAGCATCGAGGCCATAGGGACACGTAGGGACAGAAACATGGATTGGCGTTAACAATTCCCTTGGTGGAACAGTTGGTGGGGCCAACCGGTCTAGGAAACTATCACTGAGAGAAGGTGGCATAGTGGCAAAAGTAGTTTCACTAACTCCAGCTCTGTAACGTCTAATATTTCTCCAAACTTCTGAAGGTTTTGTGCTAGGAGATATTGTTGAGCAAAAACTCCAGCCTAGCGACTTTTTTTCTTTTAGTAGTTTTTTAGTTTTAGACATTATATCAACTAAATTATCAAAATTAACCTCAGACATATCAGAATTGTAAGTTAACTCAGCCTGCCTTCTCTGAGCAACAGCCACACTACAATCATTATCCCACCATGGTGGAGATGACAATTTCCCAGAGGCATTATTTTTTATAGGGAAAGTTAATTCTGCAGCATCTATCAAACATTTGGCAAAACTATTTGCACAAACAGAAATACCTTTTGATATGTGTGGCAAAGTGTTAATACTATTATCTACATGGTTTTTGAAATCACTCCATTTATCATTTATTATTTTAAACCTCATTCTGGGTGGAGCCCTGGGTATTTCATTTACTCTAAATTCTAAAAACTTTAACACTATTGGGAAATGATCACTGCCATGAGTTGATGGCTGTGTTTGCCAAGTAACTGAAGATGCTAAACTGGGTGATACTATTGTTAAGTCTACTGCACTGTCGTTCTCTGAGGGTTTTGTTCGACGAGTTTGAGAACCATCATTTAGGATACAAAGATTCTGTCTATCAATGATATCTAGTAGGTCCCTACCATAGCTATTGGACACAGAGCTACCCCATGTTCGATGGTGAGCATTAAAATCTCCCATGACCACACATGGCTTAGGAATATGGCTTAACATGTTATCTATTTCTGTGAAAATTTGTGAGGAAGGATGAGGGATATAAATAGAAATAAAGCATACATTATTAATAATGCATGCAACAGCAGTAAAATTATTATTATCATGAGCAGGGAGAGGGAAATGTGTAAATAAATAAGAATTTTTAATAAGAAGAATGGCTCCTCCATAACCGTCAGGTCTATCATCCCTGAGGCAGGAGAAGCCGCTCAATTTGAACACAGAGCCTGGCTTAAGCCAGGACTCTGTGATGGCGATAATAAAAGGGTTGTATACATTAATTAAATAGATAATTTCACTTTTTTTGTTTACTACACTCCTGCAGTTCCACTGAACTGCGGATCGGGTGTGATCCATTGTGGTTGTGAGTGTAGGAGAGAGATTATGTCTATAATTTTAGCAGCGTTGGACGGTTCTATGGCATTTGACTGTATGAATGTCTTCAGAAGAGCAATTATATCAGATATATTAAGCTGTCTATCCTCAGATCTGCCCTCTTTCAGAGCACAACCATTAGATAGGGATGATGATGGTGTATTAGTCAAATTATTGTGTTGTGTTTGATCATAGCCTTTGGCTAGTTTGGGAGGTGAACGTGGTTTTAAAAAGACAGTTTTCCTATAAGATGAGGGTGTGACATGGCTTGTTGTGTGGGATTGTTGAGATTGGCTATTTTGATCCTTGGCTGTTGCTAATATTTCAGCATACGACCTAGACATGGGTGGATGAACTCTAGAAGCTTCTGCATAGGAAATACACTTTTCTGCCATAGAAAATTTAATCTTTTGTTGCCTTGTAAATTCTGGACATGCCTTACTTGTAGCAAAGTGTATTCCTCCACATGAGCAGCAAGAAATACGTTCCTCATCAATATCGCAAGAATCACCTGAATGCTCTCTACCACACTTGTAGCAGCGGGGCTTAGACCTGCACTGCAACTTTGTGTGACCAAAACGACAGCAGTTGTAGCATTGGATGGTTGGGTAGGTATATAAGTTAACTGTAAGTGCAGTATAACACATATAAATATGGTCGGGTAACACTTGACCATCAAATGTCACCACTACCGTCTGAGTTGGCTTCCACACTGGAGCTCCATTGACAATTTCTTTGAAATTTATACGCCTTAGTTTTAATATTTTGCCACAACCGCTGGGAACCGAGGTGCTCTCTAACATCTCCTCTGGGGAGAGGTCTGTGGGAACTCCACGAATTACACCCATGCGTGAGACATTGTAGGTTGGTATAAATGCTTTCAGATTGTTACTACTTAGGCTACCATGATCTAAGAATGCATTGGCATCTGTATGTTTGTTGAATGCGATTGAAACTCTGTTTCTGCCAATCCTTTTCACGCTTCCATTAACCACATTGTAAATAGATTGACGCTTCAAAAACTTCCCAAAAATAATAGGATGAAGAGTAGAGCTGTCATTCGGTAACTCAGTAACACGTTGAACATGAACAATATACGGGGAATTATCGCTAGACTCATACTGAGTTCTTGTAACCGGCGGAGATGAACTTGGTGACGGAACAGTGGGGGTAGCTACCGGGTTTGAGGCTGTAACGTTAGTCACAAGTGGATCAGTACTATGCGTATTATCAGAGGCTATTGGGGATTGGGATTCTTCACAGCCACAGCCTTTTTTAGAGTCACTCGATCCATGACGTTTCCTCTTATTACAATGTTTGCAGATTTTGTGGGCGCGTGAACGTTTCAATTTCTTAGTTTTTGACACAGATGTATCGGTATCCATTGCAGAATCATTGGATGGCATGGATGGTAGTTTTTCAAAGCTGTTTGTCAGAGTTACAAAGGCACCAGCCGGCGGGACTATGCCCCCGCCGGGATCAGGCGGCTCCTCCATAGAAAAAACTTAAAACAACTTACCAGATACTTTTATATACACTAAACTACTTTAGATATAAAATATAATAAATTAAATACTATATTACAACTCTACTGATCAATTATGTATAAAAAAGTTAATTTTAAATTTTGGTGGCAAAAAAAACGCGGCTTTCCCTTTCGAAGTTTCCCGCCTTTTTCTTATATACTCTTGGTATGGTAACACGGAACGGAACGGAATAGAGAAACCCCATTTCCACAGATTTATAAGTATATGCCCATTTCTGTGGTTTCTGTCAAATCAAAGAGAATGTAAAGTTTATGTGCTTAGGAATCCGCAAAAAATCGATACTTCTGTTTCGATACTGAGTACTTTTGGAATTGATACTTTTGCAGTATCGATACTTTACAATTTTAATGAAGTAGTACCTAACAAGATATTAAATTTAAAAAATCAAAAATCTCGACTGCGTTAGAAATGTATATTTCGAACTTTAAATCATTATAGATAGTAAATAGTTGCAAATGAAAGACGGGAAACCTAAATTTAATTTTTTAATTCTCTATTCAACGATACCCCACTCGATATGGTTCGCCAATTTTTATTTATTATTTTTGACGATGTGGCGTTTATTTGCCGCCATATTGGATTTTGATTATTGTTATGTCTTCAGTGACACTCAACAAATAACTAATTACTTAATAAATCATTTTGAGTTTAGGGTTATTTATTATTTTCTCTGAATTTTTAGGGCACGTAGGGTGACGTAGGTACTTACCTATGTAACGTACTTACGTTATGTCCATGTTTCTAAATGTATATTGAATACAAGTAACGTAACGCGTAGTGACTAAATTGCGTGTGAGACATATTTCTGCTAGATGTGTTGCAAAACAACCATTGCAAAACAACCGTTGCAAAACACAGTCCATAAAAATTTATAAATGTATCAAAAAGTACTCGATACCTTCAGGTATCGATACTTTTAATCCGATACTTCTTTGGTATCGATACTTTTCATACCTACCCCAACCCCAACTCGTGGATTGGAAGAGCTGGCCTGGCCCTATTCAATGGCCAGCGCGGTCCCCATCCCCAGATCTTACACCTCTGGATTTCTACATTTGGGGACGTGCAAAAGAATTAATTTATGCAACGGAGGTGCCCACAAAAGAAATTTTAATGGAAAGAATCAACGCCGCATTTGTAAAAATAAAAGACGACATGCGGCTTCTTACCACAACCACTGAAATTAGAAAAAGGTGTCGTGCATGCATAAGGTGTGGAGGCGGCCAATTTGAGCAAACGTTGTAATTCAATAAAAACATAATCAACACAAAAAAAGTATTTTCTTAATCTTGACCCTAGCAACCAAGTATCTTTTATGTCGACCCCTGATGTATGATTTCTGTCTTGTAGCATATCGTTGGAAAGGGTAATAACTAAAGAACTTTTTAAAAGAAGGCTAAATTCAAAATGGCTTTTAGTTTTTTTTATAATGAATTTAAAAGTTGTCACTTTTCATACCATTTACACAGATTTCGCACTTTGAAAGCACATAAGTTTTTTTTTACATTAATTGTATCAAGTAATAATTTATTTAGAGTAAAGATACATTGCAGAACACAACCATAAGTTATTTTGTGGTATTACACCACAAACAAAAAAGTTATGACGGTTTAAAGGCAAGAATCCAGGTGATTTAAAAAAAACTAAAAAATAACATATCTAAACTACCGTGACACTTAGGACTTCGGGTCTACCGGGGAAAACTTGCAAATGACCCCCCTAACCCCCCAAAAAATGTTGTCGGTCCATGCACCAAACACCCTGTATAAATGGTGACCTACTTTTTGATAATTGTGCTTCTCACCCGCCCCGGTGCCAGATATGTACCTATGATATGAACTTGAGTACGTACATTATCATGTCGTGCATTATTGGTTCCCCAATTCACCATCACAAAATAATAATGATTTTGTACGCCTGTAATGGTAGGATTTTAGTGATACTTAGAATTTTATGAAGACCATCAAATTAAATGGAGAGTCACTTACCCCTGTCAATTCTACAATTTTTTTAGGACTTACTATTGATGCAAAATTGCAGTGGGGTCCTCACTTAAAATCACTTGCTGGTAGACTGAGTTCGGCTGCATACGCAGTTCGCACTTTAAGATGGCTTACAGATGAGGCTACAGCTAGGCTGGTATATTTTAGTTACTTCCATAGTGTAATGTCCTATGGTATCTTGCTATGAGGTAGAGCTGCTATTATACAAAATATATTTGTAGTACTTCAAAAACGGGCGATACGTGCCATTTAAATGAAACCACGTGACTCATTGATGGAGCGTTTTAAGGAAATTAATATTCTCACAGTAACTTCACAGTATATTTTTGAAAATTTATTATACACTCATAAACACATAGGTAGCTTTAAGAAAAAGAGTGACGCACATAACGTTAACACTAGAAATAAAAAAAAATTATGCATTCCGAAATTTCGATTACAAAAGGTAAATGGCTCGTTCATGGGGAACGGTATACGCTTCTATAATAAACTTCCAGAAAGTGTCACTGGGCTTCCTATTAAAAAATTTAAAGTGTACATTAAGAATTATCTGATAAGGAAAGCTTACTATACTATAGATAGTTATATTAATGATAAAAGTGCCTGGCCCGATGTCCCGGTCGCTCTGCCCATCGACGGCTAGCACATCTGCAATGTCTTTACTATTATGTTATTTAAAAAAAGTTTTTTTTTTATTGTTGTTTGACTTACTACACTTCTTACTTATGTATTAGTATTATTAGTTTGAAGCGTGTGTTCTTTTACGAATCTGTTTACTTTTCCTTTTTCTATTAGATTACTTAATCCCAACTAATACTAACTCTGTCTGCCTGTCTGTCTGTCTGTCTGTCTGTCTGTTACGCTTTCCCGCTTAAACCTCTCAACCAATTTTGATGAAATTTGGCACAGACAATCTTTAGACCCTGAGAAAGAACATAGGCTACCTTTTATTGCGAAACAAAGAGATGAAGAGATTAAAAGTACGCAGACGAAGTCGCGGGTACCAGCTAGTGTATTATATAGATTCAATAGTGTAGGTATTTTATTACATTGTAACGAGGATCATACAAAAGAGCGATAGACACCAAGCCAAGTTTGTTGCCTGTTCTTCTCGGTGTTGGTCGCGTGGAACTGGCACTAGAGTCACCTAGTTTTAAGACGGTTCAAGATGGTCCTTGTGATTTTATTGAATAAACATATTTTGACTTTGACTTTGACCTTTATTTACCATTTCCCTTAAATTCTTACAAAATAAAATATTTGATTTGATTAGTTTTTTTTTCGCTCTGAAAGGTACTGACACATGCATATGTTATTTTCGAGCTAAAAGCATGCTGTTTTCGGCCTTGATCAATAAAAGCACGTGTGAACAGGTCGTGCTTCTAAATAAGCATGCTAATTTGGGCGTACGTCGGTTGATATTTGAGCATGCTCAAATAAGCATGCTTATTTTTGAGCACGTGTGTCAGCAGTATCTTAAGGTACTGACACACGTGCTTATTTTCGAGCTAAAAGTATGCTTTTTCAAGCCTTACTCAATAAAAGCACGTGTGAAGAGGTCGTGCTTATAAATAAGCATGCTTATTTGGTCGTACGTCGGTTAATTATCGAGCATGCTCAAATAAGCATTCTTATATTTGCTCACGTGTGTCAGTACCTTTAGGGAGCGAAGCAGGCAGGCTACAGTTTTAAAACCATACCGCCTAGTCTCAGAGCCTGTCCAGAAAGGGCGGTCCTCTTGTTCATATTTATATATTACCTATATATTTTTTATAATTCTTATTATATATATTTTTTTAATTACGTTTATAGTGAATTATAATTTTCTAGTAATATATATTCTAAAAATAAGTGCGCACTTCTTCGAAGCTAATCGAATTTCGTACATCCATTAATAAGAGAGTTTTTCTTGAAATCATGTCAAAGTTATATCAATAGATAGGGATTAATATATAATAGCGCTGTGTTAAAAATAAAATCAAAATTTCATTATTATTAATCTCTGAGAAGAAAATCTAACGAAATCTAGCTGTTCAAGTGCTCGCGCCGAGCAGTCAGTGCCCGCCGAGGCGTGTGGAGGTTGGAGGTTCTGGGATATCCCCGCCTTAATTAGGATAATTGTTTAAAAATCTCCGAAAATCGTCCGAATCATCAAAACCATAATATCTGCGTGTCTGTGTGTGTGGAGTGATTGTAATGGGTGGAGTCATGAGGTCAGTGAGTGGAGTGGGTAGAGTGTGAGAAAAAGAAACAGCTGATTTAATTTTTAGAGAAAGGATAAAATAGTAAACCTATTTTACCCCCCAACTCATCCCCCCACCCGTTCTAATAAATAAAATAAAATAAATAAAATACCCCTAATACCCCTATTAACCCTATAGCTCCATCCACTGTCTATATGTCTTCCGTCCGTCACCAGGCTGCGTCTCGTCGACCGTGATAGCTACAGTTGATCACAGAACAATGATGTATTTCTGTTGCCGCTATAGGTAACAAGAAATACTACCGTAAAACGGGGTGGATAGAATTCAAGGGGTGAAAATGACCCCAAAAAAGCAATTATTAACAAACATTTGAATACGCAACATTTTCAAATAAAAACACCAAATTCTAGTAGTAGAACTTGGTGTTTTTATTTGAAAATTTTTGTTAATAATTGCTTTTTTGGGGTCATTTTCATTCACCCCTTGAATTCTATCCACCAGTAGAACTTGGTGTTTTTATTTGAAAATTTTTGTTAATAATTGCTTTTTTGGGGTCATTTTCATTCACCCCTTGAATTCTATCCACCCCGTTTTACCCCGGTACGTCTTCTTGTCACGTCGTACATTGACCGGACTCAAAGCAAAATTCAGGAGATTTTCAAGTCAAGTTGTCAATGTCAATTGTCAATAGATAACGTAAAAAACTAACCTCAAAAAACATACACCTACTAAATAAATATTTCATCATTCAAAACAACTTGGTTTTCTAGCTTTTTTATTTCATAGCTATTTGATCAATGTGTGGAAATGAGAAGCATAGAAAATAGGGGACTGTAAGAAGTAGTATCTGCATACATTTTGTCTGCTTATAATGTTGAGGGCAGTTTCTGCAATTTATGTGGAGAGCCAGACATTGGAGGTGCTTGCCTCAGCCCGAAGAGATATTTATTACAAGTTCTTCCGTATGTACCTACTTGTAGCTAAGTTCTTCCACACCTAGTTCTCGCGATTTCTGCCCGCTATACCTAACTGTCCTCTCAGAACATGCAAGTTTAGCTAATGGAATGAAATGTGAATATGTTTACCAAGTTCCCAATTTTGTAATCTTTGGAACCATTGTGCACGTATCAGTATCGATATAATTAAATAAAATACACTTCGATTTTCAGGCACCTTTCGGTATGCTTCTTCTGCTTCTTCTGACGCGGGATCTGTCAATCAGGTGATTTATTCAAATTGAAAAATAAAATAAACTGTATGTATGCATCTTATTCTAATTTATGTGGTGTGTTAGGGGAATATGATTGCACAGACATCCCGCAATGGTTGTATTATGCATTATCCCCCTGCTAGTCCCACCACACAGTGGGTAGGTAAAAATGGGTATAAACGGGTAAAAACCCTAAGTTTGGGTTTTTACCGGGTAAGAGCCCATCTCTAGTTGTGGCAGTAATGCTCCAGCATCCCTGGTGGTGACTTGGATGTAGAGGAGAAAGATCCGATCAGCTTGTGCAGTCCAATTTTGGATCTGGCTTCACTAGTTGTGGAGCAATGCAGGCTCCACTGTTTCTATTTATTTATCATTAAGTTAAACCAACAAAGCGAACACCAACAAAAGCTATAGGCCTAAATATCATAAATTATCATGAATTGCATTATACCTTGTCTAAATTCTATTGAAAACAAAAAATAAATAAATTAATAAAGAAGCTGAAGACAACAGAGGTAACTATAACATCTGCACTAGTATGTACTTATGCATATACAATGTGTGCTGGAGACTCCATAACAACCCTTTATACATTGACTATTATTCGAAATTGTCCAGATTAACATGATACTTGCCAAACTTTTATATATTTACAAGCAGCCCCGGAAAAAAAGGAGATATAGAACGGTGGGTACCTACTTCAATTAAATTAAAAATTCATAGACTTAGCTTACTATACTGCCCTCTTTAGGAGAAAAAGCACAATTGCTGAAACCTAAGTTTCGAGAAAAATTGAAAAAACTTTGCGCTTTTGTTCAACTGCTTTAGAGATGAGTTACGAAGCTGAATCTTTTATTATCGTATGTATTATTGATATAGAAATTTTACTGCATAATAATTGTATGTTTATAATTAATATTATAATTAATAATTAGAAAAAACCATTCCTGCCTCCTATTTAATATCCTTTTTTAGTAAAGGTAGGAAGAAAAAAAGCACAACTACACACATGTGTTTTTTTATTGTTCTATGAAGTCATTTTAAGAAGCAAAATAAACACAATTACGTAGTTGTGCTTTATTCTTTATTATGTTCGATGTAACTTAAGTAAATAATAAAACAAAAACAACATAAGTAACTTTAAAAGTATTTATTTAAATCAAATCGCATAAAGGGCATCTATTTGTTTGCACTACTATATTTTAAGGTTTTATGTAGAGCAGATTTGCCAACAATTTAAAAAAGGTTTAATCAACTTTGCATGAAATTTTACATAATATTTAGGTTTATAATTGTTTTTTACGTAGTATTCGTACGCACACTCAAGTGTCATAATCATTGATAAGATCAGCAACCCCGTCATTAACAGGAAGATCTTCCCAAAATTTTAGCCTATTTGGTGGCATCAGTTTTCCTAGACGTTGAATAATGTCATGTTTCCTTTTGGAAGTAATTTCTCTGGGTTCCTCTTTAAACTTCATCAAAGGGAAGCCATTCTTTAATATATTTGGTTTAATAAAGTCTAGTTCAATGTTTTCATTTTCAAAAGATGTTTTGTAGTGAATCTTATTATTTCCTTTTGTAAACTTTACTTGGACCATATCGCTTAGATAAGGGCGTGGTCTGGCTAAGCTGATTATCCTGGAAGCCGCACAGTCTTCAAATGTGAAAAAATCACTGACTTTCATTTCATGAATTTTTACTTTGCCACTGTTTGCTTTTTCTACTGCGGTTTTGAAATCTCTGAAGTCGTATAACTTTACCATTCTTTTCATCGAAAGTTCCACTTGATGATGAAAGCTGTCCGCAGACATGAACGTGTGCCCAGGTTCGAAATAATTTAAAGTAATGGTTTCAGTACATAGCTCTCCTGAGTTAATCAAATAGTTGAGGTATGAGAAGAGGCACCAATTTTTATTTTGTCCAGAGCAATTATCAAGCCACAATGTGACATTTTTTACGTCTCTAACTTCCATGAAAAACATTCTGAATGAACTCACAATGTCTTCTTTTTTTCGACCTGAAACTGCCTCGTGCCATAAAACTGCGAATGGAGGATTCTTACTAACTCCAACCGGGACAAAACTTTCGTTAAAGGCAATTATGCGGGGACAAAATATGACTGACTTAATGGATTCCATTCTTGGTAACATAATTACTTTTTGTAAGTCCGCGGAATAACATACTGTCTCATCATCACTCCTGGAGGACGTGTAAGCATTTCGAGCACTTACAGTTTTATCTAAATGTTGGTCATATTCTTTACAAATACTGCATTTGAAATGTCGTATTGTTTTATAATCCGGGTTACGAATTTTATAGGATTCGCATCGATCACATTCTTCATGCCCGAGTTTGGTAAATGAAATATTTAAGCTTTTGATAGTCTCCCTAGTCTAAAGTTATGGTTATTCGTTTCTACCACTACAAAGAAAAAGCATTTGTTCATAATATGTGTTTATTTTGCTTAGTATTCAATTATTATGCTTTTTCATAGTATAACTCGGTCATTTCGTTCGGATCACATACGAATAAAAAAAATCGTTTGTGGTTACTTAAGCTGTTTTCTGCCTCTGATGTCAGGGTTATGTTTTTTCTTTCTCTCACAGGTGGTACTTTTGAGAAAAAGTAGTGCACTTGTGCTTGTCTAACTTGGCTTCTATGGGGAATATCGCCAATATTCCTAGACAGAAAAATCACATTTTTTTTTGTGAGCCCGGGAATGTATATAACTCAATTTCACAAAATTTGTCACTTATGCTTTTTCTCCTAAGGAGGGCAGTATATACCACTTGCAAATACTCATATTTAATATAAAGACCATAAGAAAAATTAAAATAACTATATAAAAAATCAAAATACCTACCTACATGAAAAGCAACCAAGTCCGTTATATGGTTTATAAGGAATCGAATATAATGACATTTACAGGTGATTTATTTTTCATTATTCAATTTACGCTAAATTGCTTATTAACCTAACATAAAACTAACAAAGTGACATCCACAATCACCATACACACAATAAAAGCAATGTGACGACCTCAGTGGCGCAGCAGTCGAGAGTCCACCTGCGACGCATGAGGTTGCGGGATTGGTTCCCGCCTCGGAACAAATTGTGCATGATCTGTAGAAATTTGTTTCGTTTGGGTGTTTTCTATGTATAATAAAAAATATCTATCTATATTATAATGTATTAAATAAATCAGTTATCTAGTACCCATAACACAAGCTTTGAGTAGCTTACTTTGGGGCTAGATACTTAGTGCTGTGTGGATTGTCCAGCATTAATATTATTTTTTATTGTACCTAGTTGTCCCAAAACGAAGTCTCTAAAGTTGGTAAAAGCCTCTTAAGCATTACTTTTTTTAATAAATTGAATGAGGATACTTAAAATTTGGAGTAAGGAGTTTAGCGCCAAAATAAAGGCATATCTGTTGTTGAAGTCTTTATACTGTTGACAAAGCCTTGGCGGATGATTATATGATATGTAAGTTTTTATTTGTTTTATTGTGTGTATGTACGTTCATGTACAAATATTTTTGTGTAGGTACTTACTTACTACTATATTATTTGACATACTCTTTTGTAAAATTTGACTTTGCCGAGTGTACCAAATGTTAGTATCGAAATGTCAGTATCAAAATGTAATAAAAATAAATTGAATTGAATCAGGCGCAGCCCAAACCAGCGGAGGCGCGGCGAAGATACTGAGAATAAATGCCCAGGATGACTGGTAGAAAATGCTATTAGCATTAAGTCCTCCTAGCACTATATTGTTTTGTGTGAAAGTTTTAAATAAATAAATAAATAAATAAATCAATTTAAATTAAACCAACAACTATGACATGCGGGTGAATGCTAGAGAGCATTCTCTCCCAGTTAAGGTTTTTCCCTTCCTCCTTCTCCTTCCTCAAACCGTTCGGTCGATCATCAGGTCGTCCAAATCAGACGTTTCGGGATCGGATTCAACCGCGAACCTGTCAGTGACTACATATGGCGAACCCTTCGACCGCAACTACAGCCAATGCATTTGTGCTTGTAGACCGTATTGGCGAGCGATGGCAGCACTAAGGAAGCCCCGCAGCGCCCCCCGCCGGCCGCCGTGGGGGGCGCCCCCCCGCCGCCGCCGCCGCCGCCGCGCCCCCCCGTGCGCCGCGCCTGGGCGCTCGCCGCCGCCGCTGCCGTCACCGCCTCGCTCGGCGGGGTGAGTGTCCCCAGCGGTCCCCTCCCCGCGCCCCCCCCCCCCGCGCCCTTTCGCTCATGCGCGTCCGTCCTCCGCGCAGGTGTACTTCTACCGCAAGCTGAGCGACGAGGAGCCGCCGGCCGTGGAGCCGCCGCCCGCCGCCGCCGCCGACGACGGCGAGGTGGTCGATCCGAGCAGCGGCGCGTCGCTGCCGGCGCGCGTGCACTACCTGCTGGTGGGCGGCGGCACGGCCTCGTTCGCGGCGATGCGCGCGCTGCGCAGCCTGCGGCCCGAGGCGCACGTGCTGATCGTGGGCGCGGAGCCGCACCCGCCGTACATGCGGCCGCCGCTCAGCAAGGAGCTGTGGCGCGAGCCGGCGCTGGGCAGCGCCGCGCCCGCCGACCTGCCGGCGCTCTCCTTCCGCCAGTGGAACGGCAAGCGGCGCGCGCTCGCGTACGAGCCGCTCGCGTTCTACACGCCGGCGCACGCGCTCGCGCAGAGCGGCGGCGGCGCGGCGCTCGCGCGCGGCTGGCGCGTCGCGCGGCTCGACGTGCGGCGCCGCGAGGCGGAGCTGCGCGCGCCGGGCCGCGAGCCCGCGCGCGTGCTCTACGACGAGTGCCTGCTGGCGACGGGGTCGCGCGCGCGCCGCCTGCCCGCGCTGGACGCGGCGCGCGCCGCCGGCCGCGTGTTCGCGCTGCGCGACGCGCGCGACGCGGTGCGGCTGGCGCGCGAGCTGGACGCGCCGGGCGCGGGCCGCGTGCTCGTCGTCGGCGGAGGGTTCCTCGCGTCGGAGCTGAGCGCCGCGCTCGCCGACCGCCGTGAGTAGCCGCGTACTGACCAAGCGAGCAGCCTCGGACATTTGCCGCAGTACGCATGCCGCGCGAGGCGGCCTCGGTCTGTAAGTATTCTAATCCGAGGCTGCCTCGCGCGGCAAGGCCGAGCCACCGTGAGCATCGACGCTCAGTTTAACTTGAAGTCGAACAGCGACGCACAACTGACACGCAACGAGTAAGCGAGGCAAAACACTACCGTCTTGAGTGAGCGCGGCAAACGTACTGAGGCGCCTTTGAGCATCGACAAAAACCGACAACGCTCGGCTCGGGCCGCGGCATGCTCGGGCGAGGCAGCGCGTGCGTTTGCCTCGGGCGAGGCACGTCTTCACCGACCGAGGATTTGCTTCGCGAGGCTGCCTCTCGCTCGCGTGGTCAGTACGCGGCCGCGTGACGCGCCGCGCTCGTGTTGCAGTCGGCGCCGCGGGCCGCGTGACGCAGCTGTACCGCGAGGCGGCGCCGCTGTGGCGCGTGCTGCCGCCGTACCTGGCGCGCGAGGCGGCGCGGCGGCTGGCGGCGCGCGGCGTGGCGCTGGAGCCGCGCGCGGAGCTGGTCGCGGCGACGCCGGCGGACGGCGCGGTGGCGGTGCGGCTGCGCGACGGGCGCGTGCTGCGCGCCGCGTGCGTGGTGGAGTGCGTGGGCGCGGAGCCGGCGCTGGAGCTGGCGCGCGCCGCGGGGC
This sequence comes from Plemyria rubiginata, assembly GCA_963576535.1. NCBI lineage: Eukaryota > Metazoa > Arthropoda > Insecta > Lepidoptera > Geometridae > Plemyria > Plemyria rubiginata. The sequence continues at coordinate 10,578,890 of OY754928.1, forward strand.
TGGAGGAGGCGCCGGCGCCGCACGGCGGGCTGCTGGTGACGGCGGAGCTGCAGGCGCGCGCCGGCGTGTGGGCGGCCGGCGACGTCGCCTGCTTCTACGACGCGGCGCTCGGCCGGCGGCGCGTCGAGCACCACGACCACGCCGTCGTGTCGGGCCGGCTCGCCGGCGAGAACATGGCGGGCGTGCGCGCGCCGCAGCCCTACACGCACCAGAGCATGCTGTGGAGCGACCTCGGCCCGGACCTGGGCTACGAGGTGAGCGACGCGCCCCCCCTGCCCCCGCTCCCTCCCCCGAGTCCCCGCTGGGTGCTGACGCGCGGTGTGTGCGCGCAGGCGATCGGCATCGTGGACTCGCGGCTGCCGACGGTCGGCGTGTTCTCCGAGGCGGCGGTGACGGAGGAGCGCGCGGCGACGGCGGCGGCGACGGCCGACGGGACGCAGCCGGAGCCGGAGCCGGAGCGGCGCTTCGAGCGCGGCGTGGTGTTCTACACGCGGGAGAAGCGCGTGGTGGGCGTGCTGCTGTGGAACCTCTTCAACCGGATGCACGTCGCGAGACAGGTCTCCATCTACATTGTTCAATTGTCTTTCGATGTTGTGTTTCACTCGTCTGACTGACTTGTCTGACTGATACATAAAACTAATAACTAATTGAGAATAAGTTACCTCTCTACCTAAGGCATGTATGTATGTATGTATGTATGTATCCAGCGGTGGATGTGATGTGAGGCTGATAGTCGTGATGTGCTGTCGCAGGTGCTGGCGCAGGGTGAGTTCGAGGACCTGTTCGAGGTGGCCAAGCTGTTCTCGCTGCACGAGGACGACTAGCGCGCGCCGAGACAGCGCCGAGACCGCGACGGGGACGCACACCTCAACTGCATTTAGCCTCATTGTAAATAATTACTAGGAATTAAAATAATATTGTATTAGGTAAATGTTTGCTAGTTTCATTTAACACATCGATCCCAACTACTATTATAGCAGAGCTATAGAATGAAACGTAAGTAACGGAGGGCGCTCCATTGCGTAGTTTTAAAGAATGAAACATACATAGGGATATAGAATAGAAAACTCATTATTGCACACCGCAAGGATAATAACACATTCAAAGCAAATATAAGGTAGTACAATGGACGGTCTTATCGCTAAAAGCGATCTCTTCCAGACAACCTTTGGATGGAATGGATATCACTAGAACATTTAACAACGTTGTCATAAAGACTAAACGAATAAGGAGGGTACCTACCAACTATCAATTTATTTAAGTTTGAGTACATACAACTGAAATTATATACCAACACATAACAACTAAGTAGGTACAATAAATACTTATGAATACAATATATAGGGCCAGAGAAAGCGACTTTGTTTTATACTATGTAGAAGATGGTGATGTAGAAGATGGTGATGTAGAAGATGGTGATGTAGAAGATGGTGATGTAGAAGATGGTGATGTAGAAGATGGTGATGTAGAGGATGGTGATGTAGAGGATGGTGATGTAGAAGATGGTGATGTAGAAGATGGTGATGTAGAAGATGGTGATGTAGAAGATGGTGATGTAGAAGATGGTGATGTAGAAGATGGTGATGTAGAAGATGGTGATGTAGTAGTAGTAGAAGATGGTGATGTAGTGGTAGTAGAAGATGGTGATGTAGTGGTAGTAGAAGATGGTGATGTAGTGGTAGTAGAAGATGGTGATGTAGTAGTAGTAGAAGATGGTGATGTAGTGGTAGTAGAAGATGGTGATGTAGTAGTAGTAGAAGATGGTGATGTAGTAGTAGTAGAAGATGGTGATGTAGTAGTAGTAGATGGTGATGTAGTAGTAGTAGAAGATGGTGATGTAGTAGTAGTAGTAGTAGTAGTAGTAGTAGTAGTAGTAGTAGTAGTAGTAGTAGTAGTAGTAGTAGTAGTAGTAGTAGTAGTAGTAGTAGTAGTAGTAGTAGTAGTAGTAGTAGTAGTAGTAGTAGTAGTAGTAGTAGTAGTAGTAGTAGTAGTAGTAGTAGTAGTAGTAGTAGTAGTAGTAGGTTAGGTTAGGTTAGGTTAGGTTAGGTTAGGTTAGGTGATGTAGAAGATGGTGATGTAGAAGATGGTGATGTAGAAGATGGTGATGTAGTAGTAGTAGAAGATGGTGATGTAGTGGTAGTAGAAGATGGTGATGTAGTGGTAGTAGAAGATGGTGATGTAGTGGTAGTAGAAGATGGTGATGTAGTAGTAGTAGAAGATGGTGATGTAGTGGTAGTAGAAGATGGTGATGTAGTAGTAGTAGAAGATGGTGATGTAGTAGTAGTAGAAGATGGTGATGTAGTAGTAGTAGATGGTGATGTAGTAGTAGTAGAAGATGGTGATGTAGTAGTAGTAGTAGTAGTAGTAGTAGTAGTAGTAGTAGTAGTAGTAGTAGTAGTAGTAGTAGTAGTAGTAGTAGTAGTAGTAGGTTAGGTTAGGTTAGGTTAGGTTAGGTTAGGTTAGGTTAGGTTAGATGGTGATGTAGTAGTAGTAGAAGATGGTGATGTAGTAGTAGTAGTAGTAGTAGTAGTAGTAGTAGTAGTAGTAGTAGTAGTAGTAGTAGTAGTAGTAGTAGTAGTAGTAGTAGTAGTAGTAGTAGTAGTAGTAGTAGTAGTAGTAGTAGGTTAGGTTAGGTTAGGTTAGGTTAGGTTAGGTTAGGTTAGGTTAGGTTAGGTTAGGTTAGGTTAGGTTAGGTTGGGGTGGGGTGCTGGGTCGGGTAACCTCCTCGTGGTGCACCCCGGTAACACCATGAAACACGCCCGCAGAGTACTGCGGACGTGTTTCATGGTGGCTAATAATCCGACACGGTGGGCCTCTCCACGTGTCCCTCTGATTAGCAGAGGGCACAGTGTGATGAGGCAGGGCAGACCTTTTGGTCTGCCCAGGTGGGTCTGGGCTGTTTAGGCAGCCCGGACGGACGAGGCGGAAGAGCGCGCGCGAGAGACGCCTTAACTTCCCGCGCCGCTACGTGGTGAATAGCGGGAGAAGACCTGGGGGCACCTTCTCCCGCATTGCACATATTCACCACTCCCGTCGGGCGGGAACGGCCGGGCACTCACGGTCGTTCCCGGGCCCCTCCCTACAAAGGGGGGGCGTGCGGGCCCCGCCGTAAAGGCGGGGACATTTGCGGGCCCCGCTGTAAAGGCGGGCGGTCGTCGGCGGGGGACTGGATGAAAAGGCTCTGCCAGTTTCCCAGTTCCCCTCCAACAAAGACGACGCGGGAGTGCCGCTGGGTTGTTTAGTGGGTATACCGGTAGCGGAAACCGGGGAGTCCCACATATCCCTCCCATCCTCCAATGGGGGGGAATGCGTAACGCATTTTTCCCAGCGTCAAAAAAAAAAAAAAAAAAAAAAAAAAAAAAAAAAAAAAAAAAAAAAAAAAAAAAAAAAAGGTTGGGGTGCTAGGTCGGGTAACCTCCTCGTGGTGCACCCCGGTAACACCATGAAACACGCCCGCAGAGTACTGCGGACGTGTTTCATGGTGGCTAATAATCCGACACGGTGGGCCTCTCCACGTGTCCCTCTGATTAGCAGAGGGCACAGTGTGATGAGGCAGGGCAGACCTTTTGGTCTGCCCAGGTGGGTCTGGGCTGTTTAGGCAGCCCGGACGGACGAGGCGGAAGAGCGCGCGCGAGAGACGCCTTAACTTCTCGCGCCGCTACGTGGTGAATAGCGGGAGAAGACCTGGGGGCACCTTCTCCCGCATTGCACTTATTCACCACTCCCGTCGGGCGGGAACGGCCGGGCACTCACGGTCGTTCCCGGGCCCCTCTCTACAAAGGGGGGGGCGTGCGGGCCCCGCCGTAAAGGCGGGGACATTTGCGGGCCCCGCTGTAAAAGCGGGCGGTCGTCGGCGGGGGACTGGATGAAAAGGCTCTGCCAGTTTCCCAGTCCCCTCCAACAAAGACGACGCGGGAGTGCCGCTGGGTTGTTTAGTGGGTATACCGGTAGCGGAAACCGGGGAGTCCCACATATCCCTCCCATCCTCCAATGGGGGGGAATGCGTAACGCATTTTTCCCAGCGTCAAAAAAAAAAAAAAAAAAAAAAAAAAAAAAAAAAGGTTAGGTTAGGTTAGGTTAGGTTAGGTTGGGGTGCTGGGTCGGGTAACCTCCTCGTGGTGCACCCCGGTAACACCATGAAACACGCCCGCAGAGTACTGCGGACGTGTTTCATGGTGGCTAATAATCCGACACGGTGGGCCTCTCCAAAAAAAAAAAAAAAAAAAAAAAAAAAAAAAAAAAAAAAAAGGTTAGGTTAGGTTGGGGTGCTAGGTCGGGTAACCTCCACGTGGTGCACCCTGGTAACACCATGGAACTTCTTTCATGGTGGCCAATAACTCGACAAGCGGCGCGTCCGTTCCAATGATCCCCGAGGCTATACCGCAGGGCTACCCATACGGAAAGGCTTGGGGGGAGGAGAAAACTCCTGTGGAACATCGGTTACGACTATGTGCTCCGCGGGCAGAACTTGCACGGGATCGGCGTGGTGTGTTACGCTGACGACACCCTTGTAACAGCCCGCGGCAGCACCTATAGGGAGGCGGCCATCTTGGCCACTGCTGGAGTTGCCCAAGTAGTCCGAAGGATAAGGATGCTTGGGCTGGAGGTAGCTCTAGAGAAGTCGGAGGCCCTCGTCTTCCACGGGCCCCGTAAAGCTCCTCCAATTGGGCAAGCTGTTGTTGTAGGTGGGACCTCCATCGCCGTCGAGTCGACGATGCGGTACCTAGGCCTTGTCCTCGACGGCCGATGGAGGTTCGAAGAGCACTTCCAGCGATTGGCTCCAAAGCTCATCGCCTTCGCCGGAGTGCTCGGGAGTCTGCTCCCTAATGTAGGAGGACCGAGTGTTTTGTGCCGACGCCTTTTTGCCGGGGTGGTTCGCTCTAAGGCACTCTACGGCGCACCCATATGGGCGAATGCCCTTAACGCCCGAAATCAGACCCTGCTGCGACGTCCGCAGCGGGTCATTGCGATCCGGGCGGCCCGGGCGTACCACACCGTCTCATTCGAGGCGGCGTGCTTGCTGGCTAGCACGCCGCCGTGGGACCTCGAAGCCGGGGTTCTAGCGGCGGTGTACTGGCGCAGCGCCGACGTTAAAAAGAATGGTGGGTGGCCAATGCCTGAAGAAATCAAGCACTGGAGAGAGCAGGGCCGCGAGGATCTCTTCAGGCATTGGTCCGAAAGAATGGAGTCACCGGCTGCTAGCCGGGATGTGGTGGCTGCCTTTCGGCCTGTTCTCCAAGAATGGGTCGATCGTCGGCACGGCGCTCCGACGTTCCGCTTGGCGCAGATTCTCTCGGGGCATGGTTGCTTCGGGAGATATCTGTGCCGAGTTGCGCGTCGCGAGCCCACGATGATGTGCCACCATTGCGGGGCGTTGGAAGATTCGGCGCAGCACACCCGCGCCGAATGTCCTGCCTGGACAGGGCCGCGCGCCGAATTAGTTTCGGTAATTGGAGGAGATCTCTCGCTATCCTCCATTATAAGGGCAATGACTGAGAGCGAGAGCAAATGGAGGGCAGTTGCCGGCTTTGCCGAGCAGATACTGCAAGAAAAAGAGACGGCAGAGAGGGACCGAGAGGATGATATCCTCTCGGATCCCATACGCCGCAGGAGAACAGGTCGCAGGCGGTTGGCATTTGCCAATCGCATGCAACCATAAATGGGGACCTTCGGGTAATAGATCGGGGGATCTGTTATCTGACCTAAGAGGTCCCGAGCTGTAAGGCACCTCGTCCTGTGTTCCGAGGTGCCTTAAGCGGAGTTAAGGGGGCGTGTCAACACCCCCCACAGAGAAGTGTCCAAACGGACGACCGCTGTGGAAGCTATGGAGGCGCGAAGCGATCCCACGGCTTCCCCACTCTCGCGGAGAAGAGGAACACCCCAGGTTTTTAGTGGGTACACTGCCGTAGTCATGGCAGGACTCCCACATAACCAGCGGTCCCCCCGGGCCAACTGGTACCTATAAAAGGTTTTCCTGGGCAACAAAAAAAAAAAAAAAAAAAAAAAAAAAAAAGGTTAGGTTAGGTTGGGGTGCTAGGTCGGGTAACCTCCACGTGGTGCACCCTGGTAACACCATGGAACTTCTTTCATGGTGGCCAATAACTCGACAAGCGGCGCGTCCGTTCCAATGATCCCCGAGGCTATACCGCAGGGCTACCCATACGGAAAGGCTTGGGGGGAGGAGAAAGCGCATCTCGGCGGGGCCCAGCTTGGGCCTGTCAGGCGGGAAAGGTGCGCCCTTTTCAGGACGTACCAGTAAGGGATTTATCCCTTACGTGTGGTGTGAGACTGGTTGGGCAATACTAACCATATTGTCCAGTCTGTCGGAGAGGCTTGCCACCTCTCCATCCGGTACCCAGCTTTTGCGTCAACGACCCCTTTACTTTGGCCTAAAGGGGTACGTCGCATAAGCATGGACCGAAGGGGCGTTGCCTTAATTGGCCGGGCCCAGAGGAAGGAAAACCTTGATACAAAAACCCGTGAGAAAACACGTTAAAACCTGCGGATACCAGGGGACCTCCGCAGTATATACCCTTCCCCGGCCACAGGGGGCACTGGTCGGGGCACTTCGGTGGTGACCTCATATTTCCCCCACACTCGTGGGAACAATTATGAAAAAACAAATCCTTAACAAAAAAGATGATGGATGCCGTTATGGCGACGAAGAAGAGGAGAAGATGGGTGCTTGTGCACTTAGTGGCGCCGATGAGGCGGAGGTGGATGTCGACTCATGGTCCGACACCCAGTCTGTTGTTAGCGTGGCGTCCGCTAACTCAAGAGAGTGCAGGGTTTCGATAGAGGCCCTCCCAGAAAAATTCTGGATGAAGAAAACGGTGCGCAATAAACGACTCCATCGCGAGATCGGCGATTGCGAGTCCGAGTCGGCCTCAGGTGACGAGGTGGTCCCGGTCGACTCGAAGGCCAGACGCACGGCCACAAGAGGCAGGGGTCGTCCTCCAACAACTGGAGCATATGTTGGTCTTGCGAAGGCGCAAGCGCATCTCAACGCCCTGAGACGGGATGCGGAGCGAGAGCAGGCTCAGCGGCAGGCTGAAGAAGAGGTATCCTCCAAAGTGGCTCATTTTAAAACCACAAGAAAGGTGAACCCACCGGAGCCGGTGGAGAGCAGTGGCCTTGCATCTGACATGGTGAAGCAGGTCGATGATGCAGCCGAAATAATATTGACGGTCGCAACTAAGTCGCAGAACCTTAAAGGGACCTTTATGAAGGCTTTAAAGGATTCGACGGCTTCAATTAAGGCAGCGGTAGAAGCATTGGCTGCTACCACAGCTTCAGAGGAAACAGCCAAGCTGCAGGCTGACAATGCTAGCTTGCGAGCTGAAGTGTTGCAGCTTCGCAAGGAGATGAAAGAGCTACGAGCCATGCTTGTAAGGGACCCAGAGGAACTGCCTTCCGTGAGTGTGAATCGTCCCGATGCAGGGACAAGTCAATCGACACCTCGCGGAGGCAACAACTATGAGGAAATGGCGCGTGCAATCATGGAGCAAGTAGGCAACATGATGAATGCGCGATTTGAAGGAATGGAGGAAAGGTTGCTTCCTGAAAAGCGATTACGCCCACCTCTAGCTGCGGATAAGCGTGCAGCTGCACCGCCTCAGCAAGAAAAGGCAAAAGAAGCAGAGCATCAGCCTCCGCCTCCCCAAACAGGGACTAAGAAGACGAGCAAGAAGGGAAGTTCTGCTACAGCAGCAGACCAGACCCAAGATGCCCAGAGGAAACAGCCTCAAGAGGTACCAACAGCCGAGGCTGCAAACGATGGTTGGACCACTGTGACCAAACGTGGCAAAAAAGCCAAGAAGGGGGTGCCACAAGCCCAAGGCACAAAGCCTAAACCAACTACTAAGGCTAAGGCTAAAGCTGAACGTCGGCCTACTGCGGCTAAATTACGTCCTCCGAAGACCGCAGCTGTAGTCATTACGCTGCAGCCGGGAGCCGAGGAGAAGGGCGTGACTTACGCCAATGTGATAAAAGAGGCCAAGACGAAGATAGATCTTGCCAGTTGCGGTATAGCAAGCCTACGGTTCCGCCAAGCCGCTACTGGTGCCCGTATTCTAGAGGTAGTAGAGGGTGAGTCCAGTGCAGAAAAAGCGGATACATTTGCACAGAAACTTAGAGAAGTCCTGGGCGAGGAGACTGCACGTGTCTCCAGGCCCATTAAGTGTGCTGACTTCCGGATTCTGGGTCTAGACGATTCAGTGTCCAAAGAAGACCTCGTGTCTGCTATAGCGCAGCAAGGAGGCTGCCCAGAGGAGCAAATTAAAGTAGGTCACATTAAAAGTACCTATCAAGGTACTGGAGTTGCTCTGGTAAGCTGCCCAGTGGCGGCTGCCAAAAAATTAGGAGGGGTAGGCCGACTGCTCGTTGGCTGGGTGTCAGCTCGAGTGGAACTGATTCAGCCCAGACCTCTGCGATGCTATCGGTGCCATTACGTTGGCCATGTCCGCGCTCAGTGTGTAGCAGAGGTTGATCGTAGCGAAGAGTGCTACCGTTGTGGCCGAGCCGGTCACAAATCGTCGGACTGTTCTGCGCCACCAAAGTGCTCACTTTGTGCGGCAGCCAAGAAGCCATCAGCTCATCTTCTGGGTAGCAAGACGTGTGCCCCTCCTAAGCTTGGAAAAGGCAAGGCAACGCCAGATGCAGAGAAGACAGCTTCAAGCTGTCCCCCATCACAGTCTGGGGGTGAGAGGGTGCATATGGAAACCTCATAGTTATGGCCCTACGTTTTCTGCAGGCGAATCTCAACCACTCCGCCAGAGCTCAGGATCTCATGATCCAGAGCATGGCGGAGTGGTTGATTGATATAGCGGTAATATCCGAACCTTACTTTGTCCCCCCAAGAGACAATTGGGTAGGGGATAATGAAGGTTTGGCTGCAATAATCGTGCGAGGAGCTACCGTTGAAAAGGTAGTGAAGGGTCGGGGATGCGTAGCGGCTCAAGTGAATGGAGTGATGGTGATTGCGACGTACTTCTCGCCAAATAGAACCCTCACTGAATTCGAGAGCTTTCTCGTTGAGGTTGGGACCCTAGTAGGACAGAGTCACCCGCATCCAGTGCTCGTTGTCGGAGACCTTAACGCAAAATCTGCAGCGTGGGGGTCTCCTGTCACTGATGCGCGAGGAGACGCATTGGAAGAGTGGGCCCTTACTTCTGGTCTTGTTCTTCTAAATCGTGGATCAACACCTACATGCGTGAGGCAGCAGGGCGAGTCCATAGTGGACGTCACCTTTGCCAGTGAGAATTTAGTCAGACGTGTGCATGGTTGGGAGGTCTTAGGAGATGTGGAGACCCTATCGGATCATAGGTATATCCGTTTTGAGGTTTCTCATCTACCGATAACACCGTATAGACCCCACGCATCCAACCATAGCGGGAACAGTCCTCGCTGGGCTCTCAAGCGCCTTGACCGGGACGTGTTAGAGGAAGCGGCTCTGGTTAAAGCCTGGATATCGCAACCAAGTGCAGTAGCAGAGCTCCAAGTTGTTGCTGAAGCAGAATGGTTCCAAGAGTCCATGACGCACATTTGTGATGCAGCGATGCCCAGAGCCAGACCGCCATCAGACAAGCGTCAAGTTTATTGGTGGTCAACAGAACTGGCCAATATGCGTGTAACCTGCGTGGCGGCAAGACGGCAATACACGAGACAGCGTAGGAGAAGACGTCGCGATGAACAGCTGGAAGATCAGCTATATGGCCTGTATAGGAATGCCAAAGCAGCCTTCCAGCTGGCCATCGCACAGGCAAAAACGATTGCCCGAGACGAATTGCTGGAGACCCTAAACCAGGACCCATGGGGGCGACCCTACAGGATGGTGAGGGGAAAACTCCGCCCGTGGACTCCACCTCTGACTCAAAGTCTTGAGCCGCAACTCTTGGGGGAGGTGATCGCAACTCTTTTCCCAAGCGTTGAAGAGCACGCGCCACCAAACATGGCTCCACCTGATGAGGAGATTACTGAAGGTGCGGAGGTGCCGGAAGTAAATGAGGTCGAACTGAGAATGGCAGTTAAGAGACTGGGTGCTAAAAACACGGCTCCTGGCCCTGACGGCATTCCTGGTAAAGCATGGGTGTTGGCCCTGAAGGTCTTGGGGCCCCGGCTCCAAGGTCTTTTTAGTGCTTGTTTGGAACAGGGTGTGTTCCCTGCACAGTGGAAGACTGGCCGTCTGGTGCTATTGAAAAAAGATGGTCGCCCAGTGGAATCACCTTCAGCTTACCGCCCTATCGTTCTTCTTGATGAGGTGGGTAAGCTGTTTGAGCGAGTCATTGCGACTCGTCTAATCGGTCACTTGAGTCGTGTCGGACCGGATCTGGATGATAATCAGTTCGGGTTTCGCACAGGGCTTTCTACAGTGGGTGCGGTTTTACGAGTCAAAACGATCGCAGAGGAAGCAGTATCTAGGGGCGGAGTTGTCTTGGCGGTGTCTCTGGACATCGCAAATGCCTTTAACACTCTACCCTGGAGCTGTATAAATGAAGCCTTGAGGTATCACCAAGTACCCTGCTACATTCGTAGCATTATCGGAGACTACCTTAAAGACCGATTCGTGTCATTTCAAGGGCGAGACGGATGGAGCCAGCATAGAATGTCGTGCGGTGTTCCACAGGGATCGGTCCTTGGGCCGCTCCTGTGGAACATCGGCTATGACTGGGTTCTACGGGGTGCCACTCTCTGGGGCATTCATGTCACGTGCTATGCAGACGATACTCTGGTCACGGCGAGAGGCAAGTCGTACAGAGAAGCTGCGCTTCTTGCCACGGCTGGCGTAGCACAGGTGGTTAGTAGGATAAGACGTCTGGGGCTAGAGGTCGCGTTGTCGAAATCTGAAGCTCTATGCTTTCATGGTCCGAGAAACAAGCCCCCAGCTGAATCTCATATCGTGGTTAGTGGTGTTCGCATCGGTGTCAAGTCGACGATGAAGTACCTAGGACTTGTCCTTGATAGCCGATGGAACTTTAACGCCCATTTTGCGAGTCTTGTCCCTAAGCTCATGGGAACAGCGGCTGCACTCGGAGGAATACAGCGCTAAGAGAGGTGGAGCAACAGAGGAGCATAATCCACAATCTCCTTGTGCAAGAGTGGATCAGGCGGCTGGCGCAACCAACTGCTGGCCTGAGAACCATCGAGGCAATTCACCCGGTGTTTGGGGAGTGGCTCAACAGAGAACATGGCTCCCTAACCTTCCGAATGACACAGGTACTAACGGGGCACGGCTGCTTTGCAAAGTACCTGTGTCGGATTGGTAGGGAGCCTTATGAGGGGTGTCACCATTGCTTATGCAATATGGACACAGCATTGCACACGCTTGCCGAGTGCCCAGCTTGGGCGGTCCCTCGGCAAGACCTTGTGCAAAGAATAGGTAATGACCTATCGCTCCCGGCCTTTGTTAAGGCAATAGTCGAGAGCGATACAAATTGGAAAGCTGGCGTAACCTTCTGCGAAGAAGTCCTCTCGCAGAAGGAAGCTGCGGAAAGGGAAAGAGAAATCTCTTCGCTGAACCCAATCCGCAGCAGGAGAGCAGGGCGTCGGCGGAGAACCCTCCACCCATTAAGACCCCCAGAAAATAGGCCAGGCGGCGGCACCGGGGGGTGACCGTCGCCTACAATGCCTGGAGATGTCGCGCGCGGGTCCCGTGCGCATCTCGTAAGAGAAAAGAAGAACCACAAAAGAGGAGGCTCACAGCCATCGCCGCTGGGGCACATGGAGGAATGTGAACACGTGCCCAGAACCCCAGTTTTAAGGCGTCCAGAGGGACCCCGTTGGGTTTTAGTCAGTAGGAGTCTGACATAACTCCCCGTTGCCCCCGCAACCGGAGAGTATCCATGATGGATTTCCCAACGAGAGAGAGAGGTTAGGTTAGGTTAGGTTAGGTTAGGTTAGGTTGGGGTGCTAGGTCGGGTAACCTCCACGTGGTGCACCCTGGAAACACCATGGAACTTCTTTCATGGTGGCCAATAACTCGACAAGCGGCGCGTCCGTTCCAATGATCCCCGAGGCTATACCGCAGGGCTACCCATACGGAAAGGCTTGGGGGGAGGAGAAAGCGCATCTCGGCGGGGCCCAGCTTGGGCCTGTCAGGCGGGACAGGTGCGCCCTTTTCAGGGCGTGCCAGTAAGGGGTGATCATCCCTTGAGCGGTGTATGGCGGACTGGGTCAATACTAACACTATTGTCCAGCCCGTCGGAGAGATTTGCCAACTCTCCACCCGGTATCCATGCTGTTGCTTCAACGACCCCTTTACTTTGGCCTAAAGGGGTACGTCGCATCAGCATGGACCGAAGGGGCGTTGCCTTAATTGGCCGGGCCCAGAGGAAGGAAAACCTTGAAACAAAAACCCGTGAGAAAACACGTAATAACCTGCGGATACCAGGGGACCTCCGCAGTATATACCCTTCCCCGGCTACAGGGGGCACTGGTCGGTGGCACTTCGGTGATGACATTTTATTTCCCCCATACTCGTGGGACTTAGTATGGAAAACATTAATAAAATACAAACAAAAGTGGTGGTCGCAGAGACCAAAATGTTGGGAGAGGGGAGTGGTTGTGCACCTGCACGGCCTCTGCCCAAAAAGATTGTGAGGGATGCCTCCGGGCGTTTCTCAAAAGGCCCTTCTCAGGGCCAACCCAAACGCCCTCCTCAGGGCCTTCCGGAGACGGATGATGTGTCGGCGGCGGAAGTCTGCCGTTTCGTGAGGCCGGATGATCTGTCGGACTCCGACGACGAGTCCGTTGTCTCAATGTCGGGCGATAGTTTGGCGGAGGCTAGGCCGAACAAAAAACGGACCTTCCTGAAGGTCTGCCCGGGCGGGGAGTCTGCAAAGGTTAAGCCCAAGCGGAAGACCCTGAAGGCCATCGAGCCTTCCGCGGTTGCTGATACCCACGACGTGGGTTTGGCCGTGGCGCAGCGCCAGCTAAACCTGGCAAGGCGGGCACAGCTTGAGCAGGACCTGGAGGAGACGGTCACTGCCAGCGAGCAGCAGGCGCGCGTTACGCGGGCTAAGGCTGGCTACGGGGGGTCCAGCGTCCTGTACACGGACCATACAATGGCCGAGCTGGAGCGCATGGCTCGGGAGGACGAGAAGGAGATCGCCGAGGTCGCCTCCAAGTCCTCCAACCTCAAGGGGACTTTCCAAAAGTCCCTAAAGTGTCGGGCTGCGAGCATGCGCAGCATCATTCAAGAGCTGGTGCAGCGCACTGGCTCCGATGAGACGCGGCAACTGCAAGCAAGGGTCGACCGCCTGCAGTTGGAGGTCAGTGACCTCAAAAAGGAGCTGGCTGAAGCCATGGCCCAACCAGCTCGGGCCCAGCATAGACCGGCAGCTGCGGCCGCGGCGCGGCCTGCTCGGTCCGAGCCCGGACCTGTGCCTGCGGCCGCAGCCCGGCCTCCTCAGACCGGACCAAGACCGGCAGCCGAGGGCCCTTCCTCTAACCTTGAGGATATCATCCGCAAGGTAGTCATGGAGGAAAGGGCCTTCACGAGAGCCTGCTTCGATGGCATCGAAGACAGGCTCCTGCCAGAGAGGCGCCTCCGACCGCCACTGGCGGCGGACAAGAGGCCGAGCAAGCCGGGGCCATCCTCCCAGATGGAGGACGCCCAACTACCCTCCACAACTCCGTCCAACCAGCCGTGGACGGAAGTGGTGAGGGGAAAAGGCAAGGCGAAAAAGCGGAGAGCAGCTGCTGACCCTCCACCCTCTGCCCCCAACCCTTCCTGTCCACCGGCAGCGGCCGGTAAAGGAAAGGGAAAGGGGAAAGGGAAAGGGAAAAAGTCGGCCCCCAAGCCCGCTGCCGCCACTCCGGCAGCAAAACGGGCCCCGTCGAGGAAGTTGGCGACTCCCAAGACCGCAGCGGTCGTGGTGACGCTCACCGCAGAGGCTGCGGAGCGGGGGGAGACCTATGAGTCCGTCCTCAAGAGGGCTCGCAGCAACGCCGATCCCACCCAGCTTGGGATCGGAGCAGTCACGTGCCGCCGGACCCAAGCTGGGGCTCGAATTTTCGAGTTTCCAGGGACCCAAGGCGGCACCAACGCGGACCTCTTCGCAAGCAAATTGCAAGAGGTCATTGCGGACGTGGCCAAGGTGGTGCGGCCAGTCAAGTCTGCGGCCTTGGAGGTGACCGATCTGGATGACTCGGTCACCAAAGAGGAAGTGGTGGCGGCAGTCGCAGCCATAGGTAGCTGCGACGTTGCAGCGGTGCAGGGTCGGGACATCAGGCCTGGCCGCGGTGGCATGGGTGCTATCCGCCTTGAGTGCCCAGTCACCGCGGCTAAAGCTGTCCTTGCCAAGGGACGGCTCACTGTAGGATTTAGTTCCTGCAGAGTGCGGGCACTTGAAGACCAGCCTTTGCGCTGCTTCAAGTGCTTCGGGATTGGGCATATGCGGCCCCTCTGTCCGTCCACGGTGGATAGGACGGACAGTTGTTACCGCTGCGGCCAGGAGGGGCACAAGTCCGCCTCCTGCAAGGCCCCTAAGCCGCACTGTGCAGTGTGCGCAGCCAGCGGCCGCCCGGCGGGTCACGCGATGAAGGGGAGGAACTGCAATCCTCCCCCAAAGAAAGGCAAAGCGCAGGCGACGACCCCGCCTGCCGCTGCAACCGCCGCCCCTGAAACGGGGACTACGGCGGCCGATGAGGGAGGTGCGATGTCCGATTGATGGATAGGTCCGGACATCGCATCCTCCAGGCGAACATCAACCACTGCAAAGCCGCCCAAGACCTGCTGATGCAGGTCATGGCTGAGTGGTTGGTGGACGTGGCGGTAGTTGCCGAGCCGTACTCGGTCCCCAGCCGGTGGCTGAGTGATCGAGACGGCTTGGTAGCATTGGTAGCGCGGTCTTCCACGGATTCCCCTCTTCTCTCGCTCTTAGAGAGCGGACCGGGATATGTGGCCGCCGCGTGGGGAGATATAGCCCTGGTGGGCGTTTATTTCTCCCCAAACCGCCCTCTGCAGGATTTCGAGAACTTCCTCGGAATCCTCACCGCGGTAGTAGGTAGGGCTGCGCCACGCCAGGTCGCCGTATTAGGCGACCTGAACGCAAAGTCGACGGCCTGGGGCAACCCGGCCGCGTCTTGTAACGTCCGGGGACCCACCGTCGAACTTTGGGCGGCCTCGTCCGGCGTGTCCCTCCTTAACAGGGGGACGGTTCAGACGTGTGTGCGGCAATGGGGAGGGTCAGTGGTGGACGTCTCGTTCGCCACCCCCATCCTAGCCGCCCGCGTCGTGAACTGGCGGGTCGAGATGGTGGAGACAATGTCGGACCACCGATATGTGCGGTTCGACATCTCCACCCAGAGCCCCCAGAGGCCGGCCCTCTTGGGCCGATCTCACTTTCCGCGGTGGGCCCTTACCCGCCTCGACCGTGGGGCGGCTAAGGAAGCGGCATTCGTCCAGGACTGGCTCGCGCCTCCTGTCCAAGTCCAGGACGTAGACTCCGCAGCGGGCCAACTTCGGGAGTCGCTGACCGAGGTGTGCAACTCGAGCATGCCTCGGTCTCGCCACCCACCTCCCCGTCGCGCCGTCTATTGGTGGTCGGAGAGACTGGCGGAGCTCCGTGCTGCCTGCGTGGCGGCAAGGCGGCAATACGCGCGGAGTCGTCGGCGCAGCCGAAGGGACCCCGCGAATGAGGACCATCTGTACGTCTCTTACGTAGAGGCAAAGAGGGTCCTCAAAGCAGAAATTGGGGCTGCCAAGGACGCCGCGCGGGCGGAGATGTTGGAGGGCCTCGACAGGGACCCGTTTGGCAGACCATACAAGGCGGCGCGGAATAAACTGCGCCCCTTTGGTCCTCCGCTGACGGAGTCCCTCGAGCCGGCATTGCTGGATGGGGTAGTTCGGTCCCTGTTTCCATCTGGGACCAACTTTGCCCCTCCATTAATGAACCCCGCGCAGGAGGCAGCTCCTCCTTCGGAGGAGGTTCCTTCAGTGACGGCAGAGGAGCTTGCCGCGGAGGCACTACGCCTCCGTGCCAAAAAGACGGCCCCAGGGCCGGACGGTGTCCCTGCACGGGTGGTAGCCATCGCTGCCACCCAAATGGAGGAAAGGTTTCGGGAACTCTTCAACGCGTGTTTCACGTCAGGAAGATTCCCGAAACCTTGGAAAGACGGCCAACTGTGCCTCCTCCGAAAGGAAGGGCGCCCAGCGGACTCCCCCTCGGCATATCGACCCATCGTTTTACTCGATGAGGTCGGTAAGATGTTCGAGGGGATTGTCGCCGGCCGGCTCAACGGCCACTTGTTGGAGGTGGGGCCGAACCTGTCGGACGCCCAATTCGGTTTCCGAAGGGGGCGTTCGACAGTTGACGCACTGGCCCGCCTACAACAGCAGATCAGAGAGGCCGTGGAGGCAAGGGACGGAGTTTTGGCTGTGTCGTTTGACATCTCAAACGCCTTCAACTCCGTCCCCCACCCCACGATCCTAGAGGCGCTCCGCTACCATGGAGTGCCTCTCTACTTGCGGAGCCTTCTGGCCAGCTACTTGGAGGACCGTGCGGTCCTCCTTGTAGACAAAGCGGGCCAGCTTCGGCGGTACAGTGCGGAGTCCGGTGTTCCGCAGGGGTCAGTCCTAGGACCACTCCTGTGGAACATCGGGTTCGACTGGCTCCTGCGGGGAGCTCTCCTCCGTGGCACGAGTGTCATCTGCTACGCGGATGACACTCTTCTCACTGCCCGGGGGAGGAGCTTTAGTGAGGCAGCGAGCCTGGCCTCGGCTGGCGGATCCTTGGTCGCAGGAAGGATCCGCCGGCTTGGATTGGAGGTGGCGCTGCACAAGACCGAGGCCGTATTTTTCCACGGGCCTCGGCAGCGCATCCCCGGTGACGCCCACATTATGGTGGAGGGCGTCAGGGTCGAAGTGAAGGCCCAGATGAAATATCTGGGCCTAGTGCTGGACAGCAGGTGGCGCTTCGGCCCGCATTTCAGCGGGCTGTCGAAGCGCCTACTTAAGGTTGCGGGAGCGCTTTCTTGGCTCCTCCCAAATTTGGGCGGGCCAAAAGCGCGATGCCGGCAGCTATATGCCGGCATCTTGAAGAGCATGGCCCTTTACGGGGCCCCTATCTGGGCGGACTCCCTTCAAAGAAGGGAGAACGCCGCCGCACTTCGGAGCCCCCAAAGGGCCATCGCGCAGCGGGTCGCAAGAGCCTACCACTCGGTAGGCTTTGCAGCGGCCTGCGCTCTGGCGGGCACCCCTCCTTGGGAACTCGAGGCGTGGGTGCTCGCCAGAGTTTACGAGTGGACGGCGAGGCGTAGGGCGCTCGGAGAGCGCCCCGCCTCGGAGGAGAGGGAAGCTGTCCGGCGGGAGGCGAAGGACGCCATCGTCCAACACTGGAAGGTGGACCTCGCCTCCGCCGCGTTTGGCCGCCGAACGTTGGAGGCGCTCGGGCCAGTCCTGCTGGACTGGCTCGAACGGCCTCACGGCTTTTTGACGTTCCGTCTGGTGCAGGTGCTATCCGGGCATGGATGCTTTGGGTCGTACCTGCACCGGATCGGAAAGGAGGGTGCCCCGTCCTGCCACCATTGTGGCGCGGCGGAAGACACGGCACAGCACACCCTCGAGGTGTGCCTGTCGTGGGCCGAGCCGCGCCGCAACTTGGTGGCGGTAGTTGGGCCAGACCTGTCGCTCCCCAGTGTGGTGAACTCCATGCTAAGGGACGCGACAGGCTGGGCGGCGGTCGCCTCCTTCTGTGAGGACGTAATGTCCCAGAAGGAGGCAGCAGAGCGCGTGCGGGAGGCTGACCCTCAGGCGCCGCTCTGCAGGCGGAGGAGGGGAAGGAGAAGACGTCTTCCCTCCCCTCAAGGTGGTGAATAGCGGGAGATAGGCGTGGAGGCGCCATCTCTCGCATTGCACTATTCGCCACCTCCGTCGAGCGGGAACGACCGAGCACTCGCGGTCGTTCCCGGGCCCCTCCCCCCCAGGGGGGGCGTGCGGGCCCCGCTGTCAAGGCGGGCGGTCGTCGGCGGGGAACTGGACGAAAAGGCTCTGCCAGTTTCCCAGTTCCCCTCCATGGTGACGACGCGGGAGTGCCGCTGGGTCGTTTAGTGGGTATACCGGCCCTCACAGGCCGGGGAGTCCCACATATCCTCCCCATCCTCCAATGGGGGGGAATGCGTAACGCATTTTTCCCAGCGAAAAAAAAAAAAAAAAAAAAAAAAAGGTTAGGTTAGGTTTTTTTTTTTTTTTTTTTTTTTTTTTAAATGCGCCATCTGAAAATAAATGGCACTACTGTGACCCTCTGACATGGAGGTCAGAGCCTGTTTTTACATGAGTTTAATTATTTATCTAGTTTTGTATATAAAAAAAAAGGCTATATATTTTTAATTTACACTTGAATTTTTACAAATTTTGACAACAATATGACATAATGATTTAAGGTTTATAAACTTTATACTTTTACAATTTTACTGATATTATAATACTAAAATGATTTATCTGATTAAACTGGTTACTGATATCTATACTAATAATTTACAATATTTCAATTTGGAAATAATACGATGGTTTGACAATTACAATTTTTTAAATTAATACTAAAGTGAGTTTTTTAGACTAAACTATTTTATACTATTCTATACTATTCTATTTTTCTATTTTTGGGTTTTTCTGTTTTTACTATTTTCTTACTATAGGTACTTCTCTATGCTATTCTATTTATTTTTGGGTTTTTCTGTTTTCTTACTATACTTCTCTATGCTATTCTATTTTTGGGTTTTTTTCTATTTTTCTGTTTACTAACTATACTATTCTATGCTATGCTATGCTATCTGGATATTTCTATTTAAATTTTTACTGCTCTTTGCTTATTCTATTCTAATTTTGTTATGCTAGTTGTTTTATATATGACAATATATAAGAACCAACAAGGCTTATCTAACAATTTTAAATTAACTTTTTTACTTATATTATTTTATTATCTATTTTACAGTTTTATAATGGCCGAGAATTTGAAATTTGAATTTTACTACCTATTGCAAGACGGATTTTTACTGTTTTTACTTATCTTAATCTACTTTGATTATGCTAGTTGTTTTATATATAACAATATATAAAGACCAACAAGGCTTATCTATCTTAAATTAATTTGGTTACATCTAATCTTTTTTACTATTGTTACAGTTATAATGACCGAGACTTTTAAAACTTTTACACCGACTGTTTTAGCTACTCAGAGGCAAGCGGAGGGCCATGATAATCATGGCCCTGACCGTTTGCTTGGACTGCTTCTGTGGCTCGTCGGTGATTATGCCCGAGGCCATCTTATTGGTAGGCTATAGTGGCCCTAGCCAATGCGTCCCACTTCCTTCTGATCGCGCACTCCGAGCTGAAGGCGTTGTGGTCAACTTTTTCAGCCTTCGCGTGCGCGCAGTTACAGCAGGAGGGGGGCGCATTGGCGAGCCAGTCGGCGCACTCCGTCCTCATGTGGGGACCCCCGCAGTGGCTGCACTTTACGGTGGTCTCCACGCAGAACCGTCGTCCGTGGCCGTAGCCGAGACACAGCGAGCACTGCACGAGTGGCGACTGGTCTGCCACTCGGACTCGCTGGAGGTCTATAACGACGGATCCTGCGTGGACCAGGCGCTGCCAGACTCCGGGGGTCACCCTCATGATGACGTGCTGCGTTTGTGTATTGCTGGTTTTCTTTTTATATACTATTTCAATTTTGTTTTCTGTCCTGTCCAAATCCTTTAAAGTCTTTTCGTTTTGTTTCCAAATTGAATTTACTATTTCGTCGTCACTATTGTAGCTAAGTACATTTTTTAGAATAACCAAAGGGTTCTTATTCCTCATCTCTTCCACGTTCAGGAACTTCTCTGCGCTCTTCAGTCTGTCCTTTACTGCCTGTCTTTCCTCCTCTGTCTTACACCCCACGATCACTTTCCTGTCCTTAGCTTTTCGGATTTTTTCTACCACTATTCCTCCTTCTTTGGCTTTGACGGTTTCCCTTATCCTTTGTAGAACTTCCTCTCCCGTTTCCATCTCATCCTTGGCACTGACCACTACCGAGTATAGCGCGGTCGGCGCCTGGATTTGATTTCCAGGATGCGCCGCTGCTACACTCGCGTATGTTTGCCTTTCTATCGCCTCTTGGTGTCTTTCCATTTTTTCCTGTAGCTTCCCCATTCTCTCTGTGTTTTCGCGAATGAGTACTGCATGCTCTTCCATTTTTCTCACTAGATCTTGTCCTTCCTTACTCATTTCTCTCTCAGCCTGCTTCTCCTTTTCCGAGTTCTTCTCTATTTCTTTCTCTTTCGGTTCTCTCGTTTCGGTCTTCCCCTGTTTTTTCTCCTCATTCTCCGCTTCCTTCACCAGCTGGTACAGCCTCTCGATAGCCAAAAGAACCTCGGTTTTGATCTCCGTCTTTGTGTTTCGGGAGCTACCGAGGCTCATTTTGGCTTTCGTGAGGCAGGCTTTCGCCTCTGCCAGCCGGCTGGTGTATTTAGGTTTTGCCGGTGGGCTCCCTGCGGCTTCAATCGGCGCCCTCACTCCCACTCTACTGCCTTGTGGGGGCACCTTTTTCAGCTTAAGGGTTTCCACCGGCGCGGATTTCTTAGGGGTGGTCAGGGTTATCAGGTCCGTCTTTCCTGACTCCCATTCTCCGATGCTTTTACGGACATTTTGTTGTTTCGCGCACTCCTGCATAGTTGGTGATGTTGAGGTACGAGGAGCTTCCTTTGAAGAGTTACCCTCCTTTACAGGAGTGCGGAAGCCAAACATATTTAGGACTAACGTCAGAGGGCACAAAATCAACACAACAAATCGAATTAAAATATAAAATAAAATTTATAAAATATTAGTCAACTTGTAAATACAATTTGTCCTATTTAAATCTGATTTGAACCTAACCAGGTTTGTTGTTCCTGGCAAGAACTATATCGTCAGACGCTAAAAAGCGTAGATAATACCTGAATACAGGCAAATATTTTGACCTTTAGGCAAAAGACCTAAAAGTCAAAGTCAAATCTAAAACGACTAAGACTAGGCTAAATTTTTTGACTTCAAAAAATAGTCAAAAATTGTACAAACACAATGCCGAAAACCCCGGTCAAAAAGGTAGCTTGTGTCAAAAGTTATCAATGTCAATAGTTATATTTCTCCCTAAAATCGAGTTTCTTTACCTTAGTAACTGCAATCTGGGTGGGTGGGCGGATTTTTTCAAAATTTTGGCGCTAATTCGTGTATTTTCTGTTGCAGATGCGTGCAGTGACGCCGGGCAAGGATGGATCAGCCACTGGTGTGCAGAAAAGCAGCGAGTTGTTGAAGAAAATTTTGAAAATAGCCTAAAAAACCCTACAAAATGGGCTAATTTTTAAGGAAAATCGCAGTTTTTCTGATATTTTCCAAGACTAATGGACACGTTAGCTAGCTCTAAAGATAGGGCGTCGCAGGCCGCTTCTAATGATGTATCACGCGGCTATGTCCACTCAAGGGTGTAGTCAGGAAAAATACCTTCAGATTTTTGCCTTAGACAAATTACTCGTTTTCGCGAACAAACAGCCAATATTTTGGATTTTCGTTAGCGAAAACGAAAGTTTGCGATGGACGGGCCTCCGAAACGATTAACCACGATAATCCCAACAAACAGAATCTAAGAATTTGGAAGAAATAATAATTTAAAGCCTAATTAGATGTAAAAAATTCAAAGTTTAAACAAAAATGAAAAACTGTCGAAAAGTCAAAAATTTAGTATCGACCGTGCCTCTTAAAATGTTATTATCGTACAATAGTCGTCGAGACGCTTAATTTGATGTATCGCAAGCGATAGTAGGTCGAATTTTGATTTTCAAAATTTGTTGTTCGGTTAGGTTAGGTTAGGTTAGGTTAGGTTAGGTTTTTTTTTTTTTTTTTTTTTTTTTTTTTTTTTTTTTTTTTTTTTTTCTCAGGAGATCTCTGATATTCTTCAGAGGCTTTATTTACTTTTCTTAATTATTTTTCAACAATATCCTATTTTCTAGTATGGGCTTTGAAAGTTATACATTACAATTTTTATCTTACAAAATACTAGTCTTATTTTAGGGTTTTACATTTTAATAATCTTACAACTAAGAAATTTTTACATTTCAATCTGTATCTTTTAGTATGTTTTCTATATACATTCAATAATATACATAATATAATACAATAATATATTTATAATGAAACATAGGTTATCTAATCGTTTTATTTCTATTTACAACTATTTTTGTTATTTCCGTACAGAAACGTATGAACTCGGTTTGCGTGTTTTTGTTTACGATTAGTTTATTAGCGTTTTCAAGGTTTATTTTACAGTCTAGTAGGTGTTCAGCATCGTATCTTCTACGATTAAAAACCGGACATTCAAAAAGCACGTGCTTTACGGTTTCTTCCTTGTCAGGCTCGCAGACGCACGATGGGTTCTCTTTGCACTTGAACCTGGCCAAGTACTCCGAAAACCCACCGTGCCCTGTCAATACTTGAGTCAGCTCATGGGACAGCTCTATTGCTCTAACAGTTTTATAGGCCTCAACAGCGTCAGGGAAAAACATTTTAGTGACAGCGGCTTTGTTTTCGGATTTGTACCTCCGGTTCCATACGTCAAGCGAATCCAGACGGATTTGTCGCTTGACGTATGAGACCGGACACGCATCATAATCGGGCTTCTTTTTAGCGTTTAGAGCGGCATCTTTAGCTAACTCATCGGCTCTCTCGTTTCCGTTCATCCCTGCATGTGCTTTTATCCAAAACAAGGAAAGCTCCTTGTTTTGGAGTGTGAGAGTGGCCATGTTCTTGCGGGTTTCCACTGCAAGGGGATGAACAGAGCTGTTGTTGGTGACGGTTTCGAGAGCCGATCGTGAGTCGCTGTAGATGCCGAAGGTGGATTCGTGGCTTTTTTGGATTTCCTTAGTTGCTCTACAGATGGCATAGAGTTCGGCCTGGTAGACAGTGGCATAAGTTGGCAGC
The DNA here is from genome assembly GCA_963576535.1 of Plemyria rubiginata. NCBI lineage: Eukaryota > Metazoa > Arthropoda > Insecta > Lepidoptera > Geometridae > Plemyria > Plemyria rubiginata. The sequence continues at coordinate 10,601,817 of OY754928.1, forward strand.
TTAAGTTTGAGGGTCTTAGTCTCCGCCTCGCCGTTCCAAAAGGATAGCGCTGCGCCGACCTTCCCCTCAATCTTGCTGCCATCTGTAAATATGCGCACCGCTTGGTTGTTTTGTTCATCCACTTGTTGTTGGTCTACCAGGCTCACGAACTTCAGGCACCTATGCTCTGCCGGGTGCTCTATTTCGGCAAAGGCTACCACACGCTCAACTTCCCTGTCCACAAGTCCCGGCCGGGGTACTCCCCTCTTGGCTTCATAAAGGGCTGCAGCTTCCTTTATTCTTATGTCGAGCGGGAGCAACCCGGCGAGCACCAGTGCCGAATTCAGCGAGACAGTGCGGTAGGCTCTGCACAGTTTTTGGGCAAAACCTCTCTGTACTGCGTTGAGTTTCCGCTGCACTCCCAGTTTGTCGGTTGCCTGGACCCATGCGCTGGCTGCGTACATTATTATTGGTTCCACTGTTGCCTTGTAAATTGTGCGGGTTATCTCTGGGTGGAGCCCCCAGCTGACTTTTGCCGCTCTGGAAAGCTGCTTATAGATGTTTAGGGCTTTCCTACAGACCTCTGCGACGTGCGTGTTGAAGGTGAGCTTGTTATCGATGGTCAAGCCTAAGATTTTTATTTCAGGGGACATACCTATGTTAACCCCGCCCATCCGCAGCAGTGGTGCGTCATATTTTAGCTTTCTTGTTATAAGCATGGCTTTTGTCTTGTGCGGAGCGAATTTAAGCTTATTCTTGACGCCCCACTCCTGAACATGGGCGAGGGCGGCATTTGCACGTCGTTGTACGTCCAGGGCCGTTTCTCCATCGAAGATTAGAACTACATCATCGGCAAAGGCCTGACAGTAATCACCACGTGTCTCTAGCTCTTTTAGGAGAGGGTCCAGCAGAAGATTCCAGAGTATGGGGCCTCCAATGGACCCTTGCACGCATCCTTTGTTGGTACTCCTCAGATGTTCCTCTCCCGCGTATCTGACTCTAACCTGTCTATTTTGCAAGTAGCTGTCTATTACCCTTCGTATGTTCACGGGGCATTCCTCCTCAGCCAATCGTGCTGTGATGGCGGGCCACCATGCGCTATCGAAGGCTCCCTCTATGTCGAGAGATATCATCGTAATAAGTTTTTTGGCTTCCAGTTTGCCGCGTATGTAATTCATCAGGTCATAGAGGGAGTCTTCGGTGCTTTTCTGGGGCATAAAGCCGTATTGACGAGGGTTCATTCTGGGGAGTAGGTGCCATTTTAGCCTTCTCACAATCACCTTCTCCAAGATCTTACCCATCACGGGAAGAAGACCTATGGGTCTGTAGGACTTGGGATTGGTGTAGGAGTCTTTTCCCGGCTTTCTGAGCACTACTACCGTGGCCTCCTTCCAGATGTTGGGGAAGTAATTCTGCTCTAGGCATTTGTTAAATATCGTAAGGTTCATTTCGACGTCACAGAAAATGATACGGCGGCAGATATCAGCCGTGAACCCGTCCAGACCCGGAGCTTTTTTCGGGTTAAAACTCTCTGTCGCAGATAGCAGCTCCTCCTTAGTGAACGGTGGGTCATGTTTCTCACCATGGCTCCAGACGTTCACTTGATTGGCTGTGATTCTGGTCTGCCTGTGGATTTCACTTTCCCCTAACTCGGTGTCCTCAGGATAGAACGTCTCGGCCAACAGTCGGACCGACTCTTTTGGGTCTAGTGTTCGTCCATCCTTTTCCATGGGCAAGTCTTCTTGTCGTTTTGACGTTCTCCCTATAACCCTATAAATTCCCTCCCAGAGTCCTTCCTTATCCTGCTTCTCGCAAAACCCTTTCCAACTACTGATCTGGGCCTTTTTGGCTTCACATTCATATTTTTCTTTTTCTTGCAGGTACTCCTGGATGACCTTCGCTTTCCGGTCCGGCGCTGCACATCGGATTCTGCGCCTCATAGTGGTGACTTTTTTCTTCATGCTGGCGAGATCTTCGGACCACCACGGCAGGGTAAGTTTTTCATGTGTTTTCTTTAAAGGTATTGTTTCTTTGCATGCTTGCTTAACTATGTTCATGTACTTAGTTACTAAGTCTTCCAGATCTTTTTTGTTGTTAATTTTTTCTATTTCTGTTTTTGTTATGTTTTGCTCTATTTTAAATTGGTCCAGTTTCTCATGAAACTGGATCCAATTTGCCTTTTTGGTATTATATAATCTAGTTGTTCTTTCTACATTTGTGCCTATTGATTTAACAAGTTTAATTTTGAAGGTAATGCCGTTGTGATCTGAACTTACCAGGTCTTCTTCAACTCTCCAGTCTTCCACAATGTTGAGCAGATCTTCAGTGCAGGCCGTCACGTCAACATGGCTGGTGTAGGTCTGATTTCCCCTAACGGTATCGAAGGTAGGAGTGTTTCCTTCATTGAGTATGTGCAACCTCATGTCTTCCAATGCCCCAGCCATTTCTTCTCCCCTACTGTCCACTACTTTACTACCCCACCATGGGCTCTTCGCGTTAGTATCGCCTCCTATTATGAGTTTAGTGGTCCCAATCTCTTCTTCTATTTTCTTGAGCTGGTCCAGGTACGGCTCGATGGGCTGGTCTGGCTCGAAATAGTATGAGATTGCTGTGATCTCCCAGGCTCTGGTGCGGATCTTCACCACCACAATGTTGTTTGTGGTGAGTTTTGGGTATTGCAAGACGTCAATTTCTTGGTCGAAGACAGCTATTGCTGCTTTAACGTTCCCTTCGCCTTGATCAGTGCTCTGGTAGATCCTAGCTCCTCTGTAACTCTTCATACTTTTAGCTCCACCCACGTACGGTTCCTGAAGCAGTGCAAAAGCCATTTTTCTTTCGCTTGCCTTTATCATAAGCTCATATGTTGCTAACTCTTTCCTCTGAAGATTTGCCTGGGCCACTAAGTAAGGCTTCCTAGGATTGTCTGCTGAGTTTGCCGTATCGACGCCCTTAACACTGGTAAGCTACACTGGCTCGCGCCAGCGCATCCCACTTCCGCCTAACTGGGCATTCTTGGCTGAACGCGTTGTGTTTCGTTTCATCCAGCTTTGCGTGGCTGCAGTTGCAGCATGCCGGGGCCGTTCCGGCGAGCCAGTCCTTGCAATCGGCCTTCAAGTGCGGGCCCCCACAGTGGCTGCACTTTTCAACTGTCTCCTTGCAGAAGCGCCTGCCGTGCCCATATCCCAGGCACAGTGAACACTGCACTAGGGGAGACTGGTCCTCAACTTTTATTCTTTGGAGGTCGATGCGGACCTCCTCTGCATCCATCATTCGGTTCCACACCATAGGGGACACTGTCAGGACCACATGACACGCGTGTTGGTTTCTCGCTTTCTTTCTGTAGCGGATGCCTACTCTTGCATCCTCCTTGTCGACGCCTTCAAATATGCTTCCGTTCTGACTCCTAAGGGCGTTCAGGATGTCTTCGTCAGTGTTGAACTGAAGGACGTTCTTGAGGATCAGAAGAGGGTCTTTGTTTTTAACTTCCTCGACATGGAGGTGCGACTCCGCATTCTTAAGCCTTTCCTTCACCTTTTGTCGCTCTTCTTCTGTTTTGCAACCAACTATAATCTTCCTATCTTTTGCTTTTCGCACTCTATCAACCTTGATCCATCCATCTTTAGCGTTTACTGCCTCTCGGACCCTGTTCATCACCTCATCTCCTGTCTCCGTTTCGTCCTTGGAGGAAATTACCACCGAGTGCAGCGCAGTCTGACCCATGGGCAGCCTCTTCGTGGGTCCAGCTGTAACAGCCGCGTACGTAATTCCCTCCATGGTCTTTAGTTGTTTGCTCATTGCGTCCTTAAGCACTTCCATCCTTTCGTTGCTGTCTTTTATAAGCTTGCTATGCTCCTCTATTTTCCTTATTAATTCCGCCTCGGACTCCATTCGGGCTACCGAAGGGAGAGAAAGGGGGAGAACGGTTGGTTCTTTCATTTCCCCCTCATCCTGCCTTTGCTGGCTTTGAGGCATTTCTTCCTTCCCTTTTCCTGCTTCTGCCTCTTTTACCAGTTGGTAAAGTCGCTCTACCGCTTTGGTGACCTCCGTTTTAATCTCCGTTTTGAGATTGCGCGCACTACCTAATTGCAGCTTTGCTTTACTCAGGCAAGCACGGGCCTCCGATACTCTATTAGCGTACTTTGGTTTCTCCAGCTTTGGCGGGCCCTCCACTGCGTCCGCAGATATTATGCACACAGTTTGGCTCTCTTGGGAGGGCAACGTCTTTGTGATCGGTTGGGAAGGTTCCACCAAAGCTGGCGATACCGTTTCCGTGGTGTCTGGGGCCTTAGGTTGGGTGTCCATTTTTCCGGTCTCCCAATCTCCTATGCTTCTTCTGACTTTAGAGGTTGAAGGCGGTTCGTGTGATGGTCCCGCCTCCGTAGTCAGTTCCGGAGGTTTTTGTGTGTCAGGCTCTTTTGACTTTTTGGTGGGCGTACGGAAACCAAACATTATAATTCAACCAAATAAATATGCAGTCAGAATAAGAAAAAATTTATATTAAAGTTTGTAAAAGTTATATATATGAATTTCAATTAAAATTTTTCAGTTGAGCGACTTTAATTCACCAGCGGCAGTAATCTGGTAAGTAAGCAGGTAAGAAATATAGCTATTTTTCAATTAAAAAATTAAGTCTTAAATGTAAAAATAACAAATTTTGAGTAAAAACAAGAAGGGACTATGAAAATGTCGGTCAAATATACTAGTCAGTAAGCGTGTCCGCCTCCCAAGTATGCTGCAAAAAACTTCGTACCGAAATACGGTCTAGTTACGGAGATATTAAGTTTTTAAGGTAATTTCCTCTACAGAATCGGAGCCACTTTACCTTAGTAACTACAATATGGGTGGGTGGGCGGGCGATTTTTTTTCAATTTTCTTCGCTAATTGGTGTAATTTTTGTTTCAGATGGTTGCAGCGACGCCGGGCGAGGATGAATCAGCCACGGGAAGCGGTGAGAACAGCGAGATGGTGAAGAAAATTTGAAAAAATGCTAAAAACGCAATAAAATGACCTGATTTTTAGGGAAAATTGTAGTTTTCCTAATGTTTTCCGCGACGGATGAATACGTTGGCTAGCCCTAAAAATAGGGCGTCGCAAGGCGCTTCCGATGATGTATCAAGTGCCTATATTCACCTAAGGATCGAGTCAGGGAAAATTAGTTTAGGTTTTTGTCTTAGACAAAAGTTCGCTTTTGAGGACAAAACCGCTAATGTTTTCGTTTCCTGCTAGCGAAAACGAAAAACTGCGATTGACGGGCCTCCGGGGCGATAAACTACAATAATAACAGCAAACAGAATATAAGAATTTGGAATAGATAATTAATTAGAGCCGAAAAAGAGGTGAAAAATTTCAAGGTTTTAACAAAAATTGAAAATCGTCGAAAAGTCAAGAAATTAGTATCTACCGTGCCTCTTGAAACAATATTAACGCAAAAAGGACGTTGAGACGCTTAATTTGATGTATCGCAACCTATAGGGGGAAGACGTTTTATTTTCAAAATTAGTTGCTAGTACTGAAAGTGTGCAGCGCTAAGGTGGATTTTGGAGATAAAAATATAGGGCGTTCGGTCGCTTTTTTCAATTTTCTTCGCTAATTGGTGTAATTTTTGTTTCAGATGGTTGCAGCGACGCCGGGCGAGGATGAATCAGCCACGGGAAGCGGTGAGAACAGCGAGATGGTGAAGAAAATTTGAAAAAATGCTAAAAACGCAATAAAATGACCTGATTTTTAGGGAAAATTGTAGTTTTCCTAATGTTTTCCGCGACGGATGAATACGTTGGCTAGCCCTAAAAATAGGGCGTCGCAAGGCGCTTCCGATGATGTATCAAGTGCCTATATTCACCTAAGGATCGAGTCAGGGAAAATTAGTTTAGGTTTTTGTCTTAGACAAAAGTTCGCTTTTGAGGACAAAACCGCTAATGTTTTCGTTTCCTGCTAGCGAAAACGAAAAACTGCGATTGACGGGCCTCCGGGGCGATAAACTACAATAATAACAGCAAACAGAATATAAGAATTTGGAATAGATAATTAATTAGAGCCGAAAAAGAGGTGAAAAATTTCAAGGTTTTAACAAAAATTGAAAATCGTCGAAAAGTCAAGAAATTAGTATCTACCGTGCCTCTTGAAACAATATTAACGCAAAAAGGACGTTGAGACGCTTAATTTGATGTATCGCAACCTATAGGGGGAAGACGTTTTATTTTCAAAATTAGTTGCTAGTACTGAAAGTGTGCAGCGCTAAGGTGGATTTTGGAGATAAAAATATAGGGCGTTCGGTCGCTTTTTTCAATTTTCTTCGCTAATTGGTGTAATTTTTGTTTCAGATGGTTGCAGCGACGCCGGGCGAGGATGAATCAGCCACGGGAAGCGGTGAGAACAGCGAGATGGTGAAGAAAATTTGAAAAAATGCTAAAAACGCAATAAAATGACCTGATTTTTAGGGAAAATTGTAGTTTTCCTAATGTTTTCCGCGACGGATGAATACGTTGGCTAGCCCTAAAAATAGGGCGTCGCAAGGCGCTTCCGATGATGTATCAAGTGCCTATATTCACCTAAGGATCGAGTCAGGGAAAATTAGTTTAGGTTTTTGTCTTAGACAAAAGTTCGCTTTTGAGGACAAAACCGCTAATGTTTTCGTTTCCTGCTAGCGAAAACGAAAAACTGCGATTGACGGGCCTCCGGGGCGATAAACTACAATAATAACAGCAAACAGAATATAAGAATTTGGAATAGATAATTAATTAGAGCCGAAAAAGAGGTGAAAAATTTCAAGGTTTTAACAAAAATTGAAAATCGTCGAAAAGTCAAGAAATTAGTATCTACCGTGCCTCTTGAAACAATATTAACGCAAAAAGGACGTTGAGACGCTTAATTTGATGTATCGCAACCTATAGGGGGAAGACGTTTTATTTTCAAAATTAGTTGCTAGTACTGAAAGTGTGCAGCGCTAAGGTGGATTTTGGAGATAAAAATATAGGGCGTTCGGTCGCTTTTTTCAATTTTCTTCGCTAATTGGTGTAATTTTTGTTTCAGATGGTTGCAGCGACGCCGGGCGAGGATGAATCAGCCACGGGAAGCGGTGAGAACAGCGAGATGGTGAAGAAAATTTGAAAAAATGCTAAAAACGCAATAAAATGACCTGATTTTTAGGGAAAATTGTAGTTTTCCTAATGTTTTCCGCGACGGATGAATACGTTGGCTAGCCCTAAAAATAGGGCGTCGCAAGGCGCTTCCGATGATGTATCAAGTGCCTATATTCACCTAAGGATCGAGTCAGGGAAAATTAGTTTAGGTTTTTGTCTTAGACAAAAGTTCGCTTTTGAGGACAAAACCGCTAATGTTTTCGTTTCCTGCTAGCGAAAACGAAAAACTGCGATTGACGGGCCTCCGGGGCGATAAACTACAATAATAACAGCAAACAGAATATAAGAATTTGGAATAGATAATTAATTAGAGCCGAAAAAGAGGTGAAAAATTTCAAGGTTTTAACAAAAATTGAAAATCGTCGAAAAGTCAAGAAATTAGTATCTACCGTGCCTCTTGAAACAATATTAACGCAAAAAGGACGTTGAGACGCTTAATTTGATGTATCGCAACCTATAGGGGGAAGACGTTTTATTTTCAAAATTAGTTGCTAGTACTGAAAGTGTGCAGCGCTAAGGTGGATTTTGGAGATAAAAATATAGGGCGTTCGGTCGCTTTTTTCAATTTTCTTCGCTAATTGGTGTAATTTTTGTTTCAGATGGTTGCAGCGACGCCGGGCGAGGATGAATCAGCCACGGGAAGCGGTGAGAACAGCGAGATGGTGAAGAAAATTTGAAAAAATGCTAAAAACGCAATAAAATGACCTGATTTTTAGGGAAAATTGTAGTTTTCCTAATGTTTTCCGCGACGGATGAATACGTTGGCTAGCCCTAAAAATAGGGCGTCGCAAGGCGCTTCCGATGATGTATCAAGTGCCTATATTCACCTAAGGATCGAGTCAGGGAAAATTAGTTTAGGTTTTTGTCTTAGACAAAAGTTCGCTTTTGAGGACAAAACCGCTAATGTTTTCGTTTCCTGCTAGCGAAAACGAAAAACTGCGATTGACGGGCCTCCGGGGCGATAAACTACAATAATAACAGCAAACAGAATATAAGAATTTGGAATAGATAATTAATTAGAGCCGAAAAAGAGGTGAAAAATTTCAAGGTTTTAACAAAAATTGAAAATCGTCGAAAAGTCAAGAAATTAGTATCTACCGTGCCTCTTGAAACAATATTAACGCAAAAAGGACGTTGAGACGCTTAATTTGATGTATCGCAACCTATAGGGGGAAGACGTTTTATTTTCAAAATTAGTTGCTAGTACTGAAAGTGTGCAGCGCTAAGGTGGATTTTGGAGATAAAAATATAGGGCGTTCGGTCGCTTTTTTCAATTTTCTTCGCTAATTGGTGTAATTTTTGTTTCAGATGGTTGCAGCGACGCCGGGCGAGGATGAATCAGCCACGGGAAGCGGTGAGAACAGCGAGATGGTGAAGAAAATTTGAAAAAATGCTAAAAACGCAATAAAATGACCTGATTTTTAGGGAAAATTGTAGTTTTCCTAATGTTTTCCGCGACGGATGAATACGTTGGCTAGCCCTAAAAATAGGGCGTCGCAAGGCGCTTCCGATGATGTATCAAGTGCCTATATTCACCTAAGGATCGAGTCAGGGAAAATTAGTTTAGGTTTTTGTCTTAGACAAAAGTTCGCTTTTGAGGACAAAACCGCTAATGTTTTCGTTTCCTGCTAGCGAAAACGAAAAACTGCGATTGACGGGCCTCCGGGGCGATAAACTACAATAATAACAGCAAACAGAATATAAGAATTTGGAATAGATAATTAATTAGAGCCGAAAAAGAGGTGAAAAATTTCAAGGTTTTAACAAAAATTGAAAATCGTCGAAAAGTCAAGAAATTAGTATCTACCGTGCCTCTTGAAACAATATTAACGCAAAAAGGACGTTGAGACGCTTAATTTGATGTATCGCAACCTATAGGGGGAAGACGTTTTATTTTCAAAATTAGTTGCTAGTACTGAAAGTGTGCAGCGCTAAGGTGGATTTTGGAGATAAAAATATAGGGCGTTCGGTCGCTTTTTTCAATTTTCTTCGCTAATTGGTGTAATTTTTGTTTCAGATGGTTGCAGCGACGCCGGGCGAGGATGAATCAGCCACGGGAAGCGGTGAGAACAGCGAGATGGTGAAGAAAATTTGAAAAAATGCTAAAAACGCAATAAAATGACCTGATTTTTAGGGAAAATTGTAGTTTTCCTAATGTTTTCCGCGACGGATGAATACGTTGGCTAGCCCTAAAAATAGGGCGTCGCAAGGCGCTTCCGATGATGTATCAAGTGCCTATATTCACCTAAGGATCGAGTCAGGGAAAATTAGTTTAGGTTTTTGTCTTAGACAAAAGTTCGCTTTTGAGGACAAAACCGCTAATGTTTTCGTTTCCTGCTAGCGAAAACGAAAAACTGCGATTGACGGGCCTCCGGGGCGATAAACTACAATAATAACAGCAAACAGAATATAAGAATTTGGAATAGATAATTAATTAGAGCCGAAAAAGAGGTGAAAAATTTCAAGGTTTTAACAAAAATTGAAAATCGTCGAAAAGTCAAGAAATTAGTATCTACCGTGCCTCTTGAAACAATATTAACGCAAAAAGGACGTTGAGACGCTTAATTTGATGTATCGCAACCTATAGGGGGAAGACGTTTTATTTTCAAAATTAGTTGCTAGTACTGAAAGTGTGCAGCGCTAAGGTGGATTTTGGAGATAAAAATATAGGGCGTTCGGTCGCTTTTTTCAATTTTCTTCGCTAATTGGTGTAATTTTTGTTTCAGATGGTTGCAGCGACGCCGGGCGAGGATGAATCAGCCACGGGAAGCGGTGAGAACAGCGAGATGGTGAAGAAAATTTGAAAAAATGCTAAAAACGCAATAAAATGACCTGATTTTTAGGGAAAATTGTAGTTTTCCTAATGTTTTCCGCGACGGATGAATACGTTGGCTAGCCCTAAAAATAGGGCGTCGCAAGGCGCTTCCGATGATGTATCAAGTGCCTATATTCACCTAAGGATCGAGTCAGGGAAAATTAGTTTAGGTTTTTGTCTTAGACAAAAGTTCGCTTTTGAGGACAAAACCGCTAATGTTTTCGTTTCCTGCTAGCGAAAACGAAAAACTGCGATTGACGGGCCTCCGGGGCGATAAACTACAATAATAACAGCAAACAGAATATAAGAATTTGGAATAGATAATTAATTAGAGCCGAAAAAGAGGTGAAAAATTTCAAGGTTTTAACAAAAATTGAAAATCGTCGAAAAGTCAAGAAATTAGTATCTACCGTGCCTCTTGAAACAATATTAACGCAAAAAGGACGTTGAGACGCTTAATTTGATGTATCGCAACCTATAGGGGGAAGACGTTTTATTTTCAAAATTAGTTGCTAGTACTGAAAGTGTGCAGCGCTAAGGTGGATTTTGGAGATAAAAATATAGGGCGTTCGGTCGCTTTTTTCAATTTTCTTCGCTAATTGGTGTAATTTTTGTTTCAGATGGTTGCAGCGACGCCGGGCGAGGATGAATCAGCCACGGGAAGCGGTGAGAACAGCGAGATGGTGAAGAAAATTTGAAAAAATGCTAAAAACGCAATAAAATGACCTGATTTTTAGGGAAAATTGTAGTTTTCCTAATGTTTTCCGCGACGGATGAATACGTTGGCTAGCCCTAAAAATAGGGCGTCGCAAGGCGCTTCCGATGATGTATCAAGTGCCTATATTCACCTAAGGATCGAGTCAGGGAAAATTAGTTTAGGTTTTTGTCTTAGACAAAAGTTCGCTTTTGAGGACAAAACCGCTAATGTTTTCGTTTCCTGCTAGCGAAAACGAAAAACTGCGATTGACGGGCCTCCGGGGCGATAAACTACAATAATAACAGCAAACAGAATATAAGAATTTGGAATAGATAATTAATTAGAGCCGAAAAAGAGGTGAAAAATTTCAAGGTTTTAACAAAAATTGAAAATCGTCGAAAAGTCAAGAAATTAGTATCTACCGTGCCTCTTGAAACAATATTAACGCAAAAAGGACGTTGAGACGCTTAATTTGATGTATCGCAACCTATAGGGGGAAGACGTTTTATTTTCAAAATTAGTTGCTAGTACTGAAAGTGTGCAGCGCTAAGGTGGATTTTGGAGATAAAAATATAGGGCGTTCGGTCGCTTTTTTCAATTTTCTTCGCTAATTGGTGTAATTTTTGTTTCAGATGGTTGCAGCGACGCCGGGCGAGGATGAATCAGCCACGGGAAGCGGTGAGAACAGCGAGATGGTGAAGAAAATTTGAAAAAATGCTAAAAACGCAATAAAATGACCTGATTTTTAGGGAAAATTGTAGTTTTCCTAATGTTTTCCGCGACGGATGAATACGTTGGCTAGCCCTAAAAATAGGGCGTCGCAAGGCGCTTCCGATGATGTATCAAGTGCCTATATTCACCTAAGGATCGAGTCAGGGAAAATTAGTTTAGGTTTTTGTCTTAGACAAAAGTTCGCTTTTGAGGACAAAACCGCTAATGTTTTCGTTTCCTGCTAGCGAAAACGAAAAACTGCGATTGACGGGCCTCCGGGGCGATAAACTACAATAATAACAGCAAACAGAATATAAGAATTTGGAATAGATAATTAATTAGAGCCGAAAAAGAGGTGAAAAATTTCAAGGTTTTAACAAAAATTGAAAATCGTCGAAAAGTCAAGAAATTAGTATCTACCGTGCCTCTTGAAACAATATTAACGCAAAAAGGACGTTGAGACGCTTAATTTGATGTATCGCAACCTATAGGGGGAAGACGTTTTATTTTCAAAATTAGTTGCTAGTACTGAAAGTGTGCAGCGCTAAGGTGGATTTTGGAGATAAAAATATAGGGCGTTCGGTCGCTTTTTTCAATTTTCTTCGCTAATTGGTGTAATTTTTGTTTCAGATGGTTGCAGCGACGCCGGGCGAGGATGAATCAGCCACGGGAAGCGGTGAGAACAGCGAGATGGTGAAGAAAATTTGAAAAAATGCTAAAAACGCAATAAAATGACCTGATTTTTAGGGAAAATTGTAGTTTTCCTAATGTTTTCCGCGACGGATGAATACGTTGGCTAGCCCTAAAAATAGGGCGTCGCAAGGCGCTTCCGATGATGTATCAAGTGCCTATATTCACCTAAGGATCGAGTCAGGGAAAATTAGTTTAGGTTTTTGTCTTAGACAAAAGTTCGCTTTTGAGGACAAAACCGCTAATGTTTTCGTTTCCTGCTAGCGAAAACGAAAAACTGCGATTGACGGGCCTCCGGGGCGATAAACTACAATAATAACAGCAAACAGAATATAAGAATTTGGAATAGATAATTAATTAGAGCCGAAAAAGAGGTGAAAAATTTCAAGGTTTTAACAAAAATTGAAAATCGTCGAAAAGTCAAGAAATTAGTATCTACCGTGCCTCTTGAAACAATATTAACGCAAAAAGGACGTTGAGACGCTTAATTTGATGTATCGCAACCTATAGGGGGAAGACGTTTTATTTTCAAAATTAGTTGCTAGTACTGAAAGTGTGCAGCGCTAAGGTGGATTTTGGAGATAAAAATATAGGGCGTTCGGTCGCTTTTTTCAATTTTCTTCGCTAATTGGTGTAATTTTTGTTTCAGATGGTTGCAGCGACGCCGGGCGAGGATGAATCAGCCACGGGAAGCGGTGAGAACAGCGAGATGGTGAAGAAAATTTGAAAAAATGCTAAAAACGCAATAAAATGACCTGATTTTTAGGGAAAATTGTAGTTTTCCTAATGTTTTCCGCGACGGATGAATACGTTGGCTAGCCCTAAAAATAGGGCGTCGCAAGGCGCTTCCGATGATGTATCAAGTGCCTATATTCACCTAAGGATCGAGTCAGGGAAAATTAGTTTAGGTTTTTGTCTTAGACAAAAGTTCGCTTTTGAGGACAAAACCGCTAATGTTTTCGTTTCCTGCTAGCGAAAACGAAAAACTGCGATTGACGGGCCTCCGGGGCGATAAACTACAATAATAACAGCAAACAGAATATAAGAATTTGGAATAGATAATTAATTAGAGCCGAAAAAGAGGTGAAAAATTTCAAGGTTTTAACAAAAATTGAAAATCGTCGAAAAGTCAAGAAATTAGTATCTACCGTGCCTCTTGAAACAATATTAACGCAAAAAGGACGTTGAGACGCTTAATTTGATGTATCGCAACCTATAGGGGGAAGACGTTTTATTTTCAAAATTAGTTGCTAGTACTGAAAGTGTGCAGCGCTAAGGTGGATTTTGGAGATAAAAATATAGGGCGTTCGGTCGCTTTTTTCAATTTTCTTCGCTAATTGGTGTAATTTTTGTTTCAGATGGTTGCAGCGACGCCGGGCGAGGATGAATCAGCCACGGGAAGCGGTGAGAACAGCGAGATGGTGAAGAAAATTTGAAAAAATGCTAAAAACGCAATAAAATGACCTGATTTTTAGGGAAAATTGTAGTTTTCCTAATGTTTTCCGCGACGGATGAATACGTTGGCTAGCCCTAAAAATAGGGCGTCGCAAGGCGCTTCCGATGATGTATCAAGTGCCTATATTCACCTAAGGATCGAGTCAGGGAAAATTAGTTTAGGTTTTTGTCTTAGACAAAAGTTCGCTTTTGAGGACAAAACCGCTAATGTTTTCGTTTCCTGCTAGCGAAAACGAAAAACTGCGATTGACGGGCCTCCGGGGCGATAAACTACAATAATAACAGCAAACAGAATATAAGAATTTGGAATAGATAATTAATTAGAGCCGAAAAAGAGGTGAAAAATTTCAAGGTTTTAACAAAAATTGAAAATCGTCGAAAAGTCAAGAAATTAGTATCTACCGTGCCTCTTGAAACAATATTAACGCAAAAAGGACGTTGAGACGCTTAATTTGATGTATCGCAACCTATAGGGGGAAGACGTTTTATTTTCAAAATTAGTTGCTAGTACTGAAAGTGTGCAGCGCTAAGGTGGATTTTGGAGATAAAAATATAGGGCGTTCGGTCGCTTTTTTCAATTTTCTTCGCTAATTGGTGTAATTTTTGTTTCAGATGGTTGCAGCGACGCCGGGCGAGGATGAATCAGCCACGGGAAGCGGTGAGAACAGCGAGATGGTGAAGAAAATTTGAAAAAATGCTAAAAACGCAATAAAATGACCTGATTTTTAGGGAAAATTGTAGTTTTCCTAATGTTTTCCGCGACGGATGAATACGTTGGCTAGCCCTAAAAATAGGGCGTCGCAAGGCGCTTCCGATGATGTATCAAGTGCCTATATTCACCTAAGGATCGAGTCAGGGAAAATTAGTTTAGGTTTTTGTCTTAGACAAAAGTTCGCTTTTGAGGACAAAACCGCTAATGTTTTCGTTTCCTGCTAGCGAAAACGAAAAACTGCGATTGACGGGCCTCCGGGGCGATAAACTACAATAATAACAGCAAACAGAATATAAGAATTTGGAATAGATAATTAATTAGAGCCGAAAAAGAGGTGAAAAATTTCAAGGTTTTAACAAAAATTGAAAATCGTCGAAAAGTCAAGAAATTAGTATCTACCGTGCCTCTTGAAACAATATTAACGCAAAAAGGACGTTGAGACGCTTAATTTGATGTATCGCAACCTATAGGGGGAAGACGTTTTATTTTCAAAATTAGTTGCTAGTACTGAAAGTGTGCAGCGCTAAGGTGGATTTTGGAGATAAAAATATAGGGCGTTCGGTCGCTTTTTTCAATTTTCTTCGCTAATTGGTGTAATTTTTGTTTCAGATGGTTGCAGCGACGCCGGGCGAGGATGAATCAGCCACGGGAAGCGGTGAGAACAGCGAGATGGTGAAGAAAATTTGAAAAAATGCTAAAAACGCAATAAAATGACCTGATTTTTAGGGAAAATTGTAGTTTTCCTAATGTTTTCCGCGACGGATGAATACGTTGGCTAGCCCTAAAAATAGGGCGTCGCAAGGCGCTTCCGATGATGTATCAAGTGCCTATATTCACCTAAGGATCGAGTCAGGGAAAATTAGTTTAGGTTTTTGTCTTAGACAAAAGTTCGCTTTTGAGGACAAAACCGCTAATGTTTTCGTTTCCTGCTAGCGAAAACGAAAAACTGCGATTGACGGGCCTCCGGGGCGATAAACTACAATAATAACAGCAAACAGAATATAAGAATTTGGAATAGATAATTAATTAGAGCCGAAAAAGAGGTGAAAAATTTCAAGGTTTTAACAAAAATTGAAAATCGTCGAAAAGTCAAGAAATTAGTATCTACCGTGCCTCTTGAAACAATATTAACGCAAAAAGGACGTTGAGACGCTTAATTTGATGTATCGCAACCTATAGGGGGAAGACGTTTTATTTTCAAAATTAGTTGCTAGTACTGAAAGTGTGCAGCGCTAAGGTGGATTTTGGAGATAAAAATATAGGGCGTTCGGTCGCTTTTTTCAATTTTCTTCGCTAATTGGTGTAATTTTTGTTTCAGATGGTTGCAGCGACGCCGGGCGAGGATGAATCAGCCACGGGAAGCGGTGAGAACAGCGAGATGGTGAAGAAAATTTGAAAAAATGCTAAAAACGCAATAAAATGACCTGATTTTTAGGGAAAATTGTAGTTTTCCTAATGTTTTCCGCGACGGATGAATACGTTGGCTAGCCCTAAAAATAGGGCGTCGCAAGGCGCTTCCGATGATGTATCAAGTGCCTATATTCACCTAAGGATCGAGTCAGGGAAAATTAGTTTAGGTTTTTGTCTTAGACAAAAGTTCGCTTTTGAGGACAAAACCGCTAATGTTTTCGTTTCCTGCTAGCGAAAACGAAAAACTGCGATTGACGGGCCTCCGGGGCGATAAACTACAATAATAACAGCAAACAGAATATAAGAATTTGGAATAGATAATTAATTAGAGCCGAAAAAGAGGTGAAAAATTTCAAGGTTTTAACAAAAATTGAAAATCGTCGAAAAGTCAAGAAATTAGTATCTACCGTGCCTCTTGAAACAATATTAACGCAAAAAGGACGTTGAGACGCTTAATTTGATGTATCGCAACCTATAGGGGGAAGACGTTTTATTTTCAAAATTAGTTGCTAGTACTGAAAGTGTGCAGCGCTAAGGTGGATTTTGGAGATAAAAATATAGGGCGTTCGGTCGCTTTTTTCAATTTTCTTCGCTAATTGGTGTAATTTTTGTTTCAGATGGTTGCAGCGACGCCGGGCGAGGATGAATCAGCCACGGGAAGCGGTGAGAACAGCGAGATGGTGAAGAAAATTTGAAAAAATGCTAAAAACGCAATAAAATGACCTGATTTTTAGGGAAAATTGTAGTTTTCCTAATGTTTTCCGCGACGGATGAATACGTTGGCTAGCCCTAAAAATAGGGCGTCGCAAGGCGCTTCCGATGATGTATCAAGTGCCTATATTCACCTAAGGATCGAGTCAGGGAAAATTAGTTTAGGTTTTTGTCTTAGACAAAAGTTCGCTTTTGAGGACAAAACCGCTAATGTTTTCGTTTCCTGCTAGCGAAAACGAAAAACTGCGATTGACGGGCCTCCGGGGCGATAAACTACAATAATAACAGCAAACAGAATATAAGAATTTGGAATAGATAATTAATTAGAGCCGAAAAAGAGGTGAAAAATTTCAAGGTTTTAACAAAAATTGAAAATCGTCGAAAAGTCAAGAAATTAGTATCTACCGTGCCTCTTGAAACAATATTAACGCAAAAAGGACGTTGAGACGCTTAATTTGATGTATCGCAACCTATAGGGGGAAGACGTTTTATTTTCAAAATTAGTTGCTAGTACTGAAAGTGTGCAGCGCTAAGGTGGATTTTGGAGATAAAAATATAGGGCGTTCGGTCGCTTTTTTCAATTTTCTTCGCTAATTGGTGTAATTTTTGTTTCAGATGGTTGCAGCGACGCCGGGCGAGGATGAATCAGCCACGGGAAGCGGTGAGAACAGCGAGATGGTGAAGAAAATTTGAAAAAATGCTAAAAACGCAATAAAATGACCTGATTTTTAGGGAAAATTGTAGTTTTCCTAATGTTTTCCGCGACGGATGAATACGTTGGCTAGCCCTAAAAATAGGGCGTCGCAAGGCGCTTCCGATGATGTATCAAGTGCCTATATTCACCTAAGGATCGAGTCAGGGAAAATTAGTTTAGGTTTTTGTCTTAGACAAAAGTTCGCTTTTGAGGACAAAACCGCTAATGTTTTCGTTTCCTGCTAGCGAAAACGAAAAACTGCGATTGACGGGCCTCCGGGGCGATAAACTACAATAATAACAGCAAACAGAATATAAGAATTTGGAATAGATAATTAATTAGAGCCGAAAAAGAGGTGAAAAATTTCAAGGTTTTAACAAAAATTGAAAATCGTCGAAAAGTCAAGAAATTAGTATCTACCGTGCCTCTTGAAACAATATTAACGCAAAAAGGACGTTGAGACGCTTAATTTGATGTATCGCAACCTATAGGGGGAAGACGTTTTATTTTCAAAATTAGTTGCTAGTACTGAAAGTGTGCAGCGCTAAGGTGGATTTTGGAGATAAAAATATAGGGCGTTCGGTCGCTTTTTTCAATTTTCTTCGCTAATTGGTGTAATTTTTGTTTCAGATGGTTGCAGCGACGCCGGGCGAGGATGAATCAGCCACGGGAAGCGGTGAGAACAGCGAGATGGTGAAGAAAATTTGAAAAAATGCTAAAAACGCAATAAAATGACCTGATTTTTAGGGAAAATTGTAGTTTTCCTAATGTTTTCCGCGACGGATGAATACGTTGGCTAGCCCTAAAAATAGGGCGTCGCAAGGCGCTTCCGATGATGTATCAAGTGCCTATATTCACCTAAGGATCGAGTCAGGGAAAATTAGTTTAGGTTTTTGTCTTAGACAAAAGTTCGCTTTTGAGGACAAAACCGCTAATGTTTTCGTTTCCTGCTAGCGAAAACGAAAAACTGCGATTGACGGGCCTCCGGGGCGATAAACTACAATAATAACAGCAAACAGAATATAAGAATTTGGAATAGATAATTAATTAGAGCCGAAAAAGAGGTGAAAAATTTCAAGGTTTTAACAAAAATTGAAAATCGTCGAAAAGTCAAGAAATTAGTATCTACCGTGCCTCTTGAAACAATATTAACGCAAAAAGGACGTTGAGACGCTTAATTTGATGTATCGCAACCTATAGGGGGAAGACGTTTTATTTTCAAAATTAGTTGCTAGTACTGAAAGTGTGCAGCGCTAAGGTGGATTTTGGAGATAAAAATATAGGGCGTTCGGTCGCTTTTTTCAATTTTCTTCGCTAATTGGTGTAATTTTTGTTTCAGATGGTTGCAGCGACGCCGGGCGAGGATGAATCAGCCACGGGAAGCGGTGAGAACAGCGAGATGGTGAAGAAAATTTGAAAAAATGCTAAAAACGCAATAAAATGACCTGATTTTTAGGGAAAATTGTAGTTTTCCTAATGTTTTCCGCGACGGATGAATACGTTGGCTAGCCCTAAAAATAGGGCGTCGCAAGGCGCTTCCGATGATGTATCAAGTGCCTATATTCACCTAAGGATCGAGTCAGGGAAAATTAGTTTAGGTTTTTGTCTTAGACAAAAGTTCGCTTTTGAGGACAAAACCGCTAATGTTTTCGTTTCCTGCTAGCGAAAACGAAAAACTGCGATTGACGGGCCTCCGGGGCGATAAACTACAATAATAACAGCAAACAGAATATAAGAATTTGGAATAGATAATTAATTAGAGCCGAAAAAGAGGTGAAAAATTTCAAGGTTTTAACAAAAATTGAAAATCGTCGAAAAGTCAAGAAATTAGTATCTACCGTGCCTCTTGAAACAATATTAACGCAAAAAGGACGTTGAGACGCTTAATTTGATGTATCGCAACCTATAGGGGGAAGACGTTTTATTTTCAAAATTAGTTGCTAGTACTGAAAGTGTGCAGCGCTAAGGTGGATTTTGGAGATAAAAATATAGGGCGTTCGGTCGCTTTTTTCAATTTTCTTCGCTAATTGGTGTAATTTTTGTTTCAGATGGTTGCAGCGACGCCGGGCGAGGATGAATCAGCCACGGGAAGCGGTGAGAACAGCGAGATGGTGAAGAAAATTTGAAAAAATGCTAAAAACGCAATAAAATGACCTGATTTTTAGGGAAAATTGTAGTTTTCCTAATGTTTTCCGCGACGGATGAATACGTTGGCTAGCCCTAAAAATAGGGCGTCGCAAGGCGCTTCCGATGATGTATCAAGTGCCTATATTCACCTAAGGATCGAGTCAGGGAAAATTAGTTTAGGTTTTTGTCTTAGACAAAAGTTCGCTTTTGAGGACAAAACCGCTAATGTTTTCGTTTCCTGCTAGCGAAAACGAAAAACTGCGATTGACGGGCCTCCGGGGCGATAAACTACAATAATAACAGCAAACAGAATATAAGAATTTGGAATAGATAATTAATTAGAGCCGAAAAAGAGGTGAAAAATTTCAAGGTTTTAACAAAAATTGAAAATCGTCGAAAAGTCAAGAAATTAGTATCTACCGTGCCTCTTGAAACAATATTAACGCAAAAAGGACGTTGAGACGCTTAATTTGATGTATCGCAACCTATAGGGGGAAGACGTTTTATTTTCAAAATTAGTTGCTAGTACTGAAAGTGTGCAGCGCTAAGGTGGATTTTGGAGATAAAAATATAGGGCGTTCGGTCGCTTTTTTCAATTTTCTTCGCTAATTGGTGTAATTTTTGTTTCAGATGGTTGCAGCGACGCCGGGCGAGGATGAATCAGCCACGGGAAGCGGTGAGAACAGCGAGATGGTGAAGAAAATTTGAAAAAATGCTAAAAACGCAATAAAATGACCTGATTTTTAGGGAAAATTGTAGTTTTCCTAATGTTTTCCGCGACGGATGAATACGTTGGCTAGCCCTAAAAATAGGGCGTCGCAAGGCGCTTCCGATGATGTATCAAGTGCCTATATTCACCTAAGGATCGAGTCAGGGAAAATTAGTTTAGGTTTTTGTCTTAGACAAAAGTTCGCTTTTGAGGACAAAACCGCTAATGTTTTCGTTTCCTGCTAGCGAAAACGAAAAACTGCGATTGACGGGCCTCCGGGGCGATAAACTACAATAATAACAGCAAACAGAATATAAGAATTTGGAATAGATAATTAATTAGAGCCGAAAAAGAGGTGAAAAATTTCAAGGTTTTAACAAAAATTGAAAATCGTCGAAAAGTCAAGAAATTAGTATCTACCGTGCCTCTTGAAACAATATTAACGCAAAAAGGACGTTGAGACGCTTAATTTGATGTATCGCAACCTATAGGGGGAAGACGTTTTATTTTCAAAATTAGTTGCTAGTACTGAAAGTGTGCAGCGCTAAGGTGGATTTTGGAGATAAAAATATAGGGCGTTCGGTCGCTTTTTTCAATTTTCTTCGCTAATTGGTGTAATTTTTGTTTCAGATGGTTGCAGCGACGCCGGGCGAGGATGAATCAGCCACGGGAAGCGGTGAGAACAGCGAGATGGTGAAGAAAATTTGAAAAAATGCTAAAAACGCAATAAAATGACCTGATTTTTAGGGAAAATTGTAGTTTTCCTAATGTTTTCCGCGACGGATGAATACGTTGGCTAGCCCTAAAAATAGGGCGTCGCAAGGCGCTTCCGATGATGTATCAAGTGCCTATATTCACCTAAGGATCGAGTCAGGGAAAATTAGTTTAGGTTTTTGTCTTAGACAAAAGTTCGCTTTTGAGGACAAAACCGCTAATGTTTTCGTTTCCTGCTAGCGAAAACGAAAAACTGCGATTGACGGGCCTCCGGGGCGATAAACTACAATAATAACAGCAAACAGAATATAAGAATTTGGAATAGATAATTAATTAGAGCCGAAAAAGAGGTGAAAAATTTCAAGGTTTTAACAAAAATTGAAAATCGTCGAAAAGTCAAGAAATTAGTATCTACCGTGCCTCTTGAAACAATATTAACGCAAAAAGGACGTTGAGACGCTTAATTTGATGTATCGCAACCTATAGGGGGAAGACGTTTTATTTTCAAAATTAGTTGCTAGTACTGAAAGTGTGCAGCGCTAAGGTGGATTTTGGAGATAAAAATATAGGGCGTTCGGTCGCTTTTTTCAATTTTCTTCGCTAATTGGTGTAATTTTTGTTTCAGATGGTTGCAGCGACGCCGGGCGAGGATGAATCAGCCACGGGAAGCGGTGAGAACAGCGAGATGGTGAAGAAAATTTGAAAAAATGCTAAAAACGCAATAAAATGACCTGATTTTTAGGGAAAATTGTAGTTTTCCTAATGTTTTCCGCGACGGATGAATACGTTGGCTAGCCCTAAAAATAGGGCGTCGCAAGGCGCTTCCGATGATGTATCAAGTGCCTATATTCACCTAAGGATCGAGTCAGGGAAAATTAGTTTAGGTTTTTGTCTTAGACAAAAGTTCGCTTTTGAGGACAAAACCGCTAATGTTTTCGTTTCCTGCTAGCGAAAACGAAAAACTGCGATTGACGGGCCTCCGGGGCGATAAACTACAATAATAACAGCAAACAGAATATAAGAATTTGGAATAGATAATTAATTAGAGCCGAAAAAGAGGTGAAAAATTTCAAGGTTTTAACAAAAATTGAAAATCGTCGAAAAGTCAAGAAATTAGTATCTACCGTGCCTCTTGAAACAATATTAACGCAAAAAGGACGTTGAGACGCTTAATTTGATGTATCGCAACCTATAGGGGGAAGACGTTTTATTTTCAAAATTAGTTGCTAGTACTGAAAGTGTGCAGCGCTAAGGTGGATTTTGGAGATAAAAATATAGGGCGTTCGGTCGCTTTTTTCAATTTTCTTCGCTAATTGGTGTAATTTTTGTTTCAGATGGTTGCAGCGACGCCGGGCGAGGATGAATCAGCCACGGGAAGCGGTGAGAACAGCGAGATGGTGAAGAAAATTTGAAAAAATGCTAAAAACGCAATAAAATGACCTGATTTTTAGGGAAAATTGTAGTTTTCCTAATGTTTTCCGCGACGGATGAATACGTTGGCTAGCCCTAAAAATAGGGCGTCGCAAGGCGCTTCCGATGATGTATCAAGTGCCTATATTCACCTAAGGATCGAGTCAGGGAAAATTAGTTTAGGTTTTTGTCTTAGACAAAAGTTCGCTTTTGAGGACAAAACCGCTAATGTTTTCGTTTCCTGCTAGCGAAAACGAAAAACTGCGATTGACGGGCCTCCGGGGCGATAAACTACAATAATAACAGCAAACAGAATATAAGAATTTGGAATAGATAATTAATTAGAGCCGAAAAAGAGGTGAAAAATTTCAAGGTTTTAACAAAAATTGAAAATCGTCGAAAAGTCAAGAAATTAGTATCTACCGTGCCTCTTGAAACAATATTAACGCAAAAAGGACGTTGAGACGCTTAATTTGATGTATCGCAACCTATAGGGGGAAGACGTTTTATTTTCAAAATTAGTTGCTAGTACTGAAAGTGTGCAGCGCTAAGGTGGATTTTGGAGATAAAAATATAGGGCGTTCGGTCGCTTTTTTCAATTTTCTTCGCTAATTGGTGTAATTTTTGTTTCAGATGGTTGCAGCGACGCCGGGCGAGGATGAATCAGCCACGGGAAGCGGTGAGAACAGCGAGATGGTGAAGAAAATTTGAAAAAATGCTAAAAACGCAATAAAATGACCTGATTTTTAGGGAAAATTGTAGTTTTCCTAATGTTTTCCGCGACGGATGAATACGTTGGCTAGCCCTAAAAATAGGGCGTCGCAAGGCGCTTCCGATGATGTATCAAGTGCCTATATTCACCTAAGGATCGAGTCAGGGAAAATTAGTTTAGGTTTTTGTCTTAGACAAAAGTTCGCTTTTGAGGACAAAACCGCTAATGTTTTCGTTTCCTGCTAGCGAAAACGAAAAACTGCGATTGACGGGCCTCCGGGGCGATAAACTACAATAATAACAGCAAACAGAATATAAGAATTTGGAATAGATAATTAATTAGAGCCGAAAAAGAGGTGAAAAATTTCAAGGTTTTAACAAAAATTGAAAATCGTCGAAAAGTCAAGAAATTAGTATCTACCGTGCCTCTTGAAACAATATTAACGCAAAAAGGACGTTGAGACGCTTAATTTGATGTATCGCAACCTATAGGGGGAAGACGTTTTATTTTCAAAATTAGTTGCTAGTACTGAAAGTGTGCAGCGCTAAGGTGGATTTTGGAGATAAAAATATAGGGCGTTCGGTCGCTTTTTTCAATTTTCTTCGCTAATTGGTGTAATTTTTGTTTCAGATGGTTGCAGCGACGCCGGGCGAGGATGAATCAGCCACGGGAAGCGGTGAGAACAGCGAGATGGTGAAGAAAATTTGAAAAAATGCTAAAAACGCAATAAAATGACCTGATTTTTAGGGAAAATTGTAGTTTTCCTAATGTTTTCCGCGACGGATGAATACGTTGGCTAGCCCTAAAAATAGGGCGTCGCAAGGCGCTTCCGATGATGTATCAAGTGCCTATATTCACCTAAGGATCGAGTCAGGGAAAATTAGTTTAGGTTTTTGTCTTAGACAAAAGTTCGCTTTTGAGGACAAAACCGCTAATGTTTTCGTTTCCTGCTAGCGAAAACGAAAAACTGCGATTGACGGGCCTCCGGGGCAATAAACTACAATAATAACAGCAAACAGAATATAAGAATTTGGAATAGATAATTAATTAGAGCCGAAAAAGAGGTGAAAAATTTCAAGGTTTTAACAAAAATTGAAAATCGTCGAAAAGTCAAGAAATTAGTATCTACCGTGCCTCTTGAAACAATATTAACGCAAAAAGGACGTTGAGACGCTTAATTTGATGTATCGCAACCTATAGGGGGAAGACGTTTTATTTTCAAAATTAGTTGCTAGTACTGAAAGTGTGCAGCGCTAAGGTGGATTTTGGAGATAAAAATATAGGGCGTTCGGTCGCTTTTTTCAATTTTCTTCGCTAATTGGTGTAATTTTTGTTTCAGATGGTTGCAGCGACGCCGGGCGAGGATGAATCAGCCACGGGAAGCGGTGAGAACAGCGAGATGGTGAAGAAAATTTGAAAAAATGCTAAAAACGCAATAAAATGACCTGATTTTTAGGGAAAATTGTAGTTTTCCTAATGTTTTCCGCGACGGATGAATACGTTGGCTAGCCCTAAAAATAGGGCGTCGCAAGGCGCTTCCGATGATGTATCAAGTGCCTATATTCACCTAAGGATCGAGTCAGGGAAAATTAGTTTAGGTTTTTGTCTTAGACAAAAGTTCGCTTTTGAGGACAAAACCGCTAATGTTTTCGTTTCCTGCTAGCGAAAACGAAAAACTGCGATTGACGGGCCTCCGGGGCGATAAACTACAATAATAACAGCAAACAGAATATAAGAATTTGGAATAGATAATTAATTAGAGCCGAAAAAGAGGTGAAAAATTTCAAGGTTTTAACAAAAATTGAAAATCGTCGAAAAGTCAAGAAATTAGTATCTACCGTGCCTCTTGAAACAATATTAACGCAAAAAGGACGTTGAGACGCTTAATTTGATGTATCGCAACCTATAGGGGGAAGACGTTTTATTTTCAAAATTAGTTGCTAGTACTGAAAGTGTGCAGCGCTAAGGTGGATTTTGGAGATAAAAATATAGGGCGTTCGGTCGCTTTTTTCAATTTTCTTCGCTAATTGGTGTAATTTTTGTTTCAGATGGTTGCAGCGACGCCGGGCGAGGATGAATCAGCCACGGGAAGCGGTGAGAACAGCGAGATGGTGAAGAAAATTTGAAAAAATGCTAAAAACGCAATAAAATGACCTGATTTTTAGGGAAAATTGTAGTTTTCCTAATGTTTTCCGCGACGGATGAATACGTTGGCTAGCCCTAAAAATAGGGCGTCGCAAGGCGCTTCCGATGATGTATCAAGTGCCTATATTCACCTAAGGATCGAGTCAGGGAAAATTAGTTTAGGTTTTTGTCTTAGACAAAAGTTCGCTTTTGAGGACAAAACCGCTAATGTTTTCGTTTCCTGCTAGCGAAAACGAAAAACTGCGATTGACGGGCCTCCGGGGCGATAAACTACAATAATAACAGCAAACAGAATATAAGAATTTGGAATAGATAATTAATTAGAGCCGAAAAAGAGGTGAAAAATTTCAAGGTTTTAACAAAAATTGAAAATCGTCGAAAAGTCAAGAAATTAGTATCTACCGTGCCTCTTGAAACAATATTAACGCAAAAAGGACGTTGAGACGCTTAATTTGATGTATCGCAACCTATAGGGGGAAGACGTTTTATTTTCAAAATTAGTTGCTAGTACTGAAAGTGTGCAGCGCTAAGGTGGATTTTGGAGATAAAAATATAGGGCGTTCGGTCGCTTTTTTCAATTTTCTTCGCTAATTGGTGTAATTTTTGTTTCAGATGGTTGCAGCGACGCCGGGCGAGGATGAATCAGCCACGGGAAGCGGTGAGAACAGCGAGATGGTGAAGAAAATTTGAAAAAATGCTAAAAACGCAATAAAATGACCTGATTTTTAGGGAAAATTGTAGTTTTCCTAATGTTTTCCGCGACGGATGAATACGTTGGCTAGCCCTAAAAATAGGGCGTCGCAAGGCGCTTCCGATGATGTATCAAGTGCCTATATTCACCTAAGGATCGAGTCAGGGAAAATTAGTTTAGGTTTTTGTCTTAGACAAAAGTTCGCTTTTGAGGACAAAACCGCTAATGTTTTCGTTTCCTGCTAGCGAAAACGAAAAACTGCGATTGACGGGCCTCCGGGGCAATAAACTACAATAATAACAGCAAACAGAATATAAGAATTTGGAATAGATAATTAATTAGAGCCGAAAAAGAGGTGAAAAATTTCAAGGTTTTAACAAAAATTGAAAATCGTCGAAAAGTCAAGAAATTAGTATCTACCGTGCCTCTTGAAACAATATTAACGCAAAAAGGACGTTGAGACGCTTAATTTGATGTATCGCAACCTATAGGGGGAAGACGTTTTATTTTCAAAATTAGTTGCTAGTACTGAAAGTGTGCAGCGCTAAGGTGGATTTTGGAGATAAAAATATAGGGCGTTCGGTCGCTTTTTTCAATTTTCTTCGCTAATTGGTGTAATTTTTGTTTCAGATGGTTGCAGCGACGCCGGGCGAGGATGAATCAGCCACGGGAAGCGGTGAGAACAGCGAGATGGTGAAGAAAATTTGAAAAAATGCTAAAAACGCAATAAAATGACCTGATTTTTAGGGAAAATTGTAGTTTTCCTAATGTTTTCCGCGACGGATGAATACGTTGGCTAGCCCTAAAAATAGGGCGTCGCAAGGCGCTTCCGATGATGTATCAAGTGCCTATATTCACCTAAGGATCGAGTCAGGGAAAATTAGTTTAGGTTTTTGTCTTAGACAAAAGTTCGCTTTTGAGGACAAAACCGCTAATGTTTTCGTTTCCTGCTAGCGAAAACGAAAAACTGCGATTGACGGGCCTCCGGGGCGATAAACTACAATAATAACAGCAAACAGAATATAAGAATTTGGAATAGATAATTAATTAGAGCCGAAAAAGAGGTGAAAAATTTCAAGGTTTTAACAAAAATTGAAAATCGTCGAAAAGTCAAGAAATTAGTATCTACCGTGCCTCTTGAAACAATATTAACGCAAAAAGGACGTTGAGACGCTTAATTTGATGTATCGCAACCTATAGGGGGAAGACGTTTTATTTTCAAAATTAGTTGCTAGTACTGAAAGTGTGCAGCGCTAAGGTGGATTTTGGAGATAAAAATATAGGGCGTTCGGTCGCTTTTTTCAATTTTCTTCGCTAATTGGTGTAATTTTTGTTTCAGATGGTTGCAGCGACGCCGGGCGAGGATGAATCAGCCACGGGAAGCGGTGAGAACAGCGAGATGGTGAAGAAAATTTGAAAAAATGCTAAAAACGCAATAAAATGACCTGATTTTTAGGGAAAATTGTAGTTTTCCTAATGTTTTCCGCGACGGATGAATACGTTGGCTAGCCCTAAAAATAGGGCGTCGCAAGGCGCTTCCGATGATGTATCAAGTGCCTATATTCACCTAAGGATCGAGTCAGGGAAAATTAGTTTAGGTTTTTGTCTTAGACAAAAGTTCGCTTTTGAGGACAAAACCGCTAATGTTTTCGTTTCCTGCTAGCGAAAACGAAAAACTGCGATTGACGGGCCTCCGGGGCGATAAACTACAATAATAACAGCAAACAGAATATAAGAATTTGGAATAGATAATTAATTAGAGCCGAAAAAGAGGTGAAAAATTTCAAGGTTTTAACAAAAATTGAAAATCGTCGAAAAGTCAAGAAATTAGTATCTACCGTGCCTCTTGAAACAATATTAACGCAAAAAGGACGTTGAGACGCTTAATTTGATGTATCGCAACCTATAGGGGGAAGACGTTTTATTTTCAAAATTAGTTGCTAGTACTGAAAGTGTGCAGCGCTAAGGTGGATTTTGGAGATAAAAATATAGGGCGTTCGGTCGCTTTTTTCAATTTTCTTCGCTAATTGGTGTAATTTTTGTTTCAGATGGTTGCAGCGACGCCGGGCGAGGATGAATCAGCCACGGGAAGCGGTGAGAACAGCGAGATGGTGAAGAAAATTTGAAAAAATGCTAAAAACGCAATAAAATGACCTGATTTTTAGGGAAAATTGTAGTTTTCCTAATGTTTTCCGCGACGGATGAATACGTTGGCTAGCCCTAAAAATAGGGCGTCGCAAGGCGCTTCCGATGATGTATCAAGTGCCTATATTCACCTAAGGATCGAGTCAGGGAAAATTAGTTTAGGTTTTTGTCTTAGACAAAAGTTCGCTTTTGAGGACAAAACCGCTAATGTTTTCGTTTCCTGCTAGCGAAAACGAAAAACTGCGATTGACGGGCCTCCGGGGCGATAAACTACAATAATAACAGCAAACAGAATATAAGAATTTGGAATAGATAATTAATTAGAGCCGAAAAAGAGGTGAAAAATTTCAAGGTTTTAACAAAAATTGAAAATCGTCGAAAAGTCAAGAAATTAGTATCTACCGTGCCTCTTGAAACAATATTAACGCAAAAAGGACGTTGAGACGCTTAATTTGATGTATCGCAACCTATAGGGGGAAGACGTTTTATTTTCAAAATTAGTTCGTTAGGTTAGGTTAGGTTAGGTTAGGTTAGGTTAGGTTAGGTTAGGTTAGGTTAGGTTAGGTTAGGTTAGGTTAGGTTAGGTTAGGTTAGGTTTTTTTTTTTTTTTTTTTTTTTTTTTTTTTTTGGGGTACCCTATCCATAACTCGTTCCTTTGACGTAATCAAAGACTGTTTTCTCTTTATTGCTAGCTACAGGGGGATACATGGTTACTTGCCCTCTGGGGGTTTACAGGGAGCTTAATCTAATTATATCTATATTTTTTATTTTTATACTAATACAGGGTGATAACAGGGTTTTTCCTTAATTATAATAATTTCAAACTTACTTAGTACTAGAACAATTTCAATCTTATATATACATATCTTAGAACTATATTATTAATTACACACTTTTTATTTTATCTTAAACTGATTTATACATATTTTAACCTGATTTATTCTAGTTTGCTGATTCATTTATATTCAATAATATAATGTTCAGCAAAGTTATATATCTTTATTTCTTTTTATTACCATTTGAGCTATTTTTGTACAGTATTCTATAAAGTCATTTCTAATATATTTATTACTAATATAATCTTTTACATTTTCAACTTTTAATTCTATTTCCAGTTTTTGTTCGGTCTCGTATCTCCGTTTGCCAAATACTGGGCACTCAAACAATATGTGTTCTACAGTTTCCATTTTAATCGGGTCGCAAATGCACGATGGACTCTCTTTACACCTGAACCGGTTCAGGTATTCAGAGAATCCACCGTGTCCCGTCATAATTTGTGTGAGTACACCAGTGGGTTTTAGCGTTTTTATAATTTTGTAACTATTGATAGTATCGGGAAAGAAGACTTTGGTGA
Source organism: Plemyria rubiginata (assembly GCA_963576535.1). Classification (NCBI taxonomy): domain Eukaryota; kingdom Metazoa; phylum Arthropoda; class Insecta; order Lepidoptera; family Geometridae; genus Plemyria; species Plemyria rubiginata. The sequence goes on from OY754928.1 coordinate 10,630,837, forward strand.
CGGCTGCATTTTCGCTTGTGACGTATCTCCTGTTCCATTCGTCAAGAGTTCGTCTGCGGATCTGTCGCTTGACGAATGAGACAGGACACGCGTCGTATAGCGGTTTGGATTTCATTTTCAGAGCAGCGTCCTTTGCTAGCGCATCGGCCCGCTCGTTGCCTTCGAGCCCAGCATGTGCCTTGATCCAAAACATATCAACAATTTTGTTCTGTGCCTTGCTTGCTTTCAAGTTCTTACGAACTTTTACGGCAAGAGGGTGAGTGGAGCTGTTGTTTGTTATGGTTTGGAGCGAGGACAGTGAATCGCTGTAAATGCCGAATCGGGATTCCGCCATCTTCAGTATCTCCTCAGTGGCTTTGTATATGGCCAGCAATTCCGCCTGGTAGACAGTGCAATGTGACGAGAGCTTCAGCTTGATGGCTTTGGTCTCGGCCACATCATCCCATATGGATAATGCGGCTCCGACCTTCTCATCAAGCCTACTGCCGTCTGTGAATATCCGGACCGCGTAATCGCTGTGGATATTCACTTGCTGTTGGTCTTCCAGGCACAAAAATTCCAGGCACATATACTCAGCCGGGTGAGGATTCACCGAGTATGCCGACATCTTCTCTACTTCCCTGTCTCCAAGCGCTGGCTGGATTACCCCTTTCCGTGCCTCGTACAGGGCGGCTGCCTCTTGTACCCTGAGGTCGAGGGGCAGTATCCCGGCCAGTGCTAGTGCTGAGTTCAGGGAAACAGTTCTATATGCTCGGCATAGTTTTTGTGCAAACCCGCGTTGGACCGCATTGAGCACCTTCCGAATGCCCAGTTTTTTGGTTGCTGGGGCCCAGGCGCTTGCCGCATACATGACAGTTGGCTCAACAACTGCCGTGTATATAGTCCTCACGACTTCTGGGTGCAAACCCCAGCTTATCTTTGCTGCTCTGGATAGCTGCTTGAAGATATTGACGGCTTTCCTGCAGACATTTGACGTGTGCTGGTTAAATGTCAGCTTGTCGTCAATTGTAAGCCCCAATATCTTCATTTCCTTTGACATGGCAATGTCGATCCCGCCCATCCTCAGGAGTGGTGCATCATATTTCAGTTTCCTAGTCACTATCATCGCACTTGTTTTTTGCGGCGCAAACTTCAACTTATTCTTGATGCCCCACTCCCGAACATAGGCGAGAGCGGCATTTGCCTGCCTCTGAATGTCCAGTGCAGTGTCTCCGTCAAAGACCATGACCACATCGTCTGCAAATGCCTGGTTGTAGTCTCCTCTCTGTTCCAGGCCCTTGAGTAACGGGTCAATGAGCAGGTTCCACAAAATGGGGCCCCCTATTGAGCCCTGAACGCATCCCTTGGAGGTTGGTCTGGTTATTTCCTCTCCTGCGTATCGCACTTTGACCGTTCTTCCCTCAAGGTAACTGTCCATGACTTTCCTGACATTTATTGGGCATCCTTCTTCAGCCAGTCGGACTCTGAGCGCTGGCCACCACGCGCCATCGAAGGCGCCCTCTATGTCCAATGAAACAATGGTTATGAGTTTCTTAAGGTCCAGTTTTTGTTGTATATGTCTCATTAGGGCATAGAGGGCGTCTTCGGTGCTTTTTTGGGGTACGAATCCGAATTGGCGAGTATTGAGCTTTGGGAGAATATGGTACTTGATCCTGCCCATAACCATCTTCTCGAACACTTTGCCCATGACCGGAAGCAGCCCTATCGGTCTATATGATTTGGGGTCCTGGTAGTTCTTCTTCCCCGGCTTCCTCAATACAACTACTGTCGCTACCTTCCACGCTTTGGGAAAGTGTCCGTATTCCAGGCACTTGTTTGCCAACGCCAAGTATGTTTCGGGGTTTTGCAGGATTGTGTGCTTGCAGATATCTGCAGTGAATCCATCTGACCCCGGTGCTTTCTTTGGATTGAAGCTATTTACCGCGGTTGTTACCTCTTCCATGGTAAACGGAGGGTCATGATTGTCAACATGCTCCTCTACGTTTACTTGATCAGCGAGCTTTCTGATTCTTCGGTGATCCGCGTCATCTAGTTCCTCCTTGTCTTCCGGGTAGAACGTTTCTGAGAGTAGTTCTGCCGACTCTTTGGGACTAAGGGATTTTCCTTCCTTTATCAGGGGCAGGTCTTCTTGCCTCTTGGTTGTTCTCCCGATCACCCTGTAGATTCCTTCCCAAAGTCCTTCCTTATCTTGCTTCCCACAGAACTCTTTCCAGCTGTCTACTTGTGCTTGTTTTGCTTCTTGTTCATACTTTTCTTTTATTTGCAGGTACTCCCCGACGACACTATTTCTACGGACCGGCGCTGCACAACGGATTCTCCTCTTCCTGGTTCTCACCTCTTTCTTCAGCTTCGCGAGTTCATTGGACCACCATGGTAAGTTATTTTTTGTGTTTCTTTTTATTTTAGGGATACTGTTATTGCATGCTATTGTTGTTAGTTTAATATATGTATCTATTTTATTTTCTATGTCTGTTTTGTTTTTGATTTTAATTATTTCTTCTTTTTCTAGGTGTTCTTCTTCTATTAATTGGGCCAGTTTCTCATGAAACTGGCTCCAATTTGCTTTTTTGGTATTATAAATACGTGTGGTTCTCTGAATGCTGATACCTTTTGATCGTTCCAATCTAATTTTAAATGTTAACACATTGTGGTCGGATGAAATCAGCCCTTCGTTTACCTCCCAGTCTTCTACCAGGTCCAGAAGATTCGCTGTGCAGGCGGTGATGTCTACGAAGCTCGTATAGGTCTTTCCTCCTCTTACGGTGTCGAATGTCGGTGTATCTCCAACGTTGAGTACCTGCAAATCCATATCTTCTATTGTTCCAGCTAGTTCTTCTCCCTTCTCGTCTATCTTCAGACTTCCCCACCATGTGTGCTTAGCGTTCGCATCTCCTCCTACAATTAGTTTTCCGAGTCCCACTTCTCTTTGGATCTTCCGTAGGTGGTTTAGGAAAGGCTCTAGTGTGGTGTGGTTTGGCTCGAAGTAATATGAGACCACCACGATCTCCCAGGCGCTGGTCCTGAGCTTCACCACCACGATGTTATTGGTGGTGAAGTCTGGGCAAAGAATGGCGTCCATGTCTGCATCAAACACAGCTATGGCTGCTTTGACTGTGCCATCTCCTTGGTTTGCGTTCTGGAAGATCCTGGCAGTCCCATAATTCTTCATTCTGCCTATTTTCCCCACGTAAGGTTCTTGGAGCAACGCGAAGGCCATTTTCCTGTTGTTTGCCTCAAGTATTAGTTCTTGTGTAGCAAGTGCTTTTCTCTGCAAGTTGGCTTGGGCTGCGACGTATGGCCTTGCGTTGCTTTGGGGAGCTATTTGGCCCGGGACCACCTTAGCAATAAGCTACCGAGGCTCTAGCAAGTGCGTCCCATCTTCTCCTTATCGGGCACTCACTGCTAAAGGCATTGTGGTCCGGTCGCTCTACCTTGGCGTGTACACAGTTTGTGCACGTGGGGACGGCACCGGCCATCCAATCTGCACACACTGTTCTGAGGTGGGGTCCACCGCAATGGCTGCATTTTTCGGTTGTCTCCTTGCAGAATCTTCTGCCATGGCCGTAGCCAAGGCACAGGGAGCATTGGACAAGTGGCGATTGGTCGGCCACTCGAATCTTCTGCAAGTCAATCAGGACTGTTTCCGCATCTACCAGCCGCCTCCATATTGCGGGGGACACCCTCAGAACGATGTGATGCGTGTGTGGGTTCCGCGTTTGTTTCTTATAGGCTATCTCCAGCGTGTCCTTGGTATTGGTAGCCGACAGGATGTTTTTGTTCTGGATCTTCAAGGCGCTGAGGATGTCCTCGTCTCGGTTGTATTTGAGCACATCCTTCAGAATGACCAGTGGGTTCTTGTTCTGGACATTCTCTACGTTAAGCTCCTTGGCTTCTTGAAGTTTGTTCCTGAATTTGTCGCGTTCTTCTTCTGTTCGGCACCCTACTATCACCTTCCTATCCTTAGCTTTTCTTATTTTCTCTACCGCTATTCCACTCTCTTTTGCATTTACTGTCTTTCTGATTCTATCTAGGACTTCTTCACCCGTCTCTGTTTCATCCTTGGCGCTGACTACAATCGAGTGCAGCGCGGTCTGCCTGTGGGGCTGTTTCCCACCATTAGCCGCTGCCACACTCGCGTAGGTTTGCCTTTCTACTATTTCTTTGTGTTTTTCTATCGTCTCTGCTAGTTTTTCCATATTTCTGTTATTCTCTTGAATAAGTTTTTCCTGTTCTTCTTTATGTTTCTTCATGGTGTCCTTGAATTGTTAGTTTAGGTTAGGTTAGGTTAGGTTAGGTTAGGTTAGGTTAGGTTAGGTTAGGTTAGGTTAGGTTAGGTTAGGTTAGGTTAGGTTAGGTTAGGTTAGGTTAGGTTAGGTTAGGTTAGGTTAGGTTAGGTTAGGTTAGGTTAGGTTAGGTTAGGTTAGGTTAGGTTAGGTTAGGTTAGGTTAGGTTAGGTTAGGTTAGGTTAGGTTAGGTTAGGTTAGGTTAGGTTAGGTTAGGTTAGGTTAGGTTAGGTTAGGTTAGGTTAGGTTAGGTTAGGTTAGGTTAGGTTAGGTTAGGTTAGGTTAGGTTAGGTTAGGTTAGGTTAGGTTAGGTTAGGTTAGGTTAGGTTAGGTTAGGTTAGGTTAGGTTAGGTTAGGTTAGGTTAGGTTAGGTTAGGTTAGGTTAGGTTAGGTTAGGTTAGGTTAGGTTAGGTTAGGTTAGGTTAGGTTAGGTTAGGTTAGGTTAGGTTAGGTTAGGTTAGGTTAGGTTAGGTTAGGTTAGGTTAGGTTAGGTTAGGTTAGGTTAGGTTAGGTTAGGTTAGGTTAGGTTAGGTTAGGTTAGGTTAGGTTAGGTTAGGTTAGGTTAGGTTAGGTTAGGTTAGGTTAGGTTAGGTTAGGTTAGGTTAGGTTAGGTTAGGTTAGGTTAGGTTAGGTTAGGTTAGGTTAGGTTAGGTTAGGTTAGGTTAGGTTAGGTTAGGTTAGGTTAGGTTAGGTTAGGTTAGGTTAGGTTAGGTTAGGTTAGGTTAGGTTAGGTTAGGTTAGGTTAGGTTAGGTTAGGTTAGGTTAGGTTAGGTTAGGTTAGGTTAGGTTAGGTTAGGTTAGGTTAGGTTAGGTTAGGTTAGGTTAGGTTAGGTTAGGTTAGGTTAGGTTAGGTTAGGTTAGGTTAGGTTAGGTTAGGTTAGGTTAGGTTAGGTTAGGTTAGGTTAGGTTAGGTTAGGTTAGGTTAGGTTAGGTTAGGTTAGGTTAGGTTAGGTTAGGTTAGGTTAGGTTAGGTTAGGTTAGGTTAGGTTAGGTTAGGTTAGGTTAGGTTAGGTTAGGTTAGGTTAGGTTAGGTTAGGTTAGGTTAGGTTAGGTTAGGTTAGGTTAGGTTAGGTTAGGTTAGGTTAGGTTAGGTTAGGTTAGGTTAGGTTAGGTTAGGTTAGGTTAGGTTAGGTTAGGTTAGGTTAGGTTAGGTTAGGTTAGGTTAGGTTAGGTTAGGTTAGGTTAGGTTAGGTTAGGTTAGGTTAGGTTAGGTTAGGTTAGGTTAGGTTAGGTTAGGTTAGGTTAGGTTTTTTTTTTTTTTTTTTTTTTTTTTTTTTTTTGTCGCGTTCCCTATGGGCTTAAGGCCCATACCTTTTTTTATGGAGTGAAATTTATTTATTTAGTCTATCATTATTACTACGTCTATGCTCCATTTTTTGGAGTACTCATATTGATTAGATTTACGTTTAGATTAATGTTATTTTAAAAATTTTATACTTGTTAACACATTTTCCTCTTAAAACTATACTTAATTACTATTATACTACTAACGTGCAACTTTTTTTTTTTTTTTTTTTTTTTTTTTTTTTTTTTTTTGTTTGGTTAATGTTTTATTTCTATGGTTACATTTTTATTTTATTTTATTTTTTTTTTTTTTTGTTAGTCTTTTTATCTATTGTTACAATGTTATATTCCTATGGTTACATTTTTGTTAATCTAGTTAGTTGCAGTTTCTTATTTCTACAGGTTAAATGTTACAATGTTGAAATGAAGGAAATTTAAAAATATTTCTATTATACGTCAGCTAGGTGCGTTTAAAGGTCAGTTGATTTGATTTTATTTAGATTAGTACGTTTAAAAGTCAGAAAAGTCAAGTCAAGTTAAAAGTCAGTCAGTAGAGTTTGCACCGCCCCTTGACCTAGTGCTCCGGGTCCTCCGCGTCTTCAACCTCCAGCAACGCGTCCGCGACCTCAAGGTTCCTGCTTCTGATCGCCATGTTGATGTTATAGTCTTTGATTCTGCTTGCCGTGGCAGACAGGGCCCTTTGTATAAGCGCGGCCGTCGCGTCATCTTCGCGGCCGGCAGCGTAGTATACGCAGCTGCCCGTGTGTCTAGTGATCGCCACGACAGCGTGGGAGACACTGCTGTGTAGTTGTGTCTTCACCTTAGAACTCTTGACTATAACAACACTCTTGAAGGTCAGTCCTTGGGCCTCGTGGATGGTGTGGACCTGCGATCCTTCTGCTTTTCCGAACCCTTTGCCGATCAGGAGAGCCTTTTCAACCTGTGTGTGAACAAGATAGAGTGTGTTCGGTTGATTCGGCACTCCTGATTCGTCATAGGTCTCTAGCTTCAAGGATCGCACTCTAGTCACTGACGAGAAAATGCCGCTGTAAATTCCGTTGAGGGCATATGCAACGTCAAGGGGGTTTCTCCGTGTGCATAGCAGCTCCTGCGTGATTTTAGTTGCTAGGTTTGGCCGGATGTACTTCATGACAAAGAGGTTGTCACGGTCTATGTAGGGAAGCTGGTTGTAATCACCGAGCAGTAGGACTTCTTTGGCTCCTGTTAGTTTGGCTGCCATCACTACTGCCCCAAAATGACTCATAAGGGCCTCGTCGATGATTACACGGGTGCAGATTCCGTCTCCCGTCCGGCCGTTTACCAGTAGCGAAGCCATGGTTCGCACTCTGGTGTTCACGGCCGTGCCCATCTTTGGGACCAGCTTTTCCCTCATATCCCGTAGCGCCTCTGTGGTGGCTGTTGTCACGAAGTCGGTGTCCGGTTTTATGTTGTTGATCACCCATGTGGTTTTTCCGCAACCTGGAACACCGTTTATCCAGGTTATCTGGAGTGTCGCTTGGTGTTCGGAGGTGCCGCTGGTGCCAATTCTCTCGGACAGACTGGCTGCCTTATCCAAGATCCTTTTTTCCAGCATCACCTTCGTGCACTTTGCAACTACCACGATGGGATCACTTTGGGGAGTGTCGAAGAAAGGCTTGCCGGTTTCTCTGCTCTTTTCCTCGTTTAGAGGAACGAATCCATTCACCCTGCTGTATGCCGCCATGTACTGTCCTGCCATGGTTCCTCGCAGAACCTGGGACTTGTTGTTGTCGTACACAGCAGCATCTGACTCCTCGAGTTCTGTCTCTAGTTGCCTCTCCTTGCCCTTGAGGTAGGTCTGCAGTATGTTCCTGCAGGTTTCCTCTTTGACAACGAGCGTGGCTCTTAGGACAGCTTTGTACTCGAGGAGTGCATTCGAGAGGTGGTCTTCGAGGGTGTTTGGTTCGATGAGCTCCGGTGCCACCACCAAGCCCTTCTCCGCCTCTGTCTTCGGCTTTTTTATGGGTCCCGCTTTTTTGTTTGATTTCTCAGGTCTGCTTGCCGGTCTTGCTACCTGGAGTAGGCTCGCTATTGTGTCGGACACAGCCTTTACCACGTCCCTCGGTTTTCTCTCACGCTTCTGCTCTTGGATTTCGGTTTTCTTCTCGGCGGTTTTTATTTGGAGGCGCGTTGATCCACTGAGGCCCTCCGGATTAACTATGGGGTGGCCCCAGCTGTCAATAGGGTGAGTTGCCGTTTCGAGGTCTGGCCGGTACGGTCTCAAGTGACTGAGATTTTGGCCTCTGTCCTCGTAGACAATCACCCTATGATTTTTTGAGGCTCTTATGACTCCCATGTAGTCCCGTGCCTCAGCTTTTTCATAGGCGACCACCATGGCGTCCACACTGATTTTCCTTGGCATCTCACTCCCCTCTTCCTCCCCCAACTTGGAGAGCAGCGAGCAGGCCTGGGCGAACTCCGTTGCATCGTCGCCCGTTACGAATAGTGCTATAACTTTGTTCCTTATTCGCACTATTCGGCATCGGTGGTCTGATGCGCTCACTTCAGTCAATGCCGCAAAAGCTTTCTGGCGCATTGTTGCTCTGAAGTTGCTTCCTTTCAGGAGGAGGGCTAGGCCAGGGGAGATGGTGACAGTGTTCCGTCTTCTTGCGTTGCAAAAGCAGATGCCAAGTTTCTCAGTGTCGTCGTCCATGAACGTTGCTACGCCTTTGATCGTTAATCCAGGTGTTCCCTTCTCCCCGTTCCCGAGCAGATGATATTGCATGGGGACAGGGCGGATTTGCGTGTTTGGTTGTGTCGAGGTACATGGTGTGGGCTGTGTTGAGGTGGATGGCGTGGGTTGATGTGGCGCCGCGGTTGTGGTAAGAGTGGAGGTTAGGTTAGGTTAGGTTAGGTTAGGTTAGGTTAGGTTAGGTTAGGTTAGGTTAGGTTAGGTTAGGTTAGGTTAGGTTAGGTTAGGTTAGGTTAGGTTAGGTTAGGTTAGGTTAGGTTAGGTTAGGTTAGGTTAGGTTAGGTTAGGTTAGGTTAGGTTAGGTTAGGTTAGGTTAGGTTAGGTTAGGTTAGGTTAGGTTAGGTTAGGTTAGGTTAGGTTAGGTTAGGTTAGGTTAGGTTAGGTTAGGTTAGGTTAGGTTAGGTTAGGTTAGGTTAGGTTAGGTTAGGTTAGGTTAGGTTAGGTTAGGTTAGGTTAGGTTAGGTTAGGTTAGGTTAGGTTAGGTTAGGTTAGGTTAGGTTAGGTTAGGTTAGGTTAGGTTAGGTTAGGTTAGGTTAGGTTAGGTTAGGTTAGGTTAGGTTAGGTTAGGTTAGGTTAGGTTAGGTTAGGTTAGGTTAGGTTAGGTTAGGTTAGGTTAGGTTAGGTTAGGTTAGGTTAGGTTAGGTTAGGTTAGGTTAGGTTAGGTTAGGTTAGGTTAGGTTAGGTTAGGTTAGGTTAGGTTAGGTTAGGTTAGGTTAGGTTAGGTTAGGTTAGGTTAGGTTAGGTTAGGTTAGGTTAGGTTAGGTTAGGTTAGGTTAGGTTAGGTTAGGTTAGGTTAGGTTAGGTTAGGTTAGGTTAGGTTAGGTTAGGTTAGGTTAGGTTAGGTTAGGTTAGGTTAGGTTAGGTTAGGTTAGGTTAGGTTAGGTTAGGTTAGGTTAGGTTAGGTTAGGTTAGGTTAGGTTAGGTTAGGTTAGGTTAGGTTAGGTTAGGTTAGGTTAGGTTAGGTTAGGTTAGGTTAGGTTAGGTTAGGTTAGGTTAGGTTAGGTTAGGTTAGGTTAGGTTAGGTTAGGTTAGGTTAGGTTAGGTTAGGTTAGGTTAGGTTAGGTTAGGTTAGGTTAGGTTAGGTTAGGTTAGGTTAGGTTAGGTTAGGTTAGGTTAGGTTAGGTTAGGTTAGGTTAGGTTAGGTTAGGTTAGGTTAGGTTAGGTTAGGTTAGGTTAGGTTAGGTTAGGTTAGGTTAGGTTAGGTTAGGTTAGGTTAGGTTAGGTTAGGTTAGGTTAGGTTAGGTTAGGTTAGGTTAGGTTAGGTTAGGTTAGGTTAGGTTAGGTTAGGTTAGGTTAGGTTAGGTTAGGTTAGGTTAGGTTAGGTTAGGTTAGGTTAGGTTAGGTTAGGTTAGGTTAGGTTAGGTTAGGTTAGGTTAGGTTAGGTTAGGTTAGGTTAGGTTAGGTTAGGTTAGGTTAGGTTAGGTTAGGTTAGGTTAGGTTAGGTTAGGTTAGGTTAGGTTAGGTTAGGTTAGGTTAGGTTAGGTTAGGTTAGGTTAGGTTAGGTTAGGTTAGGTTAGGTTAGGTTAGGTTAGGTTAGGTTAGGTTAGGTTAGGTTAGGTTAGGTTAGGTTAGGTTAGGTTAGGTTAGGTTAGGTTAGGTTAGGTTAGGTTAGGTTAGGTTAGGTTAGGTTAGGTTAGGTTAGGTTAGGTTAGGTTAGGTTAGGTTAGGTTAGGTTAGGTTAGGTTAGGTTAGGTTAGGTTAGGTTAGGTTAGGTTAGGTTAGGTTAGGTTAGGTTAGGTTAGGTTAGGTTAGGTTAGGTTAGGTTAGGTTAGGTTAGGTTAGGTTAGGTTAGGTTAGGTTAGGTTAGGTTAGGTTAGGTTAGGTTAGGTTAGGTTAGGTTAGGTTAGGTTAGGTTAGGTTAGGTTAGGTTAGGTTAGGTTAGGTTAGGTTAGGTTAGGTTAGGTTAGGTTAGGTTAGGTTAGGTTAGGTTAGGTTAGGTTAGGTTAGGTTAGGTTAGGTTAGGTTAGGTTAGGTTAGGTTAGGTTAGGTTAGGTTAGGTTAGGTTAGGTTAGGTTAGGTTAGGTTAGGTTAGGTTAGGTTAGGTTAGGTTAGGTTAGGTTAGGTTAGGTTAGGTTAGGTTAGGTTAGGTTAGGTTAGGTTAGGTTAGGTTAGGTTAGGTTAGGTTAGGTTAGGTTAGGTTAGGTTAGGTTAGGTTAGGTTAGGTTAGGTTAGGTTAGGTTAGGTTAGGTTAGGTTAGGTTAGGTTAGGTTAGGTTAGGTTAGGTTAGGTTAGGTTAGGTTAGGTTAGGTTAGGTTAGGTTAGGTTAGGTTAGGTTAGGTTAGGTTAGGTTAGGTTAGGTTAGGTTAGGTTAGGTTAGGTTAGGTTAGGTTAGGTTAGGTTAGGTTAGGTTAGGTTAGGTTAGGTTAGGTTAGGTTAGGTTAGGTTAGGTTAGGTTAGGTTAGGTTAGGTTAGGTTAGGTTAGGTTAGGTTAGGTTAGGTTAGGTTAGGTTAGGTTAGGTTAGGTTAGGTTAGGTTAGGTTAGGTTAGGTTAGGTTAGGTTAGGTTAGGTTAGGTTAGGTTAGGTTAGGTTAGGTTAGGTTAGGTTAGGTTAGGTTAGGTTAGGTTAGGTTAGGTTAGGTTAGGTTAGGTTAGGTTAGGTTAGGTTAGGTTAGGTTAGGTTAGGTTAGGTTAGGTTAGGTTAGGTTAGGTTAGGTTAGGTTAGGTTAGGTTAGGTTAGGTTAGGTTAGGTTAGGTTAGGTTAGGTTAGGTTAGGTTAGGTTAGGTTAGGTTAGGTTAGGTTAGGTTAGGTTAGGTTAGGTTAGGTTAGGTTAGGTTAGGTTAGGTTAGGTTAGGTTAGGTTAGGTTAGGTTAGGTTAGGTTAGGTTAGGTTAGGTTAGGTTAGGTTAGGTTAGGTTAGGTTAGGTTAGGTTAGGTTAGGTTAGGTTAGGTTAGGTTAGGTTAGGTTAGGTTAGGTTAGGTTAGGTTAGGTTAGGTTAGGTTAGGTTAGGTTAGGTTAGGTTAGGTTAGGTTAGGTTAGGTTAGGTTAGGTTAGGTTAGGTTAGGTTAGGTTAGGTTAGGTTAGGTTAGGTTAGGTTAGGTTAGGTTAGGTTAGGTTAGGTTAGGTTAGGTTAGGTTAGGTTAGGTTAGGTTAGGTTAGGTTAGGTTAGGTTAGGTTAGGTTAGGTTAGGTTAGGTTAGGTTAGGTTAGGTTAGGTTAGGTTAGGTTAGGTTAGGTTAGGTTAGGTTAGGTTAGGTTAGGTTAGGTTAGGTTAGGTTAGGTTAGGTTAGGTTAGGTTAGGTTAGGTTAGGTTAGGTTAGGTTAGGTTAGGTTAGGTTAGGTTAGGTTAGGTTAGGTTAGGTTAGGTTAGGTTAGGTTAGGTTAGGTTAGGTTAGGTTAGGTTAGGTTAGGTTAGGTTAGGTTAGGTTAGGTTAGGTTAGGTTAGGTTAGGTTAGGTTAGGTTAGGTTAGGTTAGGTTAGGTTAGGTTAGGTTAGGTTAGGTTAGGTTAGGTTAGGTTAGGTTAGGTTAGGTTAGGTTAGGTTAGGTTAGGTTAGGTTAGGTTAGGTTAGGTTAGGTTAGGTTAGGTTAGGTTAGGTTAGGTTAGGTTAGGTTAGGTTAGGTTAGGTTAGGTTAGGTTAGGTTAGGTTAGGTTAGGTTAGGTTAGGTTAGGTTAGGTTAGGTTAGGTTAGGTTAGGTTAGGTTAGGTTAGGTTAGGTTAGGTTAGGTTAGGTTAGGTTAGGTTAGGTTAGGTTAGGTTAGGTTAGGTTAGGTTAGGTTAGGTTAGGTTAGGTTAGGTTAGGTTAGGTTAGGTTAGGTTAGGTTAGGTTAGGTTAGGTTAGGTTAGGTTAGGTTAGGTTAGGTTAGGTTAGGTTAGGTTAGGTTAGGTTAGGTTAGGTTAGGTTAGGTTAGGTTAGGTTAGGTTAGGTTAGGTTAGGTTAGGTTAGGTTAGGTTAGGTTAGGTTAGGTTAGGTTAGGTTAGGTTAGGTTAGGTTAGGTTAGGTTAGGTTAGGTTAGGTTAGGTTAGGTTAGGTTAGGTTAGGTTAGGTTAGGTTAGGTTAGGTTAGGTTAGGTTAGGTTAGGTTAGGTTAGGTTAGGTTAGGTTAGGTTAGGTTAGGTTAGGTTAGGTTAGGTTAGGTTAGGTTAGGTTAGGTTAGGTTAGGTTAGGTTAGGTTAGGTTAGGTTAGGTTAGGTTAGGTTAGGTTAGGTTCAGGTTAGGTTAGGTTAGGTTAGGTTAGGTTAGGTTAGGTTAGGTTAGGTTAGGTTAGGTTAGGTTAGGTTAGGTTAGGTTAGGTTAGGTTAGGTTAGGTTAGGTTAGGTTAGGTTAGGTTAGGTTAGGTTAGGTTAGGTTAGGTTAGGTTAGGTTAGGTTAGGTTAGGTTAGGTTAGGTTAGGTTAGGTTAGGTTAGGTTAGGTTAGGTTAGGTTAGGTTAGGTTAGGTTAGGTTAGGTTAGGTTAGGTTAGGTTAGGTTAGGTTAGGTTAGGTTAGGTTAGGTTAGGTTAGGTTAGGTTAGGTTAGGTTAGGTTAGGTTAGGTTAGGTTAGGTTAGGTTAGGTTAGGTTAGGTTAGGTTAGGTTAGGTTAGGTTAGGTTAGGTTAGGTTAGGTTAGGTTAGGTTAGGTTAGGTTAGGTTAGGTTAGGTTAGGTTAGGTTAGGTTAGGTTAGGTTAGGTTAGGTTAGGTTAGGTTAGGTTAGGTTAGGTTAGGTTAGGTTAGGTTAGGTTAGGTTAGGTTAGGTTAGGTTAGGTTAGGTTAGGTTAGGTTAGGTTAGGTTAGGTTAGGTTAGGTTAGGTTAGGTTAGGTTAGGTTAGGTTAGGTTAGGTTAGGTTAGGTTAGGTTAGGTTAGGTTAGGTTAGGTTAGGTTAGGTTAGGTTAGGTTAGGTTAGGTTAGGTTAGGTTAGGTTAGGTTAGGTTAGGTTAGGTTAGGTTAGGTTAGGTTAGGTTAGGTTAGGTTAGGTTAGGTTAGGTTAGGTTAGGTTAGGTTAGGTTAGGTTAGGTTAGGTTAGGTTAGGTTAGGTTAGGTTAGGTTAGGTTAGGTTAGGTTAGGTTAGGTTAGGTTAGGTTAGGTTAGGTTAGGTTAGGTTAGGTTAGGTTAGGTTAGGTTAGGTTAGGTTAGGTTAGGTTAGGTTAGGTTAGGTTAGGTTAGGTTAGGTTAGGTTAGGTTAGGTTAGGTTAGGTTAGGTTAGGTTAGGTTAGGTTAGGTTAGGTTAGGTTAGGTTAGGTTAGGTTAGGTTAGGTTAGGTTAGGTTAGGTTAGGTTAGGTTAGGTTAGGTTAGGTTAGGTTAGGTTAGGTTAGGTTAGGTTAGGTTAGGTTAGGTTAGGTTAGGTTAGGTTAGGTTAGGTTAGGTTAGGTTAGGTTAGGTTAGGTTAGGTTAGGTTAGGTTAGGTTAGGTTAGGTTAGGTTAGGTTAGGTTAGGTTAGGTTAGGTTAGGTTAGGTTAGGTTAGGTTAGGTTAGGTTAGGTTAGGTTAGGTTAGGTTAGGTTAGGTTAGGTTAGGTTAGGTTAGGTTAGGTTAGGTTAGGTTAGGTTAGGTTAGGTTAGGTTAGGTTAGGTTAGGTTAGGTTAGGTTAGGTTAGGTTAGGTTAGGTTAGGTTAGGTTAGGTTAGGTTAGGTTAGGTTAGGTTAGGTTAGGTTAGGTTAGGTTAGGTTAGGTTAGGTTAGGTTAGGTTAGGTTAGGTTAGGTTAGGTTAGGTTAGGTTAGGTTAGGTTAGGTTAGGTTAGGTTAGGTTAGGTTAGGTTAGGTTAGGTTAGGTTAGGTTAGGTTAGGTTAGGTTAGGTTAGGTTAGGTTAGGTTAGGTTAGGTTAGGTTAGGTTAGGTTAGGTTAGGTTAGGTTAGGTTAGGTTAGGTTAGGTTAGGTTAGGTTAGGTTAGGTTAGGTTAGGTTAGGTTAGGTTAGGTTAGGTTAGGTTAGGTTAGGTTAGGTTAGGTTAGGTTAGGTTAGGTTAGGTTAGGTTAGGTTAGGTTAGGTTAGGTTAGGTTAGGTTAGGTTAGGTTAGGTTAGGTTAGGTTAGGTTAGGTTAGGTTAGGTTAGGTTAGGTTAGGTTAGGTTAGGTTAGGTTAGGTTAGGTTAGGTTAGGTTAGGTTAGGTTAGGTTAGGTTAGGTTAGGTTAGGTTAGGTTAGGTTAGGTTAGGTTAGGTTAGGTTAGGTTAGGTTAGGTTAGGTTAGGTTAGGTTAGGTTAGGTTAGGTTAGGTTAGGTTAGGTTAGGTTAGGTTAGGTTAGGTTAGGTTAGGTTAGGTTAGGTTAGGTTAGGTTAGGTTAGGTTAGGTTAGGTTAGGTTAGGTTAGGTTAGGTTAGGTTAGGTTAGGTTAGGTTAGGTTAGGTTAGGTTAGGTTAGGTTAGGTTAGGTTAGGTTAGGTTAGGTTAGGTTAGGTTAGGTTAGGTTAGGTTAGGTTAGGTTAGGTTAGGTTAGGTTAGGTTAGGTTAGGTTAGGTTAGGTTAGGTTAGGTTAGGTTAGGTTAGGTTAGGTTAGGTTAGGTTAGGTTAGGTTAGGTTAGGTTAGGTTAGGTTAGGTTAGGTTAGGTTAGGTTAGGTTAGGTTAGGTTAGGTTAGGTTAGGTTAGGTTAGGTTAGGTTAGGTTAGGTTAGGTTAGGTTAGGTTAGGTTAGGTTAGGTTAGGTTAGGTTAGGTTAGGTTAGGTTAGGTTAGGTTAGGTTAGGTTAGGTTAGGTTAGGTTAGGTTAGGTTAGGTTAGGTTAGGTTAGGTTAGGTTAGGTTAGGTTAGGTTAGGTTAGGTTAGGTTAGGTTAGGTTAGGTTAGGTTAGGTTAGGTTAGGTTAGGTTAGGTTAGGTTAGGTTAGGTTAGGTTAGGTTAGGTTAGGTTAGGTTAGGTTAGGTTAGGTTAGGTTAGGTTAGGTTAGGTTAGGTTAGGTTAGGTTAGGTT